>VZRJ01011551.1:1819811-2411006 GCA_013397565.1 Ptilonorhynchus violaceus | reverse complement strand
GTTTGTTTCTTTGTTTTTGTCGGGCTTTTCTTTTGTTTGGAGGTTTTTTTGTTTGGTTTGTTGATGATAATACTGTGGAAAAATCCAGTTCAAAACCACGTATTTAAAGCCATGGAAATGTTTTTAAAAAAGATCCTGAAACAAGTATGTTGTGCTTAAACCCATGTTTAAACCCAAATAAGTATCCTTCAGTGGAATCTACACCATCTGCTTTATAAACACAGTCTCAGGGTAGGGAAGCTGGCAGAGAACTGTTGTTTCCTTAGACCACAGTGAATTATACCAGTGAAGATTCAGTTCATTTATGTCTTAGATAAAACCAGTGAAATATTTCCCACATCCCACAGCTGGTATTCTGACGAAGGGAGATGAGGAAGACCTTATCAGTAGATAAGACTTGATAAGCCATAAGCAAAATGCATGTAATCAGCTTCCAGGAACATTCCAGTCATTTAGTGCCCCTAATCAGGTTTTATGGTTCAGTGAGATGAGTGTGAAGGTTACTAAAGCCATTGTGAAATAAAGAAAAATGGAGATAGTTAAAGCAGATTTGTCGGCATTTGTGATAGGTGTTTTTGCAATTAACTTGTGCTGTTTTCTATTTATGATCACAAAAAACACACTGATTCTGTAATATTGATTGGCACATAGCAAATTGAATCCATTTACCTAATCTTAATAGTCTCTGCATTAAATGGGGGGGGGGCAAGAGAGCTGAATATAAGAAGGTAAATCAAAGCAGCTGTCTGCTTCCATTTGTGACATGTAGAATTCTAGACCAGAAGGGTTATTTCACCGATGGACAACTTATTTAATAAGGCAACCTAAGGAGACACTTTGAGAGAAAATCTCTTATTCATTAGAAAAGAGTTTTTAAAATACTGCTGTAAAAAAAATCCCTGAAAACCACTGGTTGGAGTAAGATGAATTAAGATTTACATCATAGTTAAGTCTCATTAAGTTTCATTATGCTTTTTATGCTCTTACCGAAGATTTATAAGAGTCATTAACTTACATGTTGCAATTCTATGAAGATGCATCCTTCTGAAAAGAAAAATGGTTATTTTTTGGGTCAGCTTAATGCCAATTTACATGTGGCACATTTTCAAGGCTTTTATAATTCTTTGTGCTCTAATCATGTCCCAGGTTCTATTCCTTGCTGTACAGTTAAGCTGATAAAATTGTTCTTAAGATGTTTCTAGCTAAGATACTTTTAGCAGATTAAAATGAATAAGCAAGATGAACATCTGTTGAAGTGTACAAAGAACACTGTAGTCAGCAGGCATCTTCTGCAGCCACCTTGGAAGGTTTCTGCTTGGTGAATTTTAACAGCTCAAGTTACAGAGGATACCTGTTATCAATGTATGGTTATATGGACTGTACCAAGGTCATCATCCACAGGAGTTCTCATACATCTACACATGTGGGAGGAGAAGGAAAAGCATATATGTGGCCTTGTACTCTAATTGCTCCAAATTAGGAAAAGCAACATGAATATTCTGGGAAATGTACAAGTAAAAAGAGAAATCTATAAGATGAAACTTCGGTAGTTATTATAGGATCATCTGTGCCTGTGACTGGAATCAAAGTGTGTCCCAAAACCACACTAGGGTAGAGATTTTTCCCTTGAAGATGCACAAATGTCTTCAGAATGCCTTGGGAACAGAGAGATTTGTGAACACTGGCATTCCAGGATTGACTCAAGGAAGATTTACTGAGCTTCTTTTTTGTATTTTGAGAAGAAAATGTTTGTTTTTTGCTTGTGGATGCAATAACTGCAGTTCAGAGTATTCACAAGTTATATAATGTATCTTTTTTTCTGTCTTGTAGAAGAGAGCCTGTTGCTTCCTACTTTCTTCCCTAACCAGTGCATTGGTCTGAGGTTTTATTTTTTCACATGCAATAATTGACCACTTAAGTGGTCTTTTTTTTTTTTTATTTCAAATAATTCCTAAAGGAAAGCTCATGTGTTAGTTGTGTTTGGGAAACGGTAGTACTTCCCAGAAACAGCGATCTGCTTTTTCTAGAAGTGATTAGGAATCATTTGAGTGCTGATGTGCAGCAGTGTCCTGTGCGCCCTTGTACCTGAAGTATCCCAGTTTTCAAAGTTGGTCAAATGGGTTTCATTCAGTACTACCAAGGACAATACAGTATCTGTTTAGAAAGATCTCAGAAAGGAAAGCTTCTATGATAATTCATCTTAATTTCTTCTGAAAATTATACTATTGGCATCTGTTTATGTAGGATTGAAGATGAGAAAGCTTGATAGTTAAAGCTGATCACTTCAGTAAAATTTCATTTGGAAACTGAAGCTGAAAACTGGGTCCAAGGAGTGGTTCCTTGGAACTGAGACAGCTGCAATAACGTCTTTTGGTGTGATCTTGCTTATGACTTTCATCTCAGAGCAGACATAGAAAAGGTCAAGATGCCCTAAGTGTTCAGTAAGGGATACTTTTGAGTGTACAGCTGTATAAGAGTTGTGATCTTTAGAGTACTGACTGTTTATGTTTGGGGATGGAATATTTGAAGAGAAGAATGACAGAAAAAAGTGTCTTCCAGCTCTTTCTTTTTGCAGCTGATTAGTCTCAGAAACTTTAGGAAGGTTATTTCAAGCATGAAATAGAGATCTATTAATATCTGGGCTGAGCAGCACTGCCCTGCTGCACAAGTGACACCTGTACTGTGCACTGGCATGTCTGAAGGAGCTGAGGAGCAGTGCAGGGGTCGGTAGGAGCTGATGGTGTGACTGGGGAATGGCTCTGTGCTGACAGCCACACCCCCTTGCCTCTCTACTGGTGCTGAGAGCTGGCCCAGCTCAAAAGTATCTTGGCTAAGTCAATCTGCACTTTCCTAAGGTCCTGCAGCTGTACTAAAAAGACTGAGGAACAATGAAGTGACCAAACCTGAGGTTTGGAAATGCTGTATGGAGGCTTTTATATAGGAAAGAATCTCTGTGCTTCTGTTGATTCTGCTTCATTTTGGGAGAGGAGGAGGTGCTTCTGGATAGTGTTGGATTTACAGTGTTAAATTCTTTCTCTGGGGTTTTCAAGAAAGGCATGGTACGTGTGTCCCCGAGTGGGCTGCAGAAGGAAAGGGAGTGTTTTCTCTGCTTTTGGAAAACATTAAAATGCACATGGCCACTTTTAATTCTGAACTTTTCCTTTCTGTCTGCTTGTAGTTAGTGGCATAACATTCCCTGGCTAGTTTGCTGCTGCTTGGAAAAGGTATGGGTCTAATTCAAACCACCAAGAAGCACTTGGAGCAATTACTTCTTTACCTGATTTTGTGGTGTTCTCTGGTCAGAGAATGTAGGTGCAAGAGCCAGAAAATTGATGATAGGGAAGCAGGGAATATGAATGCACTCAAGTTAAGCAGATGAATAGCTGTCTTTGGAAAAGCTGCCCCATGCCCAGAACATTATGCGGTATAAAAAGGTCATCTTACTCAGCAGGTTTTCCAGTTACTTAGAGAAGACCTCCTCCCTGCTCCATGCTAATGAAAACTAACACAACCCCTTTTACTCTCCTGAGGCCGATCAGTCAGTCTACAATTACTCACTTTTCTCTTGGAACTACTTTCAGAAATTGCTTGAGGGGAGAGGACACTCTAAGAGCAGCAGTAGGAAAAATATTTTTAAAAAAGATGCATTTCAGAACATAAATGAAAAGAAAACATTTTGGAGAAGTTGATTAAAATTGACTTTTTGAGCAAAAATGAGACCTTAACTGTAGTAAGTTGCTTTAGATTTGGGGTTTTTTCTAACTGTATGGTACACTGATGTTCTATATTTGTTCACTTTAAAATACATGTATTTATATGTGTATAATTTAGTCCTCGGTTGGTTCTGGAAGGTCTAGTTGTCTTATTGTTGTGGTATTAAGCAAACATTTTTCAGAAGTGTATGAAATTTATCTTTTGATAGAATGAAACTTGGTGATGTTCTGGGAATACAGAAAAGCTTTTACTTTGGGAATTACTTTGTCTCTCAACTTCAAATGTCCTATAAGTCACACTTTTTAAATGCATGTTTTTTGTTCATGTGATAGAAAAAAGTGATAAAGGAGACAGCACTTGTATAAACTGGAAACTTTTGAAATAATGCATGAAAAATACAGCTCTCTGGTCAGTGCTCTTCTGTTTAAGCATGATGACTTTATTCCATCTACTAATTTATTTTACAGGGTGACAAAAACCTTCACACAACTGAAAAATAACTCAGCTGCTTTGCTGTGGCAGTTCTGTAGCTGCGGAACGTATTTAAGTGGTACCCTGGGTTTGGTATGCTCCTCAAACAACATATTGTAACTACAGCTGAGGTAGGCATGACATATGAAGTACTTGATGGCAACTTGAGGATTTGTTGGTGGCACACACCACTACGTGTAACAGGAAATAGTGCTTTGCACCACCTGGGAGTAGCCTTGTTCCTCTGGAGGTGCCTGACACAGCTCTTAGCTCACAGCACAGGGTATTTATCCATTCACTGCAACATACAAGATGATTGGAGGCAAAATTAACATGTCAGCTTGAAACAGCGCAGAAATGCTTTTGTTCCAAAAGGGTGTAGAACTTCTCAAGTGTAAATAAATACCTGCTGGTATTTAAGGTTACCAAGAGTTATATATTTGCTGCTCCCTGAATTAATAGCCATAATTTTATACAATTTTCTTTGAGGTTTAAAGAGTGAAGGTATTTTAGCTTTCTGAACTTTAGTTCCTTCTGAATTTTGCTTGACCATGTTTTTTGACCCAGGAAAAAATTGAAGTTGATCTGAAAAATACTGAAGTATCTGCTCAGAGGTTACAAAAAGATAAGTGCATACAAAAAGAGAACTATTTCACTTTGAGATGCTGCTTTTTCACATTAACCTTGAAAAACTTGGTGCAGTAGGTCTCTCCAAGCCCCCACCATGACTGACTATATGCCAATAACTTCCTGCAGCTGATTAACCTGGGTAACCATGTTGTACTTACACTTCGCGAAGTATGAAAAAGCTGACAGGAACACACACGATAACCCTCACACCCATGAAATAGGTGTTATCAAGAAAAACTAACCAAACTTTTTTTCTGTGGGCTGGAAACAAACATCTATAGGGTGAGTTCAAAGGGAGTGATGAAGGAGAGGGATTTTATGTAGGTTACTTTTAGACCAGGGAACCCAGCTTCCTGACACTCTTCTGTGGATGAGGACGGCAGACACTACTTCAAGAAAGCATAATCTGAATTTTAAAAAGAGGATCTTGAGTCTCTGTCCATTAAGTGTATTGAAAACATATGTCTGTTAACACCCTTGGATTAAAGCATAAGTAGCACTTTATCCTGTGATGAGAGATTGAACAAAACCTTAGACGTATAGATAAAATGTGTGGCTGCTTACCTTGTCAGACAGTTTTAGAATAGTCTGGGTCTCATTGTCAGAGTGTGATATAATTTTTGCAGAAAAAGGGGAAAAAATTAATTTCACTCTTTTTTTTCTCTCTGGTGGCTGGAAAATGCTGTCTTGGTGTTTTATAGACATGCTTTATTTTCGGTGTAACTAAGTATCCAGAACATAAATAGTTATGTTTGTGTAGCCAAATCCAAATCAGCATTGTATTAAATCATTTTCTCTACATGTCGGGATTAAGATTGCACTGTCTCACAGAGTTACTGCCTGTACAGAGCTGCAATGTGTGTACTACTTCTTGCAGGATCTTCATGGGACTGTACCACTGAATATATAGTCAAGAGAAGATTTAAATTATAGCAACACTTTATTAGAACCTAAAATACAGCAAATTTTTAATATGCAATCATGAAAATGGCTCTCATCAACTGAAATTTCAATATTCATGTAATTATGAAAAGTTACTCATCCTTTTATTCTCCATAAAAACTTTACATGAGACTCCACAGGCATTCTTTGGCAAGGATGGGATAAGTACACTATTTGTGTGTTTGCTGCTTTGATCTTTACTCCCCAAATATGCTGACCTTGATTTTTTGTAGACGTTTCTAAATGAGCCATATCCATAAGCCTCAGAATTCAGGCCTGTTGTCATCAATGAGGTGTCTGTTATCTATGCTGGCATTGTAAATTTAACCCAGTCAAACACACAGTTGTCACCTGAGCTGGTTACAGTTTATTAAAGTGTTTTAGTATACATGGGAAATAATGCAATCTGTAGTACAACGGTCAACTGTGTAGCAGGGAACAATGTTCTAATCAGCTTCCTGGGTTAATGATAACCTTGGTAATCATGAAACTCGAGGGAGAATGGAGAGGGGTGGGGGATGACTGGGATTGTTAATTTGACATAGAGGTTTTTCTTCCAGAAAGGGGTTTGACACCACGTAGTCATTTCAGAGAGTCCAAGGCAACTGTTAAATGGTGCAACCTGTTTGGGACAAGCCCTCCTGTACTTGTGTAACTCCCTCAGCCATGTCTCCTAAGAAACTGCTGTGTTCTGAACGGATGTCAGAAGTAGACCTGTCTTGTGCCCACAACAGGTCTCTCAACACTGAAGCACAAATGTTTCTCCTCCTTAGGAAGCCTTGTTCACTATTACGAGAACTGGAACTGAGGATTTCTATTGTACTTCTATTTAGACATAATATCCCACATTATATCAATATGTTCTGCTTTTTGTTGACTTTGCTCTCTGTCCCTCCCCTGCAAGCCTACCTTCAGACATAATTCCTGTCTCTTTCAGTCATCTTTTCTCACTGTCAGTAAAAGAGCCCTGAGTCTGGACATAAACATTTCCCCGTTTGAGCATTAGAAACAGCTGAACAGTCTGCCTGCTTTTGTTCAGCTGAGTGTGAAGAGCAGTGCCTTCTGTCTGTGTTGCTGTGTCCTAAACACATAGGGAGAGACTTATAATCTTTGGATAGAGCTACTAAAGTCATCAGTTCATCAAAAACAGGAATTACGTGCAGAGTGAGCAGGTGTGTGTTGCGGGTGGCAATCACAGTCATCATTGTCTCATTGCTGACACTGGGTGACCTATGGAAATTCGCTAGCAAAATAACGTGCTGTTCTGTGAATACCTTTAAACTGTGTTCCTATATTTTATTTCAGCTATGAGCTCCATGGCCTGTTTGACAGTGCTGTTGCACAGCATGGAAAATTTAGCCTCTTTTTCTTTTTTTCTTTTCCACCAGTGTAACACTGGCTGGTGGGTAGGGTAGTGAAAAGGGAATACTGAAGGGAAACTTCCATAGTGTTCTGTACAGATCATTTGGGGAAAAAAAATCTCCTTGTATCAAGTGCAGATCTGTCCGTATAGGGAGTCATAAATTAATTTTGTCATTAATTCGACTAGAGTAAAAATTGCAGGACTTAACCGTAAGAACTGGTTTCAGTAACTTGCAGACTAAGAAAGAGAAATCATTCATTCCCTTTACTCCTGATTAATATATGCATGTAGCAGCTTGTTTCTAATTCTTCAAGGATTACTGCAGTTTCTCCAGAGACTTGCCAATGAGTAACAAAAAAGCCAGCTGGGGCAGGTTGCAGTTTGCCTCCCACACCAGTGTGACAGCTGTGACAAAAGTGTGAACTCCTGGTGCATTGAGAAGTCTGCTGTCTGCTCCACCCAGACTGACACTTGTGATGAGTTGGGCTGTGACTGGGGAGTGAGGGCTTCTTGAAGTTGTGACTTCTCTTTCTTTCACCTCCCCCTTTCTGGAAGTTCATTGTCATGAAGCTCTGTAATATCAGCCACAAAACGTGACTATGGAAACTTGGCAGGAGATGGTCCCCAACCCCGAGTTTCCATGGTAGGTTGCAACCTCCAAGAGATTTTCTGTGAGCTAACCCTGGCTGACACGCTTGCTGTTGCATAAACAAATGCAGCTGTGGTTTGTTGTCTTCCCCCAGATTTGCCTTTGATATTAAACAAACTGAAGATGAAAAATAACATGCAGAATTACTGCAGTGAAACAGAAGTCTAAACTTCTGCTATGGAAGTGTAACAGTTATGACAGGGAAATTAAAACATGAGTTTAGAGCACATGAAGCCAAATATTTCTCTAAGAGAGGTCTCAGCTGTGCAGACAGTGACGCAACTAAGGAGAAATTAATTCTTTCACTGCTTTGAAATTACTGTTAAGGCCAGTTTGGGAATGAGAGAGGACTGGAAATCCAGTCCTTGTCTTCTTATACGCAGGCTGAAAACTGTCTAAGATTGTTCTCTCTTTTTGAAAACAGGTCTTCTGTCTTTATCTACTACTAGTCTTTTTTTTCCATAAAAAGAAAAGCCTCTGCTTTGCAAATCATCATTAAGTTGTATCTCTATTGTGTAGTAACTAGCATGTTCCCTCCTGCCTCAATGCTTCCCATAGTGGCCACAGATCTGAAAAATGTAGGATATATTAATTGTCCATGTGTCCTCCTCACACTCAGCTCTCATGGGTACTGCATGTAACTCACTCAAGGCAGACTCGGTATCAGAATGCAACAGTCAAATGAATTTCGCTTTTATTTTAGCCGTTCCTGGGGTCAAAAATCCAGCATTTTCTGTTGAAATGTGGCATGCACCAGTTTTTTTGTTCTGGTTAGAGTTATCTCCCCTTGCACAGCCTGGAGTAGAACATGCTAATGGTTACATTTATAAAATGTAGCTGTAACTGCAGCAAGTGGTAGGGGAAGGCAATTTTCCTGGTAGACTGTGTCCTCAACCCAGATTAATGGCTCACTGAATATACTGCTTATCCTTCTCTTACCCACAAATTCTGTCTCAAGCTGAGAGCATATTCTGTTGCAGCACTCCATACATGTCACTTTTGGAGGCAGATGTGATATAGCAGCCTCTCGGTGAAGAGCATCTTATTAGCTGGAGATTTGGATAGCAGACAGTTTGGGGAAGGAGGGTGTGCTGCAGAATTTTCTTTCCATTTTTTAAGGATTTTTTGTATATGCAAAGCAAGAGAACGCCTGACAATTTGAAACAGAAATGTGAAGGGCTACCAGGAGAGGAAAAAAAATAGAAGCTAAATAGAACAATATTGGCAAGAATCAGTATACGTCAGCTAATTTAATCTAAGTGTTTTTTTCTAGCTGGTATTTCCTGTAAACTTCTGTTAATTTGTGTTAAAAATTGTATTTTTCCAGCTGCTTCGCTTAGGTTTTCTGTCCCATTTCCCTCTAGTGAGTGTTTTTCTGTGCTGTTCTGGGTAACTGTAGAATCCTTGCTGAGAAAGAGGAAACAGCAGCTGCTTGGTGTATTCTTCAATTGTCAAACACCTGCTGCTGGAGAGGTTCTCAACCCAGTGCTCTTCACCAAGCTCAGAACAAAACCAAGCAGGATTGTGGAGGCCAGACTGGGAAATAAGGAACAGTGCCTGTTAGAGAAGCAGTCCCTCTTTCTTGGTTTAGGAACATGACTCTTCAGATTAACATGTGGTTGGGAATTGAATCCAGGTTTCCTGGGTCTAGTCTGATGACTAGCCCAGAAACTGCAAGTAGTTGTTTTGTCAATCAGTTAGACTTTGGAGAAATCACTAGAATAATTTCCAAAACTGTCACTCTAGGGTCAGACTTCAGATTTCTGTTTTATTTTGCTGTGATTAGAATCAAATACATGTGAAATTCTGTAGTGTGAAATCAAATTTATTGCTGTTCATAACCAATTAAGGTTTACATCCCTAATACCTGACAAGTTGGAGCCATGTTGAGATCAAAATAACAGGGAAGAAAACCAAAATACAAATGACTAAAATTCTACTGGTTGGATAGAGACAGTCATAGTATATGAACTTGTGAAAACCTGTGATTAAACTGAGGCTTATCTCTGTTTAATCTGCTGCCATGGCTATCCTTGCTGTACTGCTCTCCAGGCATTCAATCCTTGTCTTGTTAAGTGTGTGTTCTGATCTTCCTTTTCTGTTCCTGCTCTTAAGCTTTTTTAAGTCTTCCCACCCTTTGGGGTCACCAGCATTCATGCTCCAGAGGAGCTGAAAAGAAAACATTACTGTTCTGCATAACATAGGCTGGATGAAATTATGGCTCTTCCCTGCCCTGATGTTCATAAGGAAATGCATAACGTGCACTGCTGTTATGGTGTGAAGTCCCCGCAGGGGGATGTGTGGAGCAGAAGGGCTCAGGTACCTGGAATCCTGATGTGTTACATACGAACTTACGGTGGGTGCGCAGGCTGAGTGCATTCTGTCACTGAAAATAATTTTCACTTCTGATTGCAGAGAGAGGGCTATTAGAGAAAAAACCAAACTTTTAAATGTTTGATATGTGTTTAGTGAAGGTTTCTTTTGTGTGGCCCAGGGGCCCCAAAAATGTGACCATTCTTAAAAGCTTCAGCATCAGGAAGCCATGAGCCTAGACTGAAGACTAACGCAACATACAGATTGAATATTTGCATAATTCTACTTTCATTTGGTATACTTCTTGTGGGAAATAGTATTTTAAATTTGGAGCCCAGAACAACAGCTTTGACTGGAAGAATGAATATATGTATTTAAATGAAGTAAATAGCCTGAAATTGCACTTTCAAGGAAAAGCAAAATGATCCCACTTAGAGCAATGTTTTTGAATTGGCTTAATATCAAGGTCAGGCACAGAAGTTTCCACAACTCTTCTGCAAGGGCAAATATTAATGATGATTTATGAATTGTTGCTTGTGTAACATGCACCAGAGTTTCAACAGGTTTAACACAGTCTTGTTATGAAGCGCTTGTGATCTTACTGTGCAGTCCCTGAAGAGTTACCCCATGTGAGTGGTGTAGGAATAATAGTCTGAAGAATGGCAATCAGCCATTGGAAGAAGCTGAAATCACAGCTCTTGTGAATACTTAAAAATGTTTTAATTGCTAATCAGGCTGGAGAGCTGAGACCTTATTACTTCTACCTGCTCCATCTTCTGTATGGATGTTATCATGTGGGGTTTTCTCTTGACTGGATCAAGACAATTTAAAGCCGATCTGGTTTGTGTGGGTCTGCCTCACTCCAGAGCCCAGGTTTTTCTACCTTTCTACACCTTGCTGAAATTTTAAAGAGATAGCATTTGGATTTCAGACCCTTTTTCTCCTTTCTGAGGATCTTGCCGTTTATGAGGCTGCTGGCAGCACAGAGGAGCCTGCAGGAAACAGGCAATTCTAGCAATAAAGAGACTGTTTACATATTGCTGTGTTCCTCCCAACGTTTTCTTTTTAAATTACATAAAACTCTGTTTGAGAAGGTATGGCAGGCACACTACACCTCCTCTATTTAGTTTAGCTTCCCAGTTCAATGTGTTTAAAAGCATAAGCAATTTATCATTCACTTGCAGAGAGCTGAATACAACTGTCAGAAAACACACATTTTCTCCTGAAAATGTGTTAATGTATGTCTAAATAAGGTGTCTATCAGTTTGTACACTGTTTATTGTATCAGGGTCAGAAACATAACGTTTAGAGTTCCCATCTGGTAAGATTATTTCATGTTGCTCTTGGTTCAGGCAACTTCTGGTTCAATTTAGCTCAATGTTTATGTGTCAGTAGTAGAATCATCAACTTTTACAAACAAGGACAAGTCTGTAGTGAGGGATTTTTGCAAACAATGATTTTTTTCTCTACAATATATACAACTTTTTAGAAAATTTTTGTAAAGAAGGCTGCACTCAGATGCCTGAATTCTGACATGGGATCTAAATGATTCATGTTCTTTCCCTTTTTTGTTAATACCAGTGAAAACTCTGGTACTTTCTGCATCATGAGGTAGTGCCCTGCTCAAGTGCAAGTCAGATTTGGATTCAAATAACTGAGTTTGAATAAAGGAAGTTCTATAATATCTCAACTTTTTTGGTCTCTTGCCCTGAAGAAGATGAGGAATTAAAAAGATCAGCTGCTGATTTGCCCCCAAAATACAGATGCAAGAGGTTGCTTTTTGTCATCTTTGTATTTGGACTGCAGTGCTTGAGCCATAGGCTTTTTCATTTGACAGAATGCCCTGGAAGCAAAACAAAGGTGTTAGCAGAATTCCAGATACTGAAAATTAGTGATTGTCTGTTGGTGCTTAAGTTGTGGTTTCCAGTTCCATGTACTGCATGGTAGGACTATGCATATGTTAACAATACATTTCTTTTTTGAACTCTTTTTTTACACTCTTGAGCTGTAACCTGCAGTTCAGATGAAAAGGCTGCTGTGCCTCAGGCCAGCCAAGGATGGTGAGTTCACAATTCTCCCTCCTGTGAGCACTGGGAAGTCGGTATTCTACCCAATACAGGGCACCATCTTCAATAGAAAACCAACTAGTGACTGTGGTGGGATCAGAATTAACGCTTAACAGGAAAAACTGCTTTCTGCTCATAAATAGCAGTCTTAAGAAAATTAAGTTTGTGCTTCAAGGTAATAACTGAAGGTTTTTAGAATTTACATGCAGAACTATTTTGCTATAGTTGATATGAGACTGCCTGTGCCTCTGTTTTGCGTGTAGCTAATCAGGATTTTGAGAATGTCTCGCTACTGCCGCAAGTTTTCTGTGAGGAAAAGAAAGTCAGCTGCATATGAACTTCTTATAAAAACTTTTTTTGCATGAAGTGAGTTAGAGTTCTGTGTTACCAACTAACTGGAGAATCCCATATTTGAAGTCTTTCTAGTGTGTTCCAGATAAATTGGACTCCAATCATTCAGTTTTTAACAAATAAAAAAGTTCATTACTTATTTAAGCATTAATAAAAAAACCCACCACATTTAGAATATTAACACCTAATTTGATGAGCTCTGACAAGAAGCTTTTTTACCTCACTGGCTTCTGGGACCTGATCTTGTGAGACTATCGAGTGCTGATTATGGACTCTGGGTTTTCTAAAACTCTTCATCTCAGGAGCCAAGTCTCCTGCAGTTAGGATTGGAGAAATGTTGTATTTTTCTTTCAAAAAAGTAAGAGTATACATTTTAAAATAAAACAAGAATGAGCTTTAAATTAAGCTCAATTTAAAAAGGAAGATTCTTTAATCGTAAGAAAACTTCCACTTTGATGCTCCAGAAAGAGAAAAGGAAAAAAAAAAAGAACTATTGTCTGCCAGTGTCAGATATGTTAGTGTGGCTTTCAGACACTGGAAAATAATTATCAAGAATTTTCATTCCTAATATGGTCTCTGATAATGTATTAATGTTTACTTTTTTTTACCATTTCTAACCAGAGATATTGGCTTTCCTAACTCTGCAGCTCGTGACGATTTTTATGTTTTTGAAAGTTCTTTGCTGGTTATCATGAGTCCTTGGACCATTTTCAAGCAAAAAGAATTTTATTTTCTTGGCAGAAAGTTATGAAGACGCTGAATATAACTGCAAAATAGAAGTGTTGACGTGATTTTAAATATTGTAAGTTCAAGAAAGCAGATAAATTAATTACTGCTACATAATAATCCCTATTCTAGAAAAATTGGTATGGTGGGGGAGAGAACACAAAGTAATTACAAGGGAAGAATTATATGATGGGCTAAAGGAAGAGTGGGGCAAATAGAGTGTAAATACTTTGATTTTTTTGTTTTTAATATATTCCTCCTACCTTCCCCCGTAGTCTTTACATTTCAGTGGAGGCTGGCTGCTTTGCAGGAAAGTGGTGCTCTCCACTGTCTGTGTCTGTCTGGCCACCGACTTGGAATAATATGCAGGTACATTGATGTTAACGGGGTTTTTACCACAGAATAAAATAGGCCAAAAATTTTACCCTATATATCAAAATGTCTTTTTGGACAGTAAGCAGACACTTTAAAGTTCAGGAATATGATTCGCAATTTATACCAATTTGCAGGACTCAAAGGACCTCAATGGATTTATGTGTTTGTAATGAGCATTGTATGAATACGTGCAAAAATGACAAATGAATTTTGAATGAATTGCATCATTAGGGTATTCGTGGAATACAAATGACTGTAGAGCTTGTAGCTATGGACTTTAAACAAGTATTAGAGAACACTTATGAAAAGCAAATCTTGGACTTGTATTCCCACACAAGTTATTTCTGAATTGTGCGTATATTTTTCACTTTATATAATATCATGGGATTTTTTTCTATGTAATTCCAACTAATATAAATTAATATAATTAAGTGACAAATATAATAAGTGCTAATATAACTTAATGAAACATTAATAATACTTTTAATACTATGACTATTATACAATGATTCAGGTTGGAAGGAACCTCAGTCCCATCTCCAGCTGAAAGCACGGGGAGCTCTGAGGTGAACGTTTTACTACTGAGGTAGCTATAGAAGCTCTTTATGCTCTTGGTAATTAAGTCTCAACTCCAGCTGAGCTTTTGATTTCCAAACACCATATCTTCATGCCTGGACAATGTTATGGAATTATATCTATATACCTCATAAGAAAAAAAGTTTTATATTTAAAAGTGTAAGATATCTGTAGAATTAGTTGAGCAGTCTAGAGACTGGATATAGTAGAAACATGTTAACACTATGCAAAAACAAGACCCTATTTCTTCACCAGTTCTCTCTTTTTAGTCCTAATATTGTTTTTTTTCTGCATTTGATCCTGCAAGATTCTGAGCTTTCTGACCTAGTTTCACTAAAATATTATTTTAGGCATGTGGACAGACCATAAAAGTATAATAAGCTTTTCCCCATATTTCAATTTTATGCCTGCCTGGTTTCCTGGATCATACACTGTGTTTACAATTTCCATGATGATTTCCAAATTTCGTGTTTGCATGTGATAGCTAGTCAATGTTTGGGTTTGATACAAATTTTCTTTTACTCTTGTATACATCTGATGATTTAGATGATGCAGCAAATTGCTTCGGAGCTGAAAACTGTTAAATCTGTGTCTCCTGGTCAGCCACTCACTGATTCTCCAAGATAAAATACTAGGGAAACACAAAGTATTTCACCTCAGTGTCTTACTTCTGGGGTTGGAGTCAGTGTTCCTCACTAAAATCAGGATCTGACCCAGTGCCCTGTTTCCTTTTGGAGCATTGCTCACTTGTGATGTGTCACAGAAATCACATAACAAAATAGCACAGATGCTCTGGGTAATGTTTGAACCAGGCCTGCTTTTACTCTGGTTTTTTCGGGGAGTTTTTTTGTGTTTTTTCTTTTTTTTTCTGTTTTGTTTTGGTTTGTTTTGGTGGTGTTTTTTTTTTTTTTTGCTTAGCTGCCAAACTGTTGCTGAACTTCATAGTTATCAATTTCTTTGTGTGCTGTCTTTAAAGTGTATTTCTGCAGCCCTCCTAGGATCTTCATAGAATACTGTACAAATATGAACATCCAAATGATTAACAGCCCAATTTTAACACATTTCATACAGGAGCATTCAATGCTGGTATCACTGTAAAATTACTTCCAGAAGTCTTCAATACAACAAATAGTGATTTCTTTTTTTCTTATATTGCTAGCACTGGTGACTGCTTTCAAATTGTCTTCACCTTTGGCTTCTTTAACTCTCTAAATGCTTTCCAGGAGTTGTAATGATTTTCAATAACTTTGACTTTATTGTTTTGTTCCTTTTTACTTACATGCTACGTCAGTAGTTTTCAGCTTTGGTTCCCACACCTGTTTCCTACCCATCTAAGGTGTGCTGGAGACTGGCCGCAGGCTGTCAGGCCTGAGATAGTGCAAGCCACTGGCACTTCCCATCCATCCAAGTATCTGGAGAAGAATTGCCTGAGTGCCTGTGAACACTCAGCAGTCAGGTGAGGGTGGGAAGCAGATGTGTGACAAGGAGAGAGCAAACCTCACCTGGAAGTCAGATTAGCTCTTTACACTTCTGTAGGCAATCAGGTAGCCATTTCTTCATTAACAGCAAATAAACAGAATTCTGCCCAAATACATTAAACTCTCTGATGCCAGGAAGAGATGAGAACAGGCTGTTTCCTGACTAATCTTGAGGTGTCTCTGATTTGCCTCCTCTTCTGGGTCTGCCAGAAGTTAAAACTGAGGAGCTGACCTATGAATCAGGTAAAGCACGTTTGTCAGCTTTGCTCCAAAAGACAGTACCTTACTTAACCCAGGGGAATTATCTGTCCAGTGTCTGATCTTTCAGTGTCATGGGTGGAATATGACAAGTGTTCCGAATGCTCTGAAGAATTCAGCCTTTCCTCTCCATGCACACTCTGTAAATTTTCAGTTGTTTAGACCTGTATATTTTCCTTTTTCTCCACAAGGCCCTTGTGTTCATACCCTTGTTTTTGTTGTGATATGTTTGTTTATGCTTGTGTGGTCAAAGGAGTCTGTTTGTCACTGAGATGCTTGATGTAGCAAAGTGGCAGAAATCTGAGGATGCTAACAGATAAAGAAATATGTTTTATGCATGTGCCTTGGTGGTGTAAGGAGTGGGAAATGATGATTACTTGTGACAGGGTAGGTTGTGCAGCACCGCCCTTCTGCAGTACATTTTGCATTTGAAATGTTAATTGCAGGTTACCAGTTTGCTGAAAATGTAAAGGGTATGTGCACCTTAAATGTGGGTCATACTGCTACACATGAAAACCTCTGCCCTTGCAGCTGCAGATATGCCAGGCATCCTCTCTGGGGGCAGCAAAGACAGGGTACACTTGACCTCATCTGCATAGTTCACTGGATCCAACATCTGCGTTATGATACCAGAGTTCAGGTGTTTCATTTTTTCCTTCATTTTGTCACTCTGTTGCTGCCAAAAGAGGATAGCAACTGAGTGTGAAATAAACCAATGTCTGCATATGCCAATGATTTTTTCACAATTGCATCTGTTAGATGACGGTGTTTTTTCTTTTAATGGTTATTCCAGAGTCACTCAGCAACTAAAAGGAAAAACTTTTTAAATATTTAATGTCTCTGAACTGCTCTGAGACTGAAATCTTGTTTTTGCAGCTTTGGTTTAACATAATGGACTGTGAAAGGAGGCCAATGATTATATGACCATTTGAGAGTCAAAATCATAGCTAAATCCAGTATGTCAGCAAACATTGACTTTTGATAAAAATCATGCTGACAAAAATATAGCATAAATTTCATCTATACAGAAATAAAATATGGAATACATGACAGCTTCATTGTTCATAGTCTAAAACAGCCTAATATTAAAGAAATTAATATATAGTGCTCTTTAGTATTTGGCCATAAGATTTGTTTGTTATGCTTGGTCAGCAGGACTAGCACTGTATTTTGTGAATGTACCTTCTGAAACTGGACAGACTGCTGCTCCTGGCATGAAATGCTGCTCAGTGGGACTGCAGCCACCTTAGACCTGCACTTCCCAACAAAGGATCAGCAAATTCTAGAGAAGTGCAGACCTTACTAAAAGTTTGGGAAGATCTCCAATATTTTGGAAGATGATTTGAATCAAAAAGCCCCTGAAAATCTTCTGCAAACATTGTTTATCTGTAAGGAAAAAAAAAAAAATCCACCAGGCATTCTTTTCCAATTGTGTCCTAGATATGCACTGGCAATGAGTGGCTTTGTGTTTGTGGTTTGGTTTGAGTTTTTTTTTTAAGTTGTGTTCCAGACTTTGGGGAAGCAGAACGACAGGGTTTGCCAGAACCAGTCACATGTTGTGAATTGTGCTCTGCTGGGCTGATCCTTTGCTTGCACTTGTGCCACTATCAAAGGCAATGGAATTTTACAGACACAGCTAAAGCAGGCGAAGCAGTGTGGCTTGCACTCAGAAGCAGTGCAGGCTGCTGAAATGTGTCTGACTCAGTGAAATAAAATAAAGCATCCCTAATAGTCTGAGAAGGATCATTCCAATCTGGAGTCTTTTGTTGAGATTCCCATTTACTCCCATATGCTCTGAAATGGTTTCAGGTAAGGCTGAGATGTGTTTCTGTGACAGGCATATTAGGTGCATGCTGAACACTTGTCCTGAAGTTTTTTCACTCTTTCTTTCTTTCCTTCCATAATTGAACAATGGCCACAGTGTTGCATATCTGAACTCTCCTCATGTGAGTGGGAATCTACTTTCATCCAACTGTTGACCACCCTGTTGAATTTGCCTTTGAGTCAATATTAATTCAATAAGCTGAGGCTTTGCAGACTGCTGTTCTATTCATTATTTTTCTACTCAAGGGTGTGGAAAATTTGAGATAATTTCTTTACTCTTCCAGCTCTGTACTGTAATTGGACGTGCTGAGCAAAAGATCATAAATTGTTCTTTTGTAAGTCTTGGCCAATAGATACATAATGAACTTTCCCACTCTGAGGCAACAGCTGAGCAACAAGGGTGAATTTACAATAAAAAAAAATCAAACAGAAAAACTTCACCAAACTTCTGTCAAAGGGATGTTTAAAATAATCCTCTCTTAAATCTTGCACTAATGCCTTTTATTCATTTATTTTTAAACAGGCTTCCTTTTTTTTAGTTGTTGTTTGTTTATTTTTTGGTTATTGTTATACAATACACTCAGCTGATTCCTTACCCTGGGCTGCTGTGCTGCAACTCTCTAAATAAACCCCACATATTTCCTGCACTTTTTCATTCATCACTTCTGCAGGGCCTAATTTTCCTCACCTCACTATTGGACTTCAATGAACTTCCATCACCTTTAACATGAGGAAAATGAGCCTGTGACATGGAAATCTTGATGCCTGATTTTAATATAGTTTTTGATCAATTCCATTTGGATAATTCATGTTTTACAATGACAGAAGATGGTGCAATTAAGCAGGACCAAAATAAAAATTGTTCTAAGATTTCAGCAGTTAACTTGCATGTGTAGTGGAAGTGACAGCAGCATATAATCATGAATCACCTCAGTTCCCCCAGACAAAGAATGAGAACACTACAACTGAACAATTGCCTGCAGATAATAAAACCTCTATTTCCTTTCAAGCACTTAAATTTCCTTTTGATTAAATAATTCCATGTTTGAGTGCTGTTCACAGGTAGGACATGCTTATGTAAACTCCCTTGATTAGAGCAGCATCCTGAGGAATTTATCACTTTATGATTTTCAGCTTCAGTACGTTGTTGCAAAGTAAAGCTTGCTAAGTAGTCTGCACATCTAATCCTCCAGACTCTTTCACACTGGCTTTAGCACAAACCTCTGGCTTTAGAGCAGTACTTCAAGTTTACAAGGTGCTAATTGCTCTGGGGTGCAGCTGTCTGGGCTAGATTATCAACTGGGATTTACTGCTTGGATTCTGGCAGCTCATGGGAGCACCCATGGCCCCGGTGCTGCACCCTGTGCAGGGACCTGGAGCCTGAGACCTTCCAAGCAGAAGTCACCTACCAGGCACAGATTGAGCACAGATTGTGCTCCCCTGGGTGAGCACAGGGGAGCAACACAGATCATTCAAGGCAGATTATCAAATCACACATCAATACACTTGAGATGGGAATGATCTGGATTATGTAAATCAGGTATTTGAAGTCTTTTGTGTACAGTCTTGGCAAAGGACCTCAAGATGCTGCTGGAAGCAAAATTTCTGCTGGGGTATCACTGGTTATAGGATGCTTTTATGTTAAGTGGTGCTCAGGTGTGTGTTCAGTATTCCTAAAAATATTCCATTTGCTGCAGCCAGTATTTCAAAGGAGGAGGCTTATGGAATCTGGGAACAATGTGAAAGTCATATTTTAATTGAATTTCTGAAATGTTAGATGAGTATGCCAACAATACTGCAGTTTTTAAAAATAGGGTAAGAAACACTATAATATTTCTGGGGCTTTTTTCCTGGATGGTTGTAGTCTCTCTGGATATTTCATGCTCATATTGCATATTTATGAGTTGTAATGTATGAAAACACATAAAGGTAGATTGCAAAGTTTTTATTTGGTCATTATTCATGCAGGACTCCCGCAGAAGTCTATGAGAACTGTGTGTTTATTTGAAAGTAGAAGGTATACCTGTCTAAGGTGTCCACATTAATTTATTTCATTTCACATTTATTTCATACACCATACATTGTAAATACACACTGAAGCCTAAGAAATACTTAGCTAAGTTGAAAATCTACCTTCTAGAAAACTGAGGAAATGCACAATGCAGAATACACGGGTAACCTGGGCTCTTCTGTGCAAAGCAGTGTCACTCCCCAGGCCCTGCTCCTCCTGCTTCTCCTCCTGGGGAATGAAGTGGCAGAGCCAGGCCACCAATTCTGTCTTCCTCCTCTCAGCACCCTTTGGGAAGGGGGAGTAGAAAAGCACTGTGTCACTTCACAAAGTATGGCTGACTTTTAAGTTTTCCAAGCAAGCCCCTTTAGTGTTTGTATCCCAGTCTAGATGTGCACGACCAAGCCTAAAATGGTGGGAGAGTGGTCCTCTCCTCCTCTGTGGTACACAGAAAGGAGAGATGAGGGGATAAATTACTCTTTCATTTCTGTTAATGAGGAAAGCCTGCATCTGAATACTTGGCGTGGTCTCAGGCAACGCTGTGAGACTCTAGGACTTCTATCAACAGTGAGTCAAACTGGTGTATATATGTTTATTTATATATATATTTCCCTTTCCTGTTGGTGTCTGAATACATTTACATTTTTGCTTAGCTGTGTCCAAAGGTCTTGATTGGAAACAGAGCCATACTGCTTGAGAGTCTGAACTAAGCTACAAAATCAGTCAAAAGCAATGCCAGTCAGATCCTGTGTCATAACAAACTTGGGTTGAATTTATAGCAGGAAAACATGTGTATTGCTGCTGTTTGGAGGGTGTTTCTACAGATGCAATTTTTGTGGGTCTTTTGCTCAGCTGAAGCAGGTAATAAATTTTTCCAACTTTGCTTGAAGGATACGCATGCAGTGCAAATCAACCTTGGGGGGAAACTTGTCTCTTTCCCAATAGTAGCATATGGGGGAGGTAACAAGACTTAACCATCATCTACTTCTGAGCTAAGCAAATGCATCAGTCAGTCTTGCTGTTTGGGAATTAATTAAAAGCTTAATTGATTATTTCTGGTTGGTGTAAAGAAATATCCTTCAAATGTAAACGTTCCTGATCCCATTTATACAGACAGAATAAAATATATGTGCATACTTTCAGACAGTGTTCACCAGCTTTGCCATCTCATTTCCAAAACAGTTTTGCAATTTATAAATCTGACCCTGCTGCCAGGGCCATGGTGTATTACACCTACACTACATTGTTTCTGTGATGCTGCTTTTTAAATGACTGTGTAGGGCAGCATCTGTGCTGTAATGGAGATCACAGCTCTACACCGTGTTAGCTTTCAGAAACCTCAGGGAAGTGAATTTCTGTTCCCAGGCACTTCTCCAGTTTCTTTTTTATGTTCAATTTGGGTACAAAATAGAGTTGTAGAAGAATGCTGAACCCTAATTTGTCAACCTTTGCTCGTGTTGAAAGCTGTTTCTTGCCAGTTGAGTAAATGGGGATTGCTCACACGTGTTGCACTTACCTATTCACCTTGCCTGTTCTCCTCACTCTTAAAGAAGTATTTTTCCTCCTTTACATACAAAGATAAATTATGAAACTTGCTGTTTCCTTTGGGAGAAATATGTCCTTCTCCTTGTGCCTATATGTGGCACAACTGTGGTCTTGGATGCATTTGAGGCTGTGTAGTCAGGGTTATGGCTGCAATTGATGTTTATGGTCTAAATTAAGCAAATCCTGCTTGCTGCATAATTATAAAGCAATCTGAAGTTAATTTCACTTTTCATCTGTTTATCTGATTTTGATATGTGTTAGCTGTTAGTAGTAATATAAGTGTATCTATTAAATATATGTGTATAGAAAGGAGTCATGTTTCAGTACTTATTAACCAGATGTATTGTGGCATCATTCCAGGAAGGACTTTAGAACACCATGAAGTTGCAGTTTCTGTGTAAGCTATAAAATATTTTTTGTTTTAGTTTGAATTACAGAATGATGATGGAGTATCTTGTGGAGACTCCAGTGACAAAGCTTAATCAAATATAAGGAAGCACAAACTGTTCTGCAGTCCAGTGCTGCTCCTGCTGGGAAGTGGTAGAGCCCATGTGCTTGTTCTCCTCCCTTAATATTTGCTGATAATAGGGCCCTCCTTTGCAAAGGGGTATCGGCCTTACGAATTCAATAGAACAATAAATTGCCTAATGGAGGTGACTGATTCATTTTTCAAGAGCACAGAAGGTTAATTTTCCATTAGTAAATAATAAAATGAAGTTTACTTGACAGGGACAGATGGGAAGCCATGCAAATAAGCCTATGCAGTCAATTATATTTTGGTTTTGATGAGCATATGGACAGTAGACAAACAGAAAAGTCCGTGCCAGAAAAATAAGTTGACTACATTAAGAAAAGATTTACGAAGAGATCTAAACAGAGTTATGACCATTAATGAACAAGATAAATTATATTAATGGCAACTCTAAGATGGCTGAAATTGTTTTGTCTTTAGCAAGAAAAAATGTTATTTGGACAACAAAGACATCTTGTGAATGCGGGGAAACTGATGTACCCTGATGAGCTTGCAAGTATCTGGTAGTGAAATGCAGAGTGGTTTTGGTGGCCAGGAACGGTCACAGATGTTGTTGAAGTCCTTTCCCCATGTGTGTCACACGCTGAGTCTGCATCTTGCAGAGTGGGTGAAGCTGCCATTTAAGCAAGGGTGAATTTCATTTCTCTGAATTCCAGACACACAAACCTGCCCACTCAGATGTCACTCACCATTTGTGTGCTGGGGATACCATTAATGGTTCTTCCTGAGATTTATAGAGTCTGAATGGTGAGAAACAGTAATGAATATTTCAAAAGAATAACCAATGCAGTAATTTTCTGAGGCTAATAGATTTCTTAGCTTAGTAACTTTTCTGTGGGTTTTTTTTGTGGATTTTTTTTGTTTGTTTTAATATTAAATCCTATTAAAAGAATTTGGGGAGGATTAAAAATTATTCATAAATATTTCTAGATGTTTCTGACCTAACTTTCCTTGGCCTAATATTTCCCCCTCTAAATAATTATAGAATTCAATCCAACAAGAGAGGGAGAGGTAAAATGTGTATATGAAATTGGAGATTAATGTTAACAAGATTTATGCTAACAAGATATATACCTGCTTAAGAAGCATAAATCACCTGATTTTTGTTATATCAGGTATAATTTTATCTCACAACTTGAGAACTCATTTCTTGTTGTATTAAGATCAGTTTAATATAAACTGTGATCTGCCTGAAGCCAACATTTCATTAATTTCAGTTTGAAACAACTATATCTTCTGCTAGGAGTTTGCCTCTTTGTGTCCTATTAAATAATACCAGGTGTGGGGATCACTTGCCAAAACTCCTGTGTTTTATGAGTGCCATGCTCCACTTTTTATCACATGGTAAAATTTCCATTTTATCTGTAGCAGGAAATGCTCTGTTTCTACCCTCTGCCTTTTGATAAATTTGCAAATTGTTACACATAAAAATCATTTTTTGTAATCAAAAACTGGAATTTATTGTTTATGTGATGTATTTAGCTGCAGGAAGCTTTTGTTTAAAATAATCTACTTACTATAACAGCTAGAAATGCTTTTTTCATCTCCATTAAACTTCTGGCTTAGTTCATTAACATATTGTTAATTGTTGTGTGATTTAGTTTAGTTCTACATGAATGGCACTTGTGAAGCAAAAATGATTTTTTAATACCCATTGTTTGTTTGGAAAAAAAATCTTCTAAAGTGGTTGGAAAAGGAGGGGAGTGTAGAATACTTGCATTATAGCTGTATGTTTGATAGGAATAAAACATCAATACAAAAAACATAATAAAAATTGAAGTGGAATGATAAAAAAAATCTGCAAGGCTTTGAGATTTAAAGGTAAGGCTATGAGACTTAAAATTCTAAAAACGTATTTTTTTCTTAACACTAGAATGTGAAATTGAAAAATCAAAATTTTTATTTCAATGGAGTAATTTTTAATATTACATGTTTCCATTTAAAACTTCTCAGTCAGCTTTTATTTCCCACTTCAACGCTCACTGAGCAGGGTCAGTTCCTCCTGTATTGTGCTCCATATCCCTCACAGGTCTCCTTTCAGAAGGAATATTTTGTAGTCTTTTAACAAAGTTTAGGAAACATTGTCATGAATACCCAGTGCTGAAAAATATATGTGTTTCCAGTGAAAGTTTTACAGTTTTGAAAGTAAAATAGGTGGTTTTCCAGATTCTGCTGAATTGTTCAGTGTGTATTGTGCTGACCTTCCCATTTGCTGCTTTGATCTTGCTGGGTCTGCCAAACATCTCCCTTTTTAGGAATGGTGCTTCTGTGGCTGATACCAAGCCTGAGATAAGAGGAACTTGGACACAGCTCTTTCATAATTCTTAGATGAGATTTTTGTTGGTTTTTTTTTTTTTTTTTCCCTGAAAAGAAAAGAGTAGTGGTGGGTTTTTTACATTTTCTGAAAAATTCTACAACTGTTGCTAATTTTCAGTGCAAGAGGAGGGTGAAATATGTTACCTTATTCTCCGGTAAGTTTGATCATGTTGGGTTCTTGCATAACATGACAAGTTTTTCCACATTTCTCTGGCATTCTACTACAACAAATTATAGATTATGCACAGTAAATAGACACTTGTTCAAAACCAGCAGGAGAATAGACATGCAAAAATGAAAAATCTGTTTTGGATCTATTTTTTTTTAATATGCTAAGCCCTTAGGCCCTATGTTATTTGAAATAATTTCTTGGAGGCTGTTAGTTTAATTGTATCTTGGAAACACACATCAAATTCATGCCTTCCCTGTTAGTGATCTTTGTATTGAGCAAACTATATGGAGTACAGAGAGAGCAGATGAAAGAAGAAAGTGTCTAGAATTTTAGACCAAAAGTATAAATTTGCTTAAGCCTTTTCAAAAACCAGACATCAGGGAACATAACAGTAGAAAGACACATTTTTGCAAGAAAAAATGGTTTAATATTTGAAGCCGTGCAGAAAAAACATCCCATTCAAGCAACTTAGAGGAATGAATTTATGAAAAGCAAAAAATTCACAATCTAAGAGAGACTGAAATATTCTAGTCTTAAACCACAAGGAGTAGTTGAAAGTCAAACATTTTCATTTTATTTTTAATACATAATTTTCCCCACTTTTGCATACACATCACACCCTGCGCCTGGAAGGCAGCTGTGCTCAGGGTGTCCCTTCAGAGCTGTGTGGGTGGGCTCTGGGGCCCTTGTGACCTGCTGGACTGGGCATCCTCTCTCTGCCTCTGCATGGGCTGCCTTTGGGAGGTGGTCTGCCACAGCCTCTGATTGAACTGACTTTATTTATAAGGAAAAATACTTTTTAAAGTCTATTTTGTTTCCAGCAGTACTGAGAGACTTATCTGAGGCACACAGTCCTGTCATTCTTTTTGTTTTATGGCAAGAGGATCTCACAAACAGATCAAAGGAGCCTGGTCTTCCTTGCTAGGCCTTTCAGTAGCTACTTCAGCAATTTTGGCTGCTTGTGAAGGTCTACCTCCGTCTCTGATTTGGGAAAGGACAATCTATAGTGTTAGAGCAAATTACTATATTTAAGCAATTATCTATGGTGTTTTCTTTAAAGACTTTGTTGTTTGTGGGTCTAAAGAAGAGGACCTCAAAAAAGACATTATTATAGCCAAGCATGAACTCTCAGTGCACATTAATGAAAGTTAATAAAAATAACTGTGCTCTTATAGAGCGTGAAAAAAAATTAGGTTTTTTTGGTGAGTTTTGGAGGAGACATCAGACTGGGGGACCTCATGGACAGCAGGTGGTGACGCTGACACTTCATAGCAGCCCCAGGAGGTTTCTCCTGTCTAGGCTCACTTGTTCCAGCCCTCCCTTTTGTAGGCATCTTTACACGGAGAGAAATCTGATCCAGATTTGGACACAGCCTTGCAAACCTCAGTGCTGGCACTGTTGAGTGAGTGATGAATGAGTGAGCAGCAGAGGGGAAGGCTCAGCACCTCGTGTGCTGGCTGTGATGCTGGAGAAAACCTAACAAGAAGCTGTGCTCTGTCAGTGAGTGGCTTTATCTGCTGGGGTTATGTTTAATGTAGCCTGCTCCTCCAAAATGTTGGCATTTATTTGATCCAGAGAATTTGTGAAAAAAATGAGCCACCCAGAAAATATCAACTTATGAAGAAACCCAGCACCTGCAGTGCCTTCTGGGGATGCTCACGTAGAATTTACCTACAAGGGAAACTGATTGTTTAGCTCAGTCTATGAAGCCTTTTCATTTGAATATAGTAGTGTTTACACAAGAAGTCTCTTCAGGATAGCACTCTTCCTTTACATTTACATCTTTCTTGAAAGTCAGTTCCATGTGTAAACAGGTCCTTAGAACATCGCTTACAAGGGAGGAGCATTCCTTTTGTGCGGGGTACCCAAAATCCTTTGAAACGCTGTTTATAAGATTATCAGGGTTCAAAGCTGTTTCAGCTGATTTTTAGCTCTGGCTCTACTTAATGCAGGCATGTATCCTAGAAGAAGATTTTTGTTGAACACACAGATGTAAGAGTATAAAGCATATGTAGACCAAGGATAAATTAAGAAGAAGGTGTATGGGAAAATAAAAAAAAAAAGAGCACCAGTAAATAAAAGGGTGAAATCAGAATTGCTTTCCACGGTAGCAGAAGACTTGTGGAATGATGGCTGGAGAGTGGATTTTAATTTTATGTGAATAAGGTTGAGTAGGTATTGTTTGTCTCTTGAGTGTTAAGTCAGAGAATGGAGATCCGATTTAAACCTTCATGATTATCAAAGTTTGAAAGTAAATTCATATTTCATACAATTAGTATTATATTTAAAGACTATTTATAAAGCTTTAACCACATGCTTTAGCTACAAAGTTATTTCCATTTTTCTAACTCCAGCATTTTAACTCAGCAGTTAACAGTTAACTCCTTGGGCTGTGTAAGGTGTTTGTGTGCAGCACTTTGTACAGAGAGATCTGAAAATACTTGCTAATGACATGCTGCTGCACATTGTACTGACATCTGTAAAAAATATCTAACGCTTATCTCTCAACTTTGTAAACTATATGTGAATGTATCTTTGATGGAAGGCAAGACTAAGCCAGTGGCTTTACTGATCCTAATTTAAAGAGAGTCAATATTTATGTGTTGTAGTTAGGGTTTTAGAAAGGCTTGAAGGCTGATAACAGAAATTGTGTTACTCTAAAGAGACAGCAGTGAAAATAGATACAGGAATACTAGTAACTAATGTAGGGATAGTATGGGAGAAGAAGAATCCTGGGGATATACAGAGTGCTGAAGAGTCAGGAAATGCTAGAATTCTCATGTGAGTGCAGAGACTAATGTACTGCTGGGGAGCCAGACAGTGATGTAAGGCACAAATAAATTTAGAAAATGCAAGAATGTTTATTACCTTCACATGCAAATGAAACATCATTTATTTAACCAGTTTTTGATGTCTGTAGTGGTGTGTATACTGTGTTTTATATGGTTCCTGTGTGGCCATAAATAAATTTTATTTAGAGCATCGGAGGGAGCTGTTATTAACAGAGTTACTCACAGCCAACATCAATTATCTCTGGAGCTCTACAAATACTTATTTATGGTTACAATAAAATATTCTTGGGGAAGTGCAGTTCTGTAAAACCACCTAGAGTACCTAGCATGGGGACTTCATCTTCTAGAATAAAGCCACTGCTGTACATGACAAAAATATGGAGAATCAGTGAGTCACTGAATAATCCTCAAAGTGTTTGCTCTTCTGAGTTAGCATGTTCTGTCATTTGTCTTTCTTAGGGCATGGGCCTTTCATGTCATGAATAAATCTCACAAGTAGAATACCTTTGTAAAGAGAAAAAGGTATAATAATTTGGAATGTGGTACTACAGTTTTTCTTTTTAAAAATCGGATAGCTAAGGTTCCTCAGCAAACTGATTAGATACATTTCTTCTAATTAGACTATTTTTCTCCACTTTTGCCATAGAGGTAATTTAAGTTTCCAGAGTAGAGAGTGTATTTTTTAATATTTTGGTATATGTATACATAGTCTTTCACAGTTTCAAGGATCCAGTGAGTTTCTTATTCCATACTTTGCAGATCCCTTTAATATAAGGTTACATATATGAAATTTTCTTTTTTTCTCTTACGCCACTAGTAAGGAACATTACTAGTGTATTGGTATTACATACCAAGAAGCTCAGTTTTACAGCTTATTTGTCTCTTTATATGGCATCCATTCAAACAAAAGACCCCCATGCCCACTGACAAGTCTATGCCTCTCATATAGTGGGAAAGTCATTATGAGTTTTCCATTATATGAGAATTCTATTACTTCTTTTGTGACAAAGTGATTGGAAGATGATTAGTGGCAGAACTTTCCTTCTCATCTGAAAGGGGGCTGATGTAGTCATTTGCACACAATGAGAGCTATCAGTCTGTATTAGACAAGAAAGTTTGCGAGCTATAACTGGTAATTTGTAAATCACCAGAGTCTTTGAATAGGCAAAGATGAGTGAAGCCATGTGGGTTCATAGTTAGGGGTTTTTTTCCCTTTAAAAGCATAAAAGAGTATAGACATTGATATGATTCCAAAGGAGCATGTGTTGTATCAGTAATTTTATCGACTGTTACATAATTCCGTTCTCATTGAATTTTTATGAAGTGTCTTAATTTGTGTCTTTACACTTTCTAGAAGCACTGTCAGCTTATGTGTGGCACTGTGAAATTAATGGCAATGCCCTTCTAATATGTTTATCCCATATTCTTGAAGGTCTGGTGAATGGTGAAATATCATCCAATGCATGTTTGTCAAATTACATCCAATTTCACTGTCAGTGAAACTGGAATCCTGCAGAACTTGAAATGTGTTTCTCTTCTGTACTATGCAATATGGGAAAGCAAAGAGAGCCAGTATAGCAGAAACCCAGGAAAAAAAGGTATATATCATCAATCTTTAATGTCAAATTTTAGTCTGATCATAAATGAAAAGCTATTAGAGAAGAATTTGAGGTCATCCAGATAATCATGTGGAGCTTGCATACTTCTTCCCCTAGGAGTCAAGGAAATTACTTTATTATTGATTTTTTTTCTTATATTAGCAGTAAGAGCAAAATATGATGTTTTCATCACAGTCTGCTCTATTTTTAAAGGTAGATCTCCAAGCAAAAGAGCCTTTCCATGTTGCTGGAGTACAGATGTAGGGTATGAATAAAGTCTACATGGAAATGAATGTACACTGTCACGTAAAACACAGCTGGCTGGTCACAGTATGACAACCAAGTTGCATTGAACTGTACTATGTGTTTTGCAAAATTTTTCTTTCCTTTGCCAAATATTTCTTATTCTTGTTGGTTAGACTACTACAGATTTATCAAGGATATTTATGGGTGAGCTGGAGGTTAACCTACCGGAAATGTTGTGGGTGTGAAATAATGTGAAAGACAGGAAAGTTATCTAGTAGATATATAAATCATAGAACCATAGAATATGCTGAGTTGGAAGGGGCCTATCAGGATCATCGAGGCAAACTCCTGGCCCTGCGCAGGACACCCCAAAAATCACACCATGTGTCTGAGAGCATTGTCCAAACGCTTCTTGAACTCTGTCAGGCTTGGTGCTGTGACCACTGCCCTGGGGAGCCTGTTCAGTGCTGGCCATGTTTACCAATTAATAGGGGAAGGCTGCTCCATACTGCAAATGCTTTAAAATTCTGACAGTACTGGAAATCAAAGCAAGCTGAGGAGTTAGTTTTTGCATGTCTGTAATACTTTTTAATTGCAGCTTTTAAAGGGAGTTTTACTGTTAAAGGAGTTACTCAAGTAAACAGACGATAATTTCCAACAGTTAAAGCCTCCTGCAGCAGAGATGGTGTCTCTGTAGTTGGTTTGTTCTGCCGTGTTCACCCCAGGAGAAAACAGCCCTCCTTCTGATCACAGAGCAGCTAACACAGGTACAACAGACTGGCCACAGAACGGCTTTCTTACCCTTTAGTAAGAACATTCTCCAGCTGCTCCTTTTAGCCATAATTTTGTAAAATTGACTGGGCCCATAAGAAACATATTTCTTTGTGATAATTTTTGAACTGGAAAAATGAAATAACGAACAAAAAGCTGAAAAAGATGAGTGAATGCCATAAAAATACCGAACTTCATCTTTTAGTGTTTTTAGTTGGGGATTCATTTTTTGTGGTCTGGGGATTTTTGTGTTTTTTAAATAAAGTTTTGTTTATGCTCCTCTCTTTTATTTAGTACAAAACTTCGGCGCAAGTTTTTTATTCTGCATCAAGTATTGTTCCTGCAATTCTCTGTTTATTATAGTCAGAAGCTTTAAGGACAATTTTGTTCCTATGTTGCTATCATTACATGGAACACATTGGCATGGCAGTGTAAAAGCTCTTTCATTGGATGGAGATTTTAGCCAGTAAAAGGCTTGGATTTTAATTAGTTCATTTTTATGTATTATGCTATGTCAGACAGACACAAACAGGACATAATGAAAGTTCATATAGATCCTCAGGGTATTTGAAATTTAACTGAGGTGCACACATATTTTTGTCCTAATGGCTTGCATATTTGCCTTTGATAGCAGATTTTATTGGTAGCTCATTAAATCCTTCATACAAAGAGAAACATGTACAATTACAGGTCCTCCCAGCTGAGAAGAAAGCACTAAAACACAGATGATGCTCGAACTTGGCTTGTTCTATGCAAAATAGCAAATAAAGTACAGAAATACAATTTAAGGGGGACAAAGTGGGAAATTTTCCCATTAGAGACCATGGCTGATGAAGGCTTTTTCTCCAGCCTGTGAAATAAGACAGCAGTTGTTAGTGGATTTTGCCACCAGTCTCTTGCTCCTTCCCATCTCCTGAAACTTTATCCCTCTAGGGGTCTGGATATGGCAGTGTGTGTTAGGGAACACAGTGCCCTTCTCCCGGCTCAGCCAAAATCCCGGTGCACCGCAGGGCAGCGCAGTTGCTCAGGCTCTAGAGGGGCAGCAAAAATCTCTCTTTGCAAAAGGAAGTCAAGTTTGCCTTTATGCCATGGAGAAAATGTTTCTCCATTTTCCAGTGGCACAATTCCAAGTCTCAGGCAGCTGCTGTAATTGTTGTCAGGGAGAGGTTTGGTTAGTCTTTTACCTGTTGGAGCTCATCTAGTTAGTGAAAAGGATTGAAACAATTCCCTCTTCTCCCACCATTTCAAATAACTCTGTGTGGAGTGCTGGCTTAAAAGGGAAATTCCATCTTTCTGAATTTAAATGATTTATTACTCACTAATTCCCTTGAGTTAGTAACTGTTGAAAACATATGTAGCATATTCTATATTCTTTACTTAATGGGAAATTTAATTTCTTGGACTAGACCATTCTAGAGGGAGAGTGGAACATTTTAACTTGAGTTTTATGTTTATGTTCTGACCAAGTCAGAACGTTACACACTAAGTGGTTTGAGTTTTCTAGTTATTTAAGGATTTAATAACCTTGACTGCTGTACCCAGAAGAAGCTGAAGTTGTGATTTGTCTATCAAAATGCATTTCTTTTGCAGAAGCCCTATAGCAATGGTAAAAATTAGTGGTTTGCCTTGAGTGTTTCAACAAGTGTGGTCGATTAGAGATGCCAAACCAGAATGAATCTCATAATTCTTAAAGCACATTAATTAAGTCGATTAACTAATTTTTTTGTCTATTTATTCAAAGAACTGTCTGTGTTAAGAACTGAGGTTGAGGTGGTTTGTTTGTTTTTTGTTTTGTTGTATTTTTTTTTTATACCCAGCACAGAAAATCTGTCACTTTTACCAGGAGTTTGAAGGTCATTGTAACAATCACTGAAAGAACTTTAATTGCAATAGGAATGGATGGAAATCTCCTGCATCAATGGAATTCTGTTAAAATACTTCAGTGTAAGTTACCATGTGTGTTGTGACACTGTTTCACAGAGAAGGATCTGTGTAACGGGTTAAGCCAAGAATGACTAGATTAGTAATATACAGTGGTACTTATTGGTGATGATGTAAGCTGTGTAGAGAGAAGGCTGAGATGTGTTAGACTTGCTGTGTTTGAATCATCTTCATAGAGCTGTGACATCCAGTCTACTCACATGTTACTTCTCATGCTTGGACAGGAAACCCCCATGCTCTACATGTACATTCTGCACTAGGCATTGCTTAACGCTTGCCTTTTCATCCCCAGTTCATACCAGGCAGACAGACTTTAAATACTGGTGCATTTTTGAATTTGTGTTTTGAATAATTGTTCATTTTGTTTGTATGCTTTTTACTTTAAACAAACTTCAACTGAGATTTTGAGTAGTCAGTGCATGTAGCGTTCCTATGACGAATGTGATGCAATTTAATCTCAGTAAATTCTCTTTTCTTGGATAGAACTTGCTATAATTGTACTATACTTCTATATCAAATTGAGATTTAGGAATAGAAATGAAGTTTTGCGTTATAATAGGCTTAGTCAAAAGCCTACAAAAATTTTTTCATCAACTGTAATGGCCTCAGGTCAGGTGATAAGGATAATTAAATACCTTTTCAGTAATAACTAAAAGACATTAGACAATGGCAGTTGCATGTGGTTCTTTTTTTAAACATAGATGAAGGATGCTTTGTTCAGAAATAATATTAGGACAAAACCACTCTAAAATCAGAGATGAAAGAGCACCTCCCATCTCCCTGATGGGGTGTGACATTTCAGTCCTGCAGCTCAGGAAATTGCTCTTTCCTCTACACAAAAAGACTGAGGATCCAATACTTGTTCTCTTACCTCCATTCTACCCGTTACAATTAAGGAAAGCAATTTGTATCTATAAAAAGTCCCATTAAATCAAACAGCATTCATTTCAGTACATAATAGTCTCATCAAAATCAATAGGACTGCGGCTGTAATCTCTGTGTCCAAGGGGAATTGTGTGTGCTGGTCCCTTCCCTGTCTTGGAAGGTCTCTGAACCTTTTTGCTCGAGCCTGTAATATAGAAAGAGCTTATTGAAAACCTTGTTTGCTATATACTGAACTGCTTTGATTTTCCTTCCTTTCTGAAGTATTGTGAGACACTGTGTACCGCTGTCCTTGGGGTGCCTATTAATATCTATTATAGTAGATATACTGTTTCATTTCTTTTTCATGTCAGTAAAAAGATTTGCATCCTCTAAGAAAAATAATTACTGTGCATTTTCTTTAATGTTTTTCACTTAAGAAAAGAGAAGCCCTCAGTAAGTGGCACGTCTTGATGTAATTATTCAGAAATGTAGTTTAAATCTGAATCTTCCACTTTTTGTATCTTTTCCCAGTCTGATTATCATACACAATGAAAGTATTTATCTGTGTGGTTGAAAGAACAAAGTGCAGCTGTATGCTACCAAATCTAATGAAAGACATCTTGCAGTCTATGGAGGTTGGTTTGAATTTTCCATTCTGCCTCGTTATCCTTTAGAGAATCCTCTGACTGATTATGACAGTTGGAAATGTAGCAGTAGATATTCTGAAGGGAAAAAAACCCAAGTCATTAGAAATGCAAATTTTTTTATATTACTATATAATTACAATGAACTACAAGCTTACTGGAGTAAACATAACAATAACTTGTTTTCACAAAATCCTGCACTGACTTACGATTTAAGGAATCACTCACAAGCAGGAACCAGCGATTATCTAGCTGATGCTGGCAATGTATTAATTGACACAATCAAGCAGCAATAATGACACTTGAGGGCATCATGCAAATATTATATTTGAGTTATGTGTATAGTCAAGTTAGGAATTACTCAAGGGACTTCACATTATTAACTTAGTCCTTTTCAGACTTTTAGCAGAAACCTTTACTTTCTTTCATTTTTCTGTGGATAGTAAGTACGGGTTTTTTTTCAAGTCACTCTGTCTGACTACACCTTTCACTGTAGAATCATGCTCTTTGTTATAGAACTGTTATAAACCATTTTGTCAACTACCTGACGGTCAGCAATTAGTGTGTTCATAAGAATAAAATGAATAATTTTTTTTTTAGAAGACTTGATTTCAGTCTTGGAAATAAGAATTGTCTGGGATGTCTCCCTCCCTCATAAACAGTTTAACTGCATCAGCCATTGTGGTGATCAAGATCCTTTCACTTCAAAGTGTTTAAACCATCTCATCAAATATTCACTAAGAATAGAACTGATGAACAGCCAGTCTCTCATTTTCCCGATTTTTTTTTCCTGATTGTTTTCCTTTCAAGTTTTGAAATCTTTGACCACAGGGATAATTAGCTTGCTCTTGGGATGGTGTCTTTCCTTTGGCTGTCAGCTTCTGCAAACACCTAAATATAATTTAGAAATTGAAAGTTGGTTTATGACTGAAAGAGTAAGTGCAGTTAAATAAGAAAATTTACTGCCTATGACCTCTAACTTTTAAGAGATTTTCTTCCATGTAATGCCAGGTGTATCTTATTGGTGTTCATAATTTTTTCCCCTTACACTTTAAAAAAAGAGTTATTTTATTCATCAGCCTAATGGAAAGATCATTTATGGTCTTCAGAGAACATAAAGCAAATGGTAATGAGAGAAGGAATAAAGATAAACATAGGATGCTCCGGAGAGGAAGAAAGGAAATATAGAAAATGAAATCTAGAGGTAGCCCTCTCTACTGGGTTTGCTGCATTATGGTGCTAGTGATGGCTGAAACTATTGGAAAGTCCTATGGAAATTACATCAAGAAAGTAGAGTAGCTGTTGTCTGTTCACAGCCTCTATGCACTAGAAAACCTTTCTTTTCCTCTTTTTTCTTGATATTTTTTGCTTACCAGAAATTTTAGAATTCTTGTAAGAGGCAAATACTCATCATGAGAAGGTGCTTTTTTTTTCTTTGTCTTTTTTTTTTTTTAATTTGCCACACACAAAGATTAAAACAAAAAGAAGAGGTGGGGCAAGATATAGTTAAAGCACGAAAATTAACGTGCTTGATTTTGGTGTCTGAGTGGAGAGGCCAGGCTCTCTCAACTTGATAAACAGGCATATGATTGCAGTCTATAAAATCATTAGCAACATGCAAAGCGTGGATGGGGACTGGCTGTGCTGCTTTTTCCAACAATAGTAACTGGAGGGCATTGGATGAAGCCGGGATGGGTGGGGATCAAAACAAACAAGATGAGCAGAAGGATTAAGGGGTAGCAGGCCTGTGATCTCCTCGACGAGGAACACTGTGGGTGCCAAAAGTTCAAGTTGGTCCTAGGGCAAATTAGGCAAATTCATTTGAAGTTTTTGCATGAAAGCCTGTTTTATTAGTAAAATGAAATACTGATCTCTCTTGAAAGAAACCCTAAGTGATTCTGTCTGTTTTTCCTAGTCACCATGAAAGAAAAAATTACTCAGTGTTTCAGGAATTCCCACATTGAGAATGCTCAGAAAGATGGCAAGGTGTGAGTAGCTTTGCAAACAGACCTTGTCTTTTGAAGTTTGATTCAATTTTGGAAGAAGGTCCCCCTGTACTGATGACAAATGGGATTGTAAAAATTTAAATGAATACAGAATAATTACTATTAGGAACAGTAGTATGCGTAGGTTTTGATAGTGTCCCATTCACACTGCACAGACACTTCTTTCAATAGACTTTAAAAGAAATACTCTTATAGGTAAGCATCTATTATCTGTAACACCTATATTATTTTCTCCAAGCTGCCAGTATATTTCTTCCGTGTGAGCATTAGATCAAACCAAATGTAGAAAGCAAGCAGTGAATAATGTCTTTCCACTGTGTTTTTAGTGTGGAAAAGCTCTCCATAGATAAGGGGCTCCTTAACTAGTATTAAAGCATTACATCTTGCTACACGCTCCATTTGCCTATTGCAAATTTTAGGTTAATTTGACATACAAAACTAACCTATCACTCCAGCTTCTTCAAACCTTCCAAAAATCCCACACAAAGTGAGTAAATGGAGCTTTGCATACAATGTGCAGTGAATATGAGCTATTTTCCTCTTCATTTGCTTTCTTCTTTCTCAGCTGGTGAATGTTATGTTGGATGATTCAGGTTTGGGTGGTTTCTCTTTATACAAAGATGTGATTATCCTCTTAAAGTGAACATGTTTTAAAGTGAACCATATGATCAAACAGTTTTACAGATGAAAAGCCATCAATGGATTTCTAAATTCTACAAATTTCTCAGGTGTAGGGCTATTGTATCAGGCAAATGCTAAGTTCTCCCTAAAAAAAAAAAATAGGATTAGGAATATGACAGTTGTTAGATATGCATCACTACAAATGGAATGTTTTTCTAGCCTTCAAAATACCTAAGGTTTATAATTTAAGCCAATCTGTTCTATTGTAACATTCCTTTATTTTTTTCTTTTATCTCCATTTGACTTACTGGGGAAAAAAAAGGAAGGAAGAAATAATCTCATGGGCTTGGTTTTAAGAAAATAAAGATAATATTTGGTGTTTCCCCTGCTTTATTGTATAACAAATATCCAAATGTGTGTTTCTCATAAATCTCAATTCTCTGTTCTTCAGAGTGTTGTGGTTAATCTCTGACATCTAACTCCATTTTGCTTTTGTGTCCACAGACACTGTGATCTAAAGTTAGCTCACCTGCTGGCTGACACACTGTTAGCCCATTTTAGACAAGAGTATCCCTGTCAACACTACTCTTAGGTGTATGTGTAAGACTCATTTACATGCAAACTTACCATGTCTGCCTTCCTAAGCTATATTTTTCCAAGCAAACCTCACTGCGGAACAATCTGAGCTGTAAGCACCAGTCTGTAGTGTGCATGAAGAAAACCTTTTCTGTAATAGCTATAACTATATATAGTTGGTGAATATTGGTAGGGTTACTAAACAGTTTCACCAGATTTTTAAAAATTGAATGTATCTTCTTAGTAAAGGTTTTTTCTGAGTCCACTCTGCAGTAAATCAGTTGGATTTTCTTCAGAAAAAAAATTTGTACATTCCCTAATTACGATTCACCACCCTTTCTTTTCACAACAGAATATAGCCTGAGTGTGATAAGTCTCTGACTCAAAACCACTGCAACTTGCCTAGATCATACATTTAAAGTGAAAAATGTTAACCAAAACGAGAGTCAGATAAAGCAGTCTTGTCTAAATAACATATTAGAGTGGTAAAAAGCCGTCCTTGTTAAAACACAGAGTATTGGAAAGAAATTTTATCCGATAAAGGGCACTAATGGAAATATGTCAATGGCTAAAGGATAAAACAATTTTATAAAGCATTTTAGAATATAATTATGATCAAAAGAAGTCTTTATTGGATTCTTTGCTTGATACAGATGGTGAAATCCTGAATACTGATGCAAAAGAGGCAAGAAATGTCAACAACAGTTTGTGTCCTATATTTGAAATGAAGCAAGAACATGCATGCAGGAGGAAGATTTTGAGGGAGTAGAATATTAACCATTTAGGACAAAAAGAGAAAAAAAGAAAGGTAGCAGCACTGAAACTAAGATTTTTCTCAAACCACAGATTCAGAAAATTTGTCAGAGACATAAAAGACAGATAAACAACAGTGTTATTTTTTCGCAGATGTGAAAAAAAGGGGGAAATTTGGTTTTTGAAGAACAGGAAACTAAGCTGGTTGGCTACAGAGGCATAATAAATGCAAAAGTTAAACAGAGACTGTAAACACATAATTTAAGATTAAAAATGTGAGATGTCTATCAACATGGCTTCAAGACAAGTATTTTTTGGTAAACAAATCTGTTATCCATTTCACAGAAATACAGGTTTGATTGACAGAGAGAGCTACATTGAGTAATAAATTTTAACATAATTTAAAATCACATGACTTACTAATGTGAACCACTCAGGTTAATTGCATTATGTAGACATAACAAGAGTACTTAATAACTTCTTTACCGCAGATTTCAATGGAAAGACCAGTTACCCTCAGGGCAATCAGCCCCCTGAGAGGGGAGACAGGGATGGGCATCAGAATAGACACCCTGCAACCCAGGAGGGAGTACGTAATGACCTGCTGAGCCACTTGGACACTCACAAGCCTCTGGTACTGGATGGGTTGTTGCCAAAGGCACTGAAGAAACTGGCAGAAGAGCTTGCCCAACTGCTCTCCATCATTATCATCAGTCCTGGTTAACCCAGGAGGTCCCAGACGGCTGCAGTGTGACCAATGTGGTGCCTATTTGCAGGAAGGGTCAGAAGGAGCATCGGGGGAGCTACAGGCCTGTCAGCCTGGTTTCGGTGCTGGGGAAGGTCATGGAGCAGCTCATCTTGGGTGCCATCCCATGGCATGTACAGGACCAGCAGGGGATGGGGTATGGGCATAGAAAAGAAAGGTCCTGCTTGACCAAACTGATCTGCTTTTATGACCAGGTGCCCCACGTAGTAGATGAGGGAAAGGCTGTGGATGTGTCTACCAGGCCTTGAGTACAGCCTTAGATACTGTGTCTCTCACAGCACTCCCCTGGAAGAGCTGGCAGCCCATGGCTTGGACAGGTGCTCTCTTCACTGGGTAGAAATGGGCTGAATGGCTGGGCCCAGAGAGTGGGGGGACTGGAATTACATCCAGCTGGCAGCTGGTCACTGCTGGGGCTCCCCAGGGCTCAGTACCGGGGCCAACCCTGTTTAAGGTCTTCACTGATGATCTGGACAAGGGGATCAGGTGCCCTCTCAGTGAGTTCACAGGCAGCATCAAGTTGGGTGGGAATGTGGATCAGCTGGAGGGCTGGAAGGCTCTGCAGAGGGATCTGGACAGGCTGGATCAATGGGCCAAGGGTATGAGGTTCAACAAAGTGAAGTGCTAGATTCTGCCCTTGAGTCACAACAATCTCCTGCAGTGCTATAATGTGGAGTTATTCAAAATGGTGGGATGCTGCTTTCCTGCCTGCTGCTTGTCCAAGGAGTGCAGGTTAACATCAGTCAGGGTGGCTTCCTGACATCATCATCCCCTAGCATGCTGGGGTCCAGTGCTTTCCCCTTGTTTCAAAACCCCACAGTACTTAGCCCTATTATGTCTTAATATGCCATGGTGCAATCTGTGTATAAACACCAGATAAAAAACCAAGGAGCTTTGGAACAGTTTGGGTTTGTTCATCTACATGCACAGATGTTCCATGTGTTGGGATCAAATATGTACAGTATTTGTGAAGGAGAAACTGAGAGTAGAGAGTGAGCCCCTAAAATATCTCTAAACACCCTTAAGGAATTCCAAGCTTTGGACTAGCAGTCCCCTACACCAGAGCACGATTTACAACGGCTGGAGTTTATTATAAATTTAAATTGCATGTAGCACCCCAAGTATATCTTTTCCTTCTCACAGTAATCTTCCTTTTTCTGGCAGCATTAATAATATACCTGTTTCATTAAACTGCTCAGGCACGTGACTACTAGGAACTCTCAGTGGAGAAGCAGCTGAAGTTTTCTGAGTGCTGCAGTATATTTGACACGGTAGTAATATCTGCTGAGTTATGGTCTGTATAATTTTTGAATCATGTTCCACAGCACTCAGCAATATCTGTCATATGCTTTGTATCTATGTCACAGTTATTGCTGAGTTCAAACGAGTATTACTTAGGGAAGTTTCTTTGAGAAGTTCAGGTGAAAAGATTCACACTGTAGCAAAGTTTCATTTTCTACTGATGAGTCATTATCTTTTATGAAACTTTAATGAACAACAGCAAGAACATATAAATCATAACCGAATTCACAAAGAAAGGAAGTATTGTAATGTCTTTTTCTGTGCTCATCTGAAATATTGCTGACTTTCAAGGACAGGCTTTTTCTTTCTTAATTGAACTTTACAAAATTATGTTTAAAAATAATTATAACTATTTGTTAGTGTCGATATAATTGCTTGTGAAAGCAATGATTTAAAACTAGCAGTCTTTAAATTACAGATATCATGCATAATATTCAATGACCAGTTAGTATCAAAGAACAGAAATAAAAGATTTTCAAATAATCAGAAACTGGAAGTGGAAATGATCTATTTAAGCCACTCTTTCTCTGTGCATAAGTTCTTCAACTTTTGTATCTTTGTTAGCTGGAAATGTTCTGTTACTTGGGAAAGTTTTCTCTCAGGCAGCCTTTACCTTTGTGTGCCAGCCTTCCCATGTTTTTTGTCTGGGAGGTTGAAAACAGCAGAGAACATTTGGCTTTTACCCTTATCCAGCACCTCTGCATACTCCCTGGCAGTAAAAGCCTCCTGATTTCTCTGCTATGCCACTGCACCTATCTACCGGTCTTTACAGCAAAGGAAAAAATGGAAATGTAAGTCTACAGCATATTTTAAATTCAGTAGAGATCATTTTCCTTCATCATATGTATAATACCTAGTAGATTTCTTTGAACCCATATTTACATCTCTATAGCTAGTGCTCTTTTAAAACTCCCAGGCAAAGTAGAAATATTCCAGAAGCTGGATGTGAAATACTGTCTTAAGTATTTGGATTACTTCATGTATACAGCATTCTTTGTGGAAGGAGAGGAGATTTAGAGAAAGACGCAGGGTCTAACTCTTGCTGATGTCAGAGTACCTCTGAAGGGAACTGCAAATCCTCACATTTCTAGATAGCAGCACTTTGACCTTGGCAATGAGTTTACTTGGATCGTGCCATCCTGGCCAAGTGAACTGAGCTCAAGTATGTTGCACATTGCAGTGCAACATAGAGAGAGCTGAGCCAGATTTAAAAATAGCAGAGACTTCAAGTACAGCAGCATTAAGCTTGAGGTGTAGGCTGCATTAGAACCTAAAGTTTCAATGGGGTTTCCAAAGTCAGTGGAACTCTTTCACTAACAGTGGTTAGCATGTCATGATCATTCTGGCTGAACTATTGAAATATTGCTGTTGCTTCAAGCAAGAAGTCCAAGAGACGAAAGGCAATATACTTTTAGGATATGAGTGAAAAGTGAAAGAGTGAAAAGGTAATTTCTTATCACTGTTGTGTTCTTCAGGCATGGACATCAATGAGTCCAGCCCTCCCCAGCTCCAGACAGTCATGATGGGGTGTTTGAGCTGCCAAAATTAAGTGCACTGTGATCATGCACCTCTCCGTCCAGAGGAGGAGTATAGGATGAATGAGCTTCATTTGCATCTGCTGTCTCTTCGCCAGAGGAGCCTCCCTCTCCCTGAAGAACTGTCAGCACCCAAATCCAGTGGAGTCTGTGTCTTTTGTCACTCTGCATTGCTGATCCACCTGGTGGTGTCTTTATAGTGCGAGTTATTGCATTTTCTGCAATACCTCAGTCTCCGGTTTAAAAAGGTTTCAGAGCTGGTGTCAGTGCAGCTCCCGAGCTAAAAGTGCTCATCTGTCACTGGTGCAACTGGACAGGAACAGGTGTGCTGGGATATTCCAAATTCTTTACCTCTTACACATGCTTTACCTTACCTGTGAGCCTAAGCTGATGCAAGTACATTAATTCAAAGGTGCTCACAAAGATACTGTGCCTCTTTTACTAAGAATAACAAAAGCAAACAGTGTGAATTCAGTGCTCTATTGCTGTCTGTTCATACTTTATGTAACATATTGTGTTTAGCAGCTCCTGTTGGGCTTGTGACAACAACCAGATTAGTGCAATGGTGCTGTATTGAAGGACCTGTGAGTTATTTGTGTTGTGGAAAGTAAATGCTTTTTGTATGAGTACTGGGATTAGAAGGACTGTACCACAATGACTAATAGGAAACTAGGCCATGAGATTTTGGGTGAGACCCCTTTGATCAATTTAACAGTTTAGTCCCTTTTTCTAATCATACAAACAGATATCCCATTCCATACTGAAACAGAGTTACAGATTTGATACAGCTTTGATATTTCTGCATGTCTCAGTGAATATTTGAAGAAGTACCCTGTGAAGATGGAATGCCCCAAGTGTAAGTGGGAGCTCCAAAACAACCGAAAATGACTGGGGACATGCCTCAGGCTCCCAGGCCTTGTTTTTAAATGAAAAATATAGAATGAGGCTCCCAGATATCCTTTTCTTTCATGTTCCATGCTTAGGGCCATAGGAACTAAAAAGCCTTGCTGCACTGAGACTTGAGATAAGCTGAGGGAATATTAAATAAGCCAGTATGCAGAGATCACTGGGAGTAGGTAGGAGTTTGAAAGCTCCAGTTTATAAAAGTAACTAGGAAATTGTGCTGGTAGCTAAAAGATCAAACATTCAACTTATCAAAGGTTACGTTTGAAGTTTTGGGAAACCAAATAAAGAAATTCCTTGTTCTATTTCAGTGACTTCTGTAGCATATTTTCTTGGCCATTGTACTTTCCTTAATAACATCTGATTTCTGTGGGGGTAATTTTAGCAGTGCTGCATCGTGCAAGATGATTCCACAATGTTCTGAAAACAGTGTGTTAAATTGATTTCTTGTCCCTAATTGAGGTTGATTAAACATAAATTTCAGGTTCTTGATCTAGTAGCTGTTGGCTTTCTGCCTTGGCTCTGGTTAATGTGTTTCTTCTAAAACACACTTGAGCTAAAAGTACCTGTCTTTCTTAGTCCTCTCTATTCATGTTGAGAAAAATATTTTTCTTACTGGAGCAAGGCAGACTTTATTGAATATTTTATCATTTGGTATATGACACCTAACAATTCTGTGCCTCAAAACAGCTTTAACATTGTGCTGCTGATCTAGAACACAGGCTTCAAATGAGTTTAGAGGCAAGAATTAGAGCAGGGTTAATGAAAATGAATTATATATGCTTCCTTATTTTGGCAATTGTGATTGAATATATTTTTTTCCATTTTGGAAAAGCATGAAAAACATGCCTATAAAGAATTAGACATTTATGTGGTTTCTTGTGAAAATCACATTTGTTTGAGAAAGAATAGATGATTTTCTTTGAAGTAGAACCAAAACCACTGAAAACCAGGACTATTTCTACTGAGCAAAATGCCAAACATTTCCCTGTTTGTTTATAGGTCAAGTCTGAAGGAGACATGGAATCCAGTGAATTTTCTTCTAGCCTAACCCCTAATTTGTCCAGACTCTACTTGTCTGTCTGCACTGTGAAAGTCCGAATTTCAGTGGGATTATTTATACCACATAAAGTTAAATCATGAGCTTTGCAGGATTGAGACTGTCAGAGGCAACTGCCAGATTTAAAATGCATTATTCCAAAATGCAGCGAAGAGTTCCCCGTGTTATGCTAAATGGGCTTTATTGCACTAAACTAATCTCCTAGTTATAACTAAGCTCTTGAACGCTGGTTCTCTTCATCCTCATTTCAGTAAGTGCAAAGTCATTCCCTGAATCAAGTCAGGATGTTTGGCTTTTTTATTCCTTCATCCTTAATTATTACATAACCTTTAATACAGGGTTTACAGAAGAGAGAGGTAGGTCCAGCGTACAAATTGGATTACTCCTCCCGGAACCTGTGGAGTTATAACTGTTTACAGTGACTAAGAATCTGGCCCATAAACTTCACTGAAAGGCTTTCTCTAATCCGGCAGTATAATTAGACTGAAAGAGTTATTTTCAAGAGTTGTTACTACCTGAAAATGATTACTCACTGGGGCATAGTTAATGTAATAGCAAAGCCACTTCTCAAGGATGCTGGAAATCCAAACACTCTGTGCTGTTTGCATTGCTCAATAGGACAGTTAATATATTGCCTCCCGTGTGACTTGTGTAGTAAAACTGCTGTATTAACTATAACAGCGTTGGTACACGTTTCCCTAAGCAAAAAATGAAACTGGTGTCTCTGGCAATAGATAACTGTACTCCTAGCATGACACATACTTGTGCCTTTTGATAGAGAGAGCAGCTTTTCAATGTGCAGCAAGGACTTACCTTACAAAAACACACAAACAGCAAAACAATTTATATTTGTAGATAAAAAGAAACATTACTTAAACTGAACAAGCTGGAGAAAGTTGAGTGTATAGATTTTAATACACTTCATCAACAGTACATTAAGGAGCAGACCCAAAGCCTTATGGAAATGGAAAGAGGCTATCTGACTTCAGCAGGGCCTTGGTTGATCCTGTTATGCTTAAGGTGCGCAGGCTGTCATGGGGCAAAGGAATCATCACGCACATAATGTTCAGGAGTGATGGGTGAAATACCTGCAGCCATGTGGTCTCTTGCTGAGTCTCGTGTGACAAAAGTGAGGAGATCAAGAAGAGGAGGCAACTCCTCTCTGTGCTGTGAACATCCTCTTTTCCCGCCGTGGCAGGAGTGGTCACAGTCTGCCAGGCACTGAGGGGGTGCTGCTTGCCCTGCTCAGCGGCAGTGCCAACACCGACAGCAGCGTAGCTGTCTCCTCCTGCTCCATCATCCTCTGGGGTAAGGACAAGGGTAGTGCCTGAACTTGAGCGGTCTCTCTGGACCTTTTACAGGCCTGAGAAGATGCATGGGAACAAAGACCTCTCCAAGGTGTTTGCTGTTGCTGCGGGCTTTTGTGATAGGGCTTTACATGTCTCCTTGGCAAGAAATCATACATTACTAGGATCTTTAATGGTCTAGCCACTTCCTAAAAATCCTAGTAAGACTTCATTATTTGTAGGTAAAGATAAGAAAGTGTTTTCTCATGATAGGTCATGTCAGTCGCCGCCACGAGACAGAGAGAATCACGTCAGCTCTCCTGTATCTGTGGTTATCAGATATAGGCAGAGAGCGTGGGGCTGTTGCAGCTTGGGAGAGCTCCCGTCCCTGCTCTCCCTGGGGCCTGTGCACAGTTTCCTCTCACCCCAGCACAGGTCAGGGTGCTCTCAGGCAGGGAGTGGACACATCCCCGTGGCAGAGCAGCAGAGCATCACAGCAGCCAGGTCTGTGGCGTTCTGCACACAGAGCATTGGTGGTGCAACACATCTCATTGTGCAGGCACAACATGCTTGATGTCTGGACTTAAAACAGGAGCTTGAGTATGAAGACATCTATTTTACATCAGTTGGGCATATGAATGCAAACACTGGTCTTTAAAGGCAATTTTTACTAATGTGGTCCCCATTTCAGAATTCCCTGGCTTGGTGTATCATCAGGGTGATACATCCAATGCCAGCAGCACACCATGTTTCAAAGCAAATTATAGTATGTTGCTAGTGTGAAGCTTAAGATGTGCTTTGTTAAAAGCCTTTCTTCAGGGAGAAAGGGTTTTCTTTCAAACATCAGAGACTATTTACACTGCAGAAAAATAATTCTGCTTCTGAAAGTTATCTGGCCAAATTTATACTGTCAGTTTCAAGAAGCTGTATCAGGAAATGTTGGGTTATTTCATCTTTCTCCATGCTAAGCTTTAATAGCCTTTTGTCCCATTTTACGTATTTATGCTTTTGCAATGTTTATTACTTGACCCTTGAGGGCTAATCTGGTACATCATGTGTAAAGTGAAAATATTTTCTTGTTATCCATTTTTATCCTAATTTGAATTCTAAAATAGCTGTTGAACTGGTTAAGTGATGGCTGGTTAGTATTTCTGTATTTTCTCAGAACAACTTGGAACTTTCTGTTTAGAAGCTACCCTAATCTGTTAATGTAACTGTTTGTAATATATCTAATCACAGATAAATTCAACCAGGAACCACAAAGAAACTCTCTTTAAGTCCAGAAAAGGTATGGTACTGAGATGAATGATAGGAACAGAATTATTTTATGGAACAAAATAATCAAAGAGAAGTTTCTGGTAAAGTATCAGTTGATATAAATTTATGCTGAGCTAAAAAAAAAAAATTTTCCACTTTTGTGAAGTCTACAGAGAACCACTTTTACATGTGTATTAATCTTGCACTGCCTGTCTTAAAAGCTAAAACTGAAGAGAAAAAAATTGAAGATATCAGGATGTCGGAGTGGTGAGAAGATGTGGTAAGAAGATGAAATGTTTTCTTCATTGTTGGATTATAAAAGAGAAACTTGGCAGTCATTTAACTGACTGGATGATAAGATATTATCATTAGATATAATGATTGAACATTCAGTGGATACATAAATGGTTGCTAATGCCGAAAAGATATGAAAACGTGATTTTCTCTGCTTTGAAATCCAGAGGAACCTTATGCTACATATTTATTTAGGAGAATTTTGATACTATCAAAGGTAGAGACCTCTGACATTATCAATAACTCTAATTAATTCTTCCTGTCAGAAAGCCTCTCAAACCTAATTTAGAAGGACCTCTGTGATTTGCCAGCACTGTGCCTGCTGTGTAGCTGTTCCAGAGTGGGCACTCATTAGTGGCAGAGTTACCTTGACTCCTTTAGCAAGGGCTGCAGGTGCAAAGTAGACTGAAGCTTCATTTTCCATCTTTCTACTTAGCCTGTGCAAATTAAGAACAGGTATTTTGGTATCAAATACTTAAAAAGTACAGTTTTTATGACATTCTTATATGTTAACGAGAAAATGGAGGGAGGAGACAGATTTTGTAACTTTTATAAGTCTTCCTAGACATCTATATGCTTAATAAATTAGTCATCTTTTCCAGCACTTTTTGTTTGCATTACTTTCCTCAGCCAGCAGTGAAGGTGGTTATTTTGATGAGGAAGCAAAATAAATGGGCTATTATGAACTGAGATGTTACAGATCCAGTGTGAATGGCCCTTGAGAAGATCTGTAATGTTGCAGAGAGCTCCCAAACTTTTAGTCCTCAGGCATCTGTTCCAGAGCCTGGAAAAGAGCTGCGACCACCATCCTCCTCTGTGCACAGAATGTGTCTGCTGCCTTCCTTTGCCTTCCTGGGTTGCTGTAGTTACAGGTAATTGGTTGTGTGTGAGGGGCCTCCTCTGTCATCTCAGTAGCTGCTCTCTTATCTCTTTATGCTATGGTGTAGTGATGCTTTCCACAAACATCAACAGCCTGAGATTCCTTTTCAAAGTCACAACAATCCGACAAGCTAAAAGTGCCTGGTTGGCAGTTTCCTGGTTTGGAAGAGACTCCAGACTTTTTGGTTTTTTAACTGCACCATGGGGAAGAGCTTGCAGCTTGACACAACCATCATACTGTAATAATATATTCTATTAAATCATTGTTTGCTCCTTCTATTACCTTTAATTTTATTTTTTCTAAGAGAGTTAGCAAAAATAAATGCTTTTTCTTTTTTTTTTCCCAGGGGAAAAATGAAAACAGTTCTATGATGGGAAGAGGGATTTTTGAGCTTGTGCAAGACTTAACAAGAACATTTAAGTACTCTTGACCCTCTAGTGAGGAACTGCAGAAAGAAAAAAGTCAAGATTTTCTGTGCAGTGGGTGTTTATGTGGTTAGCAGTATTCAGCTTCATAAGCTGTAACAGAAACTTCTTTTGGTAGGTCTTTCATCTCTATAAACAGCTTACTGCAGCCATCACAGTTAATTTGATTAGTGGCACTCAGACATGAACCCAGTGAAACAGCAGCTTAAGAGCACTTTTGAAACCAGCAACTATATTGGGAATTCTAATCTTTGTCAGAGCTGCACAGGAGGACAGCTACTTCTCTCACATTTCTGAATGTTTTAAAATGTTTTGAACACTTATGTACTTCAGGGAATGACACAAAAGGGTGAGAAAGATTATCACCTGACAAAGCTTTCTTGAATTAGGTCACTGCGGGCTGTTTCATTTAACAGTTGTTCCTTTTCCTGTGTGCTTAAAATCAAGCTTTCCTTCTCCACTCTTCCATAAGACAGGGCAGTGTTTTTGATGTGTGAACACAGAGGATGCATGACTGTGATGTCAGAGGAGGAAAGACAATACCTTTCTCAAATATCCTAGGAAGTAAGGACGGGATCCAGTTGGATTCTGCGTGTGTCCCAGGATTGTGCTGTGCTACTTGTAAATTGCCCTCCCAAGACCAATGCCCATGGTAGTTAACATGGCTCTGTTTCCTATTTCTGAAGTTGGATAGCTGGTGTATTTACTTGCATAATTGAGGAAATACACAGATTGTTTGGGTCCTGCAGATTTTTAAATGAAAAATATGAAATGCAAACTATTGTGGCAGAAGAAGAAGGGGGAGAAGCTGCAGGCTTTGATAGCTCATTCAAGGAGTCTTTTGGTGTACAAAGATTGGAGTAATCTGTTTCCAGGTTTGACATGTAGGTGGCAAAGGCAAATGTTGTACCTGGGAAAAGATATATTTCTCCTCTCTCCTCTGTTGGGGAAGTACCAATCCTACGTTCGTCAAAAGGGCTGTACCTGATCATATCTTGGTGCTATAAACCAGAGCAGAATTAGCTCTTATCTTAACACCTCTGCTTGCATAAAATAATAGTGTACCGTTTTGATAATCACCGGTTTGGTGTGGCTGCCAAAACGATTAATAGGGAAACAGTTAAAGTGAAGGTATTTAAGCACTGCCACTTGGTTTTACAGTTAACACCTGCCGAGATAAGCTCCTAGCATTAGTTGCTTTAAAAAAAAAAGTAAATAGAAGTTTAACTTGTGTAAGTCTTTGACTTAGCAAATTTTAGGAAAGACAAAACTAAGCAGCAGTTTATGTGACAGGTTAATAATGTCTTCCCTATAAGATCTGAATTTCAGATGCTAGGGTGGCTCTTGGCTCACGCAGGTTTAATAAGAAATAATGCATCTTCCAGGAACTGTGTGTATCTGAGAATAGAGACAAACTTTGGCATTATGGATGACACTGCTCCTGACCAATAACTTTAATCTGCAAGGTTTCTGCTGCATTTTCTTTATATTTTTCTTTCTTTATTTTTTCTTTATTTTTTTCTTTTCTTTTTTTTTCCCCTTTATTTTTATGTGTTATTTCCCTGAATACTTAAAACTGACTTAAAAAGTTATGCACTTGATGGCAGACATATCAGTACTTTTCTCACTGCCATATGAAGGCAAACTTACAGCTCTACTCTGAATGTAATATTAACCAAACAATTTAATACACCCCAAAATTATGGCAAATTTTCTTCTGATACTATGAAATCATATGGTTGTGTAAAAGGGTTGTTTGAGTCTTGCTTTTACTAGTGCTGTAGGGTAAGCCATGACTACCAGGAGAAGAAGGAATATAGTGCTAGCTGTTTTTCCCTATCAAAAATTGTTTGGATCAAGGTGTTTTATCTAAATATATTCAGGGTGCATATGAAATATGTTTTGGATACATTCACATATTTATTTTAGATAAAGAGCAGCTTTGAAAATTCCAGCTGTTTCACACACAATGTGCCAGAGCAGTCTGATGACAGGATGTCTGCAAAACTGTAAATAGTTTCTTTAAACAAACTTTTCAAACTCCCAGATCAGGTATGTCTTATCACCTGTCTCACAACCCATCAACCATGCCACCCCTCCCTGGGAAAACACCGTAAAGCAGGAGTGTCTGGAACAATGATGAATAGACATCTGATAAACAAAGGTGGAACAAGGCTTTCATAACTGGCCGTGCCTTTGGAGGAGTGCCCTGCTCTATTGAAGCCTGTGTGGTTTTACACTGGTAAATTGAACTGTAGTGAAACAACTTGTTCAGTCCTAGAAGCAATTTGCAGGGAAACAAAGGCTGTTGTATTATATTGGCCAGTAATGGCTACTGTATATTTTTTGGTTTCTGCTGCTCAGCTCAGTTTCAGGGGCCTGAACAAATGACAGGAAAGTAATGTAAAATTGCATGGCTGGAAGGACTGCTTAATAAGATACAGAGCCTCTTATCTCTAAGTAGTCTGTGTGGGTTTAATAGGGCCCAAATGTTGTGACAAACATTTATGCAGACAGCAGAGCAGTGTCCTGGTGTTTTTTTTAAAGGGCTACATACTCCAGGCCTGCTGACGTCAATGGAAGTGTGAATGTCTCTGCTCTTACAAATGACTTGGTGTGCACTGAAAAAACTAATTTATATCACACAGTTTTTAACTCTCAGCTGTACAGAGCTCTCATGTAACTCAAGAAAATAAGATTCATTTTAGCTCTAAAATTCACCCAAATCCACTTAGTACCAAGCAGATTCTTTTGTTTGAACTTTGTTTTGTTTAAACTTTGTTTTGTTTGAATTGCTTTTTTCTAAACTGCTTCACACTGTTGGCACAAATAGTTGGTTCTGCTTCTTGGGAGCAGGAGAAAATAGGCATGTAAGGGTGTTTCTTGTGCTGCCTATGTCATTTGTTGTTTGTGTATTATAGTGATACCACTAGATGTCAAAGTATTGAAATCCCAAGAAGGAAGTGTCAAAGACTCCCAAGAGATTTCAAGTTGCTTTGGATACATGGTTGTAGAGCACTTAGAGCCTTTTGGAAATCCCACAGATAATTTTTCTTGGTGCTTATTATCTGCTGAGTACAGAAGTGGTTATGGAAAGGAAGGGACAGCCAATGAGTTCGTATTCTTGCAGCCGGTGACTCCCTCAGAGGAGAAGTTAAATTTTAGAAGTCTGTAAGACCTGCCTTGCCTTTCTGCTAATGCCAGGGATCCTTGGGGGCCCTTTAAAACCACAGTATACAGCATGGCCAATGTCTGCACTTCACTTACGAGAAGGAGGGAAGTCATCTTTCCAGAACTCACAGCCTGAGTCCCTTCATGGGTACTGACTAACCGCAAAAAAAATTAAAGACTGAAAGGAAATAAAATGTTTACCATGAATAGTGTTAGGAAGCCTAGCTAAACACTACTGCTACTGAGGAGAGATCCCATCACGCACCAGTTTTTCACAACTTCAAAAGTTCTTTCATTAGAATGCTGAAAAATGGCTGTACTGAAATATATGTCTCTACTGACATAATCTATCCACCTATCATAATTATGTATTGTTGTGGAATTCAGGTTCAGCAGGTTCGGCATACAACAGGTAGATTCCTGCTTGCAAGTAAATTATGCTTGTTTAAAAAGTTAGAAGTAGAGAGAAAGAAGAATGTATTGAAAAGGAAGGTATTGAAAGAAACTTTCCTGGGAGAGTTTGAAGGATTTCATGTTTATTCTGTAAATGCTGCAGAGGAAACTGATACACTTTGTTAAGCTTCCTCAAAAGTGCATTTTTTCAGAAAACTTTTCATACTTTAAAACTAAGTTTTAACATGGTACAAGCCACCAAATTCAGGCAGCACATCTAAGAAAACAACTTTTTGTCATCACAGAAAACCTGAAGCTGATCCAACGAGTATAAAAAAGCACTTCTTCCTTCGCATTTATACAGTGTAAGAAACTGCTGTACCAAGCAGACAAAAAAGCTGACACCAACCTCTTGATCTCCATCTTGCAAGCTGACAATGGTATCCATTCATTACTTCACCCAATATCTCTTTCTATCCTGTTTAATGGGAACTATTCTCTGGTTACAGTGTACTTCAATGAAAATTTTTTAAAAAGCACCTACTTCCACACTTTGCTGCTTTATATTCAAGCAGAAAGCTCCTCAAAAGTTTAGCATTATGTCTTTACATACGTGTACTGTCCATACATAATATACACACACAAACAGTACCTGTTGTCTGTGCTGCACTCGTTCTCTGCTGACTTAGTTCCCATTTATGAATGATAACAATTCTGCATATGGGAGTTGCAAAGATATGAGATCTTTCCTCCTGCAGAGCTATTTCCATGTACAGTCACTCACATTTCAGGCAGAGTTTAGAAATTGCTGGAAGTTTGAAGGGCTGGAATTTTTTCAGTGGAAAATTGTACCTTTCCCCCTCCATCTTTCCAATATCTGTTTTTAATTCTTTCTTTGTCTTCTAGAAAGTGTCTCTGTTCCTCTTTGGTTCTGTAGTTCCTAAATAAATGCACTCATCCTCATCCACAGTCATGTATCACTGTGGTGTCTGATTTGCAGTGGAAAAGCAAAGGCTGTGGGGGCTGTTTGTTTAAGCTATTTCCATACTCTTACTGGTTCAGTTTTGGAATATGGAAATCTAAGTCTAATAAGTTTAAAGAACCTGTAGGGACTCTTTCCATATAAGGAGAAAGTTTAGTAGCATGACGTTATGGAAGTGCGTGTCATCACATGTTGGCGCACAGCATTCTTTCATTGAGAAAGGAAAGCATTTAATTTTGAATCTCAGAGTGGCCCCCACAGAGCTCTCCCTAGAAGACAATTATTCAGCAGTCAGGCTACTCAGCCCTTGCTCCTGCAGCAGCCTGCTGCGATGTGACAGCGCAGTAATGAACAACTACAGAAGTGCTGGTAGACTTGCTTTGTCTTCTGCAAAGTTCTACAAACTCAACTCTGCTCCTAAATTGTGTGGCAGAACCCAGCACAAAGCTGCAGTCACGCAGCATCAGCTGGTTCTGATGTAATCTGAGGAGTGCCCCATTTAATTTACCTGTTCAGCAGCAATAGTTAAGGAAGAGTCAAACCCAAATAAACCTATAATGTAATGCTGCATTGCTTTTTGTGAAAGCTGAAACAATATCCACCTGTTGTAGAACATACCTGAACATTTTGAGTTATTATTTCTGCTCCATTTAAGGGGATAATGCCATGATTGAGGGAATGTATTAATCATGCATACGTCAGTACTGGGATTTGGTTAGTAACAGGTTAGTTCTTGTTCACAGCAGATGTTCTATATTATAGCAGGGAGATATGGGAGGGGAAGTTGCAGTTAATAAAACACTTTTCTGTGTTTGCAATTGTTCTGTTCTTTTTTTTTTTTTCTTTCCCCTTCTTCCAGGTATATTAGTCAATTTGTATTACAGTCATGCAGGAGTACAGCATAACTAATGCATTTCTGAGAACTTTTCATTTCAGAAAGTTAAAAGTGTAGAGTGGTAGACGGTATTTAGTGAGAGCTGTTCTCAGCTCCGGATGAGAGGCCTTTCTGTGTTAGAGACCACTTGGGCTGCACTGAAGTCACTCTGAGGTGGCCTATGTGTAGGTGCTTTGTGCAAAACTGAGCTCTGTGCTTTCTTGTTTCCTCTTTTTTGTTCCACTGAACTCTAGAAATGGGTAGGAATAAGAGTATTTGAAGCAATATTTTAAACACAGGCTGGATTTTTCATCAGTCAATGGGCAACTACCTATAGCTGCATCTGGCTGGGAGAGCTGCTGCCACCAACTCATTTCCTCTGCAATGACCCTTTTCTCTCTGAAGTTGTGCTTATTTTTATACCCAGACTCCACAGTATTTTTTATTGTTAATTTTGTGTACAGTGAACAGAGAAGATTTTGTTTACATAGCATGAGACTTAGCAGCCACTGTTGTGTTTATCATCCATAACACTCATTTCACATCTCATCTGTTATATGAGTGAAATGTGAAAATAATAATGTTTTTCTAGCATATCAGAGATAAAATGACTTACAACCAACAGGAATGGCTGGGGTTATTTTTAGTCTTCTGTGTTAGTGTAATTTACCAGCCAAAGACTGGAACCATTTTCCTCTTCCCACAGGTTTATAGTAGTAGTAAGTGCCAAAACTACACAACTGCTACAGCTCACAAACCCATTGCTGAGTTTTAAGATACAAGTCTCAATGGCAGGATTGTTTTTTTGTAATTATTTTACTATAGCACCCCCAGGCAGATTCAGAATTTTCTGAATGCTGGCCTTGCAAATAATCACAACTGGCCAAATTTGTTGCTCAAGCACACCCAGTAAAATTTTAGATGGTCTAAATGGCATCAATATCACTGCTTGATGTACTTTCTAGTCATCATGAACAACAGAACAGAGGTTAGAAGCTGATTTCTAGTGGTAAAGTTCTTTGATTGGAAAGAAATTATCTTTCTTTTACTTTGCACTAGAGAAGGCAAATATTTGAAAGGAAGGGAAAAGACAAGCCTGTGCTGTCCCCTATAGAGTGTAGCATCAAATTACAGTCAACAGGCTTTTTAAAGATTCAGGAGAGAAATTAATTCATAGTACAAAAATTCATAAGAAAGTCACTGTCCTATCAGAGCAGAGTAGAAGATAAAAAGGATGAAGTAAGGCAGTGGGAATTTGCCAAAAAATAATTTGAGTTGTGCTTTGTAATGGGACAAAGACCTAGGGCCCAGGGGATTTGGTTGTTGGTTGGGTTTTTTGATGGGTGGTGAGGTGGGGTGCAGTTTGTCTTTTTGAGAGCAAAATGGGTTTTAATTCTGATATGGCTTCCATTGTGAACATAGTCATTATAACTCGCTTGATTATAACTCTGAGACTGATTAGTTCCTTAAGGCAATGCTTTGATGAAGTTTAGAATGTAGTTTGGAAAGTCTGTAAGAAATTTCATGTTTTACTTTATAGGCTTCAGATTACATATATAGTTCAAGTGTCATAATGAACATTAGGAGAACCAATTGGGTTGCATACCTAAACACAGTTAAACCAGAGAACTCCAGGCTTGCCTCTATGACTTTATATATCTATTATACATCAAAGGGACATGATAGTTGTGCTCTGAACCAAGAAAATTCACAATTACAGGTAAAAAAATTAACACACTTGTACTCAGCAAAACCACAGCGCAACTCATTAGAAATTAATTAAGCATCTCTGTACAAAATCCCTATAAAGAAAAAACTGCCACTGGTTCAAATTCAGTGCTAGCCTAGAAGAATCTAGCTTCATGAAAATTGGATTTATCTCAAGAATTTTTATCTCAAATGTTGGAAAACAGTTGGAATTTCTCGGGAGCAAAGATTATAGACTAATTCACTAGAACTGAGCAGGACACATTTCTCTGCAGGATTTTTTTTTAAATCCCCAGTGTTTTACGTCTTAAGGGTGAAGAAGTGATAAACAGATTTTTCCTTAAAAATGGTAAAGTAGGATGCAAAAGTAATTATGCTAATAAGGACTGGGATTAATCCATATCTCTGTCATTATTTAAAGAAAATTTAGGCCATTATCCTAAATTAAATAGAGAGAGATTGCTCTTTTCAGCTTTAGGTGACCCACCCAATAATTTGCAAGGAACACCAGCCAATGAATCAAGGTCCAAGTTGTGTTTGTCACTGTTACTATGAGAACAACAGTCAAATTATACTTATGAAAACACAGGTGCAACTTGACTCCTGTTTATATTATATTTGTCTTTCTAAAACATCTATATTAAGATGTGAAGATGTCTGTTGTTATCTGCATGTGATCCTTCTAAGACTCACAGAGTTTGTTTTCATGGTTGATAGCAACTTGTTAAATGAAAGACTGGCCTGAAGCACTCAGCAGAAAAAAAAATAAGAAAAGCAGTGAGGGAGCTTTATGGAACACGTATGACATTCACAAATTCAGACATTCAGACTTCGTGCAGCTACTTGGGAGATATTTGAGACAGTTTCTCTGGTTGTCTTTGGCAGTAGTTCCAGACTATATTTTTGTACAGAATTACTCTTTGTTAAAGTGATTGAGTAGTGCAGTTAAGTATGATGAGAGAAGCATTACCAGGAGCACGTTTGCAGCTGGATTTGAAATCCTGTATCCTACGTGTACACAGACATTACCTTCCTCTTTCTAGTATGTCAGGACATCAACTCAAGCTTGAAAGAAACACTTTAGAATGATTTTTCTTCCTACTTTTCCCTGAAGACAAGGAGAAACACTATGGAAGCAGTTTAAACAAGGAAATCCTCATAGTTTGACTTACTGATGAAACCAAGGTGTCTTCATGTCCCATTGCTTGTTCCATGTAACATATTTGTTTAAGATTTAGAGGCATTTGATGATCTGATAAAAGCAATAAGTCTATCTGCAATCCTAAACAAATGGCCTTATGGGTTTTCAGGCAGCACAGCTGACTTTTTTTCCCATACTGAGCACCCAGGTGTCCATATGTGTTAAATCAGATCCAGACCTGATGCACTGACCTTAGTGCACCTGCACTGCAGGGCACACACGGTCACATGAGAGAGGCACGCATGAAGTCCCATGTCACATCATGGGACTCTTCCATTTGCTAAGAGTCTGGGCAATATTATTAAAAACCATAGTTTTGATACTCAGTTGTTCTTGCTGTTCCAGAGGGTTATTTTCTGTGACAGGATATTATATGCTCTGGGGAAAACAGAAAAATTGTTCTGCGATAGTTGTTTATCTACAGTTCTATGTAGTCAGTCCAGAAAGTCTTTATAAAAGAATACTATTTCATTAATTTCAAGATAGTTCTATTTTTATGCCACTGCTGGAGAGAGAAAAATCCATACGTGATGCACATTTCTCTAGCTGCCTTACACAGAACAGTATAAACAATTTTACGTCTTAATTACTGCATTTGTCTAACTGATATCCAGAGACCTAAATAGGTCATGAAGCCAGGTACTGCAATGGATATATTGTATTTCCAGTTATGTCATTGAAAGTCCTTTAGAAATCAGTGAAGTTATAGATGGGTTGCATGGGTGTGACTGATGGCAGGATATGGCCTATAAACTCTGCATTAAAGAGGGGAATAATCTGAATACCTCTAATTAGTATGGCTGCTGAAAGCAGAGATGGAGCTTAGCTGGCTGCTGTGGAGTATAAAAAACATTCTAAAATGATTTTAAATCCACCTCTCAATGAGAAAAATACAGGAGGAAAGCCAATTTTTCTCCTTGAAAGGAATAAAACAACAGGTATTATGATCAAACTTTAGTTTGCCTTTGCAGAGAAACTGATGTTTTAGGCCCAAGCAAATAAATACATGTTTACTTAGAGATATTGTCAAATATTTAACTCTAAAAATAGGAAGCTGTCAGAAGACAACTGGCCTACTCTAAAACTATAATAATGCTTTTGGGGGTGGGGAGTGTAATATTCCATGCCTAAGAGTACATTCCAAAGCAAAGCAGAGAAAATAAACCATAATACAGCTGCAATGAAATGACTTTTTTTCCTCAGTTTTAATGTATGCTAAAGTAAAGAGCTGTCTTAGTGTTTTCCAAATAAGCCTTATAAGATTACTATCCTGAGGAAGCATTCAGTAAAATAATTTTGCAATCCACAGGGTCTCTTCCAGGTGCTTTTTTTTGAATATCAATAAGGTATTTCTATTTCATTGAATAAATTTATCTTTTAAATTAGAAATGGAAGTACATATAAACTGGGAAATAAATGGATCTTATAGTTTCAAAATTCAGTGTTTTGACATGGCCGCATGCAATATTCAGAGAAACACTGCAAAGAGGGCAGCTTAAGCATCTTCTAAAGTGAGTCACATCTTGAATTTCCTACTTAATTTCCATTAAATAGGCAGCAACCTTCATTTCTTTTGAGTTCTAATACCACCTAATAGATTTGAACAAATAAGTGTAACATGAGCCTTGCAGATTTCTGTATATTATTTGCACTCTTAAATCTGGATAGAACCCTCAGACTTTGGTACAGAAAGAGATGGGTATCCTCAACTGTTTCGAGAGTAGGTAGGAAAAGAGGGGAAAAATTCATCAGAAGTAGGATACTAAGTTCTAGATTTAAAATCACTAAAGAGAATGCCAAGAAAAATCTATTTTGATGTTATTATGGCTCAACAAGAGTTTGCATCATTGAAATATAAGATGGACTAATTGCATTAAAGCAATTGCATTTGGGTTTTTTAGTTTGTGGTAAAACTAATTATAAAACAGCTTTTAATGAAATATTTTGTGGCAAAGCCAATGTATTTTATATTGGTGTTACAAAATGAATAATCTCTCGTGCTGTAGTTTTAAATTCTTAATCACATTCTTCATTTAGACTCTAGGAAAGGAATGAAGATTTTATATAGAACTGCCTTTTTGACTAGGTTTTGTTGTGAATAGTCCAGGGATGTGATGAAATACTTTCTTTAATGTAGCCTAGGTGATTATATAGAAGCTTTTTCTCAATAGTGGTGTCAGTTTAACTGTGATGTTTCTAGATATCTGCCAGTGACACGATCCAAGTCTGAGATCATTCCTAACTCTCCATTGAGACTTATCCCTAATTTTGTTCATCCCTATTAAATCTGCAAACTGACATATATTTAAAGAAAGTCATCAGTTCTGACGATAAGCTACAGCCTAAAAGATTTTTAAAAATGATCTCGGATTTTCTACTGACCAGACCAGAGAGGTAGAAATGAGCTAAAACGTATTGGTAATTTCAGCTTCAACTTCTTAGCCCAAGACTTAGAAAGTTATGTTGATTTAATTGCTCTAATTCCATAGCCTTTAATGGGAGCCGTATACGTAAAATCCTTCACCACCCTCTGTAGATTAGTCAGGGGATTTAATGAAAAAAAAAAAAAAGAAAAAAAGTACATATTTATGCAACTTGGGATTTTTCCTCAAGCTAAGTGTCAGAGTATCCAATCAAAGACTTTGTAGGGCATCTAATAGTCAGAAAACATTAGGCAGCAATTTTGTGGAAACCTTTGGAGGTTGGTTTTTTTTTCCCCCCCAAATGTCTTAAAATTAGATTTATGAAATAATTTGAATGTTTTCCATGATTGTTTCCTCCTGTGCAACTGCAAGGATAGTCCAGGTCCTGGAGGAGTGACACAGCAGATTGGGCCAGAATGTTATGTGACGTCATGCCATTGCCAACCCTCATGATAATGCCACTTGGCAACCAGTCACACTAATTCCAGTGGGATAAGATGTTACTGCAAGTGAGCCACATTTTTGAATCTAGAGGATCTATGTTCTGCAACTGAGCTGTTTTGCTCAAGCATCTTATTTTGACTGATAATTTTTGAAGTCTGTCGGTGTCTTGAAAACAATGTACAGATGCCTCTTGCTTCGGATCAGCTGCATTTGCGAGCATTGGCTCGTATCTTTGTGGTGACATATACAAAAGTGGTATTTCTTGCATCACTGTGACATTTTACTGCATATCAACTCAAAGGAGGATATCTCCAGGGACATTTTGTCTGTGCATGGAAAATGGGAGGAGGACAGCTGTGTGCAGGGATGGCCCACCAGGGAGACATGTTCTGCGCGCCTGCCTGCGTCACCCGCCGTGGGCTCCAAACAGGGAATGTGAGCCAAGTCTGTCCCTTCAATGCCCCACTGAGGAATTCACCTCCCAGCCACTCAAGTGCAGCAAGTGCCTGCTGGTTTTGTGTGTTTAGTTTCTCCAGAAGTGCCTGTGAGTGGCCACCTAGACATCTGAGAAGCCGTACTGGTGCACTGAGGGCCAGACTCCTTCAGGCATGGTGGACATGTCACATTCACACTGTCAGGGTCAAACTGCTCACCAGGCTCAGGGCAAGGCAGGAAGTTTTGAGAGTTAAACTCATTTATTTTCCTCAATGGCTTCAATCTTTGATCCTCTTGATTTTGTAGTTTGTCTAGAAACAATCTATGGACAAATATATGGGAAAATAATTTGAGATATGGGGAAATCTAAAGGTGAAACCATAAGAGAAGTGATTAAGATAAATGATCTTATGGTGCCCTCTGACCTGAAGATCTACTAAATATTTTATGTGGAGGTGTGCAATAAGTAGAAGAAGTTGTATATAAAGTTTATGGAATTCAAGTTGCTTGTCAGAGGCTGAGTTCCTCTCCAGGGGAGTAGGAGAGGTTGGTGCTATGTGACAGCCAGCAGGTGAAGGCCCATTGCAGCTTGGGTGTTGTGTGTGAGGAGGATGAAGAGGCAAGAACTGTGGCATGGGAGACCAGCAGAGCATGATGCAGGAGTGACGGGAAGACTGGTAAGAGTTAAAGATGGTGGGCACGGGAGCTGTCAGATGGGAGATATGCAGGGAAATGGATTGTCAGGAAAAGTAACACAGAGCGACATAAAGTAATGATAGTGAAACTCAAATCTAGTCCTGAGAGAACAAAAATGACTGAGGAACAAAAGGTCTGTTGTTCGGAGGTGTAGCTGGTGTGTAGTAGGACAAAGAGAAGACCCCTAACAGATCATTAATGCCGGCTCTCAGAGCAGGGAACCGAGCAGTGGAGGAGGTAAATTGAGGCGCTGGCCGAGGAGCTCAGTGCCAGCACGGCTCTGTGTCACTGCTTCCGTGGGGCAGGTGCTGTGGTGCTGCTGGCTCTGCAGACAGGGACTTGCCTGGGTTTGATTTACTTCCTGAGTCCTCTTTTGCAGAATCCCCTGCTTTGCAACTCACAAAGATAACTCGAGGTAGCTGCTTATCAAATGGGAAAACTCATTGGCTGATGGTGCAGTGTAACAAATGCTTAATTTCTTAAAGATGTAACTAGTATTAATTACCCAGACCTATATGTGCAAGCAGCAGTTGTGTGACTCAGTCCGTAACACTGAATAGCTGAAGGCTTTCACTTTGAAATATTTGCTTCATGTTTATTTTTTTTTGGCAAGGCATGATCATGAGACTTCTACACAAACTGCGGATTTGCTTTATGGTTTTTAGTGGTCTGGTTTCTGGTAGCTGTCAGTAGAAGCAAAGCAGAAACCTTGTTCAGTTCTGGAATCTGCCTGGGCTGTTGGCTATTCCCAGTAGGAGATGTCATTTACTGAAATCAGTTATGCTGATTTCATCAAACCTTGCTAGATTGAACTTTTACTCTTTCAAACTTACTTCAATCCAGAAAAAAGGTCATTTAGGTATAAGCTAGCCATGCGTACTTATCTATCTGTAACATCAAAGCAAAGTCGAGTTGCTGCAGTCAAGTTTAAACAGAAAGGGGTTTATGCTCATTGTAAATCTGGATTTGGACTACTGCAAGTAAATAGCAGATGTAGTTCAGCCTTTGGGTAGTTTACAAGTGCCAGGTTACACAGGAAGAATAAATGTAGAGGGCTATGGGCAGAACTGACTCCTGCTCTGACATCAATCATCCCAGATCAGTCAGAGCTAATCAACACTTTTCAAGTTATGAATGCTGAACACTTGTCACAATCTGCAGCTGAAAAGTTATTCACTGAAATTATACAGTGAATTAATTGAAGTAACACCTTGGAGAAAATTATAAGTGTATTGCAGACAATTTGTGAACAGGTAAAGTGAAATTAATTGAATGAATGATTTCTTATGAACTATTCTCCCAGAAGTAGGAAGGCTCTATTTTTGGTTTTTCTCATTTCACTACATGAAGTTTGAAATGTTCACCCATATATCCTGCCATAGAAATGTAATCCCAGACTTGGCCATTCTTCTTATGTTCTTTAGCATCTTGCCATGTCGTGAAGATCACTGACACCTTTAGCTATATTCCTGAACCAACTTAAAGCTGAAATGCTTTAACAATTTATTTAGTGGTTAATATTTATTAAAAACTGTCCACCTTTTTTTACTCAGTTTCTCCACTGTAAACGTTTACATCATATAATGCTCAAAGGTAGAATTTTATCTACAAGCCACATTTTGAAACAGTAATCTAAGGCAGATTTCTGCTTGATATATGAAGTAATTCTACCTCTGAAAGATCATTAACGGTTGACAGTTTCAGAAAAGAGAAATGAAGCAGTCTCCATATTTTTTATTCTGTCTTTAATGCTTTGCATAAATTTTCTATTTCCACAATGTAATGCATGATGGCTTTGCCTCAGAAAACAACTGTTCAGTCTTTATTAATGAACATTTTATTTAGGCTTAATAAATTTGTCAAAGCTACAATGCATTCTGATGTGACTAGATTGAAAGTGAATGCCATACGCCTCCCAGATATGCTCTGTTCTATGAACTTGGTTTTTTTTGCATAGAAAATGTGTCCAAAATGTAAAATGATGTCCTATTTTCTTATACTTGTGTAAATTATCTCTTAAGATGTTATCTTAACAGATACCAGGCACAATTATGAGAGCTGCCAGCTTTTCTCTCTGCTCGTGATTTCTTGTCCCTGTGTAGAGGATAGTGAGAGGTAGCTCAAGTCTCCTGCCTGAGGAGACTTTGCTATATGTATAGGATGGTATAGGAAGCATTTTCAGAAGTAGCTATTCTCTTCCCTCTGAAATCACTAGAAATTTACTTTCCTCTCTGAGTCAGACTAAAGTGAGTTCTTTTGAAAATCCCACTCTTCTTGTCTATACAGGAAAAAAAATTGTGGCCTACAAAGATAAAAGCTTTCTCAGAGAAACACTGGCATCTTGATATCACACTTGGGGAATTTTTATTAGCACTTTATTATACGGCTTTGGAGGGCAAAACCAAGTTGCTTTGCTGTCTCTGCCAAACTATCTGAGGAATCCTTGAGCAGCACAGAGTAAATATCCTTAGGGCTTTTGAAAACATCAGAGGTACCGTGACTGAGACTTGAGACTGAAGTTTCCGAGGACCTTGGTTCTTGAAGCTCAAATTGTCATTATTTAAAATAAAAAGCTTCCTCCTTCTGTGAGAACAGCTTTGATTTGTTACAATAATACTATGGAACAGTTTATTGAGGAACAATTAAACATCCTCTTCCCCTTCTCCCAGGCTCTGTTGAATTATAGCTGTTGCAAGAAACCTTGGGTTTGTAGTTCCAACGTGATCGAAGGTGAGGAAAGCCTTTTAACTGACTTCCAACCAAACAGTCTGAATTCCCTTCCCCAGAGTCTAAAATACTTATCTTTTGTTGATATGAGCAATGTGAAACAGAGAAAAATACTACTGTTTGTTAAGAATCTATTTATTTTCTCTGCTGCCTCAAACTGAAGTGACACTACAGTTATAACTTCCCTTAAACGGGAATGCAGACTGAGACCAGGGACCATGCTGTGATCTGTAGATTTTTTTTGTGAATGAATACATTCTACTATGATGTGGTAAGCAGCAGAGTCAGGCAGTGCTGAGCTGGAAGTAAAATGAGTTGCTTTTCCTCCCTCGCCTTGGATTTAATTTGAGAAAGGTGAGGGAGGAGACTGTTGTTCTCATGTACTCTTAGAGCAGCACACTAGAGTAACCTGTGTAAATTAGGCAGGTAAACCAGCCGGCAGGTAACCTAGGATGGCTGAAATAATCCAGTGTCTGCTTTTCCTTGTATAGTTGCTGAGATTATTCCTGGTTGCCTGATCTAAGGGAGGAAAGGTATTATGCTGGCCTGTGTGTGGACTGGCTGCTGCCTGGTCGCTTCATCCCAGTGTTCCCAGATCCATAAATTGGAGATTTGTTTCAGCTTTTCTTAGCTCTGGAATTTCTTCAAATACGAAGAATTTTTTTCAGTAGTTTATTTTGTTTCGAGTTGGATTACCTTGGCAAGGCCAAAATACTCTGTCCCCAAATACTCTGAGTTAAATGTGCTTCCCAGCTTTTGTGCTCTTGCTGATTTCATCTTGTTCGAGAGGAACAGGGGAGCTGTGGCACCTGGCTCTGGGACACTGCTGAGACAGGCAGGAGCTTACCTGGAGTGCACTGCCCCAAGAATCCCAGTTCCCTGCCTAGGGGCCAGTCCGCCTGGGAGGTTTGCTGTGGAGCTGTGGATGCCCAGTTGTGAGGCATTGCTCCATGAATCCATGTGTCTTTCCCTGTAAGGGAAATGAAATCTATTTGCTAAACACGAGGGAATCAGTGCATTTGGACTTGCATATTGAATTTGAACCAAGTCAGGTCTAATTGTCTTGAGCTTAGTTTCATATCAATGATATGAATTGATACAATATTTGTGACCTACATGATGGACAACAGAGGCCAGCTTTAAGTAAGAAAACTACTTTGTTTTCTAAGAAAAAGGAACTTCAAAGATGCGAAGAAAAGCTGGAGCTAGATAAATACAGTTTGTGTTGTACTGTGCTCAAAAAGATTTTTCTGTTTCTGTTGTGCACATCATTCCAAGCCCATTTTTTTTCCCTTGAGTCTCAAGACAACATTGCCATGGTAAGAAGAATGGATCACCAGACAGTGTGTGAATGCAGTGGGGGTTCATACTCATAAACCTATGGGTGTATCGCTAAAAGGCTGATAAATCACTTGAAAGCTGTTCCACCAGCTGTAACCTTGGAACACACTGAATTGTTAATTGCCAATACTTATTTTAAGCTTCCACATTTGTAGATGCAAAGCAAAATATGCAATCATTTCAAGTTCAAGTCTGCTATGGGATGTGATTTAAGAGTATTGTGCGTACATAAACTGCTTCTGCAATGTTTTCCACTGACTGAGGTAGAACAAAAGAGCAAAGGCTGGATTTGCCATTATAAATTAGCTTCCAGCTTTTTAAAACACAGGATCCCATCTCCAGGATGGGACAATATCTTATTATTCCAGGTCAAGCTAATACCACCACCCCCACCAAATTCCATGTTTTATCATTATCTAGAATAAAAACAAAAGCTGGGCTTCAGCTTTTCAGAAACACGAAAGGTATTTTCCTGTTTATGTACATAAGAACAACATTTATTTGTGATCATTGAGGTATCCAGTCCTTGTGTTGTCCTGTCAATTTCTATTTAATGGAAGGATTTCAGCAAAGGTACTGTGCACTTTCAGTGTGTAGAAGACAGTGTATAAAGAGATCTGCATTGTGCTTTCCCTGTTGGTGGTAAATAAACAGCACTAGAGTCTCTCTAGACATAGCAAATCTCCAAACTTCAGCTTTTCAGTTTAATTCTTCTCCTCCACAACTAAATAAAGATTTGGTGAACATATTTCCCTGCATATGAAAAGCTTTGAGATGGAAATATTATTAAGTCTGTTTCATTTTTTTCATTTTTCTTTTTATTTATTCTCTGACATTGAGAATAGCCAGTCTTTGATTCTCAAATCCAAACATGACCTTTTAAAATGTACTTCAAGATTTTCCAAGAATACTTGTTTAGCTTTCTTGTGAAGAAACAAAGCAGTTCTTGTGAAAACAGACTCTCCTGATTAAATTGTACTGTTTTGCCATCTGTGTGCCATCACAATCAAATGCAAAAATGATGGGATAATGCAATAACAATTAGCTGGAATACAGATGTAAAAAGGTACGGATTAATTTTACCATATGCAGCGGAAGGGAAACACTCAATAAACCTTTAAATGTATTTGAAAATGAAAGGCTGAAGTGGATAAGTTGATTACTAAGAGTGAATTCAGCACTTGGTCGTGTACACCAAGGGGAGCATGGGAGCGAGGTGTGTGTGGTGGTGCATTTGCTGTGTGCTGAGAGGAGTTGCCGTTGTTTCCCAGGAAACAACAATGGCCAGAAACGTTCACATGCATCAAGTCACCATTGTACTAAAGCTCATTGCTTTAGACAGAGACTGTCTCTAGAGAATGGGACATAGATGATTTTGTAGTTCCTAAAGAAGGGTTTATAAACTCTGTTTCTCAAGATGTTAGCTTGTATCTGAAGAAAATTCCAAATTAGGTACCTACAAATCTTTGAGTTTATTTTCTAGTCTATCTCAGGCTTTCAAGTCAGGCCACCCAAGAGGATGCTTTGTATGGAGGGGTTTTCCTAAACTCCAAACAGGTGTTTGGATGCTGAACTCAGCGTGTTCTGTATTGGAATTCACTACTGCACAGGCCAAGACAGTATCATAATGGCATTAAAAAAAACCATTACTCTTGTCTCAGTGAATTTCTTTGCACACACCTAAAAGGAAAGGGTGTTCCAACACTGGAACAAGTTATGTTGACAAATTTCTTTGGTTGTATTAAATGTGATATATTTGAATGTCATGTAAAATTTACTACCCAGTTCACTTGCTTTCATGAGAACTTAACCTTGATTACTAAATTTTTTTCAATTTTTTAATTTTAATATTGCCTCCCACTCCAACAGTGTATTGTCACAGAGTCTAGGGCATTCAGGGCATTAAATATCTAAACCCTGCAAATTACAGGAGAATTTTGTATTTGGTAACTTCAATTAGAGTGACTAAATGATGTACATAATTGCTTCATTATATGCAAATATGCATTTGTGAAGTAATTAGAGTATTACTGAGCCAGGTAAACAGTGATGAGGCGAGGAATCCACACACATGAATTTGACTGAAGGCATAATAGAATCTCCCAGATAGAGGGAGCCAACTTTGATTTGCTTTCTGTTATATCTGGAGGACAGAATGTCAGTTCATTTTGCAAATTTTCCTTTTTACAAAATTAGTCGACAAGATGACTACAGGGAGATCGCTGAGCCTCTCATTTTCTTCTTCCTTGCTTTTAAAAGAATTGTTCTCTTGTCTCCTTCCTCCAAAAAATTCTGTAATTACCTGGATACAGTTAATGAAAAGCCTAAATTTTGGCAGCGACAGTGTTTGAAGAACAGAAGATTTAACAATTAGCAGCAACAATTTAAAATGTAACACCCTCTTTTTTGATCCCTCTCAGCATTACAGAAATGAATTTGTTTTGCAATGACCTGTTCTCGTGACAGGCTTTGTCACAAGAACACTGGAGCATGATGAAAGCCAGATATTTGCTAGGAAGCGTTACTGTGTGCTGTATTGTGGGAATCCTTGGCATCTTTGTTTCCTCTAACTGGAGTTTTGATTATAAGAAAAACATGTAATGATAACCTGGCATGCTGTGATGAAGAAGTATAACATCAAAGAGTGAATGATTGAAGGTTGGTTTTATGGGGCTTAACAATTTTTGTTCTCCAGATGAATAAGAAACAAATATAAATCATGCTGGGGCCTGTGATGAGATCCAGGTAATTTTGCCCAAATACAGAGCATTTTTCTGGGAATTTCAAGAAAGGTTGTAGTAGTGACTGTCATTTCATTGTCATTCCTAGCATGGGAATTTGATGTTCAAGGCAGAGAGAGGGAGTGAGACTGTGGGGGTGGGAAACAGTGTGAGAATGTGCTCTGCTTCTTTCCTCACCTCCCTTTAGGACCACTGATGGGCCCTTCCAATATTTAGAGTATCATGCCTTGCAGAAATACAAGAGAGTGAGAGTTAAGAAAGTCAGTGTACTGATAGATAGCCATAGGTTGGAGGCACTGACACCTGCTTTGGCCCTGGAGCCCGCTGGTGGACAATGCTGCAAATCGCTCCCCAAAACATTGCTCCCCAAAAGCTTTCTAGGAGGAATCTCAAGAGACAAGATTTAAATAATCCTCTCATTCCATGCTGCTTCTGACAATGCCTCTTGGAGGTGTTTTTATTCCACACAATTAATTGCATTGTAGCCTACAAACATCTATTTAAAGAACACTTTTTGTTTCTGCCAAGTATTCAAGGCAGCTGAGCATGTCGACCTAGTGTTCCATGGGAGCAGTACATGGTCAAAGATTGCAGAAATGCTGAATACTGGGCAGCTTTTGACAGAGAGATTCTAAAAGTCTTTTGTGTCCATTCTAATACAGACCAAAATTATAATTAGAACACTTTTTGGAATTGCACCGAGTTTCCTACTTGGAAAAGCACTTATCTAGCAAAAGCAAATGATTTCTTTACTACTTCAAACTGCAGACCCTTTTGAAATGTAAATTAGGAAAATGGAGGTCTTGACGCTTGGAAGAGCTCTGATGATTCATTTGGTATGATGTTCCTCCCTGCTGTGCTGTTCTGAATGTCATACTATGGGGCTGCCTGGCATGGTTCAGCTGCATCAAACGAGGAGGTACCACCGTTAAAAGATGGAGCTACAGGGATGTGTGCGTGCTGCAGTTTATGGAAATGCCACCTCTATCAGCTACAGCAATTAGCTGTTTCTCTTGCCTCTGCTTTTAAGTTACAAATTAATGAGCGTGTCGATGAACCCACCTGTTATAGCAACGGAACCAAAAGTAGTTCGGTGTTTGATGACTGTAAATGCAGAAGTAAATGGGCAGAGAAACTTCCCAGTGCTGTATCAGAGAAGAGAGATAAAAGAAAGTGATTGTGAAAGATATCAGCCCACTATCCTGACACTTCCATTTCTGTGTAACTCAGAACATGTGGTCATAGTGTCTGACTGAGACCACCTTTATTACCAAGCTAGTGAGACACTGCTAAAAACATACATTCTGCGCTTTTGAACTGTCAGCCATGGAAATTATTGTTTTCCTGGGAAAACAATGGTCCTTTTAACTTCAGTTTTATAAGGGTAAGTAAGTTAACAATTTTATGAAAAAAACCCCCACTTTCTTTGACACTCATTCTGTTTAGTTGGGCAGGACTGAGTATACTATTCCTAAATTGAAGAAAGCCTCTGCACCAAACTGGAAAGGGAAATGTCAATCTGAGAAAGTTGTGCTGAGACTTGCAAATGGCAGCAGATGCTTTTCTACAGAGATCTATGTTTGAGCGCATCTCTCTCTATATTTGAACAGTACTATTACAATGCACAGCAGGCTTTGAGAGCAGTGTTCAGGCAGGATAAACCTCCAGTCCTTCAGGCACCTCGCTGTGGATCACACTGCAGAAGTTTGTGCTCTTGCTGTTCTCCTGCTGGTTTGGGAAAGTTTGTGCTGATTTGTGGAATCCATCTGATCTTGCATGACATGACTTCGTGATACTAGCATGTGGCAAAATACTGACTTCAAACATTTTGCCTCAGGAGGAGATGATTCCCTTGCTATCAGTGGGTGGAAGAGACACTTTCAGTTATGTCTCCATTAACATTTAGATAATAAGGCATTGGTACCTTCTTTAAGATCTGATAGCTTAATAACAGCACTCACTCTTTTATCAGAGTATTTTTCTGTCACTCACCTCAAACCAGGGTTATTCTGGGTTGATCAGTGCATTAAATAACATTGCAGACTGGACCAGAAAGATTAATGGATAGAGCTGTGGGAGTAAGTGTGGATTGTTTCACACAAATTTGCCTCTTCCTGCCTGCATTGATGGTATCTTGTAGATGATCATCTAAAAGCAACCACTATACTGAGGATTCCCAAAACTTTTGTTTCATGTTTATGTATGAAATTTCTTAGGATGGCATGATCCACGACTTGTTTCATTGTACATGGTTTGCCATGTAACAGAGTCTGAAGAAATTCATGTACAGAATTTGGGTGGCTGCACTTTGGTTTTTGAAGATCATTTGTTAAAGATGCCTGAGCACAGAGGAGAAATGAGCCTTCTTTACGTTTTTACTCCTCAAGACTTGATGATACATTGGATCATTATAGAACAGGTGCTTTTAGTTTGGAGTGTGATATCACCAAAGCGCAGGATAGAAGAGACTAATGACTTTGAAATATCTATCACTATTCATTACACTCTCTGAAATGATTTTCAGAGGATTTACCATAAATCCATTAATTTTCAAGATCGCAAAGACCCTGAAGCAATGCTAAATCCAGTAAAACCTTTTCAAATTTGGTGGGTTTTGGATAATACAAAATGGCTTACTACCTATGACTAGCCCTCTAAGCTCCCTGCTTTTGGTGCAATGTACACAGCTCAATTAGTTGTATTGATATATTTTCACAAAATATATATTTAAAAAAAATAAGTCCAGGTGAGTTGTTCAGTTTGTGTCATGTTCTTCTGCTCTTAGTTCTGGTTCATTAATTTTTTTCTAACTAGGTACAGTGGTTAATCATAAAAACTGTAAGCCACTGAGAGCAATGCCATTTGCCTCTGCAAAAGAGGAAAATTTCCAGCATTCCCCCACATAAAAAATTAAAAGGGCCTGTCTTTTCTTACTGCACAGAAGAAATTGCTACAGAGCACTGCTCATGAGCAGACATGCCTGAGACACTGTTATTCCTGACTGGAATCTGTCCTGACAATTAACACTCAGCATGGCAGATACTGCCAGGGACAGAGCTAATGCACTGTGTCATGATTATTGTACTCCTCCGAGCATAAATTGAATGGGGAATGGTTAGTAATTAGCTCAAGCAAAATAGACTCTACACTTGTCTTCTTTTGTCATTAACGTCCAGGCTGATAACAAAAGAATCTCTGGTAATTAGCACAAAGCCATGCCAGAGGTCTGACTGCACTTCAAGAACTCTTTCACACATGCATTTTTGTTCTAATGAAAATTTGACTTGAGAAAACAATGGGCAATAGTAAGATAATTGTACATTAATAAGCAATAATGATTTTAGAAAGAAATTAAATTTAAAGATCCTTTCTCTTAATGGCTAAGAATAATTAATATAACAGTTATATAAAGGTCTCTGGATATGCAATGAAATACATGTATGCATGCAGCCCATCCCCCAGACTCTCATGGGTAGAGCTGAACAGAGAGCTGGGTTTGAGTTTTGCTAATATTCCATGCTTCCAGCAATAAGGTGTGTGGAATCTGCATTTTGTGCAGTGATTTAGAGGAAAAGCTATCCTTTGAGTGTTGGGTTTCTTTCACTTGATTTCGATTTAAAGAGTGTAAAAAACAGCTAAGGAGACCAGTGCAATTGAATATTTGAATTTTTTAATATATTTTTATACAAATATATGTATATGTTTGTTATGCTGCCTGAAAAGGTAGTTTTATTAAGGTTGTGTTCATTGATGTATGGTTTCAGGAGCTACACATTAAATGTTTCAAACCCTGAATACTGCATGATGTGGCTTTTTAATGCATAACAATCATAATGGTGAGATCCAACCTCCCATCAGGATCAGAGGCTCAGCTGTTGGAAGGGTGGAGGTGTCGTTCTGCAGTGTGGATATCTGAGGTGTGGAGCTCACACTGGTGCTGGACAGAGTCTGTTCTGCTCTTCAGTTTACCTGACTTCTGTGTGACTCAGAATTGAGTCATGGCTGGAGTGGACTTTGCCCAGCTCTGTGCTATGGTGTGTGCTTTTGGATTTAGAGTACAACTCCCATGTCCTGCCTATTTATTCAGTGCCTAATAGGTTTTGGACTTCACGACAAATGAAGCTGGAAAACGTATCGGCCTTTGGAGCAACAGAGAAAACTTTTATAAACTGTTTTTTATTTGTTGACCCCACCAAGGCTTGCAAAAAACAGAGACACTGAAATTCTTATGAGAATTCTAGATTCCAGTTTGCTCAAACACAAAAAAAGCCTCTGGTTTTTAGCTGTAACAGCCCTATTTTTGCCAGGGAATAGTTTAGTGGTTTTTAACTCATATAAGAAAAATCTAACACGATTGTTTTTGAAATAATCTCTCCATGCTTCCCAGCACTGTAATGGAATTATACATTAACCTCTTTGTGCGCTATAACCACTGCATCTCAAAGTTATGTGAAAGAAAATGATGCAAATTTTAGGAGAAATATTTTTCTTTCTGTGCCTCAAAGCCATTCCAGCTTGCTTCTTGTCTCTGGTAACAGTGTTTACACTTGAGACAGCAACAACCAATACTGGAACATACCCAGCGTGCATGTACAGGGAATGCAATGCAGCAGTTACCTCTTTTGGCAGCTCTGCTATATTATTATTTTTTTTCTTTATTTTTGTTTTTATTTCTGAAAGTCCTATCTAAGCACATTTTCCCAGAGAGATCAATAGCTGCTTCATGTGTGTAAACTGATGTGTGTGACTTACAAGAAAGATATGATAAAGGAAGACTCTGGAATTGCTGGTATAGACAAATTCATTACGATAACAGTCTGTTTATCTAATCTTATTGATGTGCTGTAGTTATAGATCACCTACTATTATAGAAATTTATTTCTATTTCTTTTCAGGTGATTTTTATCATTAGTTTTGTCCCTGCATAGATGGCTCTAAATCACTTCTCTCAAGATTTAGAGATATTTTAAATTTAAAAGACAAAATACTTCTGTCAGCTACAATGATAAAGACAAAAATACATAGCTAGAGTCCATTGGCCAATGGTGTGAGGTCTTCAAAAAAAGCACTAGAATAAATCAGCAGGATAAAAAAGACCTTGGGAGATCCTGTGGAAGACTAAGTCAAGGACTTTGCAGCTTCAGGGCTGACTGGGATGATGGAGCTGTATTATCCCAGCCTGTGGCTGGTACTCCCTCCAACCCAGCAAAGGTGACAAATCACTGAGATCGAGGGGCCCTCTTGGGGCCCCTGTGAGATGTGCCTGGGATGGCAATCCCCCTTGTGGAGAAGACAGAACAGTCTCTAGGGCTTCTGCTTTGCCTGCTTACTTTGGCTAAAGATGACGTGCCTACGGTGCCAACGCAGAGAGGCCCATGACTACTTCATGGGACACCCCAACAGCAGTCACAGCTCTTAGAATTTGCAGAAGGGCAAGCTGGGCCTTAAAATGAGGAGTGATTTCCCTGGGGAAAGTGCCTTGCTTGTCACTGAAGTATCCTTTTCCAAAGCTGCCAGTTTATTATGCTTGTGTGAACAAAACATTGTGGTCGATTCTGAAATGGGGAGGAGTGTCATTCATTGTATTTAATCCTCTCATTGACATAATATTCTTTTTACCTCTAATTGTATTCTGAAATTTTATTCATTTATGGTTTTGGAAAGACAAATTGATAGATCTCAGGTAGTTATGCGGAGTCTCGTGTGCATTTTTAAATCCTGTCTTGAAAGGATTCTGTTTGCTGCCCTGTGGGTGCCACAGGAAGGAGTGACATGGGTAATACCAGTGGCAGGGGAGATGGGTGTTCGGGCAGGTGCTGGGCACTGGGCCCTCCCCCTCTGCTCTGGCTCTGGGAAATGCCTGCTCTCTTGAAGGTGTAATTGCCCCAGTGAAAAAATTGTTTCCATCAGGCAAAGATGCACCAGGGGTACAGAACTTTGGGCACAATTTTTAAGCTGTGTTAAGCTTGTTTAACCTTGCACCATTGTGCAATTCACACTCTTAGTTGGAAAGCCTTTTTCTTACTGCCTATGAAACTTAATGAAAAAGTCAGGGTCTTAGTTTATATCTTGGGTTTAATATTCTATTTGTACAGTGAGTGCAAGTAACAACAGCAAAATATGACAGGTGGTTCCAATGCTTTTAGTGTGCAGTTAAAACCTACATTAAGAAAAATCTGTTTCTACTACATCACAGTGTGTAGCTCTTCAGCATAAATGTTTTTATAGTTATCAAGTCACTTTCCAAAATTTTATATGGGTAAATAGCTGGCAGTACCAAGAAACTTCACACCAAACAGGAAAATGTAATTGATATTGTATTGTATTGAAACAAATAATTTGTTCAAGCAACCTGGATTATATTTTCACTGCTTAGATAATACATATTTGTGTTTAAACATGCACTGATGTTCAAGCATTTTGAATGGAAATAAACGAGCGTTGATGGAATTTCATAGTATGGCAAAAAATGTTTCTATGTTCAACATTTTCACAGTTGTGTTACCTAAAAGCACAGGTCCCTTCCCTTCCCTTCCCTTCCCTTCCCTTCCCTTCCCTTTCTCTCTGTCCATTTTCAATTTTGATCACAGTCAGTGGAAGCAGTGGTCCACTGCTGCTGTTTGGGTGAGAGTTTTTTGGTTTTCTGAAAGATTTGATTATAATCATCCATGAAATTACTTGAGCATCATGCTCTCAGATGCAAGGACAGACGTTAATATTCCAGATGGCACCTCCTTAGAATTCTGTCTGGTTTACTGTTTTATTTAGTTGTTCAGCCTTGCCCTGGTCTTTATTCTCCTTCTTGATAAGATCTGACATATGCTGATTCATCTGGAGTGTTGATTCTGATTTAGTTATTGTCTGTGATTTCCCAGGGAAAGTTTAGCTTTATGATTATTATTTTAAACAAGATATTAAAGGAATGAAAACACTGTATTGTTAGAGAAAGTCGAAATAGCATCTAAGACCAGGTAAGCAACAGTTCTTTTTAGTGATGCATTCAAAACATGTTGAGTGGTTATGTTGAACATTTAGGCAGTAAAAATGATAAGCCTATAAAGAGTAATTGTTCAGTTAATGACTGGGGTGTTCTGCTGCCTTTCTGAGTAGGTTGGGAAGAGCAGCTTGAATTGGCACAAAACAGCCAAAATAGCCAATACCTTCACCTGTTTGCTGCATTGCAAAGAGGAGTGATGAAACCACTCATGCTGCACTTTTATAATGAACTCACTTTTCAGAGACTTATCATTTGGTCCTAAACTGGGCTCTGTTCTTGGATTTGGCAGTAGTATTAATCTTGAAGTAATGTGGGTTTTTTTTTTTTCTAATCAGGTGGGAATGCAAACAACAAGAAATGAGAACTTTTAAAACTTCTTTTGCCATGTGATAGGTGCAGCTGGCAGCCCCTGATTACCCAGGCATGTAAATCCATGTGACCTTGCAGGCTTGTGAAGAATTCTGTCAGGTGAGAACTCAGTCTGGTAAATATTAAACAATTGGAAGGGTCACTACGATTTATCAGTGCAAGTTATGAAAATGTAAAGGGATGCCCTTGGATAGACACCTGTTCCCTAGAGGGCTTCACAGGGCAGTGGATATCTGAGCTTGGTTCCTGCTGCTCTGGAGGTGGGAGCAGGCAGGAGCATGGCAGCCCCACCTGCCCCAGCAAAGGTTAAGCAACTCCAGTGCTTTGATGTCAGAGATGTTTTTATTCTATTGATTTTTTCAAGAAATGGGAAAAAACTTGCAATTTACTGTGAATTGAGATGACAGCCCATGTTTTCTTCTTTATCACCCTCTCATGACTACTTTTCAGGGAGTGTAATTTAGGCATGGAGCAGTGGGAGTTGTGATGATGGAGTCTGTGGCTGGCAGAGAATGTAATACACCTAACATAGGATATGTTGTGGTGTCTCACATGAATTGGGAAATGAGTTGAGTTGAAGCTTAAATTTTGACTTGACAGCATCATATTTAAACAAATAAACGGTGACAAAAACTTTTGTATTCCTACAGTGATTCATGATTCAAAACAGAGCCAGTGTATATCTCAGAGGATCCTACACGAACACTAGCAGAGAAAATAGGGCATCAAAACTGTTGGCTCCAGAGCAGCAGGAAGCTGATTGATTTCCCCTCATCCCTTCACAAACCTGGATTAGAGTAGCTCTACAACAGATGAATCAACAAAAATAATGGCACTTCTGACAGTATTGCAACCTTTTATTAGCTCCACCTGCAGCACTTGACATTCACAGCTCCTGCTAGAAAATGTGGGATAGCATTCAAAGGACAGAGTCTGCAGAAGACTCTGGTGTGCCATGCAATTATGCAAGTACTTCCAAAAGGAGTTTTTTTGTCTTATGGAGCTTTTCACCTGAGGATGGGAGAGTTAGAGCTAAGATTTCAGAGACATTTGAGCTATGTAATGTAATAGGGATGGAATTTGAGTCTGGTGGGTGTTTTCCATGCCCAGGCTTGGTTAAACCAAGTGTCCCACATGAGATCTAGCAAACTAGCTTAGATTTCTGTCCAGTAATCTGCAGTATGGGATTGGACATGTCTTGACTCACTTTATTGATCTCATTAATATTGCCCCTTCAGGTTCTGGAAAGTGCTATAAGGTCTCCCCAGAGCCTTCTCTTCTCCAGGCTTGGCACCCCCAACTCTCTCAGCCTGTCTTCATAGCAGAGGGGTTCCAGCCTTTGAATCATCTTTGTGGCCTCCTCTGGGCTTGCTCCAACAGGTCCGTGTCCTTCCTGTGCTGGGGACCCCAGAGCTGGGCACAGCTCTGCAGGGAGGGTCTCACCAGAGCAGAGCAGAGGGGCAGAATCCCCTCCCTCCCCTGCTGCCCACAGAGCTTTGGGTGCAGCCCAGGACACTCCTGGGCTGCAAGTGCACATTGACGATATGTTGAGCTTGTTGTTGACCTATACCGCCAAGTATTTTTCCTCAGGGCTGCTCTCAATCCATTAAGAGCAGCCAACCCTCCATCCAAATCTTTCTTTGGATACATCAGATCTGAGTGTTAAAATAAAACATCACAAGTCAGCCAGAAAATGTATTAAGTCTGTAAGGAAAAGCAGAGGGGAGTCATCCACACTTTTCTGATGCTGTTATAAAGTGCTACAACCATTTTAATTTGTACTGAGCAAAAAATAACTCATTATAAGGATTTCACAAACCCTTCTCAGTTTTTATCACTATCATATTAAGGGAAGAAATAAAATAAAAAGAATACTAAGTTTAATGTAAAAATGAAAGCAAGTAATATTGAAATTGCTGATTTAATATGCTTTTTGTCCTCAAACAAGAACAGAATTGAACCGATTTGACCCAGGTTTTGAATATATTAGCTGCAAAATTTCGGGATTGATTCTTCAATGAGCTTCTGTATTGAAATTTTATGCCAACTTTTGTTTACATTTCTATCAGTGCAATCTCAGCTGACTTGAGTCAATAATGACAAAGAAAGAAATTGACTTATCTCCATTGATACAGAATTGAATTTGGAAGCAAGTAAAACCCTAAAAATTATACTGGGGCTTAAATATATGAAAGTTTTCCTTGAGCCAGAATAAAAAAAAAAAATTACATTCATACCTACTAATCACAGGCTTTTGTTCCTAAACTGAAAAAAAAATTGAGCACAGCAGTAATAAAAAACCAGAAAATTGAAATAATATGAAGAATGAATAGGGGAGCAATCCATTCCATCAAAACAGGAATTGACTGAAGGGTTACCTGAGCTCCAGAGGCTTTCTTTTGTGTAACTTCAAGTGTCTGAGTGACAGGCATTGTGAAGAAATTAAAATGAAAACTTAGCAAAAGTCTGTTCAGTTTAGCAGATGAGGGATTTGGAGGATGCTGGTACTTTGGTAAGTGTGTGGTCCTCGGGAGATTTGTTCTTCAGCATAATTTTTCTATGGAACAAAGTCCAATTTAAATAACTCTATAGACATGTAATTTTAGTTTATAAACTACACTTTGAATTTCTGTGAAAGAATACCACCTAGCTTGCCATGACACTCTTTCATATTGAAAAGAAAATTGTTAATCTGGACAACTAAGTTTCTAGCCTTGAGAGGGAAGCTTCAAGAACAGTAATTTGATCGAAACACTCTCAGTTCTGTTTATGAATCTGGGAATATGCATCAGCTGAATTGTGTCTGTGCTTTTAATATTAATGGAAGCAACAATAAGAATCTGCATAGACACAGAGGGATCAGCATATCCATATCTCTCAAAACATAAAACAGGGACACAGGGTAGGAGAAGGAATTCAGAGCCATCGTCCTCCTCTTCTGCTTTCACGTTATTTCTTATGCCAGTGTCTTGTTTTGTACTGCCAGGGGGATTAGGAATGTTATGCAGGAAAAAGCAAGCTTGGTTTCTAGGGAGTAGTATTATACTCTCTAGTTTTAAATCAGTCGACTATTTATGAGCAGTATGTTTGATAGAGGCCAGTGAAATATGCCTAGAAATGTCATCAATGTTTTCCTCAGCTTTTTGACTAGCATAACCAAAGTGGAACTTTCAATAGGATTTTATTCTTCTAAACTGTGCATAAAATTAAAGATGTGATCTGACAAAGCTGGTTCGCTAATTAAAAAATCTATCTTGTTCAGGTCAGCTATCAGCTGTGATTTTGTTGAATGGTTGCTGTCAGACTTTCAAATCCTTTTTTTTTTCCTTAAGTTTTGTGAGAAGCCAAAAGAGTATTACTCTGAAACGATCCCAGTTCCTATTAACAGGGTTAGCAGATTGCTGAGAGGTAATGCAGTGGCAGCACCATACCTAATAGAGGATGTATCTACTCAGTGGATTTTTTTGATTACTGGCAGTACATGTGAAATGGACTATTCCCTTATTGCTGGCAAACAGAAAACAGACACATGCCAAGATAATACAGCTAAACTGACTGTCTCAGCCAAATACTCATTTTCCCTGAGTTTTGGAAAGCAAATCCATGACCAATATTTTTTATTAAAACCTCTACCTCCAAATGTTGCTCTAGATTCTTCACTTTCAGCTGCATGTTGCCAGACCATCTTTCATTAAAGTGCTCATCTTGCTCTAACAGGTGTAGGTGCTGCTGTGCCTTTGAGAGGTTTTGAACCCAGGAGATCCAGCAGGAGGTGGTGGCACAGCATGGGGCACAGACTATATATACAGATTTTTTTCCCCTTTCCATATGATCCTGACTGGGGAGCATCCTGACTGGTTGCTCTCTAGAACCACCATTTCAGTCTCTCTACCCTGTCTGTGGTTAAAGCAATTAAAGCACTTTATTGCCCTTCTACCACGTTCAAATAGCCTGCCCAGCCAGTAAGGACTTAGTTAAATTGATTAGAGTTTGTAGTGGAAGCTATGCTGGCACCTGTTACGAAATATATCTCGTCTGAGTCTGCAGACTGCCAGAAAAGGCATTTTGCTGGTTCATTGAGTATGAGAAATTTACAATAGAAAATGCATTGTTGTAGCACTTTTTCTTTCCATGTGCAAGTCAAACACTTTTCACAGATTCAGAGCTTCAAAAGAATCTGAAAAATCCATTAATGTAAAACTTGTTTTTATGCTGAATCCCTGGAAAAACTTTTTGGGTCTGTGTTAGCATAAAGGGAGTTGTTTCCATTACATTTGGATTTGTGGTTTCTGTGACATGTTTACAAAAGGGTAAAGAGGTGTCTGATACATGATAGTTTGGGCTGTTGAGGTTTGTGGGGAGGGGGTTGGAAGTAGTAATTCTGGGTTTTTTGATGAGAAACAGAGCAGATGATCTGTGCACTCTGAGCTGCACCACGGGTTTGGTGACAGAACACTGGACTTGGTGACCAAGTCTGATTTGAAAAATGAAGTAATAGCTTCGTATTAGCTGTCCATAAGACTTTGTTCATCTCTCACAAAGCCTTCCTTGTGGAGTAGCTTCGATACAATGGATAAGTGAGTTTCACCTTAAATCAGGGTTCAAAGTTATTGCTGGATCCCAGGGAATTTTTGCTTCCCTTCTCCCCTTCCTCCTTCAGTCACGCCAGCACAGGGGCTCAAAGGGGAGCAGCAGTGCTGTGAAGGCAATGAAAGAGGGTGAAAGGAGCATTTATATCTAACATCAGTCACAGGGAAAGACTGACTTGCCTAAACCCCTCCAACAGGGAACTCATCCATATGGAATTTAGTTATAGAAGATTGGGCTGTGTTTCTTCCATGAGAGTTATAATCTGCTTATCTCTTGCTGTTTGACTTCCTAATTTAGTTTTATTTTTCTTTGTGCTAAAATAAGTTAATTGCTCTTTCACTGCTAGTTCTCTCGATTAATAAAGCAGAAAAATCATAACAATGTCTGGGGTATTGGATTTTCCTCCTGGAGGCAGCAGCAGTGTCACAAGCACAGGGCTGTATGCTTGCAGCGGGAGCACCTGGGGAAAAGGGAAGTCAGCAAGCTGGGAATTTTTGCTTAAAAACAAATTGAATGAGTGAATAAAGAAAATCATTAAGGCTCCATCTATAAATACTCTCTAATTTAAATTCACATTGGCATGAAATTTTAAAGATTTATTTCCATAATTTGAAGTAAAAGGTGTTTGTTTTAGGGATGATTAATTCACACACTGCCTTATGGGTAAGGGAAAATTGCAGGATCAGGGTAGTATAAATTAATGGTTGGAGTACGTGTACTAAAAGTGTGAGAAAAGATTTTAGTCAAGGTTTTTTCTAGTTCCTCCTTCCTATCAGCATAGTGGTTGTACAGTTTCCTGATTCATTAACATTAAACAGGTACTCGTTTTATCACGATAATAAATAAAATTATCATCTCAGTGGTTTAAAAAAATTACACCAGGAAAACAATGGACAAGAATAAAGAAACAGAAAGAATTTATTACCTCTCACAGACTGGGAAGCACTTAGAACAGCTTCTTCAAGAAAAGAAAATATTGTAAGGTACAACCACGCAGAATCTTAGTAAATATAATGTGTAACAGCTCAAGCTCAGGCACCAGAGTCCTTTGCCCAGACATCATCCTGCAAATCCTTCAGAGCAGCTCCACTGCTCTTGCTGAGCTGAAAGAGGGTTCTTGGGTGAGTTATTAGGGGACAGCTGTCAGTGGCAGATGTCTGTGCAGGGGCAGAGCTGTGCGAGCTCAGGTGTTGTTTATGAGGAGATCACTTTCAAGCATTTGGTGTGTGGGGGACAACTCCTATTCTGCAGCCTTTGTCACATGCTGGCCTGTGTCTGGTTGTCTAATAAAGTTTTCTTTCTTTCCTTTGTTATTAACAAATTGCCTGATTTCCCTGCAAGACTGTTTAGTGATTAAAATGGAAAGCACATTGCAATGCTTCTTTTTTTCCTTAAAAAAATTTATATTTATGAGGATTGGGATATTTTAGATTCTAAAGACAACTGCAGCACCTTCGCTATCTGCTGTCCTTTGTCACTCCTTGGATCCAGCCCAGGCTCAAGGTCTTGTTTCCATGGAGGCAATGCTTGTTATTGGAGATATTTCTTCTACAAACAGACTTGTGAATTCTCACGCCTTTGGTTCAAGCTTTATAGTTTTAAGCCTTATCTGGAGCTTTTATGTTCCATCTCCTTTGATCTTTTGCCAGAAGGCTTTATGTTGCAGACTAAGGTTATGATGTTTCCATGTTTTACTTCTCAGTTGCTCTGTGAACAGCAAACAAGAGATGAAAACCTTACATCAGAGTTCCTGCCTTCAGAGAGCAGCCTTACAAGTCCTTGATCATGGACAAAGCATGTTTTTGTTCGATTACTCTTATTATTTGCATGTTTTATAAAGCATGAATATCAATGGACAAATACCTCAAGTTACAGCTAGGGTCATCCCTTCCTTTCCTTCAAGACAAACCCGAATTGTGAGAGGCTTGAGCTAGGAATATGTTTCTCTGTGAACCATTTTTCCATTTTGTTGGTGGGTTTTGGTTTGTTTTTGGTTGTTTTTGTTTTTGTTTTTTTTTTTTCAGTAATGGTTTAACATTTTTGCAGTTTGGGTAGAGGGCTATAGTGTGAATTTCTAGGCCAGAAGACCCTATCTGAATATCAAGTCATTTTACTCATTTCACCTCTTTGAGTTGCTGGAATTGTATACATCAGTTTTGTTGCTGCAATCACAGAATTCCAACAGACCTCTGTGTTTTGACAGATGAGAATCCAGCATTGCTAGTGATGAACTCTTGCAGTGGCCAGTCATCTCTCTGTGCTTGTTTTAGCTTTGCTTCTTTCACCACTCTTTCTCTCTCTTCATTACGGAGGCCTTACACTGTGGGTTTTCTTCCTGCAAATGTGCTTGTATGTCCTGTTCAGGACGTGCTTATATATCCTGTTCTGGGCACCATTCAGTCTTTTCTGATAAACAAACAGCTTGAACTGTTTAAGTCTCTTATTGTAAAGGGTTCTTAAAACCACAGAACCATTACTGTTCTTTGCACATTCTTCTCTATAGTTGCACCAATCACAATCTAGTGAATCGTGCAAAAAACCAGTTTTTCAGATGAAATTTCTTTTCCTTCTCAGAATTTTCTGAACTTTTCCTTGTGGAGGCTCAGTAAGTCTTTGAGAATAACTTAAAAAATTTTAATATTTTTCTTGATAGAGTGCAATTTGATGGTGGAGGATTATAAATTTTTTAGTTGTAAGAGAAAAATCTATCTCTAAAATTAATAGCCATTTTGAAATTAAAATTTAAAACTAGTAAACATTTTGAAAACAACGTTTAGAATGAAAATACTTATCAGAAAAAAAATGCAAGGACATCGGCGTGTATTCAATTACCCTGTTAAGTAATTGGAAGCAATTGTTCTCTCTACAATTGTTCATGGTAGTAAATACACAGAGTAGAGAGACCTTGGATTTCAATAGGATAGGTTAGAATACATTGTGAAAACCTTGTAATAACTAAAATTAAGTACTAACATGAATTTCCAAGAGAGATTATGAAGTTTCCATTATTGGAGGAAATTTTTTTTAGATTTGTCAAAAATGTTTAAGTATGGTTGGTCCTGGTTTGGGTTTGGGGAATGAGGGAGCAGATGGCATTGAAGACAATTTTAGTGTTTCTTTCAAAATTTTTTTGACAATAGATATTTCTGCAGAATTCTGTGAATCTGTGATCCCTTAAAAGTCAATGTCTTCCATTGAATTCACTGAGTGGGAAGTTGAAATTTGACGCTATCCAACAATCTGGTGACCTGAAGTTACTTGGATGCTCTGATATCCCCAGAATATTCAAAGGCGGGGTGACTTTCTCTGAATCGTCTGATGCTCTAATGGGGTGGATGGAGGGATGAGGTAGAACATTAACGTATCTGCCTTAATGATTTTTTTTTTTGAGTTCTAAAATTTTTTTGAGTTCTAAGATTTTAAAATCTGATTCTGAAAAGTTTAATTAAAAATGTCAATACATACATATGTCTTGTAAAGGATAAACTTCAGTAAGGAATGCTATGAATGCTAAGGAATGCAAAGCCCTGGCACGTCTTCTTGCATTTTTGCAGATTTCAGTCATAAATGTTATTAGATGTTTGTCTTGCCACCTTATATCTGTATCTCTTCTGGGCCTCAAATTCCCCTTACACTCAGTTTAGAATAACACTTTTCAGCCTCTTAAGAACAGCAAAACCAGATCCCTCTCCATTTAGTTGGCCTTAATCCCTTCAGGCTCTCCATTAGCAGAAAGTTTTTTTAATAGAAAGAAGTACCACAAAGTCCCCCAGTATCATTAAGGTGACCAAGAGTAGACTGATTAAATTTTGGCAGGGTAAGCAAGGAAAGCTTGCTGGCAGTAACAGGACCTAAGTTCCTGCTATGAGCTGGATTCACTGACAGGTGTAGCAGAAAAGGTCTTTTTGGATCAGGTGTCTCAGAGTTGTGTGGCTGCCTTGAATGCGGATAAATTGTACAGGCCTTTCCTAAGTGCTGCTCTGATGAATAATTACTGTCATTGTGCATTGACTTCTGAACTATTATGTTTTTCAGTGTGAGCCTTACTGGTTAAGGCTGAGTTTTCTCATGTAACTCCGGAGCTTCTCTGTGCTTCAGTTTCCTTTCATTTACAAAATTAGAGTGCCTGCATGTCTCAAAGTAGCAAACCAGGATCCTTTTAATAAAGTTACCCAATCTATGATGTATCCAAGTAGCATAATGGCAAAGGTGTGAAACGATGCCTACAGAGGGTTTGGGGGCTGACTTTCTAAAACTGTAAAAGTGACACATACAGGGAGCCTCATATTTTTGCTTTGAATGTGCAGCCTCAAGGTGATCTAAGGATTAAAAATAATAGCGTCTGTACAGTTCTTTGGACTCTTATAGGTTTGTCTTTGCAAGTGAAAAGCAGAATTATTCTGGGTTTGCTTTCTGGATAATAGTTACTATATAACTAGGTAATTATATACTCTATACTAATACATAACTAGTGATAATTAGTCCTGTTGTTTGACGAAGAGGAAATTACCAAGGTAGGTTCACATGAGGATATTCAGTTTCAGACAGCCTCTTATAATCAAATTTTCGAATGTAATGATACACCTAAGACTGAAGAGAAGTCCATAGCAGGATTTCTAGAAGCCTTCAGGCACATTCCCTGAGTAACATTAGGTGATTTTAGGCTTGATTCTAAACTTAGAAAAGGGGAATATGCAGTTAGGTTGTGGCTCTAGAACAAATTACTCCTTGCTAACTTGGCCATGATAGCTGTCTTTGCAAATTAGATTGTACCTGTGATATTTTATAATAGGATGCACATGACATATATTACATTTATACTGATAACATATACTGAGAAAATAGTCTCCAAATATTTTCTGAGTTCTAATATTTATTCAAATATGTTGTTATCACTCCATATCATTGGTATAGATGAAGGTAGAGGTATTTGCCAAGTGATCAAATGCATTCACAGGTTATTCTTCTGCTAGAAATATGACTGTGATCTTGTAGGAATAATCTTGACCCAAAGCTTAAGGAAAGTGTCTTTAAAGAAACGAGAAATATAAAGACCCACATCCCACTGAAATTGTGTTACCTCTGAAAATATGCTACTTATAATTTAATGTATTTATCCAAAGGTAAGAGTTCTGATCTTTTAGACAATTTTTCATAGTCAGAATTGGTTTGGCATCATCAATTTTTTGTTTTGATGTCTTTTGTTGGTCCAAAGAGTCTGCTGCTCTGAAGTAAACAAGATTTCTGTCTCTGCTCATTTGCAAGATCTGAGTTAGATTCTGTGCTTTTTCTTTGTCCTTTAGTAAATGCTGACGACTTGAAGTAGAAGATTCAGTGATCAGATCTAAACTTTTGAAAAATATTTTTCAAAAAAAGGACATAACAATGACTTCCTTTTCCTTTTCTGCTGTTCTTTGCCTGTGAGATATTGCCTAGGCTGTGATTCCTATTGATCTTGATGGACAGATTGGCTACCCTTGCAAGGATTAAGGATTTGGGCCTGTGAAAAGGGAGCAAATCATTTCAAGGTTAGCCTTTTCTCAACTTCCATTAAAGCTATTCACTATTTAAAGAAATTCTACAGTCATTGATTGTCCTTTTGAGTGTCAAAACATTTTATCCGATAAGTACGAGTCACATTTTTAGACAGTTTGCTTCTGCAAAAGGCCAAATAATTCAAATATATCTCTCTGCTTCTATTTCTCTCCTTGCCAAAAAAATTATTGCTTTCATTTTGTTTTATCTTTTGTTTATGACAGGACAAGTGCACTATTCAGAAAAGAAAATGGACTAAGTGGTAGGTTCTGAGAGGTTGTCTCTGAGAACCTGCATGTAAACACTGCACCATGAAGGGAACAGGGTGAATAGATCTTGTATAAAAATAATTTCTAGGTATAAATTAGAATATTAACTTTCTAACTATTTCCCACTGTAGAATAATCCAGGATATCTGTCTATATTTAAAGAAAATATTTCAGAGATGTAGAAACAGGGATATAGGATTAAACACACATGGGATCTCTTAGAGAAAAATCATTTGACATCTTCCCAAACCTGAATACAGGATGCAAATATCCTTTTTTATGGTATAATTTCACAAGTCAGGAAGCTACCTTCTGACCTAGGCTTTCTTTATTCAAAATTCTCGTTAATTTCAAACAACCAAATTCAAACTGGCAAAACAGAGAACAAAAATCTTGAGGAACCCCTTCCAGTCACACTGGTAGTTCAATACCTACACTTTGATACCTTACAGAGTTCTATAACTGAGTCCTGAGTGCTCTTAGCTGTCATCTCTTCATGGATTTTATAGTATTTTACAATATTGAAGGCCTCATATGGATCTCAAATTATTTCAACAAATGGCATTTGTGCACAAAAGCTCAATATGCAATTAAAAATGTTCTTGAACATGTTGAGAGTAATAGTAGGGGTAACATTTTTCAATGCTTTCAGAGTCCTGAATGTTTTAAGGTTTTAAGGTTTTTCTGAATTTACTACATCAGTTACATTGAAAACAGTCCTTTGAGCATCTCTAGTAACATGGGAAAGTTAGCATCTCTAGATTTAATGCTCTGATTGTTTGGAAAATTATTCACTCAAACATTACATAGTCTGAGCAAGGTGAAACAAATGTTCACGTGTTCATACTGGACTCCAGGAAAAACCCTTTTCTTTTCTTAAAAAAACCCAACCAACCAAAAAACAATAAAACAAAAACCCAAAACCAACAAAAAAAACCCACCAAAAAACCCCAACAAAATAAGGTAGGCTCAGGTTCAGCAGGCAGACTGTTTGTTTGTTAAAGAACTGGTGCTTGTTGGGTAATAGGAGAAAGAATTTCTGTAATGTAGAAAAAAGGAAACACAATATTACCAAAACCACCACTTGTACGACTTAGGAATTGCTACTTGGTTCTAGATATACTCCTACAAATAAATCAACAGAAAAGAAGTATGGGGACAGGGAAGGGTGGTGGTGACCTAGTATTTCAGAAAGATTTTCAAGAGATAAGGACATTGAAAGAAGTGGTGTGGTTAGATTTGGAGAGAACTTCAGAAGCTTTCAAAATAAGCTCTTCAGAGCTAACAATCCAGCTTCACTGCTTTTGCAAAATGAGAAACCTATTTAGGCTTTTTTAAGAGCTAAAGAATATTGGTGAAATTGAACAATAATACTTTGAAAAGGCATTTTTGGCTTTGAAAAAGTTACTTTGAAAAGTAACAACATTTTTAACATTTAATACAGGGTAGAGCTGTAGAATGAATGTTATTGTCAGAATAGACCATTAAACTTGTCTGATATGACTTCTACAGAAATAACAGACAACTGGAGTTTCAGTAAATGGTGCTTGTAGCCAAATAATATCTTTCAATTTCTGGGCATGTGATAATTCTAAAAAACCTTTCCTGGATATAAAAAGCTGAACTGATGGTGAATCTCATATGGCCTTGAGTAAGTGGTCCAGTAGCATAATTTCTTTATTTAGCTAAATATGTTCAGAACTAGAGTTTGTTTTGTTCTTTCTCAAAATGTAGGCTGTTTGCAATGCAAAATGATTATTGTAGGACTTTTGCTAAGGTCTAGGAATCTCAATATCTTGTTAAACATGGACACTAGAGCTGAATGCACAGCCCACCAAAAGCCTTACTAACATGGTGATATAGAGGTAACATTTTCCTGACCTTCAATCCATATTTCCATATTTACTTTTTGAGCTCCATGATAACTCAGATGCTCATGTTGTGTAGTCTTGCTTCTGCTCTGGTTCTAAAATCTTTTTAAATGCAACTGATTTTTTAAGCATCACCTCTGCTCTTTGTTTCTGTGTGTACAGTTCTTTATCTGGCTACTTTACAATAACACTAATTAGAATAAATACCTTCTTGCTACAGTATTCTGTGGAGACCAGGGCTTAAAAAAAGTCATACATTTCATTGGACATCCACAATAAACGACCAAGGATAAAAAAATATAAAACTCTAGAGTTCTTATGTCTTCAGCATAACACACACGATAATCGATAAAGATTGGGAAAGAAAATGAACACTGCAGGAACCAGGATAAGGTTAAATGTGTTTGAAGTATTGTCTGAAATCTCTAATTCAATGTAGCCTCAAAATGTGTCCATTTTGTTATGCTGAAATGTGTTGAGTCAGAACTGCTGTTTTCTTTTTTATTTTGTTCCTTTGTTTTGCTTTGTTTCTTCTTTCTGAGTTTCAGCTCCTGCCATTAGTTGTTACCGAAGTGTCAGAGGAGAGTGTTAAATTTTATATGATGTTTTCTTACCTCAGGGACCTCCTGGAGAGTATCTACATTCTGCACTACATAGTATTCAGAGAAGGCACCTCATGGGAAAAAACGATTACAAACCACTGATTCTATAACTAAAACACAATATGGAAATTTTAAAAACTAAATTTTAAAAATCTAAATTATATACAGTTTTAAAAATCTGCAAGTATCCTGAAAAGTTCTGCCAATGAATGAGCATGGAGGGGAGAGAAAAGCTAAATCTTAGGCATTGGAAGTATAAAAGACATCCTCCCTGATCTCTTGTAAGTGAAAGATAGGTCTCTGCTGCCTATTTTTGACAAGTTGCAAGTATCAGATATCAGTGAAATGGTTCTGGTTCCTTCAACCAGGGACTGTTTCCCGAAAGTTTTGTATTATTTACTTCCAGGATGACAGGAAGCACATGTTTTGAAGTTGTACTGGAATGACAGCAAAATCTGATTGACACAGATCTCAGGAGAGAGCTTAGAATGGATGTCTTTTGGGAAATATCTAGTTTGCAAATAGTGTGTTCACTGCTATGATCTGTCCTTTATATCAGAGTAAGGATATGTTATGCTTACTTGCTCTTAAGAAAAGTGTGTGGATAGCTGTGCAGCGTTTTGACAGACCACATTATTGGAAGGAAGAAAATTTCTCTTGGAATAAAATTAAATCAGGACTCTAGGAAGAGCCATTTCATCACTAAGGACTTGCATTGATTCAGTAAACATTAAAACTCTTGCTGTCCTACCCCACTTGTGTACCGTAAAGATGTTTCTAGGCTACTTCTGCTGTTTATAAGATTAAAAAATATATTTGTCAGTATACATTGTGTTCAAAAACTATCCTATTTACATTTTAATTGTTTGTGTGAAAAGAAGTGCTTTTATTGATATAAAAGCACTTCTTTTCACACAAAAATACATATGAAAACAAATTTATCTTTTCCCCTTAAGGAGCATATTTGACAAAACTTAGAAATGATTTTGCTTTCAACAAAAATATGCATATGATGTGTTTTTAACCCATTCTAAAATAGAAATTTTGTTCCCATTGAGCTAACTGTAAGATTCTTAGAAGTTTAAGTCTGCTTAGGAAACAGCAGTGAAATTGGAATATCCTGAGCTGGAGGAGAGAAACTCTTGCAGGCGCTCAGACTGCTGTGAGGCAGCTCAGGTTCTGGAATGAGTATTTGCAGACTCACTAGGTTGGATGCACTTTTTGCCACACTGTGGAAGTGGAATACTGGGAAACCCACCCCAATGTCACCATTTCCTTCGAAAACACCACTTATGCCAAAACGCCTGCTCTGACACTGGTTCTCTAGAGCCTCTAATTTATGGCATAAAATATCATTATTTTTAACAGAGCAGAAAGATTTCTTACATTAGCCCTTAGACTTTTTCTTTATATCATATCAAGCACTTATAGCTGAATGCGTACCTTCAAGCATTTCCATTTCATCCCTTAATTTTTCCCATTTGTAGAGCATGAGAGTCCAATTTAACATCAAATTTCTCTTCCATGGGTTTAATAGCACTTAGTTTGGTACTTATGGAAATTTCATCTGTAGAACCAATCTCTGTCAGCTTCCCCAGGGTGGAAATTACAGGGCGTGGGAGAGAACATGGAGCTACTGAGGGAGAACTCCCTCGAGTGATCTCCCTATCTTCCTCTCCAAAGCATATTAACAATCATTTCTGAAGTGTCACAGCTATATTTGGAGGGATTTTTTTCCTGACAAATAAAAGAAGATAAAATCTTTTTCAAAGTCTCCTAAGCTTAAAGCTTTGCCTTCCAAAATCTTACTGCTGGTTGTGTCAGCTGTGCTTGCAATTATGAGCAACTCCAGCGAAGTTAATAAGATGCCACTATGTCCGATAGTGTTCACAGCAGTGGAGTTCAAATTACAAAATTATGCTATTGAAGAAGAAGGGCCCTTTTCCTCAGATGTGAAATTATTAACTCTCAGAAAATGGCAGAATACTTTTTTTTATAATTCTACAGCTTTTAAATTAATACCATCACTGCTGATTAAACTCAAGGTCACATGAATTCTACAGAAAATGGTCTCAGATTCTATGGTTGCTGGTTTCTGTGGCAGCATAATTCATATGAGAAAAGCTTAATTTTATTGTGAAAGTGATACTTTTAGCACCATAACCCTTGACAGTTTGTTTTGAAATTAACTTTTATCCTTTTTACAGTACAAGTATGGTGCAGAATTTTTGCCTCTAAGAAAACAGAATCATTTGAGAAAAGTTACTAATAAAACGTTTGGGTTGATGGCTCATCACCACTTGTAAAACATTGGCTGTCTGTTCATCAGCTGTCATTTCCTGCAACCTTGATAAGACAGTGGGGGTAGTGTTTCCTGCTAGAGCTTCACTGCTTCTGAAATGAGCTGGATGTTGTTCACAAGTACAAAACCCAAAACAAACAGCCCCCTCCCCCAGCTACCGTACATACATATGTACACAGATATGTATGGCCTTCAAGCACTGGGTGATATTTATCTTTGTTTTATTTTGAAACTATAATGGTGATAACAGTCACCGCCAAAATGGAACTGCTGTTCCTCATATGCTTTCTCTTTTAATTTTATGGGGTAACTGCAGTAACAAGGAATGAACTCTGGGAAAAAGAAAGGTTTTTATTTGCTGAACTGGGACAAGTTCTTTCCCTGCAGCTTTTGATGGCTATTTCCAAATGTGTCACTTGCTGACAGTAGGTGAATGAAAGTAGGCTCATGCATATGAGTTTTCCTGAAGGTAAGGGTAAAATTCTGTAAAGTTGGTATTTGCTCTCTACTTCAAAGAAAACTTGGTGTGATATTGTATTCACACTTATTTTGCACAGCTATAATTTTGTTTCATCAGGACAGTATCCATCCCTGTTTCTGCACTGTTAATTTTTTGGGCAGTTACTGCTTTTGTATATCTTTGAAATCTCTGCAGTCCTCCCTGAACTGAATTTCTAGTCTTACTGAGCCATTCAGTTCTAATGCTGGCTGTGTTGAGGACAGCTATGCTGGGAAACTAAATAACATGTGTATTTTTTTTCCATTAGCTTGTTTTCTTGTATTAATGTGCAACGGGAAAGTGTGATCTGTGTTCCTAAATGAGTGAGATTGGCTATAAAATACAAAGCAAAGGATTTATACTCCTCCCTCTCAGACAAATACTGGGCACCATTTTGTGTGAGTTGTCCTGTTGAAGGACATGGCTAAGACACTTCTAATCTGAATGGAACAAGATTAGTCTAAAATCCTTTGTGGTTAAGATCCATATCAGTATTGCAATCAATCAGAACGGAGATTTCTTCACCGGATGTTTGATGCAAACTATACAAGCACCCTTATACACAACACAGTTGGAATTCTGAACTAGTTGTCTGCCTCCCCTATCAGGATGAAATATGAGGAAGCAGCTGTCAGAAACTGATAATGAGATGCACTGATAGAGCTGTGGGATTACTCTTACCCACCTTATGTCTATACAAAGCACAGTGGAAGCTGAGTTATTGTTATGCTAAATTAATGAAGAATTTTTATATAACTATATATTCAGACCTATCAAATACTATTTAAATGGTATGAGATAGGCCCACAGATGTTTGCTCTTCATGTGGCCATCCAGTGGAAGCACAGCCTCTTGCCACAATCTACATTACCCAGTTTCATGGTGCCTTCAAAGGCAGCCCACAGGACTGTGTTTTCCCCAATTGCAGTCTGATGCTGAAGTCACTACAGGAAGAGGATGAGATCAACAATTTCTGACTCAGATTTTGGTCTGCTTCACCAGATTAATGAAGAAAAAGAGACAGGTGTTCAAAATATTTATGGCCCTGTCTAACTTCAAGTACCTGATTTAAACTTAAACCTGATTTAAATCTAATTTAAATTGATGGGATTGTTCATGTGCTCAAATACATAATGCAGCATTAAGATCTATGTAAATAGGACTCAATCCAATATTCTTAAGGTTCGAGGTTTCTAATCTTCTCTTTAGTGTATAAAGATTCTATTTACTGTATAATAAGGTTCCATGGAAAACTTTCACGAAAATTTTCTGAACAAGGTTCTACAGAAGAAATCAAGCCAGAAAACTAGTATAACAATATCCTTGTATTCTGGTAAGCTGGTGGTACAGAAGCACAAATCCTATTGATGTTTGCTATTGATCAGACTGTTTGTAGGCAGCTCTTCCTATTTTTTCTCTCTCTATTTCTTCCTCACTCCTGTGAAATATTAATAGTGAACTCCTTTACTACATCAAAATACAGAAACAAAGTGTAAATTGTAAGTGTACATTTTTTTTAACACGACATTACTAAAGAATCAGATTAGTGTGAGGAATGCATAATTCATTGTCTGGGTCATAGTCACATTGGTGGATACTGACAAAAATCTATTAATCTTTTTTTTTTTTCCCCTACCTAATTGAGGTTTCTATGCCCTTTTCAAGAAAGAATATCCTATTCATAAATCTAGTACATCCAGGACTTATGTTGCATTGCTTTTATTATTATTGTATCACTGTTTCAGTAGTTCAGCTTTAGAACTGCAGACATAACTGTCAAGGAGATTTACAACCAACTGTTACGGCAGCATTTTATAGCTCAGACTGCACTACAGATCCTTTAGAGACTTAACACTTATCCTGTGACTTCAGTTTAAAAATACAATTTGCTTCTGTCTGTTGGTAAGAGCTGTTGCTACCATGAAATACTGAAATAATCTGCTGCCCACAATAAGTTTTTGCTTATTTTGGATAGAATTCTGAATTTCCAACAATAATGATTTGCTGCTAACTAGAAGTTCATTATCAAAATGCACTTCTCTCCTCCATGCACATCTTCCCTGCCTACTCTGGCTCATAGCACTGCTGTCCCTTTCCATGTTCTACATTCCAGAACCTGAGAGTGGTAGCCAAAAAGATAAACAGGAAAACATGTTATTTCCTTTCCCCCCTTTTTAAGGGTTTCTAGAGAAAATACTGAAAGCAAAACCAAAACTCTGCTTTGTCAGTGGTCATCCATCGCTTTCTTCAATTTTTTACCAATATCTTGCACTTTCCTGAGTTAGTTCTTTCTTTCTCTTTCTTTCTCTTTCTTTCTTTTTCTTTCTTTCTTTTTCTTTCTTTCTTTTTCTTTCTTTCTTTCTTTTCTTTCTTTCTTTCTTTCTTTTACTTTCTTTCTCTCTTTTTCTTTCTCTTTCTTTTCTTTCTTTCTCTTTCTTTCTTTCTTTCTTTCTTTCTTTCTTTCTTTCTTTCTTTCTTTCTCTCTCTCTGTCTCTCTCTCTCTCTTCTCTTGCTTCCTTCTTCCCCAGAATTCATCCATACACTTTTTCTCATTACTGTTACCAATCTGAAAAATCTGATATCCCCTCTCAAAAAGCAAATATCAGTGTTGTTTATCCTTTGTACCTTGAAAAATATTTAGTGCTCTCCTTGATATGCAGTTCACCTGCTGGTTTTCCTGATGCAATCTTTCTTTGATAAATCTCTCAGTGAATAGGTTCAACATCTCATTAGTGAATGAGATGGAGTGTGGGGGTGTGCATGTGCAGTTGAGTTCTATGAAGATCAAGGAAGGAAAAAGAAGAGGTAAAATATGCACCTCTTAATGTTTCTATAAATTGCTACTTTTACTACCCATTTGTGTGTGTAGTAGATATATACATGTATATAAAATGAGTGAGAATTGCAATTATAGTGCAAAAAGTAGTTGTTAAGAAAGAGAGCATTTCATTATGAACACACGAATTAATGAGGCCTGGCTTCCTAAGCGTTTATGTCCTTTGTGTCCTAAATCCTCTCTTCTGACTGCATTACTCCCAGTTCCTTCCCAAGTCTCCTGTGATGATCACACTGGCAGGAAATAGCACTTTCTGCAGTTAACATGCAGCTGCCAAAGAGAAGTGTATAATGGCTGAATCCTGTCTTTCCCTCTGTTAGAGCACTAATTTGTCTCTCTCTTGTACAGCTGCTGATTCCCAGAATGTGTGTAAGAGCTTCAGACTTTTATCTATCTTTCAAATTTGTTCTCAGATGGCCACTGTTTACTGTAGAAAAGGAAATTTAGCAGACGTAGCATTTTTAATATTTATTGCTCCCTAATTTCCAAACTAAAAATGAGATCAAATTAAAATATACAATTTGTGTAGAATAAAGTAATTTGAAAGCATCAGTTCTTATTGCAAAAGTCTTTTACTCGTGCCGTATTAATCACTCAGCCTATTGAATGAAAAAAGTGCTAGTAAAAGGACGTACAACACTAAGAATTTGAACAAACATATTTTATTTACATTTCTGAGCACCAAAGACAAAGCGTCTCTCTCACTAACTGTCCTGCATAATAGAACTATCAAATTTCACAGACACTAAACACACACTTTAGGCAGGACAACGCCTTGCCCTCATCAATACTATGCCAGTGAAAGCAAGCAACTGGTGAGCATGGGAACAGAAAGATAGAGACAAGGAGCCCTCAGTCGCAGAGGGAGAGCTGTAGTACACTGGCAAATGATGATCCGAGAACTGAACTCCAGCCGGCGATAAAAGTCTTGAACTCAGTACTGCTCCTATGGCACATCATGACTTTCCATATTTTCCATCATGCTTAACATTTCTGAATTCCAGAAATGGTCGTTTTCTTTCTCCATTTCATAGGAACTAAGAACTTCATCACTCTCCCTACTCCCTTTTTCCTGGTGTTTGTATTTCCTTCTCTTCCCACCATCCCCACGGTCTATACATGTGGCAGCTAAGCCCACTTCCACCAAACCAAATAAGCCAAGTTTTTCCGTATGAGAAGGTCTGAAATTCTGTGCACTGATATCAGACTAATACTTTTCTTTAATAAATATTTGAAAGATTGCACTCAACTACTGTTAAATACCCAGGCTTTAATTAATATTGAATCATGCTATCAAGAATTGCATAACACTCCCTCCAAAATACGTACCCAGTACCTCAATGGTTACAGAATGCCACCTCTCAGTTGAGTCAGTAAGTGTGATGGTTTGTGTGTGCCAAGTAGGTGGTTGATAGAATATAAATATTGTATAATAAAATATTGCAATCTAAAGGATCCAGGCAGAGTGTAGAAATGGAATTCCTAAGGAAGCATAAAGGTTCACTAGCTGAGTGTTTGCCTCTATTTGCTATTTCAAATAAGTAACATTAAAATATAAGCCCTGAATCCACAAAAAAATAGCCTTGAAATGGTAAAAGGAGTTTGCAATATTAATGGATTAGAAATAATTCATCACTCTAGCATATTTCTGAGTACTGTGTCAATTTATTTAAACTGTTTTGGTGCCTAAGGTTCTCTAAATCATCATAACTATTGTAACTTATTTTCATGATAGCTTTGATTAACATTAAATAAAGGCAAGGGTTTTCAAGGTATTTACTAGATTATTCATAGTTAAACATAGCTATAAATATGAAAATTTAAAGAGTGAAAAGGACAGGAATAGAATAAAATGCTCTGGAGATCTTTAGAAGTGTGGAGACAAGTGCATTTGAAGGCCTAGACCCTCATGAAATTGAAGCCACAAGAACCCCTTTGAAGAAATGACCAGAAAATTAATTTTAAGAATACTTTACTGAGTTGGAAAAAGCTCAATGTCCATATTCTGAAAGTACCTTTATAAACTTGAATCTAAAGTCTGCACATTTGCTCAGCAAAGCAGGGGAGAGGACAAAGCTCAAGGAAAAGGGACAAAAAAATTAGCACGAGTCTGAAGGAAAGAATAAAATTTTCTGCAGTTTTACCTTAGGGGTTTTTTTTTCCCCTTATGAATTACATCTCTGGTATAAATTACCCTTTTTATTTAATTAATTGAAAAAACAATACCAGTGCTGCATACTCAGATACTTTGCTGGAATCAGCCATAGCTTGCAAGAGGAAAGATGTGGCACAAGTTGTAGTTATTTAACTGATCCTCAACAGCAGAAGCAGAAGACACTTGTAAATGCTTGAACTAAAACACATTACCAGATGTGTGTTTCCTTTGAAAAGGCCTCATGGCAGGAGCAGCTTCAAGAAACCTCATTAATACTTAATAAAGATTTTAACTTAGGGACAATAAATGAAGATGTTGAGACATTGTGGATACCTTATTGTATCATATTTAGTTATTGATTAATGATATTCTGCTGAGGTTGATAACTGATGAATCTGTAATTAATAGTAAACATGGAAGGAAGGCATTTCTGAGGGTGAAAGATGTGTGTGACTTGCAGGCGGTTCATGCAAACATGACATTTGCATCTTTGTGCTGATGTCAGAATTGCTTGGCTCAGAAGATACAGGAGTTCAGAGATTCAGAGCAGTTGTGTTTCTAAGGCAGGTCACGTCTAGCCTTTGAAGAGATCTTCCAAAATGCAGTCTCCTCACTCTTGCGTTTCTACCTGTGTTTGGCCCATCATAGTAGTGATATTTTTCAATTTTGCTGTATCTGGAATTTCAGCCTTTAGGAATTTCAGACTTTTCTAAGCCATGAATTCAGATTTGTATTGCAAGAAGAAGAATCTGTTGCCAGATTCTTCTGTTCATTAATTGCTGCCAGAGGCAGGCTCATTTCTCAGCATCCTGCTGGATGAACAGTCTGTCAGAGATTCGCTGTCCCACTAGTTATGTTTCCTTCAGCAATTGGTGGACAGTCAGCAACACCTCCTCACACACATCTATTTGCTCTCTTCTTATCATCATTGCAGAAGTAACTTAATAATCTTGTCCATGGATATTTTGAAAGAGGATAACTTCTGACATATCCTCTGCATCAGATCTTAAAAACCAAAGGAAATTCAACAGAAATGGAAAAAAAAACCCAAACACAACAGCTGTAGCTTGATCCAGGGTGTCTGACCACAAAGGGAGCATTGGCTGCAGTATCTCAGCCAGATTCCTGCTCTCTCTTGTTCATCTGTCCATTCCCAGTGGGCCAAATAGACTGTTGGTATTCCTAGGCAGGCCGCAGACAAGCTGCACCATGGCCAAGTATATGGGATCATATGGCATTTTGCCTTTCAGGACAGAGGGTTATTATGGTTTCCCAACATCTAATACTTCTGTCTTTCACTTCCACACCTCTATAATTAGAATATAATGTGTTTTCAGTTCCTTACCAAATCCATAATATGAAGTTAATTTCTTTAGGTATTGAATATCCTTTTGTTCCAGCATTTGCTTTCAATTCTTATGAGTCTCCTTTTATTTTTCAGTTTGGTATCTTAGCCAGTCTCCTGCATAAGCTAAATCTCCATGACCCCAATTACATCATACTTCTTCTTAACTACTCTGTGTTGTATCTAAAAAAACCCTGTTAATTTGTTCCTTCTGCTGCTTCTATTTTTGTAGAAAGAATTGACTTGCACAGGACTCATGCTTTCTCCTCTGCTCTCCTCACCATTTCTCCAACTCACTTGCTCCCTGCTGCTGGGATATTCTGCTTGTTAGTTACTGTTTTAGTTTTATCCATGATTGCTGTTGCTCAAGATTTAACTCTTTACAATCTATACTGTGTCCTATAAGAAAAAAAGAAATAGTCCCCATACGTTTTTGTTTAGGTTTTTTTTTCTAAAAAAAGGGAAAAATAATCACTTTCTGAAATGCTGACTATGCATTTCAGTTAAAGTATATATATCTTAGCCAAGCACATGTTCTTACGGTTTCTCCTATTATTGTTGCTTATTTTTCTCTTCATTTTCCCTCTGTGATAATTTGTCTTTTTTTTTTCATATTATCTGAAATAGACATTGCTTGCATTTTCATGAAATGAAATTAGCTGTAACCCAGAAAATTCTTTAAGCATTGTTGCCAAGAAAGTGAAAAGCACTTAAGTGACTTAGAAAAGAAAGAGCTGTTTCCACAACCCTGCACATGTGTGATGTTCCCAGACAGAAGCTGGCACCCTCCTCTGCCAGTGCAGTGTGCAAGGACACGAGTGTGGCTCTGACACATCATATGGCTGCATATTATTGGTTTTCATCTCCTAAATCACGTGAGCAGTTCTGAACATTTTTTCATACCTAATTACAAAGCAGGATGTGAAATTTAAACTGTCTTTAAATACCAAAACAATTAACAGCACTGCAATCAGATGCATTCAACTTTAATAACAGAAATCCTTTGTCAGAAACAGGGATGCATAACAGGTCACACATGTGTCTGTGGCTCCTCAGTTTTTCCTGGTTTGTAAGTGATATTGGTGACTTGGATTCTCTGTGGGAAATACTATCATTCAAAAGTACACCATCATCTCCGTTCACAGCTTGGGAGAAAACACAACAGGGACAGAGATTGCTGAAATACCATTTTGAAATGTGCACTTTTGTGTTTGAATTGCAGTCACACAGGTTTTATCAAAGCTGTCAAGGCCCCTCTGTATGGTCTGTGTATTGCACAAGTAGTGAGAGTGGTCATTAAAAGCTTTGTAACTCATACAAACAAGAACGAGTGGTGAGGAAGTGGAATCGCATCCAAACATCATAATGGGAAGAGTAGCCAATAAAGCCTTGATCTGCTGACTTACAACATAAAGTTTTCTATGCTGCTTCTGTCCTTCCTTCTTGATTTCAGGATGCTCATCTGATAAAGTGCACATTAAGTGTCACAGGGAAGAGGTGGATCCCCAGCAGCCCCAAAACCTGGAGCTGCTGGTCCTCAGAGCTTGTCTCAGCACTTATGCAATACCTCTCTCCTGTACAAAGTGTGCTCAGTTGGCCCTCCTGAACCTGCTGGGTAAAGAGACTTGCAAGACCAAGAGACAGCAAACAGGATTAGTGCATGAAGGAACATTTGAGATTAGAACAGTGTCAGAGTTTTACAAATCCACATTGTGGACAATATACAAGCTTTATTTCCTGGCACTTGGTAGAATGCAATTCAAAATTTGTACTTAACCCTGTATTGTTTGAGGAGATGAGAGAGACAGAGAAGCCTGTGAGAATACCAATGGGTTTCCTTTTTTCTTTGCCCTGTAATCTATGACTTCTAGGGCAAGAGTTTTGCTTACATTTAAATTGGTACCGGGAATCTTCTGGACAAGGGAAAAAAGTATTCAAATTAACCAAATAAAATAGATAAAATGCTGTCTTGGAGTACAAGATCTGTAAAAAGAATAAAAAGTGGGCTGAAGTGCAGAAATCCTGGCTGAATCCTGAAGGAGACTGCTGTTGTGTGCTAAATGACATTCTGCAGGCATTTCATGGGTCCTGCAACACCTTTTTGAATGGCTGCCATGGTAACTATCGTGGCTTCAGAGGGTGCAGGCTGGGCAAGGTGTTGAGCATACCTGGAAATCCTTCAGCAGAGATACTTATGCACTACGGTGTCATTTGTGCTGAATTTTTCTAGCAGAGGAACCGACTCTATGGGACACAGTGCATTGATGTGTGGAGTATCTTGGTGCTGTGGTTTGGCAGGCAGTCTAAGAAAATGGCTTTATTTTTTTTCTGGAAATATTCCTTTTCGTTGGGCTCTACAGAGAAAGCAATTGTGCACTATGGTGGCTAGCATCTGTTCTCCCACTGCCAGTTTTTCCACTCTAGCAGACAGTGAATGCCCCCTAAACATATCCCATGTCTCCTTCTGTGTTCCCTGACCCTCTGTGCTGCACCCACTACAGCAGATAGCACTATTCCAGAAGTATGTGCTTTTTATCTACAGAGTGGTGGGAGATGTGTGGGAAGTGGCAGAGGTCCTCCCTCAGCTGTCTCGGAGCAGACAGGCTGGCTGGAGCAAAGGGACAGTGGTGCAGGGATGCTCAACTGAGCCTGTGCCCACATCCTCCTCCTCTCCCAAGCTCTGTCCTCTAACATCCATTACAGCAGCTGCAGTGTTGAGCAGTCTCCTCCAATTTGTCTCAAAACTCCTTACTCTTATGCGGATATTTTTAATCGTGTAAGAAGCCCTTGTAGCACTTGAAATGAAGCAGTTGCAGGGAGAAGAAAAAAAAGGAAAAATAAACATTAACAAAGATGTTACCAAAAAGAAATGTGATTTTAAATTTCATTGCAATTCTGGGTGGAGCAGATAATTTAAAAGGGTTCAAGCAGCTGAAAAGAGCAACTAATTTTAAGTATTGTTTTAAATATTGAGCTCAGTAACACTTTAGATTTATTTTGCAGGTTACAGTAAGTGAACAGAACAAATCAGACTACACATTAGAGACTTAAAAAATGCTGCATTCTTGGAATAAAAAGCAAAGCAGTTCCATAGGAGTTAGTAAGGTTGGATTAATGTCTTTCAGATTCATGGAATTTGAGGACAGATTTTATCAGGGATCAGAACACCCAAAATAACTACAAGACTGCTGCAAAGCCTGGCTTAGATAAACAAGATTGTTTAAAGTAGGAGAGCATAGAAGTTTTGGCAGCAAGATAATATAATGACTCAGTGGACTTAGTTTGCAAAACAAAGAATCAGAATTACTTGCTGTGCTGGAAAAAAAAGCCTGGAAAATACAGAGTGTGATTCTGAATAAAATGCAAAATGCAAATAATGCAGCAGAATGCTCAGCACTAAACAGTGTCTTGCCTTTACACAAAGGTGCAATGCTTGCATTAAACAAAAGCATTTTCTGAAAGCCCACAGACAATGACAAATACAAGCACTTATACATGTGCTTGTAGATATTTGTCACACTGCAGATTGAAGGAGAAGGTGATGGCAGAGCAAGGAGAACCAGAGGATAAAAGATTTCTCTACACAATTTATTGAGGAAATGGTTGCAGGTTTTGTTTGAAACATTTACTTGAACAGAAATAGTCTTTTCCTGCTTTGTTTGTAAGATGTTCTCCCCAGGGGGTGACCAAACGTGCAGGTCTCACTCTTTCCACTTCCAGCTTCATTTTTTCTGATACTCAGTAGGGTAAATGCTGCTGTATTAAAAGTGCACCTTGTTGCACACTCAGTTGTGCCCAGCGAGGCTCACACAGTTGTGGACTCAGATTTCTGACTAGTGCGGATACACAAGAGCAGTGGCACTGTCGTGTGAGTAATGGTCTTGTTTATCTGCAAAAGTTTAGTTAGGTTCCTCTCCTTCAAAATGAAGGAAAATCATTAAAACTAACATTCAGAAAAAGACCACAAGTTTGCTGAGTGGAAAAAATACCGTGAGACTAGCAAAGGTATGTTTAGTTTAACACAATAAAAAAAGGAGAGATGATATAGGATATATTTTCTTTTTAAATGGAATTTAATTAAATCACTTTTATTTATTTAAAATTAGTTTAATTTAATGGAATTTAATGGGATAAGAGTGAACAGGAGAAACACCAAGATCAAAAAAGAAACTGTTTTAGGGAAAAGACAACACCTGACACAGGCAAAACTCTGTATAAATTATTGATGAATAAATATATCACTCATGCAGGAAATTACAGGAATCCATCAGTTCTGGACCAATTCAATAACAGTGTGGTTAAATCAACAAATCTGGTCTCAAGACAGACTATATAAATTGTGTTTTCTCTAGGATCTTAGGACATTACCACCTTCCATACTGGGAAGGCTTGGAACCAAAGCTCTGTTCAAATTCTACATTCCTGTGTCTCCAGGTTTGCTGATTAACTTGAAACATGAGGTCTGGATAGGCCAGTCCCCAAGGCTGGGGGGTTGTGTTGGCATTGCCCCAGAAAGGTATCTTAGTTTCATTTACCATTTGTTCTTTGTCTTTCATGAGCAACTCTTTTACAGACCTTTCAATGAATTACTGTGCAAAAGATTACAGAATATTATTGTGACCGTTGCTCTGTTTGAAGCTTTTCAAGCTAAAATTTTTGCTTTTTTTGGTTGTTGTTTTATAGGTAGAGCTGGAAAAATATTTGTATTCTTTGTAGTTGCCTTGTTTAGGGCTGAGGTTCTTCTGAAGGATCAGTCTCATGCTGGAGCGAGACAGAGTCTGCTTCAGTGTCTTGCATTCAAAATGAGATTCTGACATCCCAGAAAATATTGTTCTGTGCACACAGTTTCATGTGATTCATGAAGGTACCATTGAGGATTCATTTTGTATTATTTTGGAGATATTTTTCATTGCTGGCAAAGAAGTGAACATTTATATGTATGTAAAATAGAAACCCTATATGCCTGTTGAAAACTAATCATGAAAAATGTCTGAGGAAATTTTTTAAACTGCAGCTTATTTTTGCAATCAGGTAAAATAGCATATATTTGGATCTGGATATTATTTTCTGTGGAGGATGGAAACAACAATTTGTTTCTTTCTAGATCTACCTTTTCATTATGCAGTTATACAGACTGTGATACAAAGAACATGAAACAGTAATTCCTCATTGTTTGATAATAAGAATTAATATAAATAAAATTATTAAATAATGTCTGAAAACACAGAACAAAAATCCTTTGAATAATATTTCATGAAAGAGAAAAATTATAACTTTTTTCATGAATCTGGGCACGTGCTATTGATTTATAACTCCTGAAGGAGAAACAATCGGGACAACCAATATTGCATCATTGCCAAGCTATTTAATGGAACTTTCTTTCCAGCCCGTGCTTTGACAGGTCTCATACTCCTAAGAAAAATCCTGTTATTATCAATTCATTATTAGTTTTCATTGAAGGTACAGGGTCAGGTCACAAACCTTTTTTTCAAAGACTCTGTGACTATTGCTTTCACTTTCAGAGATAAATAAGGAAATGATGGATGAAACTTACTTGCCACAGTTAAATTATCAGTAGAAAATTCATTGGCTGGTCTACCAGGGTAAAGAAATTTCATAAATTCAATAAACCACCAGCAGCATAATGTGTAGATATACATGAGATGCAAAAGACCCAGAGATTGACCAAGCTGATTAGAAAGACAGAAATACATTAAAATGAGTGAGTGGTAAACTCTGGAGGAGGCTGTTTGATGTGGATAAGCTTCACCCTGTGCATCTCTGCTGGTAGCAAAAATAGCTGGAAATGTTATGGGGACAGCCTTGTAGATGGTGCAGGCGGCTGCCATGGAAGGCAGAGGAGAGAAGCCAAACACCTTTCAGTTTGTTTCTACCATGCCCTAGTGATTGTCTTCTCTTTTAGTAATAAGGAACAAAGATTTTTCCCAACTGTGTTAAAGACTTTGGGAAAGAAGCACCTTTATTTAGCGTGGACTGTTTCTCACTGTTTTCTGAAACTTCTGAGCATGACGAGCAGGTCATTCCTTACTTGTCTATCAGTTACATTGATTTTATTAGAACTTTTTGCAGATACCTCAGTACAACAAATATCTAAGGCTATATTTGAAATTAAACAGCTGCCTAATGCTGTGCAGAATGAGATATTAGTGTGTTTAATGACAGACTCTGACACTCAGTACCACTTTGTAATGTTACCAACACCTCCAGCCTGTGGCAAGCAAAAGAAATTTTATCTGTTACACTGAGTGCAAAAATAAAGAAAGATTTGGTCTTTTTTAGGACTAGTAACTTAAGACTATTACTTCATCACATTTTGTTTGCTTCATTACTAATAATTTCCTTTACATCCGCTATAACTTGTAACCATTTGTGAAAGCACTAAATGCTTGCTGTAATATGTACAGCTTTTTTTCCCCCCTCAACTGAATCTTCTCCCTTCTGTCTCAAATCACCATTTTATGAAGACTGAAGGAGGGAGGATGCTGATGATAGATACAAAGAGTGTTTTATAAAGAGAAGAAATGGGAGGTTTTCTGTGATATTTTTGACTCAAGCATTTGTGGTGTTGTATCTCTCTGCTGCTCTAATTGGTATTCTATTTCTGTTTGAAGTAGTGCTGAATCAGTGCTGCTTGCACATCACTTTTTAGGCTTTCTGTGGATTTACTATAATATATTGCTCCTGGAAGCTGTCCTCATTGATGTTACCAAAGCAATGCATCTAGATCCCATCACAAACTGAGAGCCTATTCTGCAAACACTTCTGTGTTTGTTCAGACTCGCTGCTGAGACACACCGTAAAGATCTGTCTGTAAAGTATCACTGATGTGTGGTGGAGGTAAGAAATATCGTATATAACAAGAAACAGCACCACTCCAATTTACATCTTGTTCATCCTTGTTCAGGGAACGTCACCTCTCGGGAGAGTGTACCCATTGGTAAAAGTTACAACGAAATTGCAAAATAAACAAGGATCCAATATTTGCTGAAACAATTCAATAAGAAAATTTGACTCTATGAGTTTATACACAGTTTTGCATGATGGTCCTTTCATTATGTGCCACGTTGGCCACAGGTACCCAGTGTTTTAAAGAAGGCTGTTTTTCACAGTCTCATTTAGGATAAAGCCTTCACACACTAACTCTGGGCCTGGCACAGGGGGAGGGGACCCACTACCTCCCACAATCTCCTGCTGGTGTCTGAGCCCTCTGGCAGAGGAAGGACTCATGAGATGGTTGTTTCCAGGAACTCGTTTTCCCTGCTCCACTCTTTTCTGTGGGGAGGACAAATGGAGTTCCTGTTTTATTTAGGGGCTGAACGACATAAGGATGTTCATGTACCTGCTTAGGTTCAACAGCTACTAAACATTAAATTGACTGGTTTGGCTACACCCAAGGGGGACCAATTTTTGCCTTGGGGCAACGCTGAGCTGTCCCTTGGGAAACCACACTCCCTCTTAGTCCAAAAGTATTGGTGAATGGGAATGGGAATGAATGAATGAATGAATTGGAAGATTATTTCTCTTCCTTAGTCCAGTTTGTAAAGTAGCACATTTTATGATTAAAATAATTGCTTTTAAAAATAACTGGGTAAAAATTATTGTATAAAAAATGTTTAAATCTAGAGCTAGATAAAAATGAGGAAATATTTGGGTGCAGACTGAAAGAGAAGCCTTACCATGGGATAATTGCTTGCACTTCTGTTTTGCTGCCTGTGGAGGCTTGGAAGGGAGCCCAGCATTTGTACAGTACAACTTATCTGGTACTTGAAGCACAAAACACTGTTTGCTTTGTTGCTTTCCTAACACATGATTTTGGCCTGAATCCAAAGAGGCACCTTGAGATTTTTGTTTGATGATCAGCAGACAAGGTATCATTCAGTGGCTGTATCACATTTCCGGGGATTTAAATTGACACTTCTCTAGATGATGCAACAAAAATTTGTGGTTTTTTCTTTCCATTTTTCTGCCAAAACACAGGTATGTTTTACTATGGAGAGTCAGATTTCTGTTTTGTACAGATATATTTTTAACATAAAATAAAAACAAGGTAAAACATTGAAAATTATTACCAAAAATCTATTAATTAAAGAGATCCTTCAAAGGACTTTGTTTTATTCTTAAAATCTATAATTGAAGAGTACAAAAATTTTCAAGTGTAAATGTACAAGTGCATTTTAGTAAGTTTAAAAAAAATTAAAATATTGTAAAGAAAATAAGTAGAAAGTTTGGAATAGAATTGGAAGGTGAGGAAAGAGAAACACAAAACCAAAGTCATCTTTGTTCCAGTGCTGCTGCAATCTCCCTTTTCAGCACTCTGTACTGACAGTTTTCACTATCAAGCTTTTGCATGAAAAACTAGATGACAATAAATTCCCAGGCAGTGCTCAGCAGCAAAGAACATGTCATAGCTCCTTTGTGAACTTCAAACAACTGGAGCTGCTGGAGCACACAGTTCAGAGAGCTCCTCTGCTGCCTGGCTGATGCAAGATCTTTCGATCTGTACAAATACAGAAAGAATTTTGTGTGTGCAGGGCTTCAGACATGAGAGCTGCTGCTGCTATGTCAGCTATCAGTCTGAGGCCTCTTTGAAAATGCGATCCTGAGGAATTTTACACATGGACAAATATGAAGATTGTGATTATCATCCCAGAAATCAGCACGTTGGAAGGAGGGAAGGGATGTGATGGAGCTGAGCAGCACTGTGGGCACTCAGGCTGAGGGCAGAGCACTTGGATGCCAACATCCATGAGCACCCCAGAGTCTTCCTGGCCTTAGAGTTTAGAGGATCATGAAGGCCTTATGTAGCATCATGGCTGTTCCTCTCAGATCTGCATCTAAGTGTATGCAGAAGGGTTAAAAGAAAGGCATTTTATTACTTTTCCTGAATGGCACCTCTAATGTTCTTCCTCTCTTTTTTTTTTTTCTCTTTAGAATACTTTAATTGAAAACAAATAGTGTGAATGAATTATTTTAGATTAGAACATATGAGAACTCTAATCCTCTTCAATTAATATGGGAGACAGCAGACTGGTCACAATACCTACAGTCTTGCTAGTGATTCATTTTCTCGCTCTTTCTGTTTGGGTGGTAACTGTCATGAAGAGACAACACTGAGAACCTTTTTTACTGCTGTCATTCTCTCACTCTCAAGAAAATACACGTTTATTGCTCTTTGCATGAAATATCATTCACATAAAAGTCAGCAGCTAAGATCCCATTTATTTGAGGAGATTAAGATTTCATTTTCTGAGTCATCTTCTGTGTGTCAGCAGTGACAGTATTTACAAGTTCTCCACTTGTACTAGTTTTCTTTTATTATTGTTATAGCAGTAAGATTGGTTCTATTCATAATTTTAAAAAGTAAAATGTTTGTAACATCGAACATTTCGTTTCTGTTCCATTGCCTAGTCTTGTAAACCATACTGACACAGAAAATATGGAATCACTGGGGGTAAATTGTATAACGAAATTGGGCAGATATGACAGTAGGCCAGTGCTAAAGAAAGATTTTTTTTTTGAAAGAAAGGTGAGTTGCTAAGTTTTCAATAAAGCCAGGTGTCATAAAATGAGAACAGAAGGTAATCATAACAACGTAAGTTTGCCTAATAATTCCAGCTTAATAGGTGTCTTTCAGTTGCTTTTGAGTTGTAAAATTTCAGATTGAAATTGTTTCAGCTTATTCCCACTCACAGTATTGTTTTTAGTCCAAACTGATGTTTAAGTTTCATCAAATGATTCCACATTTTTTGGATCTATTGTGGGAGAAAATGGCTGTTTGACAGTTGTTCCAGTTTGTTGGGGAGTTTGGGGAGTTTTTTGTTTGTTTTTGGTGGGGGCTTTTTTGCTTGTCTTTCTTTTCTTTTTCCCAGGAATATAATTTACTGTCGAGAGTTTTTGGCAGAAATTTCTGCTAATGCCCATGGACCAAAAATGATTAGCTGGTTGCTGCTACCATTTTCAAACACTTCATGTGCAGGATACACAATCCATAATCACAGTGTGGCTGTAGCTTCTGTGGACAGGACACAGAAAAATGAATGATGCTGCTCGTCTTCTCCTTCCTGTGAGGTGAATTTGCACGAGGTAACCTTTAGACTAATAGGTTAAGACCACAGAGGGTGAACTTGATGCTAGACTTAGTGACTGTTGGTTGGGGTTTTTTCCGGCAGCCACCTCATATCTTAGGTTTGGGTTTGGCAGTCACTTTAGCCTCTCTGTTTTTTGTAATTGGAGTAGAAACCCTGTCCTTTTATTGGAGGCAATTTAAAGAGATCTTTTCTGCCACAGAGTTTAGGTACAGAGACTAGGCATGGAATGAAATTATTTTGTTCTGCTATGTTGAATTTGGGAAGCTTTACTATCTTTCTCTTCAAAATATAATACAGGCTTACTGGTAGCAGACCTGTTTCTTCATCCTCAGTTTTCCATGATATGTTAAGGCTCTGCTCTAGCCGTGGTGTTGGCTGTCCTTTGAAGTCTCAGCTACTAAGGATTTTGCATCTGAAAAGTAGCCACTACTATAAATATGCCCAAGTTACTCTTACTAGAGTTTTCACTGTGCCATGGGTAAGTCAATTCCATGAAATTCCTGTCCCCAGATATGTGATTTCAGCGGGAGCATCTCTCTCTTAGTGTCACTTCCACTGAGATCAAACTTAGAAGAGAAAAAAAATAGCTGTGCCATTAGAGTCACATTGCATCTGCAGGGCTTCAGGGAGAGGAGCACAATGTCACTGTAAAGCCCCACAGAGATTCTTTCTTTCTTTCACAGCATAAATACCAAGGATTTTGCTATTGAAAAGAAACTGCTTTTAGGAATATATTTTAGTTACTGTTAATAGTGTTTTCATTGTGTCAAAAGTATATTGAATTTCTTCCAATAAAGCTCTATCTCCTGAGACACAGTTTCAGTGGGAGCATCTCTTACTGTCACTTCCATTGAGATCATGATTGCTTGGAAGGCAAAAAATAGTAACTGTGTCATTAAAGTTATACCATATCAGTAGGACTTGGAAAGACTACAGTGTCAATAAAAAATGTCACATGCACATTTTGGTCTTTATCTTTCAGCGTTTCAAAAGAAAAAAAAAACATTTAAAGGGGGAATATAATATTTTGGAACCATTTTAGTCCCTTCAGTTCTGCTCTCAGCATCTAAATCAACAGGAGCTGTTGAGCAGTGTTCAAACACTGAGGCCCACGTACACATCTGGAAGCAAAGGTGCAAATTGAAAAGAATAGAATCAGCATTTGTCTTGTGTCAGTCATCAGCAAAGGTGAACCTATTGCAAGGGGTCAGATGCAATTATAAATCTTACAAGTCAAGCCAGGAAGCAGCTGAGCCCATGAGAGCAGGTAAAAATCACGTCCTTGACTTCAGTGGGTCTTGTATTGAGCCCAGGACTGGAATTCAGAAGCTGTAGCGCAGGGTACGTGTGGTCCTTGTGGCACAAAGGACTCTTCCAGCGGCACATGTTTCAGTGAACGATGGTCAGGGCTGCTTCTGCCGCTGCCCAGAGGATGCAAATAAGGGGCTATTGGGATCTGAGACCCATCCGAAGAAAGAAAAGGAGCCTTGTTACCCAGCCACTGGCTAATGGAGAAATAATGGGTGTCTCTGTGCTAAGCCAATGACTGCTCAACCAAGGTCTCAATTCTATAAATTAACTGAGAAGTGTTTATAGTACTGAGATACAAATAGGCTTTTTTTTTTTTTTCAAAATCTCTAATTTCTTTTGTTGCAGGTACTTAGTTGACACAAGCCTGTTGCTTTTTTTGACATGTAGTTTTGGACTTTATAGCGAACATACTATTTGTTATGTGAAGTGAACTGAGAAAAAATGTAATTTGACTTCTTAAATTATATGGATCTACTTGTTATTCTATTCTCAAGAGCATACGAAATAGCACTGCCAGCAGAGACTCTGACAATAACTTCAGCTGCATGCTTCTCCCTTCTGCTCACATCTCATTAGTGATATTGTTCTAATAGAATAAAAATAATTAACTTGTACATCTTCACAGATGAGCCAAACAGCCCCAAGTGAAAACAAATGTCAATAATTTACACTTTCACACTTTCTGTGGTTTAAATCTGGGGCATAGTGATCTCTGGCTAAGAAAATTTTAGATCTAGGCATGTAAAATAAGTTATTTGGATGGTTGGAATTAGCAAGTACCACATACTGTTGTCTTTTTTAATTTTCCACCTCATTAACATCTGCAAATGAGTATGTAAGGTTGATCCTACAGAAGTCACAGTCTTTTGTCATTATATGTATATGCTGCTAGCAATAACTGGCTCTTCTAATGCTGTTTTGCAGATATATGTGTATTTACCCCCAAAATACAGCAGTATGAACAACTCCAAACTAATAATGATCAAACCTCAAGAGAAGAATACTCTTGCGCCAAACACCTCTGTTAATCTTTATATCAGATGTCACACATGTAGGTAGGTGTTCATTCAGAAATATTCTCCCAAATGGTAAAGTTTGAAAGTAAATGTAAACCAGTTTCCTTTGCAGTTCCTGCCTCCAAAGGGCTCAGTGAGTTTTGTTCATACAGAAATAAACATATCATCCTTTAATAAATCCAAGTACCAACTCTATATAGGCTATATAATATAATCCCACCATGTATGGACTATAATCACATCACAATCATTGAATAGATCACATGCAGTCATTATTATGGGACTGTAACTTAAACCTTGGAGTCCAAACCACCATTAGATATCACTTGAACTAATGAAAAGTTATGTTCTCATGGAAGTCTAAAAGGGCCATTTCTCAAAGCAGGGAAATTGATAGACACCGTTTAAATTGAATTCAGCCATTCTGCTAATGTGCCTCAGGGGTCCCTGTTGCCATACTCATCCTCACAAACTGTAAGGAATATATGATGACAAATGTATCATTATATAAATCCTTAATTGTTTTTATAGCGTGACTTTCTGTGTTGTCCTATGATCAATAAATTCTGTTTTCTCTAAAAGCTTTTCAATGTCAGAACTGGTTTTCAGTTCTCTTAAAACTGCTGTCATCCACATCTCTCCCAAAATCTAAGTCCACTGGAGGAGGATTAAACAGCTTGACAAACCAGAAGGAACAACTTGACCTTTGTGGTTTTGCCTGTTCTTTCTTAATGCCATCACAAAGCAAAGATAAACAATATCTTATGATCACATATCAGGAAAGACTGGAAAATGGCATTGCTCAGACTTGACATTTTGAGTGGCAGATGGGATAACAAATAATTTTTTCCCATCTTTTCTTGTCAATATTTATTTTAAAGCACTGAAGCTGATAAATATAGTGCATTTTGGTTTCCCAAAGTGTGAATATCAATATGCTTCTTTGGCCTAATTGCTAATCTGTTGACAAGAACTGGATCATAATTTGACATTAAACCAGACTCTTTTCCCCTATTTTGATATAGTGAGAGAGGCATATTATAGTGCTGATAAAAATGAGTGCCTCATTGTCAAATATTCTCTATGATGTTTTCACAGCATCCATCTTTCTGAGGTGTCTGTCACTGAAGTTGAGTAACCTGCAAACCTGCATCAAATATTTCCTGTTTCTGAGTTAATTGCTCTGACCAATGAACCCCAAAGGTTTTAAAATTTTTATTTAAACATTAATGAAGCAACCACCATGTCTGTACAGTATGTACCTGACCTATGTAAATATAAAACAGTTAACTGTGCATGTGTTGTTCTAGTAGCTGCTTAGACCAATGTCACCACTTATTCCTGCTCGTTAAGCTTGCTGTTTCTATCAGCCTATGGATTTTCCACAGAGTCTATCACTATACAATTAAATTATTTTCCTGTCATCTCTCAAGTGTCTCCCAGTAGGGTTTGGAAATGATTTACCCTGTATTCTGGACATAAAGCCTCTACCAAATACACTTTGCTATTAGTTAAACAGCATCTCTGAAGGGCTAAAACCAAACACTAGAAAAAGTGTATGGATTTGACTTGAACAAAAGATCAGCTGGGGCCATACACGATTCTTATAAATGTTTAGGTACCCAAAAATGAAAGAAGGCTTTTAGTAAATCTAAAACACTCCCTCTAGGAGAATTAAAGCACAACTAAAAATCACCCAACTTCTATCTGTCTTTTACCTGGTGACACCCTGGAGTGCCTGTACAACTTGGAAAATTGCACCAGTGAGAGGGTTTTATTTAGACACATGAACATCTTGTATCAGTAATAGCTACAAGAATAGAATTGTAATTGATGTATAATTTATCTGAAGCTTGCCTTCAGTCATGCTTTGCTAGGAACTTTTTACTTCGGTCCCTATTTTCTACCAGTAATTTCACAGAGTATAAATATATGAAACAACGTGTATAGGGGCCATTAGAGTGTTAAGTTTGACACAGCTATAATTGAAACTGCTTGGAAGCCTTCAGGGAAAGATGAATGAAATCTTTAATATGTTTCCATATGGTTCTTTTTTTTTTCTCTTTTATCTCTATGGATAAGGACTGATTCAGGTTAAAGGGATTATAAATGTTATAGTAAGTTATTTAGAGGTAAAGTGAAATAAATTTGATATTGTTCTTTGTGATAAACTGCAAATAAAATTATGAAATTTCCTAATTATCAAGGCATTTCTTCTACATTGTATTAAATTACCACCTTTGTCTCCCCGTTAGTATTTTAGTGTCATGTAAGATCATGAATGTGTGACTCAAGTAACCGTCATATTACATGCTAATTTCTTTTTAACCTATGAAGTGTTGCTCCTAAAATGCACTTCCTTTATTAAAACTATGAAATCCATTTGTTTATTTTAAAAATAATTTTTAAAAGCATATTTATCTTACAATCCACTTTCTCTCATAGTAGTTATATGTCCAGCCTATTCTATCCTAATGGATGAATAAAGTTCTTGTAGGAATTTTTGATGAAATCTTCACAAAGTTTAGAAGTTTTAGAAGATCAAATCGGGTGTGTATCACCTAGACACTGTTACATCCCTGAATACAATGTTTGCTGCTCCTTTTCTTTACAAGCATTCCCGCTGTATTCAGGCCTGCCACTGACGGAGGATACTTTTGTCAGGACCTTATGTTGAAGGCAGAGTCTTCTGATGTGAAATTGTTCAAGAGTGCACCTCTCTCCACTGCCTCACCCAGCCTTGGACTGGGGCAGATGAAGTGCAGTCTGTGAGCATTTTAGGTGGCTAATCTTGAAAAAGAGAAAAGAAGGGGGAAAAAAAGAAGAAGTAATTAGTTGCTGCCTGACCTTCATATGGACAAAAAATCTGGAGACATTTCTGCTAAGGCCTGGCTACCCTTTAGGATGCCAATGGGCATCAGAACTTGAACAAAGTTTTGAGATTTATCTGTACGAATACAAGTCAGCTGAAGCTGAACTTTCTGGATTTAAGGGCCACTACTAAGCAGACAAAATTGCGTCATCCTTCTCATTTCAGTTTTGTGGAATAAGTTTACAGGAAGATGTGAAGGCCAGTAAATGAACTCATAAACCAAATGAGAGTCATGAATAAACAGTCTCCCAAGTAAAGGTCCAATACTCAAATTGCCAAGGAACAATTTTATGCTAAAATATACACAGGTATTTTAAAAATATGTGGATATTGTTACCTCACTCGTATAATGAAATGCAATTTCCTCACTTTATGGTATGAAGAAATTAGAGGTCTTTCACTTTCTAAACCAGACATGCTGTCTGTATCTGAAACAGCTGTTCTCCTCTGTTTGCTCTCAATGTACAAATGTATTAAATTGTAAATGTCAAGCTTGATGTGAGTTTTGGGTGGGGGCCTGTCTGCAAATCCTATTTTCATTTTGCCAGTGAGCACTTTGCCCTGCTCAGTAGCTTGCACCTTTTCAAGCAGAGTAACTTCAGGCACTTCTCATACAATCATTAACTGGTTGTTTCTAGTGGGATCTCTTTCCTGAGTACTTGTTAATATTCGTGATGTGGGTCACAACTCTGGGTTGCTATTTTCTCTAATTACCATCCTTCAGTGTTTTTTTCCCTCAGCTGGAACATTGTGTTCTCCCAGGCACAGTGTATGCAAAAGTTGAGATATCACAAAATGAAAGGAAAAAATAACCTAATTATCTTCATGGTCCAGGAAGGTCCAATTAGCAGTTAAAGAAACGTGGTGAAATAAAAATTATACATTGCTTCTTTTGACTCTGTTTCTAAACTGTTAAATTCTCTGCTCAGATTTGTCATGGGATTAACTAACTACTAATAAGAACACTTTTAAACACCAAAGCTGTAATGTTTCTGAACACAGATGGTTTGAGGTGCTCGAAACTGCATGAATTACTGAACTATAGTATCATTGCAGGGTTGTTAATTGTTAACTGAGCCTTGAATGGAAATATGCTTTAATACATGCTGCACCATCACTGGAGGTGCAGTCTTCCCAAATGAGCATGCAGTGGCCATGCTGAGAATGCAAGAAAGTGATCTCATGATGGAGTGACCTGTGAATGTGCAGGCTCTGCTTGGTCCTGCTCCTTGCATGGAGACACAAAACTGATCACATTACAAAACCTATAAAAAGAACAACATAGTGATATTGCTTTATTCTGAGGTTTCATAGTTTATGCTGAATTAAAGAGAGCAGGAAAGACTAGTCTGGAAGAGGAATGGTTTATTGCAGGGTGGCTGTCTGCAACAATTACACATTTTCCTGTGAACCTCTCCTTCAGCATGAGCTACACCTGAATTACAAGGTACAGTCTGCAAAAAAGGAATGCAAACTACAATTGCGTTTGAGAGGAAAGTGAAAAAAGAGAATACTGTGTTGGATCCATAGTCAAATCCACAATTTATATTCCAAGGGTTGATGTGTTTATACAATAGTCTTCATTTTTCATCTATACCATTATATTTCTACTTTGGAAGGTGTCTACATCAATCTTGGGAATCTCTCTCTAGGAAGTCCTAAGGGTAGGCATGGATTCCTACTCAAATGCATCCTGAGCCTGGAAGTCTACATGGTGAAATACTATTTCTTAAAACCTCTGAAGGGAAGCTAGAGGAGATCAATGTAAGTACACTGGGAACAAAGAATTTTAATACTTAATAGTCTGCAGGATCACATTTATTTTTTATTTTGTCCAGATGGATTCATATTTCTGGAATTGGAAGCTTCGAAGTAGGTAGTTGACAGTAATATATATATGTGTATTTATTCAACGGTGGTGGGGTAGGCCATAATGAAATATCATAATAAAACTTGTAGGCTGCATGATATTAAAGGAATAGAGGATAATACCTGCATTTTTCTCTTTGCTCTGCACTGAAAAAAAAAAAAGCAAAAAGATTGCTCAGCTTACTATCATATATTACACTACCTCATCCATCTTGTCATTCAGTTGTTTAGGCATTTCTTTTTGCATCTCTTTGTCTTGTGCCATGGACCATGTATAACCTCTTTTAATCTTCTTTTTCTAGAAGATGCTTCCTATTTTTAGATTTCATTCTCAATGTATTTATTCTCTAATTTCTCACTCTGAAGCCAAACCAATTCTTGACCATGCTTTGCTGCTCTGGTGCACCATACAAATCAGGCTGGAAGAATAATGACAGGCAAAGGGAAAGGTGCTCCCTGTGCATAAGGCCCAAGTGCTTGGAATTCAAGATTGCTCCATTTAGCATCTAAATATAGGATTTCTCACTAGGGTATATGAAATGTAATGCCATTACTTAGAGGTTTTCAGAAAAACATTTTTAGTTGTTTTGCCTTGTAACAAAAATCTAAAACTTTGTATCCATCTTGATGCCCACTGCCTTTCTGGGTTTAAGTGACCTATGCACGGGATACTCTGTGAGGCTTCACTGGCTTGTGTTGAAAGTGTGTCAAGGGAGAGCAGGTCATATTGTAGAGATAATTGATAATATCTAGGCTGGGAAAAGGTTCCTGTTTTTCCATTCACTGCATATCAAACAGGGGTTGGACTATGTGGAGAAGGTCAGATGAAAAATAAAGAGAGAGAACAGGGATGTAGAAAACATGAGGTGTGAGTGTGTGGAGTTATTTGTTCTAGAAAGAGACAGCCACAACTCCTTTGTCCAGGACAAGGAATAGGCTACTCTGGAAAGGAAGGGAATAACCTGAATAGTTCAATAGATAAGACAAAATTAAGGTGGCAAATCAGATTTCAGTCAGGTAGGATAAAAAATAGCAGTTGGGAAAGTGAAACAGCACATATTGAATGTGGAAATATGGCACTTCTACCATGTTACTTTTAAACAAGTGAAATAAGCATCTGTCAGGAATATCAAGGAGCAGTTAATCCTTCTTTGGGGAGGGAAATGTTTTTGACCATCCCTTAAAAATCCCTTCAGTACTAATTTTTCATTGACTGTATTAAGATTTTACACGGAAATTTTCAGCCCAAAGGGTATGTACTAGGAAGTCCTGTGTTGTTTTTGTTGAGAATTTTTAGATGTTTTTTTCTCCTACAGTAAGTGGAAAAATGTCACATGGGGAATGTCTGGTCAAATAAATGAATGTTGAGAACTACAGTGTTTTATAGTTGTGCAGTGAGCAAGTCTGTAAAGCAGATTCCTGTGGTTGCTGCAATCAATGTCAAAAATCCTATTCGCTTAAGTGGTTGGAGACACAGACCTTAAGCTACTTAGAAGATACTGGTTAATCAATTTGAGTAAAATTCTTCTGCCATGTGTGTTGAACCAAGCAATAGTTTTCTGTTCTTTTTAGAGGTGACAATCCATCATGCCAATCTCCCTGCCCCCAACATTCTTTGGCATTCATTTTAATTAATATTAATTAAATTTGCCTTGAGGAAATTATTTTGCTGTCCAGATTTGGCGAAAGATTTTTCTTTTTTTCTGACTGCCTGCTTTATCACCTCGGTGCCTCCATTTACAGAAGATGTAGATGCAATATAAAATATTAATTCATCAATTTGCTGAGGTTACAACAGTCTTTTCCTCCCTTCCCCTGCAGTCATTTGGACCCTGTAGCACCGCTGGCTGGCTCGGGGAGAGCGGTGCTGCTTCCAAAGGGCTGGCGGAGCGCACGGCGGTGCCTCCGGGCACCGAGCGGAGCCTGGGGCGGCGAGGCTGGGCTGGGAGCGATCCTTGGGGATCGCCCCTGGCTGCGGCTCGGTGCCGGGCACCAGGTGGGGGAGCGGGGCCCATCCTGCCGGGACAGAGCGCCGCTGGAGCTGCTGCTCCCTGGCCAGCCTCACGCCAGCCCGGCCCCGGCTCTGCCCGCGGGGNAGGGGAAGGGGCTGTGGGCTCGGCCGCTCCCCTGGGCTGGCAGTGACCCCAAGGCTCTCTGGAGGTGCCCGGGGATGCTCTGCTGTCCTCAGCCCGCTCCAGTATGGGCAGCCTGTGCTCATGGAGACGACCCTGTGAGTCCTGGGCTGCTTGGGTGAGATGAGTCTCAATTCACTCACTTGGCTCTTAAGGGATGCGAGGTGTGAGCTCTCATAACATGAAATGTTCTGGTGTTGAAAAATCCAAGTTCACAAGTATGCATTCCTAGAGGGGCCTTGGTACCTGTGATGGGAGTTTTTGTGCCATGTGAAAGGAAATACTTATTGTGAAAGAGAGGTTAATGGAGAGGAGGGAATATGGCCATGTCCCTGTTTTATTTAGGGTTAATCTCTGTTTTAGCTAAGAGCACAATAACATGGAGCTGAAGTTTCTAAAGTTCTGAATCTTAATGAGTAGACAGCCATAGCCCTCTAGGTTTTTTTTCAGGGTTGTGGTTTGTTATTTTAATTGTGGTTTTTTTTTGTTTTTTTTTTTTTTATCAGAGTACATACTGTTAGATATGGGGTATACCTCAAATCACAGCATTCTTCCGTTTGCTTTATCTCACTATTCTGTGTACTAAAGAGAGGAATAATCCATATTGCAATGCTGTAGAAAACTTATGTAACTCTGCTCCACAAGCACAATTTTTCTCAAAACATTGTATATAATACTCTGTGTCTCATTTTCATTTTTCTCATGTCCTCTCTAGAATCTAGTTGGATTAATAGCTGCCTGTGTTCTTAATCAGTAGAATAAGCAGAATATCTCTTCTATTACTGATCATTTAACATGTTGTTCTAGATTACTAAATGCGTTCATCTGAAACTTAAGCCTTTATTTTTTTTCCATTGTGTGCCCAATTGAACATTGCTGTGTTATATTGGACATACTAAGTTGTAGCAAAATCACTGTGATTGTGAAAATGTTCTTAATTTCATTGTACTAAGCATATATTCTTGCACAGGTATACACTGTAAGAAAATCTAATTTGAAGTAGTTTCATTTCTGCTTACAATGGTGAGAAAGATTTACACTTTTTCTATGAATTAAGGAAAATTTTAGGCATTTAAAACTCTAGGAAAAACATAGTCTTTAGCAAACTACTTAACTGACATTTTAAAATACAATGTAGTCTTTAATATGGAAGTATTATGGTATGTGAGGGAGCCCAAGGCTAATATTTTGGCAGCCACCTTAATCTTTAGCATAGCAAAAGTAAGACAACTGTAGAATTTACATCAATTACTCATTGTACACCAAGCTGTTTTTCTAAGCATGGGATTGTCTTGTTTAAACTGACCTGTTTTTCTCAAAAAATGTTTTTTTTGTTGAGTAAAAATGTTCTTAAAAATAATAGTTTGAGTATCCAGTTTGCAAATCCCTGGATAAATATAACTGCCTTGCAGACAGTGAGAATGCTATGGACTTGAGGGAGGGCAGGCTTTCTGCTTACCCTTTGTCTCACAGGAAGGGAGGGCTGAAGGGATCCTCCAAATCCTGAAACACAATCACCTGCCACCATAAACAGCTCTTACATCTGGAGTTAGTGAGAAGTTCCTGTTACTTGCTCACATGCACATCTTCCCATGGCTTCACTATTCCGACTGTTGAAACCCTCCTCTGCTTCTTTGGCTCTCATTATTCACTTCCAGATTAAACCTGCCAATCTTGAATCTATTTTTGGCTCTTCTCCCTCGTTGTTTCTCTCTTTTTCATAGATCTTTATGGACAACAGTAATCATCTTGGTTCTGTCTTACTGGATGAAACCATTTAGGAGTAGGCAGTTGATACTGATGAGCAGTCATTCTTAATCAGCTGCTACAAACTCCCTTTCCCAGGCAGTGGGTGACTGACCAGCAGCTTGTCTGGCACTGACTTGGAGATGATGGGGAGAGAATGAAGCTCACTGTATTATCCCAGACTAAGATTTTATTCTTTACCTGCAGTTTTCTGTGGTTTTTCAGTCTCTCCACAGTGTAGCACCTCTGACTTTCTATTTTTACTCTCTGTAGCCACCTTCTTTTCCAGTGTCCTGCTGCTGGCCCCAGCAGCTCTGCCCCAGGGCCTCGGTTCTCCCCTGTGCCTCCAGCCCTGCTTGGCTGTGGATGGTGCCTGTGGAGTGTCCCAGTGGCCGCCTGGTTTGCAGTGAGGCAGGAGCAGGTGACTTAATAGCTGCTGTTCCTGTTGTTTACGGCTCAGGGAACAGGGCCAGCCAAACACTCAATTTTCTCCAGAGAGTGCAGTAAGCCAACAAAGTGGCTTAGTGGAACACATCCAACTGAAGAGTTATGTTTCATGCAAGCCTGGTACAACTCATGGACTTCACACAATCCTTTGAATGTAGTTCATCCTCAGATTGCAAATTCCTCTCTGCTGAGCTTTGCCTGACTAATGCCAGCCAGGAGTTTGTTGCACACCACCGGGACTGGAACCTAGAGCACAGCTATTCCAAAACCTTGTGTACACACACTTTTAGTTGGAAATCTTTTTGCTCAGTAGACTTGTTATCCCTTAAGTTATCTACATAAACATTATGTGAGCAGTTTGACTAGGAGTAACCTTAAAGTACTGTTATCTGTCATGGGTGCCAGCTTTTCCGGTATTGCGGGACTATGGGTGCATGTCTCTTAAATATTCCTGGGATCAGAAGAAAACAAATTGTTTTCAGAAATCTTACTGATAACTTCAAGTGCTCTTACAGCTATTTGTCCCACTCTTTCTTACTCTAGATAACATGTACCAAGACTGGGAGTATCAATAAATATTTGGTTACACTGCAGCATATGACATGACCCTCATAAAACTTTGGTGTTGCAACTTTAGAAACTTGTTGGCTGTAGTTTTGAAAAAGGGGCTACAGTGCATAGATTGGGAGAGGGGTACAGTTTAAAGGTCAATGTTTTCCTGCTGCTGCTTGATAATACCCTAAACTTCTCTGTCTCAGATTAGATTAGATTTATGTTTAGCTAGTTTCCTCAACAATGTTTGGGTTTCAAAATTTGCATTTGCTTATCAGATTATTTTTTTCTTGGTGGCTATTCCAAAGTGGACTTTTTGCAGTGTTATTCCTTTTGGAGATTGTTAATCATGTTTGATTATTGAAGAGTGGCTATTCTCAATTTTTTTGCAAGTGTTGCATATAAAACAGATCTAAATTTTAACTGATAATGTGTATTTTACTTTGGGTAGTGGGGAGCATCTCGGCGAGGTATCTGGAAAAGTATATTTATATCTGTTGGACCATTAAATAAAAAAAACAAGTGAACAAGTAAAACCAGTGCAATGAAAACGTAAAGGAATCTGATAACTGTGTTTTTCTCTGTGTGTATGTATGAATACATATTGTACTCCTTATTCCAAAGAGTGCAATAAAAGCTAAACAATGACTGTCAGTATTATTGCCAGACACTTATGGAGAAAAGCTGGGGTTCCTTTAGTGGGAAGAGTAAGCGAGGTACTTAGTGACCTCAGAAATTTGCAGCAGGTCACGAGATGAAAGCATATTTTGGATCTACGAGAGCCTTCTAGCTGTTACAACATGACTGTTATTACTTGTTTAGCAATATTTACTACTAAAAATTTATGTCTATTGCCTAGGAAACTTTAAAGGCAATTTTTATATATCATTGCAACTGGAATGAAAATACAAACATTTCCAAGTCCTAGATTTGGTTTGGTTTTTAGTAATCTCCTTGTGAAATGAGCTATGTATGGTGGTGTAGAGCAATACAGCCAGCCCAAACCAGATAAATCTGTCTCAGAACTGGTTATGTAGAGGAGTTTAAATATATACCTTGCCTCTGTGCAGGACGTCTCTACGTGGAAGTAAACCCTCCCTCCATCATCCTCCACTGCACCTTCTGGTGATGCTGTGGCTGTGTAATGCTCTGCCTTTGCTCTCAGTCCACGTTTCTCTCTTTGAACTTGCCCAAATGTGTTGCACTTGGAGGCTATTGCTAAGTTTGGGGCTGTCTCTTAGTCCTTTGTCAGGGCCTCAGGCTTGTTTGTCTTGTTATTCTGCTACTGTGCCTTTGCCTTCATTTACATTCTTTTGTGAAGGATGCCCTGCTTCATCCTGAAGCTCACATACAATGGTATTCTGCAGAACCTGCGTGTGTACTTGTGCTAAACTAATTTCCTTTTGGGTTCATTGATCTCTTTAATGAAAGTCTAAGCATTTTTATGAGCCAAAACCTCATTACACTGTACAGAGGCTGTGCTTTAAACCTATCTGTTCTGTTACTGTACATTTTAATAAAACTTTATTAGATTACTCTTCTGATGAAAGACAGCAGGAAATATTTCATTCATTAGAAAACTTGAGGTGCCGGGAAACTTAATGTTGCATTCTTGTTTTCATATTAATTATGGGTTTTGTTATACCTTGTTAATGGGTCTTCTATGAAAGGAGTTCAATTTAAATTATCCCTTAGAAGATAGCTGCGTTCACGTCAAGATTATCTTTACACAACCAACCATGTGGCTTCTTTTCAAAGAATAATAATTTTTTCAGTCTTGATTTATTAAGGTTTTCCTGTTGTAAATGGGTATGATACTCATTTTATAAGAAGGTATTTTATCTAAATTCTCCTTCTACCAGTGACACTTTGCTACAGCAGCAGATGCAAATCTACTGCAAATGTAAATCAACTGGAATGCATTTTCTTCCATCTCTTAGTGAAAAGACTTCATTTTTTCTAAAGTGGTTTCCTATGCAACGTGAGGTATAGTAATCTGTACAGCTATTAGGTTGTCTGGATAGGATGAAATGAAATTCCATTTCCTAGGAATGAAAGCATTTTTATGTAACTTAATTTTATAAAATCCTGAGTAGCATCTGGAGGGAAGAGAATGCTGGGGAATTACAAACTCGGGGGATTTGTTCAATATGTTGAATCTACTCCAGTATCTTATTTTTCTTCTGTGACCACTGTACATATGTTGGGCTGCTACTGAGAGCAGAAAGCTCTTTTAACTGAAAGCTACAGGAGTTTGTGTAGATGTAAGCCACTTTTTCCTCTCTCTTATATTGTAGCCACACCTCATTAGTGTCCTGGCTTAGGTAAGAGGATAAAAATCACTTGCATTTTCTTGCCCTGCTGCCACTACTCTGGAAGGCTGTAATAAAGATTCGGTTTTTTCCTTTTTTTACTTCCTATTTTATCTGTGCCTGAATTATTCCTACAGTCCTAACTCCGGTGTGGGGTTTTCTATGTGTCTCTTTTCTGGTTTTTATAGTTTGTTTGCTTGTTTTTTTTTTTAACCAGTAAAATATATGAAAAAAAACCAAAACCAAACTGGTTTTAATCTAAGTGGGTAGTCAACATAAAACACCTTGCATATTGTTCGTCTTCAAGAGGGAAATTGAAAATTGGTGATGAGGTTCCTTTCACTAACACAGATTTGTTTATTTGAAATCAATTTGCACAAAATCCTGGGTGTAAGCAAGATTCAAATGTAAATTTTTTTGAGCTGGTACTCCTGATTGCATCTTCTAATAATTATTATTCCCCAGTTTTTAACTGGTGCTGAGCCCAAAAGCTGCTTCCTTTGCTACCTATCAGAGCCAGGCTGTCAATCGGACCATTCCGGGCTTTTTCGGCTTCTTCTCCAGCCAACATCTCCAAAGAACCCAGGGAGTACAGCCCCAGCAGAAAAGGGCAGGGCTCTGTGACCTGTGCTTTGCTGTAGAAATTGGCTGAGCTTGTATTCTCCAGCTCTTCTTGGGAGACCTGTGTTTTTCAGAACAGCAGTGTCCAGTAATGGGAATGTTCTTGGGATCTGTGTGGTGGGTTGGCCTTGGGCTGCAGCCCGACCTCCAGCCAGCTGTTTCTCAAACCTTCTTCTCTCAATTTCCCCCTGGTGTTTCAGCACTATGGATGTGGCTTCCATGCAGAGTCCTTATTCAGGTATGAGCTGGGAAATAAGTTGTAACGAATATGTATGATCATGATGGAATAAATCCCTGTTGTGCAGTCTCACCACACACATCTGATTAAAGGAGAGATCCTTCGATGTGTCCAGTGCTGATAAAGAATGCCTGCTTTCTAATGCTTCAAACTGTGTGAGAAAGTTTATTTTCTGTCTGATTTCGGTATCATTCCTCAAGCCCCCGAGCCTGGGCAGCCCACAGTGCTCACTGTGCTCACCGTGCTGTCCTACACCGGAACATCAGAGTTTGCCAGCAGCAGCTTCTTCCTTGCGGCTGTTGGTGTCTCACTGCCCTGAAAGCTGAACAGTGGGGTGGCCAGGGTGGGACATGGCTCCCAGCACCGGGCCTGTTGCCTGGGGGCTCCAGGGCTCTGGAGAAGCAGTAGCAAACCATAAATAGCAGGAAAACGAGATGGGAAATCTACAGGTAAAGTCAGTTCTCTGCCTTTTGGTGGGAATGCCTCAGCCCTGCGTGGCAGTAAGCAGTCATAACATGAGGGAAAGCAGTATTTATCCCAAAATATTGTGGAAAAAACCAAAATAACACTCTGTAGGGCAGCAAGGCTGATGTTCAGCCTCTCAGGGGCTTTTGTGTCCTGATCAATAGTGCTTAGATTGGTCTTTTTCATGCAGAGTAGTTTTAATCCTGAAGTTTTAAACTTTTAGCTATATATAGATGTCAGCAGCAACCAGGTGCTGTGGATTACATCCCTTGGATTTCATTATCTTTTTTCTTTACAGTAGGAGGGTTTTAAATCCTGCAGGATAAGAAAAAGAGTGGTAGGAAAAGCTTTCCAAGGCTTCTGAAAGCTCTTCGTCTCTGAGAATACCTGAGCACCATTCTGGTTAGTTTTGGGTTTAATATTTAATCTTTTAAAAGCCTTTGGGAGCCACCAGCTTGAACATTAGCAGCGATGTATGAAATATATGCCAAAGCACTAATCTGTATTAGGTGCTGTTGATTTGTTTGAATTATGTACTTCTAAAATAAATGTCTGTTTAGAGTGACCTACTTCTGTCTGACGTAAGGATCACCTTCTTTCTTTCCAGTAAGGAGGTCACTTTGAGGTGTTTCTAATCATAGGAATAAGTAGTTTATGAATATAGAGCATATGGACTTTGATCTGGTTCAGATTCCAGGATAAAAACTTCCCATGCCTTCCAGGAAGTGGTTTACTTTTCACCTCCCCAAAAGCCTTCAGGCTTTGGCTCCTGACAGGCCTTCTCTCATCTCTGATGCACATAGATGTACTCAACCATAAACCAGTATTAATTTTTCATATCCTGATCCAGAGGGTGTGATGGGACACCCAAGGCTGGACCTGCTGCTTTTGCACCCTGTGGCCGCAAGAACCCTGTGGAGGCATGGATTTGTTGGCTTGTGTTTTTTCTGTTGGGAAGAGTTACATTTCCAAACGCCACAAATACTTGATAATTAGTGTCTAATCAGCAAAATCTAAGATGATCTTCAGCTTTGGATTTGTTTTAGGTCTGTTCTGCTGCCCAGTCCAAAAGTTTATCGGAGTGCCTGTGGTAGGATAATATTGCAAGGAGTAGCCAAGACATAGACCTTGACCCTGTTTCCAGTTGTCAATAGCTCTTAATACTGTTCAATATTCTATATGAATGAGAATAAGCTTGTGAAGTCTTGCTGGGTAGATGGGTTGATGGATCAATACTGACCTTTGCCATTACAACTGCAATTAACACTGAGTATGAACTGTAAGAGGAGTAGCAGTTTCTGCACAAATGGAGATGGGGGAAGGGGTTTGCAGGGAGATATTTTAATCTGACAATATTTTATGTTATTTTTGTTGTCTCTGAAAATGTCACGGAATTGAGGACAAAGATGTATGGAGGATGGCTTGAGGATGTGGATAGTTTTAAATCAAGTCTATTATGTGTGGTTTCTTTTGTGCTTTTCTTTTTTTCCTTGACAGTGCAAAACCTCTTGGGAGTGAGTTTGAGCATCTTCGTTAAGAACCAGCTATGAATTCAGCTGGTATTTGTTTATACTTATTTCATTTCTCTCACTGCACTTGCTGTGTGGTTTGGATGAAGAAGTGACATTTAGCTCAAGGAGATCTCACAAGCAGTGGGCAGACAGGGCTAGCAGCATTCTGCTGTCTGGGCCATGGCAGGGAAGCCAGAAGATTTTAAGGTCATGTCTGTGCTATCTATTATTTTGGTGGTCGTTTAAGATTTTTTTTTAGGAGATGGAGGCAGCAGTATTTATGGGAGGGGAAAATGATCACACTTTGTGAAGCACGAAAATGAGAACAAAAACAAGAGAAAAAAGGAAAAGGGCTGTGTGAGTGGAAGGGCTCAAGGGCGGTCAATCCACTGCAGAATACTTTCTCTCTTTTCAAAAAATAAAATGAAAGGCTTTTCTGCTGTGTACCAAATCCCAAACTCTGCATTCAAGTGGGAAGGTACATTTGTGGGTGACTTTAACTCTAGTCCTTTTTACCTGCTTTTCTCATGGCCATCTTTTATTATGAAATACAGAAATGTGAAAGGTCTACTTTAAGGAGCAAAAGGAGACACCAAATAGTTGAAGTCTCTCACAATTTTGGCCAGCTTTGTTTATAAACTCAGGAAGGCTATGTTTACAAGTAAAGGAATGGAAAAAGAAATTAATTCCCACACTGTGTCCTGAAAAGGTGTTAGTGGTAGAAAGGGTAAAGTGAAATGGGAAAATGAGAATGAAAAACTTGAAAGGAAATTTAAAAGCAGGCAGGAGACATTAAGTGACTGGATGGAGAATAGCACAATTTCATCATTGAATACTGCTGGATTTTGCTACCCTTACTAAATTAGTAATTTAATTTTGCTAAGCCCTCTCAAAGCTGTGCCCTGCTTGTGATTGGAGAACAGCTGCCAGTGCTACAGTATAAGATTTTCATCTATCCACAGATATTTGTGTGTGTGGAAATAAAGATAACATGCTTCCCAGACTGGACTACTTAGTATTCCCTGCTCTAGAAAAAAATTCCTTTTTGACCATGGCTGGGAAGGAGTGGGATGCTGCAGACACCTGTCTTGTCTCTGGCAGTCCTGCCAGCTGGACAGCCAATACTCCACTGCAGAGCAGTGAGGAGAGAGGCAAAAGGGCCAGGGGGGATTGATCTTCTTGGATGGGTTCAAGTGCAGGATGCTCCCCGAGGTATCTGGGAGAAAAAAGCAATATTGATCTGTTCTGTGGGAATGTTAAACTTGCACTGAAGAGAAAAATCTCATTAAAACTCCCCAAGATGCCCTTTGCTGCTATTGTTGGGTTTTTAAAAAACATTTTTCTTTACAAGAGTTTTCCTTAGATTAAATGGCCTCAAGTGTAGCAGGATCAATGCAGCTATCTGAAGACTGACTTTTGGTAAATAAAAATAATTGTAATACAGCAAATAAAAAGTGTTTGCCATGTTATCTAGTGAGAAGCAGAGCAGGATCTTTTATTTGTTCTGAAGCACCAAAACCCTGTAATTCCAGCCTTTTGGGTGATTCTTCTCTCCCTCCTGTGCTGGAGAATGTTCTCAATATGACGAATAATCCTGCCAATCAAAGATGCTGTAATATTTATTTTATTTTTTTCTAACTTGTAGGTTTGAAGGTAAATGCAGTTGAATGGGACTGTAACCTTTATCACATGCCACCTTTATTTAAACTCTAAGGAATCAGATCCTTTCTCTTCTGTTCTCTTGAATTGTTATAGAGATTATTATACAGTGTATACTTTATGATATTTTTAGACTGCTGCAGTAAAATTTAAAAAAATACAATAGTTAATCTCCTTCCCTCTTTGGCTTTCATGTATAGATGTCTCTCTGATTTTTGAGTGTCTTAGATGTTGGTTAATGGTTTGTCTTAAATTGTTTCTGAAAATGAAAGTTCAGGTTAAATTTGCTAATATATTACACAAGTTGCACTGGTTTTTAACTGAGGAACTCAAAGTTCTTTGGAAATGTGTTGTTTATTATGTATCTGTAGAATCATGAGGGAGCTCTGTTAAATTCCAGCAGCCAAGGCCCGCATACAGGAGAGTGGCCAGGAAGGAGAGCCTGTCCCCTTCTGGGCATCATTCACGGGGCTGAAGCTCCCTCTGGGCAGAAGCTGCCTGACAAAGCTGTCTTGGGACCAAGTTCAGCAGTGACAGGCAGGACCAAGCCACTTGCATAGATCCAATTTACCTTTTTGTTCCTCAGTTTGCATGGTATGCAATTGTACCTCTAGAAATGCAATCTGCCTAATTTTGCTTGTCCTTTTGAGTTAAAGAAAGCGTTACTAGTAATTCAGCATCCTGAAAAGGGCAGTTTGATTCCAGAGCTGGTACAGCAGCAGAGGACTCGGTCTCTTGTGAATCATCACTTCTGAAAAAAAGAAAATATGGACAGATCAAGGCTTACTTGTTTGATCTAGTTCCATTTTTCTGTGAATGCAGCAATCTTCCAGCAGTGTAATCCCTTAGACTGTCATTTTTTACTTGACAGCAACTAATTGCTCACATTTTTGTCAACTTTTTGACCTTTAAATGGTGCCACTTTTGACAGCACTTGAAAATGGTGACTGCTTTTAGAGGATGCAAGAAGAAACAAGGCATGCATTTCCACATTAATTAGGATTTGTAGTGCACTAATGACAATCATGTTGTCAGAAAACTTTAGACACTTGTAAGGCTGTCATGATGGCCAGTTGTTATTCCTTGTCATCTTCCTTTCTTTTTCATATGCATAAAAGTGATGAGTGTCCCCAAGGGTAACACTACTTGGTGCACAGTGTTTTCAGTAGAATACTGCTACTGACATGAGGGGATCACCATTGTGTAATGTACTGCCAGACTGCAGGTGGGGAGAAACCAGTGGGAAAGGAGGTGCTGTGACAGTCCCCATGTCGTGTGGGTAACGCCTGACTTGCAACATAATCTGGACAAGCCACTTCTGGAGCCAGGGGAGTGCCACATGTTTTGGGGTTTGGTAGCAGATTCTGTCTGCAGGACCTGAGCACACGGCAGGGCCAGCTCTGACCTGTGCCGTAGGTCTGGAGTCACCTCAGCGTGACAGCTCCTGGGGTTGAGATGGGGGTTTTGCATCCTGCCCCATCCCAACCCAAACAAGGACACGGGCTGGAGCTGATGCTTGTCAACAGAACTCTTTGCTTCTGCTGTTTCACAGACCTCCTCAAAAGCTGGGGCTCCATTCCTGTTGCATGACTGTGTGGGTGGAAAAGCTGCAAGGGGAAAAAATGGTGAGGATGCAGCTGCCACTGGAATAATTCACTGAGCTTGTAGTTAACTCTGTGGTGCTGTCACTGGCAAAGGAGGGCCTCTGGGGAAAGATGTGAAGCGTGTTAATCACTTGGTTTCCCCTTACTTAGTGGAAGGCCTGTCTATAACTTTAGATTTAAACATATACAGATGCCTTTCATGTCTGCCTTTTCTGCTTCATGGATTGAGGCCCCAGCACCAAGTAAAGTGCTCTTACAGGCTTCTCTACTATACTTGTGCAGAGGATTGTACCAGTCTTCTGAGAACAGCCACACTTCAAAAGAGACTTTAAACAGAGTTGAGATTACTGAAGAAAAAGTTAAATACACAGGAAAGTGTAAGTGTGTATTTCAAGATATCAAAAGATTGACTTTGCACTAAGACTCATAGTGGGTGATTGAAAAATAGAATATAAAAATAAATGTTGACAATATTTTTTTTTTTTAGCAGAGGTTCACTTCTGACCCATTTCAAAATCAGTTTTTCCTATGCCTCTTATATTGTCTTTTAGTATTTTGCTGTGGCTCGTCCTATATGAAGCAGCCTTGCATTTCCTAGGAGAGGTATTTACTGTCCTTGTCCTATATATTTGTTTATTTCAAAAGTTATTAGTAGCTGAGCTCTTTATTGTCAAGTAGGTGCATTGAGTCACTGAGTTCTGGTATTATATCCATAAAACCTGTGTACTAGATGGATAACCTTGACTCAGTGAGCACATGACTTCTGAACTTCTGAGAAAACAGTTTACTTTCTTAAGATTTGATTCACTCTGTTTTCCCTAAGTATACCAATACTAATATTTGTAGACCTTTGAATGGTCAGTACGTAGTGATAAACTTACAGAGAAGTAGTGAAATGACACAGTTAATGTCACAAACATTCAGCCTTCATAACGGCAAAAATAAGACCCTTCTAGGAGAGAAGGGTCAGATGCTGCTGCTTTAGGTTGCTGGTATGAGTGATGTGGGTTCTTCTGGCTCAACTCTGAGTTTCTGTTGTCTGTCTTTTATGAAAAGCAAAAGCCTGATCCTTCAGTTGGAGATAAATGTGCCCTTTTCACCTTTCAGAGACATGGAAAAGACCGAAATGTGCCATATTTGATCCTGAGATTTGCTGGATTTTGTTGTTTAAATATCTAAAATATTTTCAAGTTAAAAATGCCTAAGTGAAAGACCCCAAATAAAAAGTGTCTGGATTTCATCGATTTCTTATAAATCCTGAAAATTACTTCCTTACTTGCAAACCAGGAATACTTTTGGAGCACTGTACATACTCGTAATATTTCTCCCAGTAAAATAATGACTGTAATTGAAGCATGAAATGTTAATTAAATGCTAAATGTTTTCTTTTTCATCCTGTTCTGCACGTTCTGACAAAATTCTGAGAAGCACCCTGTAGCAGGATGGCTTGTTCTGTAGCCTAGTTGATTAAGATCTCACGAAGGCACTGTTTCCTAACTCTCGGCTGTGCACATTAGAATTTAGGTGTGTATGGGGTTTGCATGGCAAGGTTCTGATAACAGCACGGGCTACAGAGGTGTTGTCTGTGAGAAGCCACTTGAAGCTTCACCAGTGTCTGACGGAGCCAATGCCAGCCAGCTCCAAGACACAGCTACTGGAGGCCAGGGCAGAGACCAGCGATGGTGGTAGCAACACCTCTGTGATAGCACATTTAAGGAAGCAGGCAGAGAGGAGTGAGAATATGTGAGAGCAACAATTCCCTGCAGACACCCAGGTCAGAGCAGAAGGAAAGAGGGGCAGGAGCTGCTCCAGGTGCCAGAGCAGAGACTCCCCCGCGGCCACTGGTGCAGCCCACGGTGAGGCAGCTGTGCCCCTGCAGCCCAGGGAGGTCCATGGGGATGCAGAGATCCACCTGCAGCCCCCGGAGAACCCCATGTCAGAGTAGATGGATGTCCAAAGGAGCCTTTGACCCCAGGGAAGCCTGTGCTGCAAGAAGGGTCCTGGCAGGAGCTGTGGCTTTGTGGAGAGAGGAGCCCACACTGCAGCAGGTTTGTTGGCAGGACTTGTGATCCCACAGGGGACCCACACTGGAGCAGTCTGTTCCTGAAGGACTGCACCCTGTGGAAAGGATCCACACCGGAGCAGTTCCTGAAGAAGCGCAGCCTGTGCAGAAGATTGACGTTGTATAAGTTCATGGAAGACTGTCTCCCATGGGAGGAGCCCCATGCTGGGGCAGGGGGAGATTGTGAGGAGTCCTCCCCCTGCAGAGGAAACAGCAGCAGAAACAATGCATGGTGAACCGACCGTGGCCCCCATTCCCCAGTGCTGCTGGCAGGGGGAAGTAGAGAACTTGAGAGTGAAGAACGGAGGGACGGGGGAAAGGTGTTTTAAGATTTATGTTTTAGTTCTCATTATCCTACCCTGATTTGATTGGTAATAAATTATATTAATTTCCCAAAGTCGAGTCTGCTTTGCCCATGGCAGTAACTGGTGAGTGATCTCTCCCTGGCCTTATCTCAACCCAAGGGTATTTTGCTATATTTTCCTCTTCTGTGTCCAGTTGGGGACAGAAGTGATAGAGTGCCTTGGGCGGGCACCTGGAATCCAGTCAGGGCCAACCCACTACCACCTGCAAGGGGGGCATGGAGAACTTAACCTTGAAGATAAGACATTGAAATTTTATTTGTTAGTGTGTCTTAGTAGGCCAATTCAAATACTTCTACAATATGAATAGGATGAATTAGTTATTTCATTTAGACATTTAGGGAAAAATGCATTGCCCCCTTCTCTGCCTGCAGCTCTGTAGGGCTTTAGTGCTCATTCTCTTCTGCTAGCTATGCATGAGGCCTTTAATGTGAATGAAAATAATGAGAACACTTATCACAAAAAATATCCTGATAAGTTTATATATAATTAAAAAGGCTAAACCCCCTCTTATTTTAAAAAAAAATATGCTGTACAAGTAGCAATTCTTACTGTTCACACAGAATTCTGTTAATAGCATCAGATGTTTGTAAACAAATACTTTCTCTGTTTTTCATGGGAGACAAAATAGTCAAAATAGTGAGTTTAATGTGATGTATTTTTTCGGGAAGTGTACGTCGACCTGTTGGCATTGCTGTGGTCCGTGCTGATGAAAGTGTGACCTTGCTTTGGAGCTGCAAGCTATTTATTCTGGGCTCAATGTTCCTTTTGAGAGTGTGGCCAGCAGTTCTCTTTTGTCTGATAGAAGCATGCCCAGCTTGAATAGCAGAGAAAATGGCTTGCTTTAAAAATGATAATGCCTGGAAATAAGCCTGAGGAGGAAAACACTCGTCTGCCTCTCACAGTGTAGTTTATTGAGGTTTAAACACGTTGAAATGCTGTTGAATAAGGGTCTAAATTATTTTTTAAGTAGTTTGTTTATTTTTAAAGCGGACTTCAGAAACATATCCTTGGTTAAAGAAGATGATGATACCATGATACAATCAGACTTCAGCTCTGGTTTTGAGATTCTTTCACCTGTGCCAGTCTTTCTCCACATAGGGCCAGAATCTTGCAATGCAGATGTTTGCCCAGTATGTTGCTTGCATCTTTTTTTAGATACTGCTTTTCAGGATACAGTCTCCAGTTCTGAATTCCCTTACCAAATGCCTGACCTTGTGTTTGGCTGTGAATAGCTTTGACTTGCCAGCTAAGCCAGTTTGGTTTTATGACCATCCTATCCTTCTCAATATTTAGTACCACTCTAGTGGCCCAGTGATCTAAGCATTTAATCAGCAGTGACTGCAGTGGCACTCCCATTTATTTCCAGCTCATTGTTTTGTTTTGTCTATTTCTTTGGATTTGGGATTTTTTTGTTGTTGTTCTGTCTTCTTTTTGTAAGTCCAGCAAAAACTGAACCGGAGAAAAGCTGCAAATTTTACAAGTAATTCTATGTATATTGTAGACATAATATCAATCACTGAATGTGAAACACCTGTGCAGATCCAGGTAGCCAGATTTGGGTTTTACATCAACTAAAAATCTCGCTTTCTCACTGTAGTAATCTCTCTCTCTCTGAGCTCTGCTCTCATTCAGCAGTAGCAGAAAGGGATGAAACCCCCATTTACGTGCAAGAGAAATAGTTTCATTTATCCATTTATTCCTTATGTTCTTCTGCTGCAGTCCAGCAAAATCACAGCATAGGAGGCAAAAGGCATTCCCTGAATATTTACTAGAGGTTATCTGCACCTGGGTGAGATCAGATGTATGCTTTCTTATCTTAGAGGGTCATGGACTTGATAGTCGCTTGTTCTGGGGTTTGCAGTGTGAGGGGGATGAGTTCCTGTAAATAATGACAGGACCGAAAGCTTCTTAAAACATTAACTGCTTCAGTGCCCTAAGGATGTAAAGAATGTGCCCAATAAAAGTTACCCTACTGTGACCCCTTAGTTTCACTGGATTTTCTTGCTCTTTTCTGGTATGTTTCTTGCCTAATAAAATGCCTCTGCCCATAAGGGATTACCCTGTAAAAGCATATGCTGCAGGCATTGAAATACAGAATAATGGTTTTATTTTTCATTCTCTTCCACAAGGGAAGATGGGAAAACATGATATTTTTTTCTTTTGAGAATGATTCTTTGTGACCCAATGAATCATCCTTTGTGTTTTTCCCCCTCGTTCTTTTCTTTATTCTAGAAAAAAATCCCATAATTGCAAAGTCCTTGGTGGCTTTAATCAATACCTCATCTTCATTTCACTAGGAGATACCCAGAGTCATTAGGAAATCTGGGCCATAATTAAAGTCAGTACAGAGTTCTAATAGGTGTGAGACAGCTCTTGTCTGTCTTGTCTCAGGGTAGTGTGTTTTAATAACTGATTTGTGAGCCCCTCTCACAGAGGCTGAGCATCCAGGCAGGGGTGTATTATTGCAGGAAATAATTTACAGAACTCCAGAATACTTGCGCACAGCCAAGTGCAATTATAAAAATGGTTCATGTTACTATTAAGTCTGCTAGTATTTTGACATGTTTCTGCAGATATTTGTGTGAGGAGTGGATAAACAGAGCAAGTCTGTTATTTCATTGCACTTTGAAGCTTGTCGATCCCCCTTCATTTAAAAGATTGCCCATTAACTGCATTTTTCTGTCTGTGTTTGTATCTGCAATTGTTAATTAACATTCTAGACTATGGATTTCAGAAACTTGACTTCAAATCTTTAATTGTTTTTGCCTGGATGTCAAAAATCCTTTTAGCCTTCTACTTTGTATTGATGTGAGAATGGAATAAGGCTTCTATATGGTGTGGGATTTTTTCTTGTTTCTATGATTGGTAGAGAAGTATCTGTTCAGAGGGACAGGATAGAAATAATTCTTACTGAAGTGGCTTAATGGGCAGACAGTGGGTGAGTAGGTCAAGGTGACAATATGAAAACATACAGTTCAAAAACTGCTTGCAAAGTAAAAATTCCTTTGTGTTCTGAGATTACAGCTGCATGTCATCCCTGTGTGGCTTTTTTATTTCGAAATATTGGAGAATTCTTTATTTTGTAGTGTGCAACCAGAGATAGCGGTTAACTTTTAAAAAGGTCAAGAGTTGCCTCGCTGTGACTAGGAACAATGAATTTATTTACAGTTCTGAATCTGTAAAGTTAACTGATATCCCCTGTCCCGCCATGACATCCTTATCTTTAAACTGGAAAGACGTGGATTTGACAGATGGAGCACTCGGTGGATGGTTGCCCTCAGATGCTGAGGAACACGTTCAGTGCAGGTACTTTGGTGTGTGACCTGCAGGTTGAGCTCTGGGGGCAGGACCAGAGCAAGAGGCTGGGGACTGCTGGGGTCCTGTGTGCCAGCCAGGTGAGCAGACACTGGGGGGACATGGCAGGAGCCCACGCCCCCCAGACCTTCCCTTGCTTAGACCGTAAGGATATAAAACCCCAGGGGTTCCTTTGTTCAGAATCACTTCTTGGAGGCACCAGCTTGAGCCATTATTTTGTTATTTTATTGTTTTATTATTTAATTATTGCACTATGATTAAATTATTTTAAGGATCTGGACATTTGAGTTTCTGCTATTGGAAACGTGGGGTCAAGCTGATGAGGAAACGTGCTCTGACTCTGTGTGGGGGGTGTGTTGCTGTGAAGGGGCTTTGGTCACAGCTCGGGTGGTGTGAGTGTGACTCACTGGCTCCTGGATGGTCAGAAGTTTCCTAACACTGAGCTGTGGTCAACACCTCAATGTCCAAGTGGAGACAGTGATGAGTGGTGTTCCTCCAGGGTTGTTTTGGGACCAGCGCTGTTTAACATCTTCGTTTGCAGCATGGCAGTGGGATCGAGTGCCCTTTCAGCCGGTTTGTCGATGACACGGAGCTGTGTGGAGTGGTCAATGTGCTGGAGGGAAGGGATGACATCCAGAGGGACCTGGACAGGCTGGAGAGGTAGACCCTTGTGGACTTCACGATATTCAACAAGGTCAAGTGCAAGGTCCTGCACCTGGGTTGGGGCAATACAAGCACAAATACAGGCTGGATAGACAATGGATCGAGAAAGCCCTGAGGAGAAGGACTTGGGGGTGCTGGTGGAGGAGAAGCTCAGCACGACCCACCCATGGACACTCACATCCCAGAGAGACAAACGTCTCCTGGGCTGCACCCAAAGCTCTGTGGGCAGCAGGAGAGTGAGGCGATTCTGTCCCTCTGCTCTGGCGAGACCACCCTGCAGTGCTGTGTCCAGCTCTGGGGTCCCCAACACTTAGAGCAGCAAAAAGAGCTAATTCCACCATGTTAACAACTGGCAACAGCTGTCATGGGTCAGGGTCCCACTGCTTGGCCACTGTGCTAGTGCAAAGCAGAATGAAGCAGAAGTGTGTAGAAGAGGAAGCTCCTCTGAAAAAGGCATATACATCAAAGCCTGTTTACAGGCTAAATCTAAAAATGGGTCACCATTGTTGCCTTAAATGACAAGGGTATATTTTCCTTCTTTCAGAACAGTCACTGAATTTGTTTTGTTTCAGCTTGTTAGACAGATACTTGCTTTGCCATTTGTTGTCATGAGCCAATAGGATGGAGCACCAGTTCCCCAAAATGTTCCTCCTCAAGCACACCAAACTTCTCTTATAGTAGATGTGTGTGGTCATGGCTCTTTAACTGTATGGTAGGAACAAGTGACATAGAGGGATATTACCTGTCTGATAGTGTCTTGACATGGAGTAAATTGGAGTGCAGATCATAAAATTAGAGAGTTAATCTGCTAAACAGTAATTTAGGTTTCCGTGCTGTCCCTAACATTAGACGCTAAATTGTAAAAGATGATTTTTTTCCTTCTTTGTGTCAGAGAGTCCTGTGTGTTTTCATGAAGGAAACTGTGATTGCTGTTAGTGGTGTTAAGAAATCTAATCTCAGATGGTGGAAAGATTTTTGTCAGTATTCTAGAAGACAAATGTGCTGACATGGCAGAATGGCTTCATCTGAGCATCCTGTTCATAAGATTAATGACAAAACCAGAAAAGTCTTGTGATATGGGCAGAATTGATCTCCATTTCAGAGGAAAAGTGTTGTATAAACGCGAGACCAAGTACAGGGCATGGTTAGGCAGTTATGTTGGCTGAAATAGTACTTCATTTAGTACCATGGAAATCTTAAGCAGCCTTTGCCTTTCCCAGTTAAAAGGCCTACATAAATTGTGGTGTGAATGAGACAAAAAGAGTTAGTGATAAAGCATCATTTGGTAATAAGAAAATATGTTCTAGATATATATCTAGATTTGGTTGGATTTTTAAAAATTAATGGTCCAGAAAGAGCTAGAAAATAATGCAGTGTTAATTAGCAAAGTTGATGGCAGAGGATGTGGAATATACAGAGGTGACTTGAAAGCAAGCTTAGATTTCCAGGCACTAGTAAGGAAGAGAGAACATAATTTGAGGTATGGGAGAACAGTGAGAAAAGGGAAGGTTGACAAGAGGGATAAGGATGAATGAACAGAGCAGAAGAAATTTTTTTGTGAAAGATAGTGAGTTTTTAGAGGCTTTATTAGACAACCACTCATTTCTTGTGCCTCCTGAATTTTTTTTTTTATTTGTTGTTTGAGTTTTTGGTTGGTGGTAGTGGTGTTGCCTTACCTTCACAAAGCTATTGCATTTGGTTCCATACCAGAAATTCAAACTGAGCTTTAACAGATATACTCAAAATATTTTGACTCATAACTATACTAGCTGAAGCATATTATGAGATTGTTGTTCTCTATAATTCTGCAGCCAAATCGATATAAATACTGTATTTTTTAATAGTTGATGCCAAGGGTATATGCTGTTTGTTTGTTTTACTTACCTCTGTTCTTGTGTAATTATTTTCTAGAACATGAAGGAAAATGCAGAATACAAAGTAGTTCTGTTTGTTGTTTTTTTTTTTTCTAATGAGCTGTATCTAATTGTATATAATTGTGTTCAGATTTGGAGACTTAAAAGTTTATCTCTAATTTACTGCATATTTCCCAATGGCAGAGAATTGTACCAGTGCTGTACGAATTGTGTTGCTATAATTAACACTGAAGTGTACCAGTGTGTTCAAACACACTGGAAGGACCTCTTTACAGAAGATACCCCAATTAGTGCTCTTCCTTAATAGTTAATCTTAAGTGCACCAAGACAATAAATCAGCAAGGGATCTTCAGAGCAGTAATGACACCTGTAGTTTTCAGCTGTATGGAATATAAAGCAGCAGCCTGCAGGCAAATATCTCTGGGTAAGCCCACCACCAATCACCCAGGCTAAGCAGGTTGCCAATACCCACTTGGTACAAATATGTTTTCCAAGCAAAGGATCTATTGCTTTTTTTCTTATTCATGTAGCTCCCATTAATGTCAAAGGGAACTATGTGTTTGTGAAAAGAAAATGGATCCCCTGAGGGTGTCAAGTATTGTAAGGTAATGTTCTTCTGTTACATTTTATGCACTGCTTATTTTTATGAGTTGTTGTAATTGTTTAGTGTGTATGATTGCTTTAGGGCCTGCTGTCAGGTGTGGAATCACTGCATAAAAAGGGCTCATGAATGAAATACTGAGAATTCAGAAAAGCAACCTCCTTTTAATGTTAGCAAAACAAACACATAATATTTGGAATAGGAACTTACATAAGGAAGAGCAGAAACTACGAACTTCTTGAGAACTGTGAAAATGCACAGCCCTAACTCACCAATTAGTGCCTACAGTTACTGACATTTCAGTAATTCATTTAGGTCTGTATCAGTTCTGAAACAACTGCATCAAAACCAACTGGTCTGCTGGGAGGAGAGCTTGTAAAGGTGGCATTGATTAAATGCACTGAACCTGAGAGACCAGATTAGAGACCAGAGCAGTGGTCATATTTCTAATTTGCAAATTGAATATGTTTACAATGTAAACTGCTTCTTTATTCTCATTTTTGAGGAAGCATTTTGATATGATTTTGGAAGTGCTGCATTATCTGAGCTAACGGAATTGTCCCAAAGTAATTGTGAAACTTTTTTCTTGGTTTATACTGTCAGTCAGTGAAAACTGGATATTTCTAGACAACAATCAAATCGACCATTTCTTGATACAAGCAATTCATGTTGCTACTGATACCACTATTTGAAAACTGATGATTTCCTTGTTTACAGAGGCACTGTAAACAGTGAAAAGACAACTTTAGTAAGAGTTATTCTGAATGTGAGTTAAGAATGGATAAAGAGGACAACTATTGTAAAGAAAGCTTTCTATAAACCCAGAATATTTTTTTTTGGCATTATATGAAGCTCTTAATTTAGAAAATTTTTATATGGGTGGAAGAGTACTTTAAGCTCCACAGGGTGAGGAGTCCTCTGCCTCCTGGAACTTCAGTGCTTTTCTACATTTCTGTTCACCATCAAGATGAAAAGTCATTAGCAGGACTGAAATCCTCTTCCAACATTATGTTCCACAGAACTATAGGAATGGCTATAGTTGTTTTCTGGGTTTGTTCAGGTGAAGAATATTTGCCTTGACTCCTGTGTTTCTGCTTAGTAGCAGTTCTCTTTGGTGCAGCTTATTGGTGTTTAGTCCACTCAGCTGAATGGTTCTGCTGGGTAAATAATGAAAGCAATTTTTTTTTATTAACATACTGTTTTTTACCTAGTCTCTGACCACAAGAGTTAACTCAGTATCACCATGTCCGATTTGGGCTCAAGTGAGAAATGATGAATTAAATTTGTATACAAGTTCAGTCTGTGGGTCAGATTTGCGGTTCACAATTGATGTAGATTGTCACTAGAATACGGAAACAACCTGTTTCTTACAAGCTGACTTATATACCCAGTTGCTGACTCTTTTCTGATGCCTAATCTGTGTTATAGCCCCACCAAAAATTCAACCCTCTGGCATATTCCTGAAGCAGCTTTCTCAGAACTTTCTTCTACCCTGGGAATGTATAAACCATACTGTGTAGATGCTTTTTGTCTATTTCTGATATGTTCTTGAAAAAAGCTAGTTACTTCAATGCTACTGTTTATATTAACAAAACCAGTGCTTCTTCCCCTGGAAAATGCATCATTTCCCTTTGTCTTTGGAGTGGATCTCTGATACCGTAACTAGGTTACCAAATTAGCACAATAGGCAAGACATCTGGCTGGCCAAGTCTGTATATTTGGCAAGACAGTAATGCAGGTGCAGGAATAAAATACTTGTTTTCAAGAACAAATTTCTGTGGCTGACTTCATGTCCTTGAACTTCTTGCAAGCAGCAGATATTTTTCTTCTCATGGCAAAGCTGCACTAGAATTGCATTAATCTACTTACCTATAACTTTCTGCTATAGAAATTGATTCTATCCAAAGCCATTTTTCTTGTGTTCCCTTTCATACCAAAGTGCTTTCTTACTTCTCCCTCATAGAACAGGAAATGCCTGGATTGCAGGTGATCTTATGAATTAAGTTCAAACTACTTTATTTCTTCAGTGACCACTTGGAAAATACCGTTGTGGAGAACCCAATGTTAGATTCAAAATAGAATTCTGCAAAAATCAACTTATGTTCAAGCCTAACTTTGGGGAACAGGGATAGGAAATTAAAAAGGGGTATGTGAGAATAATTTTCTCGGTGTAAACTTCAGACAAGTTTCCAGCTTGGGATAAATGCATTTTAAATATTTTAAACTCATGCTTTTGTTTTTCAGTTTGAGTATTCCATATTCAGGTGTAATATTTACTTGTATTGCCATTGAGCTTGACTTAGTGCATGAGAGCTGATCTTTCTAATTATGACTAATTGCTGAATTAATGCCATCACTTGATGCTGAAGTTTACTAGCACAGCTGTTACTTGCAGGAGAAAGGAAGGTCACTGCCCTGCGAGGGTGTTTGGCAGTGTCAGGACAGCCTGTGGCCCTGGAGCTGCAGGAAAAGCAGCGTCTCCTTGAAGGCAGAGTGTGGGCTGTGCTGTGCAGGGGCAGCCTGGGAGAGCACCTCTCACCCCAGCAAAGGACATGGACCCGGTTCAGCCTTGCTTTGCAAAGCCTCCCAAGGCTGAGGACTGGGCACAAGTGAAAATACAGCAGGAGGTGGGTTAAGATGGAAAAAGGAAACTGATTACCAAACTATATTTCAGTGTGTCAGCTTGCCTTATGGTACTTTGACTTTGTCATTTTTTTAAAGTCATAGGCTGGAAAGTTTTGACCTACCTCTTCCTAGTGGCCACAGAGGTTTTGTACTAAGCTGTAAGAGAATTCGAGTTAGCTTGGTTTGAAGCAATTTTGAAACTTGTATTCAAATAGTACTTCTTAAGAAATAGGTTTCTGTCTTTTTGGATAGAGTTTAACTCATTTTTGGCATTTGCAAAGGATAATTAATCTTTTTTAGTATGTTTTCTGGGACATCTTACACTTGTATGTTGTCTACCAAAACAACCAAGATAACCTGTTCTAGCAGTTTGTTTGGAAACATGCATTTGTCTGGAAATGCAAAATGAACTCTAATTTTTTAATGTCTTTAGTATGGTGTGTACTTACAGTAGTTAACACATTCTAAAAATATAGGGTGAAAATGATCCAAGACCCAAGTTTCTCTTCTGGGCTGGCAAACTAAGATTTTTCCAGTTGCTTTTCAGCTCCAACTGTCAACTGGTCAGGAGAAGAAATATCTGAATGGGGTCTGACTTATATGGTTTTGTATTCAAGTGTGTATTAAAGAAAGATGGGTATGATGGAACAGGGAATAATTTTAAGTAAAGTCATGCTTAACCAAGCAAGTATATACACAGAAATCAAAGACAGCCTGACTCTGACCAGTGAAGGTCATAAGCAGCGTTTAAGTGCTTGGTGTGTAGTAGCTGGTCCCAAGAAGGAGCCAGGCAATCCTGGATCTTAAAGAAGCTGAATCTCCTGGCTCTAGTTTAGTTCTCTATGCATGAACTCTGCTCTCTCTCCACCACCACATTCCTCAAGTATTCTATTAAATAAATCAGATCATGTTACACTTTGTATCTGTGCTTGCTTTCAGTAAACATGTCCCAGATTGAGGTGTGTATGGCTTTTTTTTTCTTTTTTGAAGTGATTTTTTTTTAAAATTTTATTTTTTTCTGTAAGTGAGGAAAAAAGACTGATGAAATATATGCTTCTCAAATGTTCTTAAAACACAGAGTGATGTATTAGCATCTGGTAGTTTTGCCAGTAACATAAGTTTTACGACTGTGATTTCACTAAATTCAAAGGGAACAGAATGCAAGTCAGCAGTGTTACAATGCTGTAAAGCCACCGTTGGGTTAAGATAATCAAACCCGAATGTTTGTCTTTCTCGGTGGATTTATTCCTTCTTTCTGTGCTGTCAGGAGAAGGGAGGATGTGACTGCTATGAATTAGTGTCTTTACAGGCTTAAAAAAAGGAAAGAAGAGGGGTGAAGGAAATCATCCCTGGTTGTAAGTACTTGCAAACCCTTTCTCTTGTTTGTGAATTTAATATACAGCAGCTTGAAACCCTGAGGACCTACATTCGTTCTGCAAGGCAATTGTAGGTAGTCATCCCTGGAGACCACTGTATTTTAAGGCAGACTAAATGCTTGTAAAATCAAACCCTTGAAGTTATAAGTTATTTGAACACTTCTTGTATGTAAGCCCTTCACAAATCTTATGAGAAGTTTTTCATATTAGCTGCAAAATCTGGGTGCCTTCATTGACAGGAACTTTAAATTCCAGGCTTCACTTTGTTTTTTATTTCTATCTTGGGAGATTGAGTAGACCAAATTCCGAGTTTGTCGTATGCCCCTCTTACCTACATGCCCAGACCTCACTAAGACTGCACTGGCAAAACTGTCCAGTGAAAAAATTGCTGTTTAATGAATTAAATTGGCTTGGCCAAAGGCTCGACTCCAGAACGAGTGGAGTGTGGTTGGGTGGCAGGAAGAAAGACCCTCCCAGACCACAGGATCACATCCTCCTGTATCCTCACTCTCTTCAGGCCTGAGTCTTGACCGTTCTTAGCAGCTTGAAGTGATGACTTTGAAATTATCTACTGAAATGCCACAAACTTGAGCTGCTTTAGAGCAAGGGAAATGGAGTCTTAAATCCATCAGGTTCACACCAAGTGGTATTTTATCTGGTGTTGTGTAAACATAATGGTTTCAAATGCTTCCAATGGGAGTTTACTAGAGGCTCTTACAGTGTACAGATTGCTATAATAATGGTACTAGAGCTTGATTACCCTTTAAAAAAATGTACTGCAGGACATTTCAGATCTTGCTATGGAATATGGTAAAAACTGAACTATACCTGTCAAATGAGCAAGAACATATTGCAGTGTATATTACACTTTCCCTACTTGTATTTCCTGCCTTTGTACAATATTTTGGATTTTTTTTCCGAGAGTCAAACAATCACTAGTGCTAATTAAAACCTTGTAATGGTGCTTTTATGTAAATGAAATTGTTATTTCATGTGGTGAATTTGACACACAGCATATGTCACTCTTTGTTTGGCTGTTCCCCTTTTTTGGAGAAAACACTCATTTTATATGTCTATCTTCTGTTTCAAGGCTGATGGCTTTTTGGACCTTTTGAATGTACTGTTTTTCTTATACTGAACATCATTCACGGAATACTGAGGAAGCCTGCATGGCATTGTCTCCACCTAGAGATAGGTTATTAAAATTCTAGTCCAAACTGTGTTTCCGTATGATGTGAGACTTCAAAGTGAGGTTAAATCTTAGCAGCTGCCTAAATGCCATTTCACAGTTACACAACAGTTTGGAACTTACTTTTTCAACTTTTATGTAGAAAAAAAGTATTTCTCTTGGCATTTCTACATCACCAGAACTGTTGGCTGCCATTAGTGTGGCTGTAAGTGGAGTACTCTCTAATGCAACTATCTTTGTATAGGAGGGAAATGCCATTGTTTTTAGACTGTATTTAAAATGCACCTTTTATGTAAAGAAATGGAAGGAAGGAAATCCCCAAAGGAATCTGTTATACTGTTCTGATGCCTCTCTACTTAAAAGCTGCTGTATAGTTACACTCACTCAACCAAGTGACGTCTGTACACATACACACTAAATTCCCTTGCAAATATGCAGCAAAAGAAAGGACAAATACTGGCCAATACTTGGAACAGAACTCTATTTGAAGTAGCAATACCTTCTCTATCCTGGGAGATCTGCAAGCTCCAAACTGCCACTGTGTGAGATGGACAAACCTGACGAGGTGATAGTTTCTTGTCATGATTGTGTATCTGAAATATTTATTGACATTTGCACGGAACTTTCTTTCAAACAGGCAGGACAGTACTGAGATTGTGGAGAATGTTGTTTTCTGAAACACTTCAAAGAGCTGCAGTTGTGTATTTCATGGCTGAAATGTGGTGTTTGTGCATGAATCAATAGTTCAGATGATGTCAGGCAAGTCTAATTTAGGTCTACCATTCTTGACAATGTCACTTCAACAATAACCTGGGCTCCATCTTTCTGTGAGATACTTGAAAATATAAACTCAGTGGAAATTGTAGCTGGTTTTTATCCAGGATCTGAAAGGAGTCACAAGTTTGGAAGCATAGCTTACTCTGCCTTTGCTGGTGGCTGTCATTTATTTCTGTGACCCAAGAAAAGGAAAGCGAAACAAAATTTCAGATACAGTTCCTGTTATGAATGAATTGTGTCTTTCAACCTGTTTGTAGACCTATGCGCTACACATTTTTTGAGAGCTGGCTGCACTGAACATATCATGCCAGCTGAGAGATTACAGGTGCATTTGGGATCACGATGATGGCTTTTGTTGTCCCTGATGTTCACGTCCATGGGGACTGTGATGATCTGAATGAAAAAAAAATTAGAACATATTCAAAAGCTGACTTTCATTTGCTAGACTGCTTTGATTATTTAAGGACACTACCTCTGGGTTTCTGCATCTCCAGATTTTTTTATCTAAAGTTCTGAAATACATTATTTTGTTTGTAAGTTGTGTCGTAAATGATGCCGTTATTATTTTTGTCTCGACTCCCATTTTGTAACACAACGATAACAGATAATTTCTCACAGTTTCTCTATTACATCCTAAGATAGCAAACAGCTGCTGCATTTATTATTAAGATACCTCTACATACACTTTGTTTGGCAAACATTTATGAATTGTAAGGATGCCAGATATATCAGTGCAATCTGCTACGAAAACTAATCTTGTGTGTTTATTCCTAGACTGAAAGGATAGGAGGGTGTGGGAAGTCCCAACACTTCATGGTAGAACATCCCTAGCACTTTGTTGAGTGGTAGATGCTCAGCTTTCTCTAATTATTAATAGAATTTAGGTAATCAAATTCATTACTGTGCCATGCCTGCTCTGCTTATTGATCATATCCAAGCATGTAGCATGCTTGGTGAATACTTATTTATGGATTTCTCTTTGCCAGTACAATGTGTGTTCTCCTGTTTAGTTGTTAAAAACCCAAGACCAGAGTCCTGATGTTCAGAAAATATCTTAGTTCATCAGTGTAAGCAGGTATATGTATATAGTCTGGGAAATATGTGTTCTGAGACTGTCTCTGGGGAAAAAACTAGATACTTCTGAAGGGATATTATGTATTCAGACATAAGCCACTAGCTGAAAAATTTTGTTGGCTCTGGGTGGTTGCAGAAGTAAAAGGGAAGTGGTGGAATTGCTCTTTACTTAGAACACAGTTTTGGGCATACTCTTTCTTTCTCTGAACATAACGGAAGAAAAACAACCAGAGTAGGTCTGTCCTTCCTTGGATATCCCTAGATTTTACCTCTTCAGGAAGCTTTTTGTAGGAAGTTGTTCTAAATTTATTTAGATATGAATTTGCTATATCTCAAACTTGAGTAGCATCTTATAGGTAGAAATAAATTGGTAGAAGTAAGCAATTAGAATAAATCTTTGTCACATTAGGCCTTAATGCCTGTTTGGATGTGCTTTTCAAGGCATTTTCACAGTTAAAATTAGATATACAGTGCAGCAAATGAAAATTTTTTCTTCCCCACTTTAAACTCTTTTTAATTGATATAAAAGACTGTATACAGAGCAGAGCAGAAAGTTGCTCTGATGTATGGCAGCTCTAGCAAAAGTCTTTATTACTTAATTTTCTTCCTGCTGCCAGTGAAGTTGACAAAATTTTGTATGAAGGAGCGGGTCCATGTGTTTTGTATCTCTCAATATCAGAGCTGGTGATTGCTGCAGTCCAGAACCTGGGTATGTGTGTGGTGGGTCAGTCAGTGCAATAGCTCAGGAAAACTCCTTTCATTAACAGTCTTCTAGGGCTGGAGTGGAAGATGCCATATTAATGTATTCTCACAGTGGGATTTTGAATATCCTTAAAAATATTCCATCTACTTATGCAAATACATGAGCTTGTAATATTTTATCAGTCGTCTGCAATCATTGGACCAGTATTATTAGGAGTTTTGTTCTATTTTTGTTAATAATAAAATAAACAATTAGGAGTTCCAAAAAAAAGAACAACAACCCAACAGTTGTCTCTGTTGGAATAATAGGGTGATTTTTAGAAACTCTAGGGGAAAATATCATGCTATAAAAAATGGTCATTAATAAAAGCTGTGCATAGTTATTGATAAATTGTATGCATGCAGAGATAGAGCAACTTCCTTCTTACAGTTTTAATGGTCTCTGAAGTTACTATGCTGTAAATGTCTCTGTTAAAATATGAATTTACTCACTTAATATGGTTACATTAGAACACAGACTAATTTCTTTAGTTATTAAATTATAAATGAAATTAAATTGTCATGTTTCCTACTTGTGTGAAGACAAGGCTTCTCCTCTAAATTTTATGATTTTTGTAAAATATAGGTTTTGACTTCCTTATTCTTTTGTTTTGAGCTCCTCGGCTGAATTGTTCATTTATAGTTTTTAAAAGGCTAAAACAAAGTTATTTTGATCCTTTAGAGTGTCTGAAAGTATCTCAGTTCTGTTGAAGAGGCAGCTGAAAACAGCTGGTTGATCCCTGAATAAACTGCTACTTACAGCAGCTGATGGGTCAAGCCTTTTCCGAGAGTTTGCATTCCATCTGGATCTGGGCTTCCTTGCTCTGCTTTGTATGCAGCATTGCAGACTACTCTGCATGAATCTAAAAATCTCAAATCCGGTCCAAAGATTATACAGCAAAGTTCAATAGAAAAAGTGAGAGTAATTGTTCAACCACTGTGTGACTTTTCTGTTCAAAACTGCATTTTTTTCTTACATACCAGCTATACCATTTAAAGAAATCTGATGAAAGTTAGGTCTACCAAGGAAAAAGGTATTATCAAACAGCCATACTGTATAACATTCTACAATATTTATTCATAGATTTGTAAAAGAAAAGGGGAGCTTCATAGAAAAATAGTGTCTTCTTAGAGTCTGGCAGCTAATATTTGGCTACATCATTGAGTACCTCACAAAATATTAATTACAACTGCAGTTTACCCTCAGATTGCTGGTACGAGTTGAATTGTTGAAGGTGAAAGTTTCCATGTGAATCCGACTTTAATAATTTTATTTCATTGTGTTTCCCTTTCCAAATTTGATTTTTTTAATTCCATTTTGAAAACTTCCGCTGTGTCAGAAAGCTCTGTGCTCTCTTCACCACTAAATTTCCACAAGGGTTTGTAGAAAATCTCTTCAATAGGCTTGACATGGCAAAAACCAGTTTTAACCTATTTAATAATTTAGTTGATGCTTTCTTCTTCACAGCTTTGAAAAAACTCACCATACTTTAAAAGCAAATTCAGTGTTCTAGGGGAAGGAAGCTTGACATTTGCCCCAGAATGAAATATTCTTCTCCCTGAAGTCAGATTAGAAATTGGTGATTAAAAATGCAAATTTCTCAATCCCTTCTGAACCTAGGGGGAAAAGCATTGCTTTGGTCTCAGTCAGCAGCAGCACTTACCAGGCTGGGTTGTAGTTCTCCCATGGTGTGGATCCAATCTTGAGAGCAATGCCAGTGAGCAGGTCATCCTGAAGAACTGGGTTGGCCATGGAAAACCTCATCTGGAAGTGTAATTGGGCCACAGCTGAGGCAGGGACTGAACTACTCAGAGGTCTCTGAGGAGACCTCTCTCTCTCTGAGACCTCTGAGTCTCCTCAGAAGCCTGAGTGAGGTTCTGTGGATCTCGTTTTGGAAATGGGGTACAAGGTAGCCCTGGTTGTAGGGCTTAAGATGAGTAGTTGGGCTAAAGTAATTCTTGTGTGTAGCCCTTGCTGGCTGACTTGTAATGAGCCAGGGCCCTCTCTACTGAGCAACTGCAAAAATACCTTTTAAAAGTCCAGAGGTAAAATTACTCTCAAAACTTGTATTCCTAGTAAAATGTTTCTAACGCTGCCTAATTCACTGATATCATACTTCTTTTTTACTATTAGGAGGTGGCTTTCTGTGGCTATATAGTTATATTCATTAATTGTAACTAAGCTGGTTGAAATGCCACGCTTTCTAAATTGAATTTGCACTTGAACCAGTCCTCTAGAATAATTTCTAGGTCTTTTTAAATGGCTGTGATCTGGGTTCATTAAACAGACTGTATTTTCTGTGTCTGAAACACATTTGTGTAATTAGTTTTTGTAAAAACCTGCCTCTGCCACTGAGATGCATATTGCAATCTTTCAGATACCTAATCAATAAACCAGGAATTCTGAGCCATGTTCCAAATTTCCCTCCGAGCTTTCCAGTAGTATTTATTTAGTCATTAGCCATACCCATGCACTTATTGATCTTCAGTCTACAGCTAATTTTTTTTGGTGTAATGTTTTTTGGTATAACTTGGCTACACACATGGCTTTGGTAGTTTCAAGCAGGCAATTCTTTTACCCTCTTTATCAGAATGAGGGGACATGGTGGACTGCGACTAAACACAAGCTCTTCCCTTTTTATGACGCTGGTATTTCATCATGGTCATAAAGCTCAACCTGAGTTTTTACCTGGTTATTGCATTGCTTTACTGCCAGTGAGCCATGGGCTTGCACACCTGACTTGGTGATGCTTAGAAGAAGAGATAGGAATGCAGGAATTATATCTCACTCTACATTCCCCTGTCATATTTATGATCTCTGTGGCAGGGCCAGGTAGAGTAGCATTTTTATGGCCTGAAAGAGATGAGTCAGCTAGAAAGTGTCAAACTCAAGAGAAGGAGCTGCATGATGTCTCTCTCAAGTTGTGGGCTGGATCCACTGGATGTGTCAGGAGTGTTGGGAATTTGTAATTGCTGGATATCATGCACTGCTTTGTCCTCCTGCAGTCATGAGCTAGAGCAGGGACTGAGAATGAATTCCAGTAGGAGCATAGAGAAGAGGATGTGACTGGCAGGATAATTTTCTTCCTTAACAAACACTTCATGATTTCAAAGCACAGATATTTAGAGTAAGTTGCTGATGTTTCTCAGAACATCTGGTTTCTAATAAAAGCAGGCCACTTTAGGTTATTTCACTGCTTTTGCTTTGCCATGGCTTTCTCTGGGTTGCTGTCCAAGGCACTGGGAGCTCCACTGTCACTCTAAGCAATGCAGTAAGTCTGCAGGTAACATGAAATTACAGTGACTCAGAAGTGTAGTATCATTTGGAAGATTACATAAAAGCTTGTTATTCCTAGGCATGCACATGAGCAAAGCAATGACCTCCTTAGGCCACCCATTGCTCTCAGCTGGGATGGCTTAACCAAACCAGCTCAAGGCAGTGACACAGCACAGAACAGCTCTGGTCAGTGTCCTGCTGGAGGCTGGCACTGACCAGCCATCTGCTCTTGCTCAAGCCACTTCTCTCAGCTGCTGCTGTTACTGCCACAGATGAGCACATTAAAAAAGCATTCTTTGTTGGGGGAGGGAGGTAGTGGTGGCGGTGTCGTGTTTAGGCAAAACTGAGACTCTGAAACCAAGCCCTGCTCTCACTAGACCTCACAATAAATGTATTCAATGAAAGTATCTTAACCCAGACAAATATTTCTGCTGGTTTGCTGCCAGTGTTTTCCTTCTGACGTAGCTGAATGTTTTGTACAGGGCTCATTTCCCTCGTGGTTGTCCCTAGATATCAGACAAGTGGTGGCCCTGCTCAGCAGTGGGTACCACGGGTATTAATGTGAAATGAAGTGATGAAAGGAGGGTTGCTCACTCACAAAAGAGCTGGGGTATCGTACGGTAGGTTTTTCAGCTAGTATTGGGGTTTATGTGAAGAGCTGAATAATTATTCTAGCTTGAAGATTGGAGGTTATTTATGCCTTACGGTCCTCCTGTACATGTGCAGGGGGCTGCAATAGGACTTCTTACTATTTCAGTTTGATTTTTAAGACCAGGTCTTAAGTTTTTGCATTAAACTTAGAGGTTTTTCGACTTTTATGTACAAGATCTACTTGCAGTGACAGGGGTGAATAAAGACCTTACTCTACCTGTTGCAAGGTAACATATTTTGTGAGAGAATGACTATTGGGCTTAGTGACTTCTCCAAGTCAAATAATGTGGGGTTCTTTGTGGTTGCATTATTTCTTTCATTAGTTCATAAATAGCAGCTGTTTGTCCTGGATATGAAGTGCCACAGAAATGGTTGAGATGGTAATTCTGAATGCTCTACACAACTTTTTAAAAAATCTAAGAAAATATGATTTCACTCTTCAGTGCTGCAAAATTGGATCATTTTTAACATTATCAGAATACAATGCAGATTTTAATGGTAAAAACAGTTCTGGGAATTAAATGATGCACATGAGGATGAGTTAAATACACTGATGGAGAGAGGATAGGAGCCTGTGAGCAGAAAGAATTTGTAAAATTTTGTAATGTACTCGTCACAGGACAGGTATTTGAGAAATCTCATTTTTCTTGAACAAAGCTGTTTGTGAAGAGAAGTATTCTCTCTCCTTGCAGTGTTTCTGTTATTCCTCTGCCTCATGGATACATCATCCCGGTGCCCTTTCCGTGTACCTCTCTCCCTATCCTACTTTGAGCCTGGGCAGGTTGCTAAGGAACTCATTAAAGCTGTGATAGAAAAAGGTCTAGAAACAATCAGATTGCTCTGTCTTGTATTGCCTTTCCTCTTTTTTGCAGTCTTTATAATTCCAGATTTATACAAAATTGTGTGGTGTGATGTGGTTGGATGCACCATATGCTAAGCAATAGGTGCCTTTCAGCTCCACAGGCTGTGCCTGTAAGTCAGGAGAGACACTGCAATGTTCATCCTACCTGCACTGGCATCATCAGCTGCTGTTTGTCCCACAACCGAGTCAGAAAGTGCCATTTCAGGCATGAGCAGAGCACACTGTAGGCACAGTAGAACTCGGTGAGAGGGGTGGGTGCAGGAGGGTTGTTTTACGCTTTGAGGCTAAATACCTGGAAATGGTGGTAGTTGGGAAACTGGAGTATTTTTCTGAAATGCTGATGTGAAATAAAATTCATGAAATATGGTTTTCTCTAATATCTGCATACTGTCTTCAACCTGTTGGTAGGGAGGGGTAGGCTCAATTATTTCAGAGTGCAGTTTCCTTCCTAAATGCATCCAAGTCTGGTTCCTGTTTGGAAGGCACATCGTGGCAGAAGATTTTCTGATGCCAGTCCTGGATGTTTTCCATTTTCACAGATTTAGCTGAATTTTGCACATGACTGTGATGCCAAAGGGATTTTTGCTTTTATACTTTTTATGTATTACGTAGCCCTGCAGCCTTTTACTCCATAACCTTGTGGATTCTTAGCTAGCAGTTTCCCTACCCTTTAGACAAAACAAGATTCCTGAATCACCTTATCACTGCTAGTGTTCTGGGGACCAGGGATGTTTCTCTGTCCCATGTCTCCTAAACGCCTAAACAACAGTAGAGCTAAAGCTTTTAAGGGGCCTTCAGTAGGAGGCTGAACCTAGGGGGGAATTACCTCATTAGCTGTATTTCTAATTAAGAAATTGTGGTCAATTACGTTAATTTCCTAAACTTATGAAAGTGTCCCAGTCCACCGGGGGGGTGGTACGTGCTGCTGGGGATCGATGGATCATCGAGCTCTGCTGGGGATGGATGGACTTTGGCACGCATCTTGTATCCTGGGAGGACCTCCAATAAATGTACCCGCTTTCCTTATCCTCTTAACGTTGTCCAGCTTCTGATTTTAGGTAGAAAAAGGCAACAGCTGTGCAGATACACAGCCTTTGGAGTGATTGAGTTCTGAGCCCAGGATGATTAATCTAATACAAACAGTCTTGTGGCCGAAGGTCCTTTGCAGATTTGGGATTGTACATTGGAAAAGGAGTTGCTTTTGGCATCTGCTTTTTATTTCTCTAAAACAAGAAGACTTGTAAAAAAGTTCACTTGTGCCTTGTGTGTTGAGAAAACAAGAGTTGGTTTTGGTCTTTGATATTATTACTAGAAGCTGAGCTCCCATTTAATATCTGTCCTTATGTGTCCATTTTAACACTATTTAGACTTTTCTGGAGGTCTTGTCAATATTTTTAAAACCGCTGAACTTAATAGTCATAGTCAGCAGGGACCTGGTTACTGGCTTGTCAAGCCAAAAATGATTGTTCATCTCATTCTACATGTCATACTGGCAATTCCTGCTTTGTACACTCTCACCTCTACCTAAAACACACCTGGTTTTTTTTAAAATCCATATTGAAAGTTCGTATGTGATAGTTCATAAAAATTTGATCTGTTTCTCATTTCACTCTCAGTTCTCCATAGTGATTAAAGAAGCAAGATGGCATTATGAAGAATCTAGGATGAAAAGAGTTAGACTGTACAATGTAGTTTCTAAGCATATTGAAAACAGATGAAGTCCTAATTGTAATTTTGTGGTCAAACATGATAAAGTTGTTGATAGTACTATAGGTGACAGTTTATAAGAATATAAACATTTCTGATCTGAAGGGGGGGAAGCACATGATATGTAATGACACATTCCTAGCATATGACAGTAACAAAGTTCATTCAGACCAGGTGAATTATTTATTCATGATGCCAAATTGTAGCTGATAAAGTTAAGTTCTTCGCTATTAGCAGATCCAGAAAACAAGTATCCAAACAAATTAGAGAATCATGGAAGGAATCCTCTGGAACTAAATGTTTTTTGGTTTGGAGGATTTTTTGTGTTTATTTCTCTCCTCCAGAGCTCTTGAGCAGTAAAGCTTTGGCATCCTGAAAGAAGACTGATGTTCCTCTACTATTTGTAAGGGTTAATAGGATTATTTACCTGAATATTAGAATTGGCCAGTATGATTGTGAAAATAATGGGTGTCTAACATGTGGTCCTTGATGGATGTAGTTGAGGGATATAGATCTGAGATGATTAGCAAGATTTTTTGATGGACAATAGTGTCAAACTATCTTTTTAAGATGTTCTCATTAAATTCCAAGTTTGTCTAATTGATTAAAAATGGTACTAAGATAAGATAGATCATAGACATAAGGGATTTTTAACATTAACAGTAACAGAGCTTAAATAAACGAGAAAATAAATTATGCATAGTGTACCAAACTTGCATTATGTGAATAGGATGTAGTTTATGGTAATCTCAAAGTGTAATTTTAAATAGGAGGTGTTGACTGTATGTCTTTAGCGCTACATTCCAGAAAATATTGGTCTTAACAGTTTGGTGCAATAGTAAAAATAGTATTTAATCATTACTTATAGGTACAGATGATCTCTGGAAAAATTAGAGAATACTAACCAACAACCCCAGGCCCTACACATTCTGCATGGTTTGGGCAGCTGAATTCAGTCAACCACACCCTCTTTGAGGACGTTTGATTTGGTCATGCTCTAACAGAAGTTAAATATTTGAGAGAAGAATTCAGTTCTCGGAAATAATTATGAAAAAACAAGATGATAGTGGTAATGGCTAATTAACAGCTTATGATCTCTCAGGGTGCAATTGCCCTGAAACCCTTATTCTATTCCTAGATTTACAAAAATGGAACTGTTTAGTAGGAGCAATAGTTTCTGTACATGACGTTGGTATGAGGGCTATGGGGATCATCTTAGTCTGAGTTCAGAATGTTACTGGAGAATTGGTCAAGATGCATAAGAACTGGTTAAACAATTAAATATACATTTAGAGTGAATGAGTGCTGCTGTTTATCTGAAGGGACTGTTTTAGATATTTATGTATTTTTTGTGAGACAAGTATTGTGTTGAGATTTGAACAAAGATTACCACTCATTTTTTGTTATTTTTTTAAGAATATAATCAAAGTTCAACTTGGCAATATTGTTGTTCTGTAAAGTTTGCTTTCAAGTGACAAGAAAAATCACATATTTTACTTCAAGAAAAAAGTCTGTTTTCAGGAACATGGGCATAAAAATACTGGAAGAAATGGCAGCAGTAGATAAACCATATCCATGTAATTCATTGGAGCCAATAATTATGAATTATCACAAATCATCTTTCTAGCTGTGTCAGTCAATAACCTGTGGTATTTATTTATTGCTTTATTAATGAAGTATGAGAAGAGCAGCCTAACAAAAAAAAATCATTCACTAAAATTGAGCCAATCAATCCAGAAAAATGACTAAATGATTCTTGTTGTAAAACTTTACTAATTAAAATAAAAGCTCCAGGATAACTCTGTGTTGTTGAATGTAACCAATCAGTGGCACTGGTCCCAGTTCAGATGCGAATGCAGCCTACGGAAACTAATTGACTGAGTTGTTTTGGTCTTGCCAGAGCCTAAATCCTGTCATGTTTGTCTAGTAGATGAGAAAAAGGCTTTCTGTTTTGTGCAAACTCTGGCAGGTTACATACTGTAGGCAAGACAATGATGGAGGGTTTCAGCTTCTTCCTGGTGGTGTAGAACATTGCCATTTGAATGAACATCAGGCTGGCTTGGTCTTAGTTGCAAATAATCCATGAAGGTTGAATTCTATTACTGTTTGAGATTTCCAATTGCTCTTTGATTTTTAACTTAATTAAATGAATTAAGTCAAACACATTTTGCCATTAAAATGTCCTACTTAACCTTGTGCCAAAGTAAGCCTCGTGGTATCCGTCCTGGTCTTAAACATTTTTATGATGAATGATCCAATTTATTTTTAGGTAAACACATATTCACAGTAGGAAAAACCTTCCCATGAATTATTCTGCAAACAAAATCCAGCTCCACAGTTAGATGCTCGTAAATGACTGAAAATCATGTTTATGCAAAGCAAAGGAACAAAGACTGTGCTTCATTGGATTCTTGCTTAAGCTTTTTACCTCCTGGAGGCCACAAGCCATGAACTGGCCCTTTAAATGGAAGAATAATTTAATTTATTTGCAAGAAGTCAAAATGTAAATTAAAGACTAAATTCCATTCTCAATTATGACAATAAAAATGTAATGTTTGCAGTGAGTCATGACCAGCACCAACATCTTGTACTGAAAAAATATGGATCATGAAACGCACTAGGGATATTGCCTGTCTTTCCCTTGGGGGAAGAGGAGGATCTTATTGCCCATGAATGATGGGGAGAAACGTGTTCCATATAATTTGTTATTCACTGAACTTGCTTATGATAATTCATTGAATTTTCATTGGATTAATTCTTTGAATAGAGGAAAAAAAAAACGAGTTTACCCAAGAGTCAGTGAAGTGATCATAAGAAAAAGTAGCACTAAGTAATTTTCAGCAAGTTGTTAAAACAAATTGTGTTCCAAACAAGAGCAAAAGATGGGGTAAATACTTTTTTGAGGCCTAGGAACATTTAAGTCGGCATGAATGTACACCACTTATACAGATTATGAAGTAACATTCTAAATGAGCTCCCAGCTTGTTTTCTGGTATGAAATTTGAAAATGTTATGTCTAGAGTTCATTCAATATGAATGTGGCAGTCTCTTGCCTTTGTGTTCCAAAGTCATTCCTAATCAAGTCTTCACTTAAAAAAACCCCCAAAACAAACCTGCCTGAAGATAAACAGTAAAACACCTCTGCTAAACATCTTCTACATCACTGCACTAGAATTATCTTGTTAAGGAATTTGTTTCTTTCAAATGATTCAATCAGCTAAGCAGATATTTTTTATTACCATAGAAATGAAATCGTAAAATGTAATTGTCAGGTTTAAAAAGTTTGATGTGCAATACAATGTTTCTTCGTCTTTCATTTGCTTTCTTTTTTCTTCCTAATTAATTTCCTGATTAGAATCAGAGTGATAAACTTGATTTGTACTCAAGATAGAATGCTAACATAAAGAGCAGAGTCCTAGAGGTGAAATAGATAATTGTTTAAAGTTTTACCAAGTTGGTTGTTTTCTTTTTATCTAATTCCACTTGAGAAATCTGGATATTTTACTTTATTTTGTGTTTCTGGTGCCTCAAAAACTGAGCACTAATTGTTTGAGACTGCAAACATTTCATATTAAGCTGAGAAGCACCAGTTGCTTTCAGGGCTGTAGTTACTGATAATGGAAAGAAAAAGTGTTTAGATTTGAATATTAAATTATGCTCCACATCCATGTTTCTTGGCTTTCTCTACTTTTTGGCTTAGTGATTGCAATAAAATTTTAAAATACAACTACTAACCTTTAGGCAAAGAAATATCTGCTGGGTACATGGTGCCTTTCCAGACCAGAGCATTTATTTGTTGTCTCCAGGTTTCACTGTTGGTTGTGATTATCTGCATTTAGATCTGCCTTTAAAGGGAGGAAATTCCCATTTTCATTTCATATCCACTGCTTTATATAAAAGGTTACTGAAGTCTCTCTTATCTGACATATCGATCATAGACATCTTTAGTGGTTTCAGTGGCTGTCTTCCTACTGAGATTTAGTTTTTATGTTTGGGGGTGAAGTCTGTAGTCCCACCCCAGGACAGAGTACATAATTCCTTACTTCTCCAACTTTATAACAAATACAAAAAAAAAGCTAACTACAAAGCTAGAAGACGCAAACAATTTCAGTTCTTTTTGCATGGAGTTGAGTATAGATTTGTCTGTTGATTCTCCAACATTCTCTTTTTACCCTTATTGAGCTTTATTCTTCCTGGCCTTTGGAGCTGGTAATGGAGAGGCTCCCAAGGGTGCTGCTCCAGATCGGGGAGCAGAAAGGAGGAAGGAAGTCTTCCTGCCTTGTCCGACAGACCAGCTTGCTCCTCAGCTAAAGCAGTCTGTGTTCAGTGATGGTCACTCTGGCTGCCAAGCTCTCACAGGTTAAAACAGAGAATGGCATTAAAAAAACAGGGAGGCAAATAAATACACATGGTATTGTTTGCCAGTCCTATAAACAAAAAGAAAGACTTTTTCTCAAATTGTCTCACTGGAAATAAAATGTGAAATAAGACTATCTTGGCATCAGGAAGAGGGATAGCAATCCCAGCTCTCCCAAGAAGCTATTCCAGGACTGCAGGGCTGTACGTGATAATATTCAGCCCACACCAGAACCAAGTAAATGACAAGATAGATGTGGTTTTGTACTTTTGCAATTACAATTCTCTCAAATGTCAGAAAAAATATTTTCAGTCTCTGGGGAATGAAATTAATTTTTCAACTGTATAACAGGATTTTCCTTGATGTAGAATTGAACTATACCCCACAGTCATGCAATTTACTTGTCATAGGCACATACTCCTTTCATTCCTTAAGTCTATATTTCCTGGAATTGCTTTTGCAATGTATGTTTTACTGGAACTGTGTCATTCACTGAGCCCTTACTTTTCAACATAGTACTTAAAAAGAAAAAACCACAAACAACAACAAGAAGACACACACACACAAAAGGCACAAAAAACCCCCAGAACCCCTCCCCAAACCAAGTGAAGATGAGAGGGCAAGTCAGTTCTGAGAAGCAGAGATACAGTATCAGTCACCTGATATGAAATAGTCAGAGTTTCTTGTGTACTTTTGGTGTAGTTTTTGTTTCTTTGTTTTGTTTATTTTTTTTAAAGGGAGGAAAATTAAATTGCCTTAACTGAGTGTTCATGATGGAGCTTGGGTCTCTTAAGCCAGTTTCATTACTTGGCTGCTTTTGCAGTTTGCTGAACACATTAGTGGTGTGTTAGTTCACGTGTTTGAAATGTTGATCTCCAGTCAATTCCAGCTCCTGTCTATAACATATATACATATATGCACACACACACAAACACAAACACACACACACACACATATATATATATAAATAACATTTTCAAACCCACATGGGGCTGAAATGTAAATATGAGTGATGTCCCAGCCTCCCCCACCTCTGCTGACCTAGATGTCTGTGGAAGGATTCTGAGCAAACTTCTGTCAGTTCTTGGCTCTGACTCCCTTTAAGCTTATAGACAAGTTCTGTAACCCTCACCTCCTCTAGGACTGTGTCTGAAATACACAAATAAGTGTGCCAAGATCTCTGGTGTGCTGCATTGAAAATAACTCTTTTTCTGAGAAAAGCTACTTAGAGCATATAATAGTATTATTATGTAGTTTCATACCCCTAAATAAGGATTGGCCATTTTGTAACTGACTGGTCAACTCTGAAAGCACTGGGTAAATGTGCACTTACATGACTCTTGTGTGAAGCCTTCTAAAGATAGCCTTCCTTAATCATGTTTTCTACTGATAGTGTGGCCTTCATATGACCTTGTGCTTTAATAAGCTGTACATTAAAGCATTTCTACTTAATTAGTTAATGATACCTTGATCAAATTAAATAAATGATTTAGAACAATGCTGTATTTAATGAATTTTCATTTTCAACTAATTGCTATTGCTACTAATGCCTGTAATTCGAGATGTGGTTTTGTGTTGTGATATTTCATTCATTTCTATTTAAAACGGGAAAGCTAGATCTTTCCAGACCCGAATGCATTTATTATACTGAGTGTAATTACATTCAAGCTTGTTAATTGGTGGCCTTGGATACGTGTTTCTTACACGGGATGCTTATGTAACTGCACCCTGGTAGTGTTTGCAGGCCAGGCGTACGTCAGCCTCGGGTCTGACAGCGAGGGTGTCCTCAGGACACCAGGAGCTGCTGCTGCAAGGTGGTTCAGGGTCTGTGCTTCTCCTGCTGTGGCTGATGAGCTGATGGAGAGCAGAGGCTGAGGGGGCTCAGGCTCTGCCCGAGCTGCTGGAGGCTGGGCGGGCATTCCCACGCCAAACCCAGCGTGGCTCCAGGCCCTGTCGGGCAGTTTGCAATGGAGCTTTGCCCATGTGTCTTTGCTAAGAAAGTTCATAATTTTAATGGTGACTTGAAAAGATTTATTTTCAATTTAGCCATGTTATTCCCTGTGAAATTTTAAAATGCAGTATTTTGTCTGATGGGGAAAACTGAAAATGACATCAATGAAATGTCAACCTGATACAGAGCTTACTGTGAATTTCCTTACTTATAAATGCAAAAAAGGCAAACTTAACCTACAAGCCATTTCTTTGATGTGGTGTTTGATCTGATGGATGGTCTTAGTCTCTCATTAAAGCAAACTTTTTTGCCAATATAGGCTTTATTCAGATTTTTTCATATGATTGCTACCAGACAATGACAAGAAGTGAGTGGGAGGAACTCATAACAAAAGACCAATTTGTACCATCTGTTCCGAACACGTAAGCTGAGGTGATACCATAAAGGGGAAAGCCAAACACTTATGTCTGAAAGGGTGATTAGTGGCTATTTTACATCCATTTGAAGAACATTATTCTCTTTATACTAGTTCTGGAAGTAACATATTTTTAACTGTTGAAAAACTCTCTACAAGGTTTTGCATTACCTGGATGACTGACATGGTGGTTTAGCTCTGCCTATAATGGAACTTCTGTGGAGAGCTATAGTGGGCTATTTAAAATGTTTTTATTAAAGGGTCTCCAGTTTCTGGTAATATCCATTGGTACTGTGCTTGAAAAATGCTGTTTTTCTGTTGGTATGCTGTGATGTATCAGCATAAGATCTGAGTGTCAGAATGCTCATAAGCATCCAAAAGATCTATTGGCAATCAGTGAGGTTTTCCAGTTTACAAAATAAGGTAACAATTTGTAATCCCATTAGATTTTTCTTATGCCATGGACTTTCGCAAATTCTGACAATTTTCTGGTATATCATGGTTAAGGTAGAGATCATGAGTATTTTATTTGCTGCTGTCTCCCAGAGTGTTTGCAGTAGTCTTAGGACATGCTCTCACAAATTATACTTCAAACAGAACCCTGTCCTCAGTTCTTGAGGCGGTCTGTGGTCTTTTCAGAGCACTTTCATTATAACAGTGTAACTTATTTGTTAGTAAAGTATCATGGAATAGAATCATGGAAAGGCTTGGGTTGAAAAGGACCTTAAAGATCATCCAGTTCCAAAGCCCTAAAGTATGTTATTATCTTCTAACCTCTGCAGTGTGGAAAGATTAGGTTGCACATAAAAGTTCGGTTAGCCAAGTCTAATAACTGTAACACAGCTTTTGTTGTGAAAATTTGGTGGGTTTATCTGTTTTGACATCATACAGAATATTAAAATATACAAATAATAGTATATTATTTGAACAGTGTATTATTGAAATACACAGGAGTGTGTTTCAAGTTTAGTAAGTCAGTTTGAGCTGCTGGTCCTTATTGAAGGTAGTATGAAATATTTGGATGTTGGATCCATTATTTTATCTCTCTTAATATGAAATTTTGTGAAAATGGCAGAATTTATTCCAATAGACAAAGTGCTAAATTTCTGTTCAAGAAAAAGACCTCCTAAATTCCCAGAATCACGGAATTTTTAGGGTTGGAAGGGACCTCTTTAGGTCATCCAGTCCAACCTCTCTGCCAAGGCAGGGTCACCTAGAGCGGGTTACACAGGATCCCGTCCAGGTGAGCCTGAGATATCTGCAGAGAGGGAGATTCCACCACCTCCCTGGGCAGCCTGTAAATTCATGTGCAAGGAATTAATTTCTACTTGTTGAACAGATGACAGTGCTGTGATTATTGAAGCTGATCTGTTAGTTGTTATTTCTCTCTGCGTAGGTTAATACTAAAGTTAATTACAGTTTTCATTCAAGAGCGAATTTTTTGTTGTCACGAATCTTGATTTTTTTTTTTTTTTTTTAATTGCCATATTTTGCAGCTCAATCCTGTAGATGTTTATGTAGGGAGCTCTGGAAATGTGAATCAGCTAGTGAGTCCTGTGTGGTTTTGGAGGTTGATGAAATGGTTGGGAGATCTTGTAGGACATCAGTGTGACCCTCTGCTGGATATAGTGTTTCTGCTGCAGCTCTCTGTAGGTTTTTGTGGGAACTCAGTCCTCAGAAATCCAGATGTTAGGAAGAGTTGGTGGCAATAAGGTAACTTCAGAAGTTGTGAGTGAAGACTGAAGACAAATATCCTCATACAGACCTAATGAAAGAGGTGTAGGAAACCTTGGAAAGTGAAGTAATAAGTTGACAGTTTTGGTTTTTTCTCACTGTAACGCTTGTCCTGATCTTGTGAAATTAAGTTTTACTTAAGTGCCAAGTAACTCTCTAATAATTGTAGTATTATTAACTGAAAAGGACAAAGAACCTAATAGTACTGGTACAGATTTTTTTTTTTTTAATAATGCTATTGCCTGGAAATGTTTTACCTTACCAGCTGAAGTATTTCAATGACTTGACGGGAAACAAATGGAATAATTACAGTTATTTTTGTAGCCCTTGCTATGTAGAGTTTGAGACTAAAATATATAGAATCTGTATGGCTTGAATAGTATTAGTTTTTGAAAGTAAAAGAGCCCACAGGCTCCTGATTATCTTTTATCTTCCCAAAATCTTAATTGCTTTATTTGACTCTTTATATATGCTCCCTGCTTTACAACACCCAGCCATGCCAGCTATAGTCTGTTTATATTATAATGCATGCTGTGTTACTCCAATTAAAATTAACCTTTGCATTTCAAATTGTCATTTTTTAATTTCCTTCTTTGGCAGTGAAAAATATCCTTGTCAGAAATGCAAAGCATTCTCTTCACAATCTCATCAAATAAGCAAAGTAGGTCACTCAGCCATTCTTGTATCAAGCTAATGCAGAAGGTAAACAGTAACATATTTTAAATCTGTGTATCTCAACCCTTGTTCCTACAAGGCATGATCTTATATCAGAACTGTCACTTCAAAGTATTCAAAAATCTGACATTTTATAGCCGTAACATGTCAAGAAGCCATGGGATGAGCTGAAGAGAATGAGTTCCTTCACAGGCCAGTAACAAACTGAAGTGTGAACTGGGGTGAAGATGTGCTTGTCAGTCATCATGGCAGGCTTAAAAAAAAAATTCAAACCACAATAAAAACATGTTTTGTAGGTGCTTCCTTTTTCAAGAGCCCTTAAGACTATAGTGCTGCTTTTGCTCTCGGTCAGAGAGAAACAGCCCCCACACCACCCCCCAACTAGTAATGCATTAATTACAAAAACAGTCATAAAAATAATCATTCTGATTCTCTGGAGAAACATTTGCATTTAGAAGAGCCTTCCTGCCATGGACAAAAAAAGAATGCTTAGCAATTAAGTAAAAGCTAATGTTATGGATGCACCCAATTTTCTTTTGATTGCAAGAATTTCACAATGTAAAGCTGCTTTATCTTTGATGTTGGAGATTTCCATTACGATATCAACTTCTGAAAGATATGAATAGCAAACAGTACCTAGAATAAAAATGCCTAGTTAATTGTACAGTGAATTCTGTCAATTACTATGCAAAATCTGGAGACAGTGGTAGGCCACAAACAAAAGATATTTTAAAAGTCAGTCAGTCTAATGCAAAAGTAAGCTGTGACTGTTTATGAGCTGGATCCATGCTGGTTTGTGAGAAGATAACTGAGCTTTTTTGTATCAAAAGTCTTCTACACAGATTTAGTTCCAGTACCAGCTGTATTGTCTGCTTTTAAGATTATGCCAGTAGTCTCCCATTGTTTTGCATAAAAACCGGGGAGCATACTAGGAAGTGTGGGTTTGTTTTGCTGAAGGGCTTTGGTCTTACTCAGCTAGAAGGTTTTTGTTGAGGTTTTATCATTTTGTGGTAATGTGAGTAAAAAGCAGAGGAGGGTGTGAAGTGTTAGTGGTGTGCACCCTGTCTGGGTGGCCACTGTGCAGTACCACTCACTGAATGCAGTGAACACCATTGGTGCACTGGGTGCTCCGAGGTGATGGACAGCACTGTTTGACAGCAGGGTGGGGGCTTTGTATGTGATATGGTTGCAGAGATGTAGAGACTTCTGAGCTTGTAAAAATAAATTGGATCTGAAAATTATTTCCCCTACCCACCCTCCTTCTGGAAGGCTGTTAACATCTTAATTTCATAGACAGTCCTGTGATCAGATCTGAAGTTTGCTATCCATTGAGTGGATTCTCTTGGTCTGGAATGTCACAGTAATGGTCTTTGAGGTCATACCTGTAGAATTGAATGTGTCCCTTCATCCACTTCATTTTCTTAGTGCTTCCCCCAGCTAATCCTGTGGTGTTCCTACCCAAAGTGGTAAAACTGAGGTGAATTGTGTGTGGCCTTCCCTGTCTCCCTTGGGTCAGGGACTTCAGCATAGGGCATGTACCAGAATAAAGCTTCTCAACGTCACCTGAAGGAGCCTGAGGCAGAGTGCAGAGGAAGAGTGGAAGAGTGACAGTGCCCTGGTTTCATGCAGCAATGCACCTTCTCAAGGAAAGAGATGAAATAGTTGGAGCTTCTTTGCATGCTGCCTGAAGAAACATTTCTTCTGAATGCATGTCTTGAAATTAGGGCCATGTATTTACTTTTAATGATCCTATAGTGAGGTTTGAGGCAATTAGTCCTTCCATATATTTAATATGAGCTGTGCTGATTAATTAGACTGTTGTCATGGTATATTCCTTTAATGGGAAGATATGGGAATAATTTCTGATCGTAGAATTTTTTAACAATGATTTTGATAATGTGTCGCTAGTATTTTCGTTAATATCTGTCTGTAGTTCAGTGAAGTGATAACCACTTTATTTGCTCCAAGTTCCAAGTATGACATTTTTAATATTTTAGCTCAAAAAAATTTGCTAAAATGGCAAATTAATCATACATACATCTGTAATCTTATTCACAGAAGCAGCCTGCAGCATTACAATGTGACCTTTTTAGAGCACAGTTACTGGTATGTTTTGCAGGAATAATTTTTTTTCCAGAATTCTGATCTTGTTCTAAGCAGACAGATCCAACCTAGACGGGAAATAGTGAGAAAAACATGAATAAAGTTCAGTTATTCATCTGCTTATATTTAGGTTTTAACTGGCAAAAAGAAGGGGAAAAAGACACACACACAAACACACACTTGTAGAAAAACTTTGTCAGAAAGCTGTTATACCACCAAATATGTCTCCTTACAATTCTCCAAAGGGTAGGGGACATATAATTTATAAATCTGCCATAATCAAAATTAGTGCTATTGATATAATGTAGGTGTCCCTGTTCATGGAGAGAGCCTGAATATAAATTTTGTTTAACCTTGAAAATAGCCTGATTTTACTGAGTGCCTAAAGAAGTATGTGTAGAGAAGATATCAATTTTTGTGGATTAGGTATGGCCGAGGTCTGACAGCACTCTGTTGCTTGATGTGGTGAAGAGCTTAAAGCAGTCACTGAGGTTGGGGATTATCTACAGCTGTAAGCACGCTTTTGTTACAAGGGATGTGATACACGTACATCTTCATGGAGGGGACCTAAAATATTTTTCTCTATCCTGAGACTTTTTCAACACAAGAGAAGAAAAGTTACTCCGGGTGACATCTTCACTCTACTTTAAAAATCCCAAACACAATCAAAACCAAAGAAACCTACCAAAACAATTGTGCAATCCAATCAAGTGAGTTTGAATTTCTTCCTCCTCCCACCTCCACAGCTATCTATAACTTGATTTTCCACCCTCCTATCTCTAAAATAAATTGCTAGAGAAGAATAAATTTCACCAGCCAGTTATAAAAAAAGGTTATGTTTCAGTCCAGTTTTCCAAATAGGAATGCTTGAGATGCAGGAATTACTCATTATTTTTTCCCCTAGTAATGCTGCTTTGTGTATCATAATAGCTTTCTAGGATCCAAAACAGCTATTTGAAGAAGGATAAGGTGTTTATTGTTTCAATAAGTCCAACATGCCAATAATTTAGAGCACAAAGTCTTACAGAATGCAACTTTCAAACCCCACACAAACCAGATTTCTTCCCTTCAGACTGTTATAGATTCTCTTATTTAATGTTTAACAAGACCTGATTCTGATTGGCCTTGTAAAGGTTTAGATAATTTGGTTATAGAATGGTTACTCTAATAAAAACCAAAGTAAATAAAATAAAACTCAGGACTATGGACTTGAGCTGTATATAGAAAGTTGGTGTTTAGCTACTCTCAATCTGGTTTATGCTGGATAAAATATTGTGAGATAGGTAGAGATTTCTGCCCTCCCTAAAAATGACTGAGGGGGGCTCCTCTTACATGGGGATTACAACTTTTAAGGTAGTCTTGGTTGTCCTCTTCCATATTCTGCTCTCATTGCTGTTAAAAATGTCGTCACCAATTTATTAAATAATGAATGTGCTTAGTGATAGAGGTATAGCTCATTCAAAGACCTCCAGCACTATCCATGGATAAAGCTGGGATAGACAGCTGTGCTGAGGCAGGTCAGGATCTGGAGCATCGACCAGCCTGATTGAATGGCTGAAAGAGAGGTTCAGGAGAGTACACTGATTTCCCTTAGAATGGATGTTGGATAGTAATAAAACCAGCAGGATGTAGTCTTTAGTCTCATTATGAAAAGAGGAGAAAATTAAATTATTTATTAAAACAGTGGACGGGGGTAACATCAGGAAATTCAGTTCATGTGCACAGCACGTCTGTTCCTAGAGCTGCAAATGACTTCAAGCAAAATTTCAAAATAGACCACATCATGCAATTTCTAAATAGATACGGTAGGGTCCCCTTACAGCAGCCCTAATAAATATTTCTTGTGCTATTGTTTACCCTGTTTAATAACCCTGAGTCCCAGTAGTTTTCATCTGAAATTTAATTTACACTGTTTAGACTCTACCAGTGGAATAGTTGCACTGGGACACCTCTGGAGAGATCTATTTCCTGCCCATAACATCTTGGGACTAGAACTGTTTGCCTGGCCAGGATGGTTGCGATCTAACCTGTACAGATAAAAAAAGCACTTTCACCTATACAAGTCTCCAGGCAGGCAATTTTTTTCTAATGCATTGTTGCAAAAGTTCTGTATGTCCTGACCATATGTGGCATTGTTTGCCTTGGTGAAGTGGCCTTCATGTGCTGCTGATTTTGCTCAGCTGGTTTTGTTCATTATTTTACAGATTACAGCACAATGCTAACTTCCCAACAGGAAACAGCTACACTCTTCCTGCCACAGTTTGCTTTGGAGCTGTTCTGAATGCTTGCAAGGCCAAACAGTCACTAGGCACAATGGATAATTGTGCAGTGTTCTGGTACAAAAGCCTGTGCTGCATTTCATCAGGCTGCACTAGAAGCTCAGAACTACCTTAAACTTTTGTGCTCAACATTTCTGATCCTACCTGTTCATTGCGCTTCAACGCAATTGTTCTGAGAATTATTTTCCTAATGGGATTTACTACTTGACTTTCTGTGAGACATTTCAAGTGCTTTATGGTATTAGACTAGTCTGTATTTATCATTTAGCAGGTCTGCATGGATTTATACTAGATCTTGGACATGGGCCTGGTTGGAGTGGAACTATCCATGCTAAGATGAAAGAGCTATGTGAAGGTTTATCAAATTGCTTGCCTGGTAATTTACTGCAGATGGGATTTCAAAAACTTACAGTCTTGAATATAAATAAGCTATAATAAATTTGCAAAGTTTGTTTTCTGAAATGAAATCTTCCATTAAAAAGAAAGTAATTTCCATAGTCTGTTGAACCAGGCAAGTTATTAGTGGCCACATCTTCTTTGTGAAGAAAGCATAAGGGACAGTCTTTTCAGAGGTTTTTTTAATCCTTCTTTCTGAAGACTATTCATCAGCAGCTGGCTAATCTCTTCTGTAAGATTTCTTTTTAATTGGGGGTTAAGAAGTTCTTACAACTGTTATTATTCAGGTGGTAAATTCTGACTTGATGCTCAGCCTGGTAAATGAACATACTTTTTTTTTTTTTTTTTTTTTTTTTTTGCTTAAATTGGAGCGTTTTCAGGCTCTTCTTGTTTCTAAGAGGTGTAATTTCCCCAGTTTAGATTTCAAGTGCTGCTGTAGCACTAAGATGGGGGGACAGGATGGCCTTTATTAGCTGCTCCCCCTGTATGCAAGGGCAGGCAGAAGGGGGTGACTGTGGACAAGGCTGAAGTGTAGGGAGGTAACCTAAAAGGCTGGGTTGCAAACTGGTGTGGCTGAGGAACCTGTTCTCCTTCTCTGACCCAGCTACAGGGAGAGCAACTCTTAGGAGAAGCCTCGAGGGAGCAGTTGGAAACAGCATTAACTTTTTCGGGTGGTTGCATGCAGGGCTGTCAATGCCAGGCTCTGCCATTGCAGTCCCCACGCTGCTGTGCTGCTTGGCTTCACAGGGAGAGGGATTCATGAAGAATGCCCTGAGAGGTGAAGTTTATTGGACAGGGGAATAACTTGAAGACATCTGAGAAAAGTGTGTTAGCTGTAAGTGCAGAGGGATGCACTAGGGATGAGACAATGAAGAGAAGATGGAAGTTTAATACAGTTATGAATATGGAATTTAGTGTCAGCTATGTCAGAGACAGTGCTTTCTTTTTTTAAAAAAAAAATGTCAACTAAAGAAATACAAATTGTGCTGAAGAGGGAAGTCATATCTTGTAAAAAAATTTAATAAACACAAAAATGTTTTCTGATGTTTTAAAAATTAGGAAAAAATCTTTTCTTATTTTTTTCCCCTTTGGGATCTAGCAGTATGTGGTGTGCTTAACAACAAAATTTTGCAATTTGTCATGTAGCTTTTAATTTTTTTTTATTTAGCTATTCTAAGAAAATCAATTTAGCTGAGACACTGTGATAGGATATCCAGCTATTATCACCTAATTATTAATTTCTCCTGGTCTCTGTTTAATACACCTGCTGCAGAATATTTAATAAATCATTAAAATACCTTGGATTTAACAGAGGAATAAATTATTTAAAACCATAACTGCAACCTATTTTCCCATTCCCAGCCCCTCAAACCCTTTTCACTTATTAAAGCATAAGTGAATTAAAGCACAATGAAATCATAAATATGAAAATCTACAGCTTTTAAAAAAAAATTATGAAGAGAATAAATGCAGATGTCTGGATTCCTAAATCTCATCTGCCCATGATCCATGTCTACAGATACCACACAGTTGTATTTCATCAAGCGCTTAGCACCTCCAGTGTTCACATTCTGATTGTCTGGTTTAAAATGAAGATATTGGTTTTTTCCTACCAAAGCATCAGAAAGACCTCGAGCATGATCAGATTTCTTTGTTACTTGGTTGGTGCTTTGCAGCTGGGATTCCAGCCCTGGTCACAGAGGCAGGGCACAAAATGAGTGTGTGGCTGCACAGGAGGCTCAGCACTGAGGCCCTTGATGGAGGAGGACCAGTAGCACACCATGCCTTGCACCTCTCAGTAGATTTAGTGGGAGCTGCTCGTATATACAAGTCTGTTTTGGTAAGGTGTTGCAGTTTTTGCTGTTGTTTTTACTAAATTGGGCATCTGGTTTACTCATTGAACACTAGATCCTGGTGGTATGGAAAAGCTAAGGGAAGAGTAAAGAAGCTTTCAGCTGGTATAAAATGAAACAGTGAGCTCTCTTCTGCTTCATGTTTTGTTTTTTAGGTCAGCAATACCTCTTAACTGTGAAAGACAAAAGTGGGAAAAAAAATAAAGAAAATTCATCATCTCTTGGCACAAAAAAATTCACATTCGAAAATAGTTTAGTACAAACAAGTGGAAACCTACAAACCCTCTTGGCTGAGTGGCAGAGTTGTTTTTGTGGGGGGTTGGTTTATTTATTCTTTAGTGGCTTTCCCAGATCATCTAACTTCATCAGTGTGCACCCTGATGTGTGCAGCATTTTGAGTAACTTCCATCTTCCTACTGATTTCCCAGTACCTGATTTCACGTATGGGGTTGATTTTGTCTTTATCTTGACCTGGAAGATTTTTTTGTATGAAACCTGATAATAAACTACTGAGGGAAATAGTAAATATTTTAAAGAAGCATTTTCCAATCTGGAATTACAGGGGCTCTTTGGAGGAATTGCTATTTCTCCAGTGCATAAAAGATCTGTTGCATGGCTGTTTCCCCCAACAAAGGCACTGATCCAATGCAATGTAAAGGTGCTCAAATGCAAAATTAGCTGTCTCAGGGTAGCCCAGAGCTTTGCCAGGAGGAGTAGGGGAAGAGAACATGTCTATGGGTTCCACCCATGTTCTTTACATCTCAAATCCTGGGTAGAACAGAGGAAAGGGTAAACCACAACTGATATTTTTCTGCTTCCTTGCACAGAGGCTAGAAAACAGTGTCTGTAGGCATTTTTAGCCATTATTAATCCATGCAATTGTAACCTTCGTAATTTTCTCTCTTCAAAGAGTAGAAGAAGCTGAAATAACAGCCTAAGGAGGTTTCAAAATTGGGACTTGGCATTTAAAGCCTAGTCAGCTTGCATGGCATTGTGTAGTAATTGCTAGCTAATGTAATAGCAAAACCATTACGGTGACAAAATCTTAGAGTGTATTTCTCTTTTGATGTGTAAATTAAGACTGTCAGAAAGCAGTCCCAATATTAAATAGGTGCCCTCATCCATTCCAGTTTGAAAACACTTTGCTTAATCACTGGCAGCATACATATACTTTTTTGCTTGTGTCTGCCATATTCACTAAAATTATCTTTCATGCAGACCAAAGGAGAAAGATTTACAGTGGCTGTAAAATGTTTGAGAAGTTATCTGCTGGACAAAGGGACAACGATTTTTAACTCAAATTCTGCTACCATTTTTTGTAGCAAACTACACAAAATTCAAGCTTCTTAAGCCTGATTATTTTGGAACATTATTTCTTTTCAAATAACAGTGTGAGATTAAAGAAATTCAGAAAAGATTACATGTTTCCAGGGGGTGGGAGAGAGATTTTGTAATAAGCTACTGGCCTATTTGTAGAAATTACAAAAACTTCAATAAATTCAAACGGTAACCATCTGATTTTTTCAGTTCTTTAAATCTTAATTGTTTTTATTATGGTATAGACATCAAAATATAGTTTTCTAACCAATTTTTAGTGACCACATGAAAATAGTAAGACAAACTCCCATATTGCTTTCCCACTTTAACAGAATTCTTCATAGGTGTATTTCTTCCACCGAAGATCTCAAATGGTTTTGTGAATTACAAAAGTCACTGTAATATTTCTTCATGGAAGAGTGAGATATTAGTGGCTGTATTGCTGTTCCCCCTCACTTGCTTGGCCAAACGTCTTTGTGCTTTTACCTCCTTGACTTCCTCTTCTGTTCCGGACAAACTTTTAAAACAATGATCATGGCTCAGCAGCAAGTGAATCTGCTGCAGGTGGTTTGAATGTAACTGTGTATCTCGCCTTTAGTTAGGGTGTAGTGAGGACCTAGGAATGCCTGTGGTACTGTGACCCATTTCAGGGTCACACAGCTTGCTCCTTGTCTTGTTTGGTCCTCCTCAAATCAAATAGAAGTTGAAAACTAATTCTAGGGAGGTTTCCATAGGCTTATGCAGTCTCCTAAACTGTTTTTGTGAAATATAGTTTGATGGGATTCACATGTGCTGAAATAATGAATCACTTCTAGGGAATGGAGTGAAAAACCTGACCAAAGCACTGCACAGCAGCACATTTACCAAAGCCAGCAAGCTTGCAGTATTAATACTGGAATGCCATGGAGGAATTAAATAGCTGATATGTGATGTTAGGTCAAACAATGACTTCAGCTGGTATTACCAAAGACAGGAATTGCTGCTCATCCTTCTCACACAGCACATCTCTGCCTTCCCACTCTGCAGAAGGATGTGTTATGTGACACCTGAGGCTCTGTGGCACTGTCTCACAAATCTGTCTCATTCTGGGTGTGGTGAATATGTTGTCTGGCAGCCACTGGACAGAAGGGCCTCTGCCACCTCAGTATGACACTGTAGAGCTGCTCTGAGAGCTGTGTGCCATCCCACAGTCTGCTATCTTCCTTCATCTCCAAGTCCAACATGAAAAATTCTTTTTTCCCTAAGAGTTTCACTGCAGTGAGATAAACTGTTGTTCCTCTGCCCTGTATTAAGGATACAGTAGTCATCATTTGTGTTGTTTGTAGTTTGTCATCGTTGTGTTGCTTAATGTTGAGGACTATTTCTAGAGATTCTTTGATCAATGTATTCAAGTTAATCACTGTGAGGCAATTAAAAAAAAGAGGCTACGTTGGAGTTGTTGAGAGAAAAAGAAGTTCTTCCTTAGAGAGTGCTTTCTGTCCAGTAAAGGAAATAAAAGTTTGTATAATAACTATTACGCTAATATAATAGTATTTAGAAAGCCATTTCTCCTCCTACTTGCAAATGAACTTTGAACTCTGTAAAAAGACCTTCTAATAAATTATCGTGATTTAAAAGGATTTAGGAAACATCCAAGGGGCTGTGCTACTGTTTGTTACAGAGTGCCACAATGGCACCCTAAATGTGTGAAATCTCCTTTCAACAACTTGCCTCACTGACCTGTAATCTATCTACTTTCCTGACTGTATCTTCCTTATTCCCATAGCTGTACTTTATATCCTGGTGCCACACACAGTTCTCACCAATGTTTATTGCCCAGTTCTTTGAGTACAGACCCCGTGTTCCCCTTCAGAGGCCAGAGGGATAACAGCATCCTCTGGCTGCTCGGCCACAAGACCTGCTCTGACTCGGAGCTTTCTGCAAAGCTGGTGCGGGTGCTTCTGCAAATAACCACTCAGAACAGAACAGAGCAGGAAAAAAAAGCCCCAGATCTCAGACCCTCTCAGCTTAGTAACCGAGGGCTATCAGGAAGAGGAAGCTGGGAGAGATCAAAGACATCTGATGCTGTGTGGGGAAGTGCTGTTTCAGCCCTGCACCTGCAGTCTCACCCCTCTGCCCCCACACTGCTCTGTTTCAGCGAGCTGGTTCCAAGTATCTAAAAGCTGTGGCACTTTTTCAGTTTCTAGATCCCATTCTATCCCATTTGTTAGTTGAACCAATCTTGACAGTCATTCTTTGTTGGAGTACCTTTACTGGAGTTTCATCTGTTCAGCACCATATTTTCTAGGACAATGTTATATGAATTGTTAATTTAATACATCATTGGGAAGAGCTGTCACTTTATTGATGTATTCATGTTAAATGTCATGAAGGTAAAATGTGAGGTAAAAAATGTATTATGAAAGATATGGTGCCCTCTATAGAATAAAATTTCTGGAGGACAGATGCATGAAATTTTTTTAAGAAATAAAAGATTTTTATACAAAACCCAAACAACATACAAAAAACCAACCAAAAAAAAAATCAAAATACCAAACCACTGCTCTCCTCCCAACCAAAACATACCAAATCAGAGAAGTCTCTAATTATGATTTGTTCTTCAGTGTCACTAGGCTGGTTCTGCTTTCTCAGTTGTACTGTCTATATGGAATACAGCTTTGCTATATTTGATGTTGTAGGTAAAGCAAGGAAATGAGATTTTATTATTATAGGGTGCTTTTATATACACAACAATATTTTTTCATTAGATTTTAGCCAGGTTCCCTAGAATAAGTCTGCAGGGTATGACTGGATAGAGAAAGAGCTTAATGTGGGTCTGCCTATTAGTACATGTATTATTTTACTGTGGGAGAGAGGCTTCTGCATGTCAATTTTCCCTTTCATCTTCCTTATCCAAAGCCGGAAGAAACAAAGTGGTTTTTGAAGAGTTTCCTTTCAGTGGGTTTTCTTCCAGAGGTCTCTACAGTCCCTTTATTTCACACCAGAGCTCATATGTGAGATGTGGGAGACAATCAAGAACCATTACTGATGTCTACCCAGAGGCCTGCAGAGATGATTGTGGCTATGGTGGATGAAGCCTCAGAAATTTGCTGTCTCAGACTTTTAGTTGCCCTTGAATGGGTGGTGCCTGTTTTGTGTTTCTGTTTCCTGCATTGGAGAGGAGAAAATCTTAGTGCCAAGTATTCTCGAGTAACATAGGATTGGTGGTTGGTGCTCGCTGGGGGATGGAAGTGGTGCAAAGGATTTTCTTCAGCCCTGTGTTCTTGCAGGTTTTATTTCACATCAGTTAAAGACACATGACTGCAAGGCTGGGATTTCTATCACTACTGGGCTGTGTGGGTCAAGTGCTGCTCCTCTTCTGCTGTGACTTTTCTCTGAGTGTTTTCTGAAGTGTAGGGGACAAAGGTATTTGGAAGTGTATGTGTGTTTGCTGAGTGTTAACTGGAGAGTGCTATTCTTCAGTTCTTGAAAATGTTTTGGAATCTCGGGGAGAGGGGCTTGGCTTTTGTTTGTTTTGTTTTTCCCTATATATTTATGATAAACAATATCAGTCTTCCTTTCCATGGATGAAACGTACCTGTTTCAAGAGGATTGTTACCCGGGAGGACTGTGTCATAATCTTGGATATATTTTTGTGTATTCTGACAAATATTGTAGCAATTTGGTTTCCATATGGCCTAGGGAGGACAGTGTGCCAAGCTGTTGTGATTTTTTTTTTTTTTTTAATGACACTGTTCCAGCATTGGACTGCAGAATGTATTGGTCTAACAAAATATTGTGAAAAGATAAAGTTTGGCTGAAGTTTAAAAAACAATAATAATAATTTTAAAAAAATCTGATTTGATTTAATATTTTGGCACTTCCCCTATAGCCAATAATTACTGTGATATGTTGTGCTCATAATACCCCAAGTCACTAGGCCTATGTGTGATTTTTAAGCACCGTCTCCTGCCATGTTTTTGGCAGCTGCTCATGTTTTCAGTCTTGTTTATCCCTTGCACAGTAAAAGCATGTGCGAGCTCACTGTGGCTGCCCGGGAATCAGGCTGTAATCCAGATAATTACATCCTGAGATTCCCAACCCTGTAACTGGGAATAGCACACACTCTTGTCTGCTCAGACCTGAGAAAGTGGAGCTGAGCTGTCCTTAACCACAGCCCAGCTGTTGGGATAGGGGGGGATAGAAGATGATGGCTGTTAGTTTATGTTTATAATAACACTCATAAATAGATGCACTGGATTACAAATGTGCAGTTTAGGAAGAAGGCTTGAGGGTAGATGATCTAATTATAATGGGATAATTTAAAATTACTAATGTTTTGTAAAACAAAGAATTGTAGTAGTATTCAGTAATGAAGAAAAAACTTAGATACAATTAAAATATTTAGAGATTTATAACTGTTCAAAATTATTTTTATTGTTATTTGCAACTATTCCCCTTCCCTTTAGTTTTAGAAAGACAGACTTATAGTTTGTTACTCATAAAGGAAGAAGAAAAGAAAAAGGAAGCAAGAATATATATAATTGTGCTTATTAGAAGAAATAGTCAGAAACTGATTAGTGTGGGAGGAATTAATTATTGAATCTACCCACGCTCTCTGTTTTTTTAAGTTTTTGCTATTCAATTATGCATCAGTAAATGTTACCATGCAATCACTGACAAGGTGGTAATTAGTATTTATGAATTGCTGCTTTTTAAGTCTGACCTTTTGATAAATTCCATTTGTGGAGGTGGTTTTAGGTATGCAGTGATCTTGAGGAACCGTGGGGTTTTTTGTTTTGTTTTTCCTCAGTCCTGAATTTTTGATACACTGTTGCAGTAGCAGTGACTTACAATCCCCTTTTATTTTTGCTAATAAGAACAGATGCTTTAATGCACAGAGAGGTGCCCCTGTAAATCACTGAATTAAAAAAAGAAAACAATTCATAAAGTTAGGTAAGGAAATGCATGTAAATGAGTGATCAGTGAAAAGCATTCTGTAAGGTAGTAAACAGATGCCTTTTAAAATCAAGCTTCTTCTTTGGGTGCCTAAATGGGATTTAGATGCTTGTGTTTAACCAGACACGAAGATTTTCTCTTTCAATTATTTATGAGCCCTTGAACAGAGCAGAGGTCAGTGGTGTTATCTTTACTAGTTAGTTATACATCAGTATGACTTCATTCTGAAAATAACCATTTTTACTCCTTCTGAAACAGAAACCCAATGTTCCTAATCCCCCAAGCACTGGTTTTGTAATGTCCAGAGCTATTAAAGGGGCTTGTGGGAGTAAGTGGGATCATAGCTAATCAAACTGACTGAGGGCATTGTGGTCAGTGCTGCTCAACCACTTGTCCAAATGAAGGCTCCAACCATGGAAGAAGAGCACATTATTGCTTTGATTTCCAGCCTGTCCGGCCAACATGCTTTGTTCTTCTGCTGCAATGAGTGTTTCTGTGTATGCAACTCCACCAGAATTTATTTAAATATTCTTCAGCAAAAAAAAAAACCAAACCCCCGAAAAGGAGTTAATGCCAAATACTGTTTGGTTTACTCAAAAACCAAAAAGAGGACTCTTGTTTAATTTCTGTATATACAAAATTGTGTATTTGTGTGTATCTTACATTTGTGTGATGTGCTTGGCTTTAATATTATGCTGAGGATTCATTGCTATCTGGAGTGCTCCACTGAGGCAGGATTTCAGGACACTTGTTCTCTTGAGGAAACAAGGCTGTCTGGATATGAATTACAGAATCCTAAAGTTGAATTACTATGACTCACATCTTTCACATTTTGAATTATATTGTTTGCTTATGGGATGGAGGATTACTTTCTAGTAGGCTCATTTAAATCTTGCTAAGGCACTAAAAAAAATTTTTTTTTTCAAATGTAGGAACAGTTGATATCAGAAAATTCAATTTGATCAAAATGGGTTAAGTCTCTTGGGTCCCACAGTGTGATGTGCTGCTCTTTCAGCAGCACAGTCGCCTTGTGTTCTGCGAGCAGGAGCAGAAAGCCTCCTTATGTCAGCCTTTCTCAAAGAGCAGCCCTAAGTGGAATAAATAAGCTATGGCTGGGGGTTTTTGTTTGTGGCTTTGTGGGGGGTTTGCAAGCTTTTATGACTGATTTAAGTAGGATATATACATATAGTCTTGCACCACCTGATGGGCAAATATGCCCTTGTTTCCCATTCTTCCCCTATTTGAACAGTATAAAGTAACTTTGTGGAGTTGACAAGTATTAAATATTCCAGTATGTTCTAGATGTAAAATTAAACTCAAGGATGAATTATTTTTATAATACTATTTTTCTATGTTCTGAAAGTGGTTTTGAAATGTATTGAGTCATAAAGATGCTTCAGTCGGACAATAACTCTGGTGTTGAAACTGGCTATGGAGAAGAAAATACACTGAGTTTCTTTGCTTTCTTGGTTTCACTTTTTTAGCCATCTTTTCCTTTAAAAATGTAGAATCCTGATAAGAACATGATATATCATGTGCTGATGTGATTTAACTATAAACAATAACAATTCTTTGAACAGCAACATACATAAGGACTCTAATTTTAGTTAATTAAAAAGTACCCATGAGCAAACTGGAAAAAATTGAGTTCATGTTTTTTTCTCATAAAAAAAGTTTAGCTTCCAGTTCTAGTTATGTGGCATTAATGAATAGTAGCTGTTTAGCAAAGTAAATGCAGAAATTCATTAAATTTGCAGAAAAATTTGCAATATCTTAGTTAATTTTCTTTGAGAACTGATTTCTTCTGACTAAAGACGAGTTTATCTTTGGATTGTCAATAGTTTGCCACCTTAAAGTCTGTGGTGCTTCTATATTTTATGTACTGTTTAAAAACATTCCTCAGTTGAACAATATTTTGGTGTTCTTGAGATTTTTGTGGCCAGGTTAATTTTGTCATCATAAACAGGAAAACCACTATTATCTTAAAATCTTTTTTCTTTTTAATTTGTATTCAGGTTAGTATGCATTGGTTTGGTTTTTCTACTTTCATAAGAATTTGAATGTAAAACTGTTCTGAGAAAAGTTCCTTTAAAAACCCAGCCCTGTGTGGACACACAGAGCCAAAGATACTTTTTATTTATGGGTTCTTTTTTGCCATTTAAGTAGAAGAAAATATTTGTACAATTTCAGAATGTTTGGTCCCTAATGTAATTGATCAGCTTAGCTGGGAACTGAACTGAGATGTTTAATGAACAGACACTTTAGCTACAGTATATTCTTACATCTGGAAAGGAACTAAATAATACTAAGGAATTGTGGGAAGAGATTTCGAGGTGTCCTTTATGAATGATTTATGAGAGTTCATGCTCTTTCACACACAATGAAAATGGATTCATGCTAATGATCTACATTTTGATCTTCAGAACTTTAGCAGTAGTATTAACTCACTAAATGTTGTATTTAATAAGTGGAAATATGTGGTATTAAAATACTTCTAAGTAATTTTTTTCTATATTAGGAGAAAAATGTGTTTGAGTAGGATGCAGTGTTTCCACTGCCATCTTGATTTCTACACTCCCTATTGAAAATCCCATAAAGGAGTTCATACTTCTAGAGCATTTAAGTCTCTTGACCTGCCTTTTCTTTCTTTGCCTTTTGCAAGTCACCCTAGAGCGATCTGCAGGACTTCAGTCATAAAAGATAGGGGAGAGGTGCCTCTTGGCATTCTGGAAGGCAAATGCTTTCCCATGAATTGTTCCCTGAAGTTCATATTTAGAGGTTGACCGAAACTGCCTCCTTTTGCCTTCAGCCCCACTATCTTTCACACAAATTGGGCTCACTGACTAACGTTGCTTATGTAATAATTAGTGTCATTCCACTCTTGGCAATATTGCATGAAACACTAAAACAAGATATGAAAGTTATTAATCTTGAATTATTTTCCAATTCAGTTTCCTGATGCTGTGCAATAGTTCGACTACTCTGAGATGCTCCATAAAGCCAAAAATCTGAGACTTGCCCGTGCTGATTCACACGACCTGTAGTTGGTATCTATCAACAAACACCTGCCAGCTGCCACTTCATCTGAGGAAACCCAGAGCAGTCAAAAGGAAATGCTTCTCAGAGGTAACAGAGTTTACTTTTTTTTTTCTTTTAATTCATTCTCTCTAGAGCTATGAATTCTGACCATTTGAAACTGTACAGTTCTGTTGACTGAAATTTGTTGCAGGAAAGCAGCAGAAAAAAAAAGGGGCGGGGGAAATGAAAGCAGCTCTTTAGCCTTGGGTTTTGAATTTTTCCTCTAGGGTTTATTTAAGTTTTCAAATACATATTTTTAGCAATTTAGGGTATCTGTTTCTGTTCTCTAGAGAATTTGTGTGGGGTGCTTCCTCTTACAAAAATAATACCTGAGAGCTGAAAGCTTCTGATATGCCTTCTGATCTGCTCCAGGAGGCCAATTAGCACATTAATATAGAATTCTGTGTTATACCCTGTCTAGTTTATGAAGTTAGCCACTTCCACATCCTCGTATGATAAAGTGGAGAGGTAAGCAGTGCAATACATTTTGAACACCTGCCCGCTGGGAAGCAGAGACTGGAAATGAACTATGAGCAATGTGTACATAAGCCCGGCTTAAAGAGCTTCTGTGGGGAAATCTGAGAACAGGCTTTGCTGTGGACACTTTGGGGATGGCTTTTATTGCTATTGCTGTGCAAAGTCCTTGTTACAGCCATTTATATTAAGCTGCACTGTGGGGTGATTAGTCTTCTGTAGATGGGTGAGAGGGAGATGACTGTTGTGTATGGCTGCAGTAAAAAGGCTGTATGTTTGGAGGAAATTTCATGGATTGGATTTGACCTCTGCAGCAAATGAGCTGTGGAAATCCTTGGAATTCTCACCCAGAAAAACAGAAAGCATGCATTTTCCTCATCCAATGGCCTTCAACAATTTAACTTGTTTTTCTGTAGCTATAAGGGCAAAAGCCTTTCTATATCTATGCCTCTCAATCTTGCCTTTTATTATTTCTGAATAGTTTTAGCTGAGGCAAGGCAAACACTTATCATGTTTGGCTTAATAATTTTCTTCCTGAGTGTGATTATAGTGAAAAATATTAGACAAAGGAGTAGGAGGGGAGAGAAAAACTTTGAAATTGTGCATGGGGGCTGTAGCTAGAACCCCCTAGGTGAGTTAATGAGCGTGGTGGGAGCCTGCCTGCCCGGGCTATCAGTACTCAGCACTGTGGTATTGGTGCTTTGAAAGTGCTCTTGTCATGAAGACTGCTCACAGAGCTGGAAGGTGATGTGTTATTGTCTATACATCTTGCTGGAATTTCATACTTCCAGGAGACTGCTAGCAATGCTATATGAGTTTGTGCTGTTGCTGTGATACAATATTTTTTAAGCATACTTATCTCAAAAGCTACAAGCAAAAGTCTGAGAAGTTAGTAAGTTGAAGGCAAGAAGGGTTTATATTTGTTTCATTTATGATTGAAACAGGAAATGCTGTTGTTTGGGATTTTTAAAAAACCCTTTTTGCAATTTGCACTTTTACTCTTAGAAATGTCAGTCAATTTGTAGAAGTCAGAATCTTTCCTGATCAACTTCTGGTACATTTTAAGACTGATCAGTAACTTACCATTCCTCTAAAACAATGGTGCAGTAGACACAGGGCAAAAGGCTCTGTCTGACAGTTTCTGCCTCATAGGCCTGTAATGGTTGGAGATGTGTGTTGTGCCTGTCTTGTAGGACACGCTCTCCCAGGGTAAAAGCAGCAAAAATAGCATATAATTGACTTGGTTACAGCATATTGGCTTGTACCCCATCAGCAAAAGCCACACATGGCTGTGATGCTGAAAGGTTTTTCCCCTCCTCAGTAAGCAGTATAAAGCGGAGAACAAAATAAAGTAAGTGCATAGCTTGTCCCCAGATGTCAGATGCCAAAGTCACTGAAACCTGTAATTTAGATGATCTGGCAAAGATTTCAATTTCTGGAAAATCTTTTGGGATCTTTCTGCGGTATCAGCTCTTGCCTAAGGCTTTGTAGTAGTTGCACAGACAACAGACTAGTTATTGGGTTTTCTTCTTTAGATTATCTAGTAGGATGCTTAACCTTGCTTTATGTGGTGTGGTTTTCCATTTAACAAGACGAAATCTAGTATTAGATTCAGTTCAGTCTTGATTGTCTGAATCTCATTTATTTCCTGCTATTAGACCAGAACAACAGGTTCTTACACTTTATTAATAAAGAGTTGATACCTTCATCCATAATTCTGTTCTCTCCATGTCCCTTTTTGTATGGATTTGTAATGTAATGTTGAACTAAAGTGTGGAGGCTTGATAATACAAATTCAGTTACCTAAATCAGTCAATTTTGGATAAGTGTATCGGAAGAAGCATATTTATAGCCAATACCAGGAGCTATGTCAAAGGGAAGTAAAAGACCTTTCTGTGGGCAGAGTTATAAGATAGGTGTGGTGTGGAAAACAATGAAAAGGATGAGGGGAAAGGATAATAATTAAAAAAAAAATATTGTGAGTGTTAAGAACTTTCAAAAAAGCAAACATTTTACCCAGTATTCTTTAGCAAACTTCTGATATCGACTTTAGGTATTTACATATAAACAAAAAGCATTAGCTGTTAATATTCAGGCAGTCAGATACTCAAGTATTTTGTCCCTTTGCAGGAATTTAAAATGCTAATGAACGATTAAGCTTCACTAACAAGCTGCCTAATTTCACTTGCAATGATTTAACAAAAGTGTTTTCCATCTGGGCGAGCCGAGAAACAAACAACTCAATTTTTGGCAACAGATTTTTTTAATGTATTGTTCTTTCTGAGTTTGCATTATGATGCAGTCATATAAAGGGAATTATTTGCTGTTTTTGGTCCCTGTCAGAAAAATACACATGGGTAATCTTGTTAAAAGAGGAAAAAATTATCCATAAGACTATGTCAACACATTCTCTACAGCTTTTTCTTTAAAAGCACAGATTGAGTATCACATTTTTCAAAGCAAAGAACCAAACATTTATTTAAGATGGGATAATCAAATCTTTGAGGCTTATTTCTAGAGTAGTGATTAGGAAGTTCTGGGACCATATTCGAAATCTCCAATAAATGCATTGTTATACAGCAAGATCTAAAAGGAAAGACATTATGGATTTTGTATCCAAAATACTTTCTAGCTAACTAAAAGCACATTTATGATCTATTTCTGTAGTTTCTTAGTGCACTTTATTCTCATAATGCAATGCAATGAACTTTTGAATTATGGCACATGTCAAGAACCATGCAGAAAGTAGCTGTTTTCTGGCATTCAGTGTGGATATTATTTAAAGACAATGTTGTGTGATATTGGCTGGCACTTCCAGCATATCCTTAAAAGCTGTATTTCTTCCTTCTTCACTCCTTTTACCTCAGTTTCAAATAACTTATTTTACCTAATTTCCCTCAGAGTTATAAAACTTGCCCTTTCAAAGTGAAGTGTTATACAGATGTGAACAAATAATTGCTCTTTGGTCTGGTGCAAATGCAGTGTTTACCTTAAGGGTTTTTTTTCTTATTGCATTTTAAGAACTTGACATAGAATGAAAATGGGTACTGCAGACATCCTAGGTAAAGGAGAAAAACATGAATAATTTTGCTACCAACATCTCTGTTCACTGCATAGGGAGAAAGAGGATACCTATTGTGATATTTTCATCCCATTTGCATAAACAAGATTCTCTGCCTTATGAACTTGCTTTTATAATGTACTTAATATGTACTGTCTAGCCAGCAAGGGATCACAATGTGGATAGAACCATTTACACAGGAAATTCCTTTAATCCTGAGTGTGGCTGTGCATGCATTTGGAGCCATGGATGTCCTTGGAGCAGTCGGTTTATTCAGCACTTTGCGGCATCAACCCCTCAGTCTTGAAAACACACTGAAAGCAACAGCAGAATTCATTCTTTGTATGAATGAGCTTAATAAGAAGAAATGTTGCCTGTTGCAGTGGCAAAATGTTCAGGAGAGAAGTGTTTCCATGTCATGTCGTGTTATTGTCATGAATATCACTTACAAATCTAAAGGAAGGGGCTTTTATCACAATGAGATTGTTAATATAGACATATTTCAGATTAAGGTTTTGCTTGTTGTAGAATTGTTATGCTTATTTTCTGCTTACATTGGCAGGTCTTCTAAGTTTTCCTAAGTAAAAGTTTAAAATTACACTGTTAGAGGCCAGTAATGCTGCTGCTGATGTAGGGGGCTATGAAATGAAAATATTTATGGTCAATAAACTCCTATTGACTTCAGTATACCTAAGACCAGACAACAAATTGCTTCTTTCTCACTGTTTTTTTAGCCTTATTGCACTGGAGTAATGACACACACACACTCCCCCCATTTTATTTCTCTCCTTTGAAATCTTAAAAGAAAATGGGGATGTAAAAAATGTGGTGGTGGTGAGAAAAGAAGGTTCTTCTCTCTGGCAGTAAGTGAGCTTACTTTGGCTGTAACTTTAGTCTTGCAGCCTTGTTGTGCACTGTGGGGTAGTGAGTGACTGAGGTCTGAATCACGTGGTTGTGAGAGGTTTGTGCACTAATCTTCTGCTCTCCCATGGCAGATAGTGAAATCCTAGAATGTGGATGTCACTTGCCAGATTAATTGAACCTCATCAAAGTTAAATCAAATACAAAGGTAAATATTAGTAAGCCTAAATTGTTATCATAAAGTTATTTTGTGGTTATTTATTGAAGGAGTAGGTCTTGATTTTATTTATTTTTATTTTATACAACAGTATTAGATTCCTTTTTATGCTTTTCACCCAGTGTAAGGACTGGTTTATTTTGGTAATGTAACAATTTAACTCTAATTGGGAAATTGTGCAATTAAAAAGCCCAACATTAAAGAAAAAACTATTCCTTTAAAGGTTCTACATGCTGGATGTAAGTTAATGCTGTTTTCATTAGAAGTTTTCATCGAGTCCCATCTGTGTGAATATACAGCAATGATGAATTATTAACGTGCAGTGCTGTAAGAGAATAGTCATTTACTGACAGAAAACAGCATTTGGTTTGATACAGGAAATTAAATCACTTTATGCTTGTGAGGCTTGTTAATTATATCTGAAGTAAAGGATTTTAATTGATCTCGATACTTGCTGTGCAAAATAATTTTCTTCACTTGAATGTGAAAGAATGCATAACAATTATTATTCTGTTTTTATCTTTAATATTGGTTTAAGCTGTTAAAGAAAAAACCACAAACAGTAGTTTTCAACAGCTAATAATAATTTGGTACAAACATAACTTACCATGTATTCAACTTTTCAGTAACTGGAAGAAGAATAAACACAATCCTTATCTTTTAATGTCTTGGCTTGCCTGAGAAGATGGTTGTTCATTAATCACTAGGTAGCCTTCATAAAAATCTCTTTGTAGTCTCTCTGTGTGACTTGGGAATGGGCTTTTCAGGCTGCCAGGAGCATAATTAGAGGAGCCTGGTGGGCAGCAGAGTGTTCAAACACTTCTCTAAGCACTGGCCAGGGATGTTGCTGAAGACATGGGTGGGTATTCCTGGTAGCAATGGCTGGGAGAGCACAGGGTCTCTTTGTGGAGGGGCAGTCCTTGGGCCCCTGCTGGCCTCTGTTGGCAAGGCAGCAGCAGGTGTCGTGTTTGCATGGGTAAAAGCAGCTTTCTGATAGCTCTGCATAGAGAGTCCTGAGGAAATTTGTGACTGCTGCTGGAGAAAAAGTGAGGCTTCTATGTTTGGGGCAAGGAGAAGAAGTCTTGGCTTAGCTTCCAGGTAATTTAATCTTTCTTATATAAATAAATAGCTTAAAAATTAAAAAAAATTACACTGATGATTTAAAATGTGATATATTGCAATTCTATTTACACTTAGCAGACCAGGCAAGTTATAGGCATTTGTTCACTTGCCTCAACACATAAAGTAGAGAACAGTATCAAAGGATTAGGATATCTTCAAATTATGGAATCCATGTGGAGCAGGAGGCCATGAGGCAGAGCAATAGACCGTACCAACCTACTGGGGAACCAAAGGCAACTGATGTTCTCTCCCAGCTCTCGGTGACTGCCTGTATTGATTCCCACTGTGATGCTTCTGGTCCAGAAGAAACTTCTGTGCATTTTTTTTTTTTTTATGATATGTTTCCTCTTGTTTAGACTTTGGTGGGGGTCAGAAGACTTGAGAGGTTTCGGTTCAGTTCAGCTATGCTAACAAATTTTACTGGAAGTAAGAGATATGAACTGGAGGTAATGACTAGGCAATGACTAAATATAGTAATAACCCAAATTGTCCACCTAACCTTCTCCATTTCTGTTCCCTTGGAGACATGGCTATGACTGATCCTGGAGGGAAGAGTGAGAGAGGTCAAACAGAAAGATTCTTAGTAGTGTTCTGTTTTCAGTTCCAGTCCAAAACACAAAACTTTCTGCATGTTTTCTATTCATCATATCTGCTGCACAGGCAATACCTACATTTGGTTCTTCTCCCTTGAATCTGTTAATGAAGCTTATGACTCTTTCCACCCCCACCTCCTAATGTGACTACAGTATTTCCAAGCTGGAAACTACGTGGACACATCTTCAGTGAGCTAGACAGTTATGGAAATGTAAACCTACACTATTTAACCAGTATAATGCAGATAGTGGCATCTCTTTTTCACAATTTTGTATCTGTTAACACACTTTAAAAGCCCCTACAATCTGTTCATTAGGTTTAGCATTGCTATGTGGAAAATGTGATCTTTACCAAGATACCTTAGGAAGGTTGAGTATTTAAGTCTGAATAGCATGTTTGTCTATAAAATGAAAAAGAAAATAAATAGAATTAACCTGTGACTTGGGGATGAGACCCAGGATGGGAATAGAAAGCGTAATAGAAGGAAATAATAAAAAGGTGATTATTTCCTCAGCTGGTTTCTTATCTGCTTGGGTCCAGAGTGTTCAGAGACCAGAGCACATTTCAGGGCAATTGAGTGCTGGAAGATTTCAGTACCACTGCACCCTCCTCATCTACTTCTACAGCCCAGGTAGAACCTTATTTACCAATGAAAAGTGTGGAAGAAATTGATAGGGCTCAGTTTGAGAAGATTAAAGGATGTGCAGTCAGTTTCAAATGCTGTTGAAAAAAAAAGGAAAGAAATGGAAATGTGGTTAAACTACTTGCATTTGGAAAAGTTCAATCAGCTTTGTATTTCAAGTTCTTTTAGCAAACACTTTAATATATTCTGTTTCATCAAAACTCATGTTTTTCACTAAAAGATAATGACAGGAAATTTCCATCCAATGTAGATGTGAGTCTTTCTGCAGGTTTGTGGTCACTGAAGATTTAGTCTAGGGACACTGGAATATGACAATAGCCATGTGGGTGTGTTTCCTATCACGAATGTCTACTTATTCTGTCCTTTTCCACGGTCAGGATCAGTTTACCTGGGCTGTACAGCTACTTTGTAGGTGTCAGGATCTTCTGTTCCCTTGCATGAATGTTTTTAAGCACTTTTGACCAGGATTACAATTAACTAAATCAAGCCAAATATTCCTTAATGTGTGTTGTCTGGGAGAAGAGCCTGACCCCCACCTTGCTACAATCTCCTTTCAGGCAGCTGTGGAGAAAGATAAGGCCCAGTCTGCCCCAGTGTGTAGTGCTGCAGGGGTTGCGATCCAAGTGTAGGACTCAGCATTTGACCTTATTGAGCCTCATGCAATTGGCCTCAGGACATCGATCCAGCCTGTCCAAATGTCCTGGTGGTAGTTGCTGGAATGATGTTGATTGATTGATTGATTGGTGATGAAAGTCTGAAACAACAGATGGAAAAATGGTGGTAATATGAGATTCCACGTACTCATGGTTGCACATACTCACGGAAACAGAGTGCAAACACCTAAGCATTGAAATGAAAACTTAGGGTTAGGTGGTGAGCTGGCATGTGCTTATGGGAGGGATCTCATAATTCTGAGTAAATTAAATAATGTTTTCAATGATGGTATTTACCCTTGCTATTGTTTAGTCTTCCAACTTGCTTTCTACTCTTTTGTCTCAAAAGAGTGGACTCACCACATGTTTCACAGCAGTTGTTATTCAGCATCAGAAAGGTAATACTGCAGTCTGATCTATAACATGAAAATTCATTATGGTTTTGTGGGTTTTTTTTTGTTAGTGTGTTGGGTTCTTTGTTTGTTTAGTTGTCCTTCTTTTTCTGGCAAAATGTTATCTGGATGGTTTTTAATGTTACCTCGATTGAAACTGGGGACATGTAATATTAATGGGAACTTAGTATCAAGAATCAACATTTGCATGCTTATCCTATCATGGGTGCTGCTTTTAGGTTTTTATTCTTAACAAAAGGAAAGAGAGCATTATCCAGAATTGACAGGTAAAAGCTTCCATCCTTTTTGCTGTGAATCTGGTTTAGGGTAAAAAATCAGGCCTCGCTTGTATCTTGTAGAAACTTCTACGTTGGACACACAACAACTGTCACTGGTCACAAGACAGGCACCATATTTTGTATTTTACATTTTTGGCAAGCTAATAAACCTGCTAATCTGAAAAATCAGTACCAAAACCTCTAATAATTGCTTATGATGTCACTTTGGAAAGTATTTAATACTTTCCAAACAGTTTTCCTATCAGATACTTAAAAACTGCCACAAATCTTTCTATACCTTGACACCTGTATTCTGCAGAACCATGGTACATGTACAGCTGTCAGACTATGCTTGTGACTTGTCATATATTAATTTCACAATATGCCTTAGATTAGGGAAAAGAAGTTGTTTCTATTAAACCTTTGTAAAGACATGCCTGCCAGAGTTTTGTTTCAAATGATAGCATTATGGTAACTCAAGAGTTGTGGCATCAACTTTTAAAGCAATAGAATCAAAATAACAACAAATCCAACAAAATCTACTAATTATTTCTGATGCAATAAGGTTTAGTTAATCAAAGCTATGGAGAAATCCTACAAACCTCTTGTTTTTGCAAGTAAAGGAGTGTCACTAGAGAAATTTGGTTTATTATAATTACAATACCAGATCCCATGAGTAGCAGATGTTTTGAGAAAGCTGAAAAATTGAGTTAAGTTTTAATGAGAGCTGTTGTTGTGGTTAAATAATGCATACCTCCAGCTACAGAGATGTTACATTTAGAGATTCTAAAATCTTATGTTCCAGTCTTGAAAACAATTAAAATGTCTTTTTGCCACCAATTTAAGTAATGCTTGAAAACTAAGAATTTTAAGTGTCTTCCCTGAAGCAAGAAACACAATAACAATAACAAAGACTTATTCCCTATTGTACTGCTTGAGCTGCATTTTGCAGCAATAGCTTTTTGAAAAGAACTAACCTTCAACAACCTGAATTGCTGAAATCTGGAAGTGAAGGATGTTCTTTGGAACAGGAAAAATGCAAAGATCTGAGCATTTCAGAAAACTGCTACACAATCTGTTCAATTCAAATAGTAATCTTTCATACAGTATTTTATTTCCAAGTTTGTTTTATTGACAAAATAAAACAAACCATTTTGTTTGGTTTCCATTTGTACCTCATCTCCCAATCAACTCTTCCCTTTAGATTTCGCACTACTTATAAGATATGCCAGAAATTTAATTTCTTGAGGGTTGGTTTAAAGTGCATTTTGGATTCTCAGAAATCTCTTTTGAATCAAGTGGAAAAAGGGCTGTGAGCTGGTTGGATGTGCAGAGAGTTTGGTGCATGGGGACTTCAGCCTCCCCTTTCAGGCATGGCCCTTTCTGCCCTATTCCACTGGCATGTGCTGGACTTGTTCTTTTGTCTTCCTTCAAATCCCAGCCCAGGCTGCTCACTTTAGCAGGCAAGTCCCAGGCTTCCCAGTTTTCTTGTGTCACTCAAATATTTCATTTTCTGCAGTTTCTAATTTTGGGACACATGATAGTCTCTCACAGAGTGGTTTCTTTCTTTCTCCTGACTCTGGAGGGGAGTTTTGCTCTTTGTGCAGAAGACCAGAGTGGGAAATCACCATTCCCAAACCACCTCTGCAAAGTGAGCCTGGTCCACCACAGGCAAAGAGATGTCCAGCACAGAGCAAATGTTTGCCATCTTCCAAGAACACCCAAGCACAATGGTTATCAAATCCTACAGTAACGCTTATGTGTTGAATCTTTTCACATAAAAATATTTTTTTACTTTTTAAAGCAAAACTACGCAGTTGGTGTAGGTGTCCAGAATAGCCAAATGTGTATGAAAATAACCAGTAAAGCAGTGGATGTATCAGACTGCCTTAATGATGGGCAAATCTACAAGCTTTCCTTCAGCACACTGAATCAATTCAGATTGCAGATTTGTGCTGAACAAGTGGAGAAATAACTTAGTATTCTTGTTGGAAGTTATGTTTTAGAATCACAGAGAAGTCTGAGGTGGAAGGGACCTAGAAGGATCACTGAGTCCAACTGTGAAGTGAATGGCCCATAGAGGGATGGAACCCACAACCATGACATTATTAGCACCATGCTCTGACCAACTGAGCTAAACTCAGGTCACAATACTTTAATAAATGCAGTTATACCTTTTAATGACCAGTAAGTTTGCTGTAGGTGTCATGTGAAGACGGGATGAGTATCTGAAGTATAGTCTTTGCTTAGAGTTCTGCGTGAAGTTAAAAGTAGTTTTCAGAATATTGCAATATTTAAATCTTTCTGGAATGGGCATGGCATGTCACTGTGCTCTGTTGCAATTGTATGTACTCATTTCCTTGGATTGCTCTTTCCTTTTCAGTCTTCATTATCTATTGCAGAAGTCTTGATGGAAAAAACCCCAGCATAATAAAGATCATCTTTTTGATTATAGCTAATCATAAGCTAAAAATGCAGAACTTCTTAATTATCTGGTAAAGCCAGCAATTCTTCAGGGACAGTGCAGTTAATTTCCTTTCTTTGTATTTTGTAAGCATATCACTATTAATCATGGAGATCACAAGCTCAACATTCCTGAAAACATGGTAGTTAAGTAAATGCAACTGACTCATGATACAATTCGTAAGATATCTTTGGAGCGCTACATATTTTGCTTTGCTAAGTGGTTGTAGACAGGCTCTCTGAATATGCTGCTGAAAAAGAGCAAAGGCTTAGAGCCATCAGACATTCCTAGGGTCTGGAATAAATAGGGAGCCAATTTTCATTCTTCACTATGAATTTTATTTATTAATTAAGCTATATTAAAATCTATTTTAACCTATTGTTGGTGACTTTTTTGCTGCTGAAACATTATATTCTCATTGCTGGTTGTAAACACAGTTAGGGGATCTTAGGTCAGCTCATGTCTGGATGTTTGGTTCCGATCTAGAACGAATGCAAAGCATTTTGGTACTGCACTGGCACTGCAGCTAACAGGGTTTCTTTAATTAAAAAACCCCAAGCAACGGTCATTTGTGTATTTGCGGACATAAGTTGGTTGTGTAACTCAGCGCTTTGCAAGTCTGAAGAATCCTGATATCAGATTCAATAACTCAAGATGTAATGTTTTGCGTGCTAATTGTTTTTCCGACCTCATTTGTCTGCCTTAGTACTTCCCTTTGCACTGTTGTGCTCTGGATTAATTCATCAATGTAATGGCATGACTGAAAAGGTCACAGAAGAGTGCTGAAGGTCTAAGCTGCATCACAGCTCAGAGTTTATGAGTACTTGTAAGAAAAGAAAGACAGAAAATGTGACAGATGAGACTTTTCCAAATGAAAATAAGAAACAAAGTAGTTTTTCCAGCACAAGCACTTATCACAGACCTTGACAGTGCACTTGCTGAAAATTGCTGCTAACATTAATATTTACTTGAGCATTTTGACCAACATCCAGTTCTCTTTTCTCTATTTAATTCTTCCTGTTCTCAAAATTAGCATTTGTATCTTATTTTAGCTTTAATTACTTTATTAACAAATGAACTATGTTTGAGGTAGAAATTAGGCACCAGTCTACCTACTCCTGTGAATGGCTACCAAATTCAAATTATTCCCTTGCTATAAAATAGGAGATAATGACAAGCCATTCATTAGTTACAGAAGAGAATATGATACACCTCTGTAGTCAGAGGAAGATTTTTTGTCTTTAAAAATTCATGATAACCATCCATTTGGTTAGTGCAACTATGTAATGCTCATTTTGCGCTGTGTCACATCTGGTACGGTTAACTTGGTGACACTGAACCACCCTGGCTTAATTCTTTAAGGGTCTGTCAGCCAAGAGGCCTTTGAGGTGAATCTGCCTGAGACTTTCACTGGGAATTTCCTGAAGAAGCCCAAGTGAAGTTCATCAGCGCTTAAAAGATCCAAGTGACTGGAAAAGGCAGAGGGATATGAAAACTTCCTTGAGCTGAACTAAACCAGTGAAGGGTAAATAGCAACACCCACACTTCCTTTCAGTAAGTTCCTGCTGGCTGAAACGCTGGTGTAGAGCTGGGAGCGCCCTACCTCAGGCTCTGGGGGAAGATCATGGCTTGAAACACCAGCTGGTTATTTCTGCCTGCTCGGGTGCCGCAAACGGTGTCTGCTGTGAAAAGGTCACATAAAATTTTAATCAGGACAGAAGAAAAGGCATGGGAAGTGCTGTGCAGCCTGACAGGGAACCTGCCACGCTTTCCCCTGTGCCCCTGCGGAACAAGTGTGGCTTTAGCGGAGCCAGCATCGTCCCTCAAAGCACCTGCGAGCCGGGAGGCAAAGGCCCTTGGTGGGAAATGTGCCTCCAGGACTCCCTGCTGCACGAGGGATACGAATGCTCATTGCCAATCTCCTGCAGGAGTTTTTGGTTCACAGAAACGCTATTTCCTGTGCTAAAAAGGTGGGAAATTATTATCTCAATTCAGTAAAAAACGCTAGGCTGGTGCCTTCTCATTACTTTGCGAGGCTGAAAAAGAAATGAGGCAATTTCTTTAAAGCAGAGTAGAAAGCTCAGTTCAACTAGAAAAGAAAGCTTTTCACTTGGCCAGTCTAAGAAAATTGGAAAAAAAATGTAATTGTGGTTGCTCTGAAGTGTGTGTCTTTGGTATCAATACCCTGAATATTTTGTTTGTTTGATTGGGTTTTTTTATATAGAGGAGTTTTGTTTGATATCAGATATTTTAGTTTTTACTTTAGGAAGGAAGGAGGGTGAACCCTATAATCAATTTTTTCCATCTGACCAGTACCGGATGTGTCCTGAACTTTGGTTGAGTTGGGAAATAATGATGAGACAGTAGCATAGGTTATGCTTTTGCTTTATACTTGCATTTGGCCTGAGCTAATTCAGATGTTTGGATGCAGTTGACAGTCACCCAGACTCTGTGGTGAAGACATACTGATGGTGACAGGTCCTGGCACTGTGTTGTTTATGAGATCTGATGAGGTAACAGCATGAATTCCTCTAGCTGCACTATGCAGATGACACACTATATTAATCAAACTGAATTTTACAGGTCTTGAGTTGTTGACTTAAAATTTAACCATTTTTTAAAAAGCAAAATTTAAATAATACTGTGACCTGTCTCTAAGATTTATTTATACCAAATCCAGCAAGTTTTACCTTTATGAGAAGTTGCAATTCAACTGTGACATCCTTCATAGCAAAAATGGTATTCCAGGCATCATAAATGACATTTCCCTTCAAGCAATCCTGCAGATGAAGAAGCACCAATACCTGTTCAGAAGCTGATTTAGAGTTAACAGGGGGACAATTTTACTATGCTAGAGTACATAAACATTCTGCATTGACGACGTTTTATAGCTGGTCACAGTGCTGATAAATATATTTTATGGAATATCTGCTTGTAATGTGCACATGGAGACAGGAGAATTCTCCATCTCATTTTGGTTTATTTTACTTCGTCATTTTAATAGCATTTAGAATAAGTCTGATAGGCCATTAAAAACTAGCAGATATACCTAGCTCTTAGTTACACTGATGTAAATTACAGTTTGCTGTCTTTGGTAAAGTTATTCCACACTTATAGAACAATTTGCAGATTGTAGGTGTTCCTCGAGGCATTACAGAGGTGTAAAATTAGAGCAACTGCAATACACATCAAACCTTTCCTGGAAATTATTATTTTTTATTTTTATTATTTAAAACAACAACAACAAAAAACCCACCATTTAAAAACCAAACCAAACCTACCACAAAACCACAGCAAAATAAAATTTACAAATGATCCTTTTATTTTTACTATACTTTTCCATCCTGAAATAACAAAAATGTCATCTGATTAAAAGCTAAATATAATTTTTGCTTTAAGCTGTTTGTATCTAAAGAGTCTACTGCTGACATTGAAATAGGGGGGTCAGTGCCTGGAGAAGATGGCTTCCTAAATTTTGCGTTCTTTAACTGGTCTGGCTTAAAATGTCATAAACCTCCTGATCCTGCATGGGTCATTTTAGACATCTTTTCCCATGAGCATCAGAACAGGGAAATATGAGACTATGAAACTCCAATCCTCCTCTTAGTCAGTGTGAGAAGTCAGGTGAGCCCTATTCGTTATCTTGTGTTTTGTTTTGTCATTTACACCTGAATACTTCAAGAGGTTGTGAATTAAAATTCCTGAATGTTATTCTGCAGCACTACCAGGGCACCCAAGGGCATCTTCAAATCTGTCTAAATCCTGCAAGACCTTCCCAGTCCCAGAGGGTTTTGCCATCATGCCCAGGAAGCACCAGGGTAGGATGGGACTGGGTGTGAAGCCTTTTCTAACTCTGCCCTCTGAAGAGGACAAGGAAGGAGCCTAGTAGAAAATGAGAGCTGTTTGTGATTTCTTACTTTTCTCTTATTGACTTTTCACTACAAATTACCTTCTTAACAGCTGGTTTATTTTGTTGAAAGGTGAAAAAGGGCTGTGAAAGGGAAAAATCTTCTTCACAAGGTGGGTATGTGGTTTGATTTTTGCAGCTTCTGAAGGTGCAGAAATAGATTTACAAATACTAGCCCTGCCTTCCTGTGAGGCTCTGGCTGGGCCTGTGCTGAAGGCAAACACCTTGTAAATCCTCATTAGTGTCAACAGGAAAGGTATTTGACAGTCCTCAGAATTACCATACTGCAAAGTGTATGATTTCCTTTCTCTAGACTGTACATGTTGAACTTTTCTGCTTTGTGTCCTGCAGAACACTGAAACCTACTATGGTGGGGATTCTCAGGGTCTACTGAAATATTTTCCAGGTGTGGTGAGCCTGGGAAAGTGCTGTCCCAGGAATCACAGCGTGCCAGTGTCAGCTGCTGGGTGCCCTTGTTTTGATGTCGGGCCATAACAACCATGCTCTCCTATTGCAAGGAAGCTGTCCAGGCTGAGCAGGGCCTTAGTCAAGATAGAAGCAAAACCACAATGTAATACTAATTGTCTTGATTTTCCTCTCATAATGCATAGTCATGAAGCTAGTAGAGGTTATAGGGAAGTTTTCAATTTTAGCTTTTAGCATTGAATTTATAGAATTTGTTTTACTTCCATCTTGCTTTTACTTGCTTCTCTTTCAAGAGTACACCCCAGGATGCTCTGTCTTAGGGAAGAATCTTGCAGTTCTTCCTTTTGCTGCCCCAAACTGTCAATGCTTGAATTATGGGCTGTCAGTTTGCCTAGACACCCATCAGATTTCCGGAAGAGAGAGGCAGCATAGCAGTGGTGATGTGCGTGTGTGTGTATTTTAGAAGCAACAGAAAAGAAAGCATGAATTTAGTGTTAGCTATGCTGCATCTGTGCTACAAGCCAAAATGTATGTTTCTTCCTTTGAAAGAAGCCCATTTTGCCTTAACATTTTCCTGTCTCTTTTGTGTATGTATATTTAGCCTCACAGTCTAATCTCTTATGTTTAAACAAGATTCAGAATGTACCAACAACGTTAAAATACATTAATATGAGCTCATGAGTTTGAATCATGCTCTGGATCCCACCCCAGGGTCTCTCTTACTCCCAAACTCTGCTGTAAGTGGGTGGTAAGGCTGATGTATGTGAATTCAGTCATACTTATCCAAGTGCTGTTCCTTATTGTGGCACCATGAGAGACCACATAAACTGGAAATAAATCTTTGCTGATTACAGAATTCAAGAGGCACGTCTGAGACATCTGGCTTTGACATTGTCCCTCCAGAGCCCTTAAAGGTGAGCTTGAAGAATGGCAGGTTTTTTTACTCATGTGGTAGCTGAAGCCTCTGCCTTGCTACCTCAGCTAACATTTATACTTTTTATACCCTCATGGACATGTCTTTGCTGTAGTGATGGTTTTCCAGACCTGGGTGTTAACAGGGTCTCTGTATTGGCAAGCCCACAGAGAAGCTGTGCTCTTTTGAACAGTGTTCTCACCAGTTTTGCGTTTTTCTGCCTGTGTCGGATTTATGTGAATGCCTTGCACAGGCATTTTGTTTTCTTCTGAAGAAAAGCTGAGCCATACAGATTTTGTTACCATAAATTGTGGGAGTTGTCTATCCTCATATCAATAGTGGAAGAAGTATGGGCAGACAATGAGGGTCTACAAGCATTTTACCTTCTTGCAGACAGAACTGTCTAGCAGTCCACCTAGAGGTGTCTCCTGGGCCAGGCAGTTGAAAGCACCATTGATTTCAGGTCAGATAGTTCTGTGTTTTGGCAGGGAAGACGCCAGGAACAATGGCTGTGTAAGGGCCTGGATTACCTATGGTGTGAATACAAATATTAGTCAGCAATGCTGTAAGGGCAGACAGGTGCTCTGAGTGGGCAAGTGCCAATAAGGCAAACAACTTGAGAGAGACACTGCTAGTTTTGCACTGGGATCAAATTTGTATTAACTTGTAACTCAAAAGTTTTGTTATGCTAATTGTGTATTTATTTGTATTGCAAATCTTAGAAATAAAAGCAGTGTAAAAAAAAAAGTCGTTGTAACTGGGCGTGCTTGTGGTGATTCGAAATTAATGCCACCCCAGTTAACCTTGCTGAGTGTAAGGACCTGGAGTTACTGCTATTTGTTGATATCTTTGTTGCTTGAGGTATAACAATGACTGCAGCACCTACTCCTGCCGGTTACCTGGCTCTGTCATGCTTCCCTTAAAGTTCTTTGTCCTTCTTTTGAGATGCTTGCAGAAAGTTTTGAAAAGAACCATAAGTTCAGCTCTAAATACTTAAATCCCTGCAATAGTGTTTCTATTGTACACCCAGTATCCAGTATAATCTCTTCATTCAGGCAGAAACAAACATTAAATCATTGGAGAAGAATAAAATAATTTGGTTTACTCTCTTCAGTGATTGGTTATACACAGAGAACGATGGGGTAAGCAAAAAAACATTAAGACATAATTGTGTAAGCACTCTTAAAGCTATGGCATTTGAGAACCTTTATGGTACATGTGAAGACTTGGTCTGAAGACACTCTTTTAATGACTCTTACAAACCAGGCACTGTATTTCAAAAATCTTCCTTTTAAAAGAGCTGGTATCTTACTGTAGGTTTTTCTACCAGAAATATTCTGTAGTTGCTGTGTAATGATGCAATAAATTCACCCAAGAGCTTGTTACAGTTAATAACCTGTAAAGGGCAAAGGTATTTGGACAATGAACATGAAATTAGACCTGTATCTTTCACTAGCAGTTTAAGTTATTTCTTCCTTTGTCCTTCAAAGAAATGTCATTTTGTGGAAAAAATAGAGGTCAGCTTATTTTCCACATGTTTAATTTTTTACAGCCAGTGGACTTCTTTGTAAATAAATAATATGCCTTGCTCAGAAGACAAGCATCAGTTCCGAAAAATTATCAAAGGCATTAGGATACAATGCTAATGTATTTCATGCTTCAAAAGCTACAGCTGCCAGAAATTCATAGCAATCAATCAACACTTTTCTTTTGCCATTTTTTGTGTATTAGCAACACATCAGGGGTAATAATTATGACCTGGCCCTCCCCACTTTTTCAGATAAATGTACTGGTTATATTGATTCTCTTAATATTCCTCTGTGGCTATTTCATAAGTGCAGGTACCATTTCAGAAGACAAGCAGACGCCTCTTTCCCTTTCTCTCTAGAATGCTTAATGTTTTTTTTCAGACAATTTAACACATTTCTTTGTGTTTGAATAGAATTGCCTTTTTTACTACTGTGATCTGTAAATTAGAGAACTGAACAATAGAGCTGCAATAGATAAAGGCTTCGTCTTTCATAGCCTGTCAAGTCATTCTTCAATTCTTTAATAGACTAAGTCTGGTGATCACAGAGCAAGCCCTAGTGTAAAGTATTCTCTAAAAGAGAACTATCTGAGGGGTAATGGCTTTGAACTGGAGGAGGGTGGATTTAGATTGGATATTAGGAAGAAATTCTTTACTGCTAGGGTGGTGAGACACTGGAACAGGTTGCCCAGAGAATCTGGGAATACCCCATACCTGGAAGTGTTCAAGGCCAGGCTGGATGGGGCTCTGAGCAACCTGGACTAGTGGAAGGTGTCCCTGTCCATGGCAGAGGGTTGGAATCTTCTAACCCAAACCAGCCTATGATTCTACCTCCATGTACAGTTGAGGTCAGAAACATATTTAGTAAATTCTTGCATACAGACTGAATTATTTCCAACCCTGAAATTCTCAAGATGCAGTGGTTTTCTAGGTCAAAGCTCATACTGCACGCAGGAGAACTTGTATTAAAGGAATTTGCATTATGTGCTGTCTCTGTTTAAAAGACTTAACTTTCCAATCCTGTCTCTCTCGCTTGACCTTCACCCAGAATAGACTGTAATAAAAACTATTTTTATAAGTGACAAAAAGGAAGCACAGGCACTGCAGCTATAACAATGTAAGATTACCTGTGGATTTATGAGTAGGGGATGTTGCTTCTTTGGTGATAGTAATGAATCTCCCTTGTGCTAATAAGCAGTATTGTCTCTGCCCTGTCACTGCCGGGGCAAAGTCGTGATGGTCTCAATCAGGGCTGGTTATGCACTGTGGCAATGAGCTCTGTTTTCTGTTTCTCACATTGCATAAAAAGGGAATCTATCTTGAAGAGCAAATGGAAATTACAAAATGCCTATTCATAACTTTGCCTTGGTTTTTTTTTTTTTTTCCTGCTTTAAATTACTGCATCTACAAGTCATTTCAAAATTAGTTTCTCAGAAAATGAGCTCTCATCTCTCATGGTAAAGGAAAGCAATGAAGGCCTTGCTATTCAGATAGCCAAGGAGTAACAGACTGAATAAAAATTCCCCCTCAGATGAGGGAGAGGGGAGGGAGCAAGTGGCTGCACAAAGATGCCTTCTTGCATCTCCTTCTGTTTTATGTGAAATTTCGGCTGAGACGTGCCCTGACACCTTCTGTTTATGAAACAAGGATAAGAGGAATGGAGGAGTATGGGATTGAGGCAGTGATACCTTTCCTATTGAGTTTATGCTTCTGAAATGAAGGAATGCTAAGAACGAAAAATTGTGTCTAGAGAAATTAAAATAGTCTGTTGCACTTGAAACTGTGTTGTTAAAATTGTGTTCTGAAATGCAATATTATTTGTGTGATTTTATATGCTATCCTAATTTTGTGGTTATTGCTGTAGTAATTTCAGGCAAGATATACTTGTATGTATGATTGTAGACTTTAAAAATACTTCAGAGCTTTTAACAGTTGACTACTTTTGTGAGATTCAATTTTGAAAGCTGGACTGTGATACCAATATATGACTGAAAATTGAATTTTTTTTTCTGATGCTGCAGAAGAAAGGAAAGAATCTAGTTCAGAGTGCTTTAGTACTGCAGTAGTAAAAAAAGTGGAATCATTTTTATTTTTATATAAAATCAGAGGATATCAATTTGAACACTTTAAATAGATGTATCTCTGTATGTATGTTTAACAACTTTGCTATAAAACCAAAGACAAAACCAGTATCCAAACCACTTACTTTCAGTTTTAGGGTACCTCAGGGCTTCATTTGTTGAAACACAACAATTGTTTTTTTAGTGAGATCTGTTGGGTATGTATACAGAGATGTGTTCAGCAGGTTTTATTTCATATGCTGGTTCTTTAGGTATTAATAGCATTTTCCAGAAAGATATCTAAACTTTCTTTTACACAGAGCTTGGTGAATAATTTAATACCAATTTAGCACAGCGTTGCTGTCGGTGATGGCTGGTGAGTGATGCACCAGCTGTGCCCTCTCTCAAGAAGTGTGAAATGTCTCCATGTGCTCTGAGAAACGGTGTCTATTTGTTTGCTTATGAAAGAACAACTTCATGTTAAAAGGTAATGGAAGTAAAACCCCTTAACAGTTGTATTCAGATAGTTAACTACCATTAGAAAAAAACCCCAAACCACTACCAACCAAAGCCACAACAGATTAGCTTAATATAAAACTAATGAAGACAGAGCAGTTCTTGACTTCCATTTCATAACTGCCTTGAAGGTCATGCTTCTTCAGGGATAAGGTACATAAACCACAGTGTTCATTAATCTTTATAAAGTGTTAAGGAAAGTGGGAAGAAACAAAAGAAAGACTCAAATTTACTGTGCCTGAAAGAAAAGAGCACGCTTTATTAAATACTTAAGAAGCTGCACTGAGTCCCCCTGTCCACGATAATGATAAAGAGATTCTGCTTTCTTTCTGCATATAAGATGATGAAATAGAAGTTACCTTATTTTGTAACATCAGCTTCTCTGGGTAAAAAGTTAGCAAAAGACAGGATGGAAGGATGATTTCAAAGCATGTATTGATCTTTTATTTATTAAAAAGGGAGATATTTGCAATTCATGTAAATTGCTAGTGTTCTCCTTGAGACTGCAGTTGTGTCTGTATGCAGGATATGTAAAGTTGAAGGCAAATAATTTTTCCAAGGCTTTTCCCACTTTGAATTTGTGAGTTTCTGGCATATGTGCCTTTCCTCAGGACTAGAATTGAACAATAACACTTGAAAATCTACCAGTCTCCATCCAGTCCCCACTTACCCTGGAAGTCATAGCCCTTTATAAAAGAGGAGAGCTTTGAATTGCCAAAAGGTTTGGGGACTTAAGGGGTGCTTAGCAGTCAGTCACTAACCTGCCTTAAGCTCATGTAGTCCATCTTCATTTGCAGAGGAAAAGCTTTTTGCTTATTTGGACATTCATAATGCATGAATGGGTCTGCAATGGATCAATTGTTCATTGAAAAGAAAAGCAGTATTTGGTGTGGGTGTCTCTCCTTTTTAATTTTTGTTCACTTATCTCTGTAAGGTATCTTGGGGCAGGGAGAAGTAATTTTCTAATGATAAATCGTGTATTCATGGTAGTAACAGAAAATCACACCTACATTCTTCTTGGATGTGTGTTATAGATAGGAGAGCTGTGACAGGAGCAAAGGGAATTCTTTCATCTGAGTGCTGGTAAGACTTTCAACTAAAGTACTGCCCATTTTGGTACTGCATTTCAAGAAAGACAATGGGCCAAAGACAGCGGGGGAGACGGAGAAATAATGTCAGGTCTGAAAATCTGATTTGAAAATTTAAAAGAAGGATACCTAACCTAACAAAGAAGGTCAAGACTCTTCAGAATGTTGGCTGAGACTGTGATTCATGATGTTCTAGCAGCAAGTCTGGCCAAGGATCCAAGCACTTGCATGGGCTGTAGCAATGAGTACCATGGTTGTGAAGCTTTTGGTCTCAGGACTAGGCTATGCTTTACTTTGAAAGGGCTTGTTGTGCCAGTTGTGTTGTCTGTGGTGTAGTTGGACTGCCTGTCCCAGACATGAATGGAATTTTCTGTCTACAAGGATAATCTGTCAGACAGGACAGTCTGGGCTATCCATCATGTGGGGTTTAACCAAACAAGTATAAAAGCATGTGTCAAATGCCTCAGTATCTGATGTGTTTTGAGACGTGAGATGGACCACATGATCTCTCAGGATGCTGTCTATCTTCTCTATTATTTATAAATGTTAGATATTTTTTTCAGAGTCCTTTAAGGTTGTTCATACTCACAGCAGTGTTGATGTCTTGGTATAGCTGGTTTGCAGTTTCCCTCATGGACTGTCTTCTTTTATGGTTCAGACTTTCTGTCTGAAAACAATCTTAATGAGAAACTTAGTGACTACCAGTGGTGATTTAAAAGACAGTAGAGTGAGCCTACAGAAGGGAAAAATATGAAAAAAAAACAAGCCAGTATTTGGAGCAGCACTTACAGATCTATTGGGGTTTTATTGTATATTTCAGAGTGATTACATCAAAACTTCTGGGTTTTATTTTTACTGACAATTTTTTTTGAAATCTCCTTGCAAAAACATTAGTAGCATTCTTTATTCTTTGCTCTTTCTTCTTTGTACTTGCCTCTTAGCTTGGCAGGTTGTTTTCTTTCTACTAGTTGGAAGAAATAGAATAAAGTGAAAAGATAACCTAAGAGGAGGTGAAGAAAGGTAAGATAAAAGTAAAAGAGACAGCACAGCTGTGAATTAAAAAAACAAGTAATTGCCCATCTACTAAAAATAAAGACACTCAGAAGAAATGTGACAGAGGGCAGAGAACAAAGACAGACATAATCAAATAGAGAAGATGCAGTCTGTAATTCTTGGTTGATTCAACACCCTTCTGTTCTTTTCATATGGTGAGAGTGAAACAATATAGGCTTTTAAATAAAAAGTGCACTTCTTGTAGAGTCCCTACACTTTCATCTAAAAAGTACAAAGGTACTGAAGTCTTCCAGTCCCCCTAAGAAAGTCCATAACTACTTTGCCTTTGGAGAACATCTGGGGTGAGACTACTTGATTGCCCTTGTTCTGTGGAAAATAGTGTGGATGTTGCTGGATTGGCAGTGCTGGTGGAGAAGGCAGATTCTGAAGATTTGCCCCCAAGATCTTCCTTGAATCCCATCTTCCCATGGCTTTGGAGATTCCAGCACTAGCTAGATGCCACCTGCATGCTCAGGAGACCTGTTCCCCTGTGTCTGGCTATGAGGTATTCATTCCTCTGGGACCCAGTTTTCTGGGGATAACATATCTTGAGGTAAAGGTTGGTGTGCTGATCTTTCTGGTTAACTGTTTAAAGGGTGTATGGAAGTAAATTTCTTTTCTGGTGCAGTCCCCCTTCTATTGGTCCTAGACAGGTTGGGTTGTGTTGTTTGGGGTTTTTTTTTGTGTGTGTGGGATTGTTAATTTTTTAAATATTCTTAGTGATTTTTGATTAAATGAGTCACTAACTTTGCAGAGATCTGTTTGCCTTGCTCTTCTGTAATCAATTAATTACAATTCTTGTTGTAAGAAGTTCAGTAGTTGCTGTTTTGCAGTTGCTTAAGTTAAACCTCCTTGTAGCCTAATAATTTAGGAAGAGAAGGAACTTCTAATTCTCTGCAAACTGCTTTGGGCAACCAACCAACCAACCAAACCCCAAACTCATCCCTTTACATAAGCAAAGCTCTCACAGTGAAGAAGCGACATTTTATCCCTACACTATGCTATTAATAGTTAAATTTGTGAGCAATCCTTTCAGTATGTTTGAGCAGTTTTGACACAATTGGAAGTGTAAACAAGATATAAAAGGAATATAAGGGCTGCCGCCTTAATCAGAGGGCAGTTCTTACGGCACTTGGGTACCCTGGTGACATCTTGCTGGCACTGCCATCTGCTCGACAGGAGAACACAGCTCTAAGGGAGGTCTTTCAGAAAATGTCATTTTTGGAAGCAAAACACAAAATGCAGAGATATTTCCCCTCCACTGTCTTTACTATGTCAATATTATTGCTATTTACTCTATGTAACTATAATGCAATTTAATAATGCAGTACCAGTTGTACAGGAATATACCTTTTATTTTTTACAGTATTATTACCATTATCTCCATTGCTTTCTTCTGCTCTTTAGAATCTTTTATCTTGTTAATTTCTCCTTTCTTTTCCACACTCCTCATAACAACTGGATAAACACAAATTAGGTAAAATTTTGCTCTTTTTCATCTCATTTTATTCCATAGTGCCCCACTTCTGTGATCCCAGATGTGCATTGTTTCAGTGAGATTTGTGCAACACTTGGGGGGTGTGTGTGTTTTAAAATAAAACAGCTGTTGAGAACATACCCAGTTTCCGAAGCTGTGGTGTAAAGTGGGTCCGGCTTTTGTGCACAGCTGGAAGAGCTAACTCTCAGTTGCTGGATCTTGATTTGAAACCAGTTGTGTTCTCTTTCTTACAAATATGAAAACAAAGAAGCAAAGCCCCCCAAACCCAACTAAGCTATAGCCCCCCTCAAATCTTACAGAAACGGTTGGATTGAGGCCCTTCCAGAAGTGCACGTACTATTATACTAGTGTTGATTCTGTCTTGATTTTTAAAGCCAACAGAAATGTTTAGGAATTGTAATTTTTTTTCAGGGATTTTCTCCAGTGATTGATGCAGTTAATATGTTTCTATTCACTCACTACTAGTCCATGCAACTTGTCTGCAGTTAAGATGGCTCTTAGGCTGTATTACTTACAGTAATATGCATTCCATAAATGCAATAGACTTCTGTGATAACATATAAGCCTTTGAATGTTAAAGTAGTTTTGATTTCCAAGCTTATGAGTGGTGAAACTCATTCTTTTCTTGACTAGAATATTTGTAAATTCTCCAGTCATTTGGAAGAAAAGCGAACAATTACTTGGAGGAGAGCTAAAACAGGTCAAGCAGTTGTGATTTACTGCTCTAATGTTAGTCTTACCCTTTCCCACCTCGAAATTTTTGTCTTAATTATAGGTCTTCATAAAGCTAATAGCTTGCAACTGGCTTTGCAGCAGCTTTATTTGCCTGCAAGTGTACTTAGGACTAAAATTTAACACAGCTGACTTATATCCAATTAAAACAGTATGCAGAAGGCAGCTTGCCCTGTTAAAGCCTTTCCTGTAATGAAAGGAAAGCTCCATACGAGTGACAGGATCTCCAAAGGAGTTGTACACGCAGGTATTAAGAGGAAGTTTAGAAAAGAAACTGAAATGAATTAATGGCCTAAATTTCTTTAGAGAGGAATGAAATTTCAACCTTTCTATTGGTGCACACAGAGTTTGCCCTATCTCCCTAGACACTAGCTATGTGAATGAAGACTTACTTTGAGAAAGAACTTTTAAAATCTTTTTTATACTTTTCTGAGAATACCACAGCTAAATTACAACAATCTAAATCTTGGAGTTGTGAAATACAATTTAGTCTTGAGTGAGTCTCTTTGAAAGGTAGAATGTATTATTTGAATATGTCCAGAATACCTGGACTTGCATTTGAAGTGCTCTACTGTCAAAATCCAGCTATGACTGCAACGCAAGCAGGGGATTATGGGAAATAATTTTCTTTTAAAAACTATTAATAGCATTGTTCTAACTGCAGTGCCATCTGATGAAATTTTAAATATAGATTAATTGGTACAAAAATAAAGACAAAAGCAAGAGGAAACAATCAACATGAAGAAATGTATTTCTGTACACTGTGCTAGTAATAAAAATAATTTTGAGTGTAACATTGCATTTTATGTGCCATCTGAACCATCTCACTGTATTTATATGCGTGTAATTTAGCCTAACTTGTACTTTCTGCATTCATTAATATGAAAAGAACCCAGTGAATGAGTACCTATTATGTGCAAGATCTATGGCCTGGGGACAATTTTATTTTACTCATAAATTTTAATATCCATACTCTACTACAGTGAAAATAATGAGCCTGTAGTGGTTTTGTCCATCATTACAGGGAACTTTTTTAAAAGCTGTAAAAGGAATCGTGACTGATTGCAGTTGACCCACGAATCTGAGACCAGGTTTTTTGTCTATTTTTTTTTTCCCTCATTTTGTCAAATACCAAACAGCCTTTGGCCAGTGTTAGCTTATATCTGGTGCCAAGAATGATTTTGCTTTTTTCTATTAAGCATAATTTCTCAATACTTTGTTATAAAAAGAAGGGCTAAAATATTTTTTCCCATTGAACAATAAAGTATGGTTTTGGTTTTCTCTTCAATGAAATAATGGCATTTCTAGATTATCTTTGATAATGAATTCCATTAAAAATCATATTCTTAGGATCAGCATCAATCAGAGTAATTCTGGGTGGATTTTGGTCAGTTTTTTTGCCAAGTCATCTTAGACATCTTTGAAAATCTAAATCATAATTTTCTAATGATCACTGCGTGTAAAAGATAATTATGGCTTTAAGGCGTATGCAATCCGCGTAAATCCATGTATGCAGGATTCAGTGGGAATCTGCACTCACAGGAACTCAGTAGTTCAGACTCTGTTGAGTCTGCAGGATCATTTGCTGATATTTTGTGAATGTGTGTTCTCAAGATAAACACAGGCAAGTAAAGCTGCCTCTGCGAGGGGAAGGCATGTGCTGCGCTGGATGAGACCAATCAATGAGTTCGGTTATCAGCCCTACAAAAATAGTGTTGTTTATATCAATGCTGACAATTTGACTGCCTAGTTTTGAAAATCTGATCGTGTTCTATCTCGTGTTTAAAAAGAAATTCAGGCTCAAGCCATAATGAACATAATGCTCAGGCTGTGGATGTATGTGCTTATTTTAAAGGCCCAAATTGTTATTTTTTTTACTTGTATTTCTTACAATGCATTAAAAAAAAGGAGGGTTTGATAGTAGAAGGCAGATCAGGAAAAGAACTTTCAGACTTTCTGAAAATTAAACATGGATTTTCTTATAACATGGCATAGAATAAATCCCTACATTACAGGTTATGTAAGTTTACCTTGCAGAAGGATTGTATTTTGTCTGCTAAAAGAGCTCCCTTAATGATTCACAAATCTTGCTTTATCATTTTATATAGACTTTCAAGATTAATGTTGCCTTCTGGCCTAAATCTTGATCTCTAGAAATATATATAATTCTGGGGTTTTTTGTTGCTTCACAGTATTAATTCCTTCTGCCATGTCATGAAACATCTGTCTGAGGGCTGAGGATAATCCAAAAATCACGTGAACCTCTGTCATTGAATCGCAAAGATTTTTGTCCTTAAAATTTAGCCCTGTCTTCTTTTTTCTAGTCTGCTTTTTAAAGTTGTTGCAACACTTTATGTTCAGCGGTTCTTTGAGCAATATATGATGCCCAAAGAGGAAGGGTAAAGAAAGTTGATTTTGGTGAGAAGTGGTGGTTTTGACTGGCCTTAATCTCCTGTGGCCGTCAGAGACTTCAGAGTGGTGCCTGCTGAGACCGTGCCCACACACCCACTTGCTTCCCAGGCTTCCTTAGGCAATTATCCATAACAAGTTGTGTTCCAAGAATATAGAGACTGTTTATTTACAGTCAAGCTTCCTTTTTTATCCAAATGAAGTAGATTATTGTTGTTGTTAATCTGCCTGTACCTGCTCTGACCTTGGTGTTCCCTTTTTTGATTCCTGAATTCACAGTCATGGTTGAGCTCTGTCCCGCAGATGCTCCCACCCGTTGTTGTGGCTCTTAAGTGCCAGAGGTTTCCTCCTTGTGTTTCCTGGTGCCAGACCCCATTAAACAGTGCAAGGAGTCTTGCACCAGTGGGCAGGCTGCTGAGGATCTGGGACAGAGAGCATTTCACAGTGTCGCACTTCAAAAGTTTGCTCCCAAGCCTTGTACTTGAAACAAAGACATTGTTCTGATGGTATCTCAGATTTTGATGTGTCTGCACTTTCCTAACCCATCTGTGCAGCACTTCTCACCCTAATTGACATGTTCCCTCCTGGTCACCTACTGCTGCTGCTTTTTGTCATGACTCACACAACCAGCAGCTGCTGATGCTCTTCTTTTTTTGCAGTTTTTGTCAAGGTCACTTTCTGTGGACAGACATTCCTGAGTCTGCTCTGTCAGTGCCCCCAGTTCGGTGCTCAGACACCTCTTTTCTGTCTTGGTTCATCACCAGTTTCTTTTCTGCAGAGGGAAAATAATGATCAGAATTCGGGTCTAAGTGTTGAATCTAGCTCTGCAAGCATCAGTCAGGAATGAAAAAACCCAATTATCTCTTTATGAGTGACAAGGGCCACTGGTTTAACATCTGTAATTACTCACTTTAATAACTAAGATGATTAGTTAATGTTATATGGGTCACATTGTGTGGTATATTACATTAAATTGCAAAAAATTCATAACTGACTTATGATCCCCAAATGATATTAAGTTATTCTGTTTGCAAACCCTTCCCTCCCCAGACTATCTCATATTTTCTAAAATATCACGGCAGTTTTCTTAATTCTCATTTCCCACTTGAAAGCAGCTTATGATTCTGATTTTACTTTGTTTTCTTGAGATGTCTATTTTTTGAAGGGAATTTTAAGTCAAATTCTTAAACTTTATTAGGTATTGCAGTCAGTAATTTGAAGTTTGAGGTTTAAATTGGTAGTCAATTTTCTTTGATTTCTTTGATCTCTGCACTTTTAGTAAAACTTATCTTGCCAGAGAAGTTTACTTTACTTTAGTAAAGCATCTCTTGCCATGGAGATGCTTAAGTTTAAAATAAAATCCCCTCAATTTTACATAAGAAAACTGGAAAAACATTACTGAACTCTTTCAAAACATGATCTTAAAATTTGATCCTTTTTACTGTTATTTTTTGGCAGTATACTTTATGTTTGCAAATAGAATCAACCTAAAACATTGAAGATTTTGATTTCTAAATCTTGAGCTCAAAACCATCATATGAAAACCATTATATGAAATATTTTGAAAATTGAGAGGATTTACTTTCATAAACTCCAGGACTATTTGTTTCAGCAAACTGATTGTTTTAATGAATAATATTTATAGTATAAAAGCTACTAAGTTCTCAGCTGAGGTTTACAGGGGTGATTTTTAAGGTGAGTCTTTCTTCCAGCTAAAGCTTCCTAATTGGCCATTTAGTGGGTGCAATGATGCTTCTGGGACATTGATTTATGCTGCTTCATCATTGAGGGTGGAAAAAAAACAATCCAAAACAAAACACAAAGAAAGCCAGCCACTGTGCTGGCTGAAGGTGAACAATAATAAATGCATCTGTGTTTTGGGTTGGAATAGTACAGACCACTGGAGCAGTCAGTATGAGGCAGTTCGGAGGCCCCAGCAGCAGCTGTGCTGTTTGTAAATGTGCACTGCATTCTCTCCAGAGCAATCTGTTATTTCTTACAACCACTGGAGCTATTGTAAATTTTGTCATTCATGTCCTGTGAAAAATCTCTAAACCAGGTATCACAAAAGTTGTAGACGGATGTCGTCAAATAGCATTCGTTGCATGGAATCTTTGTTAAATGTGTTATTTCTGTTTTCATACTGCACTACTTTGGCTCCTGGTTACAATATTAGTTCCTAGGGAAAGTCGTGCAATTGGTGCTACTGCACAGAAGGATACAGGGGAGCTAAGCTAAAGAGGAATTCAATCAAGTTTTCCTCTTGATCCTGTTCCCCAGTAGTTATGAGAAAGAGAATGTGGCCAGGCATTGCTGCCTTCTGATGCCCTGCACTTTCCAGGGGGAAAAAACCAGGGACTGTGGGCAGTACCTGGCAGAATAACTGATGGCTGAAGAAATACAGCTCTTCTGCTCACCAGTTGTTGCTCTGCTCTGCCTCCTTAAGGAAAGGGAGATACTGGACTGGATTTTGAAGTTTGTGACCAGCAGCTCGTGAGCCTTAGCTCGCAGAGGGAGGACTGAACAGGCTCCCACCTCTCTGAAGTTTAGGGTAGGAGTTTGTGCTCCTTGTGGCTCAGATGGCAAAGGGTCACGGGTGACAGAAGGACTGCCATGCAAGTCCCAGCCTTGGGATAACACCATGTTCCCTGGCAGGCCCTGGGACCTGCTCAGTTTGGAGAGTTTGATTCCAGGTCTTCATTTTGATGCAGTGGTTTTTGTGGTTTGGTAATTTGTAGCCAAGTACAGGAAAGTGATGATGGGCAGAAAAAGAGTTTTAATGAGATTACACAGAGTCTAGGGCATAAGTTTTATTATTGATTTTTGGAAATTAGTTCTGAACTTCAAAATATATTCTGTTTTAGATAGCCATTTGATTTCCAGAACAAAGTGCAATAGGTAAAATTCTCAGTCACAGAAAAACGTCTTGTAGCATTTATAACATAATAATCTATCTTTGCTGCTGTTGCCTACAGACACAGCTGAGTGATCACTGTGCTCTTTAGAGAGGATTTTGATGTTACATTTGAATTATGTTGCATAACCTTCAATGCGAAACTGCAATGAAAGGCAATGTTTTTATATAGTGAATATTTTCCCTTAATGACTGCTTTTGAAGAGAAGTTGGCTTCATTCTGACAAGGGTGTGCCATACTGCTGCTGCCATTCCTGCTTTAGGAATGGAGGGTTTTTTATGTTAAATTAACAAAAGCAGTAGGAGTTTACTATTTGTTTGGAGTAAGGCTGGGGTTTCTCTCTTGGCATTGTAATTCTGCCTCAACTAGTGTCAGTCCTTCAAGAATATTTGTTCTTCTCTGATTTCCCTCCTAAGAGCAATTCTGCCTGTGAAGTAATTGGAATTCTAGACAATATTTCAGGTATAATTTATAACTATAAATTTTAAAAAGATGCAAGTTGTCAGATTCCTTTCGTGGACTTTTGTAGTGGTTTTATTCTTTTATCTCCTAATGTAACAAAAGCTATTTTCCCCTCTTACTTCATTTTATTATGCTGCTGGCAGACACGTCAACATGCATTTTAAACAGCCCTTTAAGATCAGGAAGGATGCTCCAATACACCCAAAGTGGATCAATAGGAGCTTTTAGTGGCTGTATAAAAACCAGATGTGTGGAAGTAACAACTCTCACTTCTACTCAGTCTCTAACAGTGTAGCAAATTAGGTTTTTGTCTTTCAGGTTAATATGAGTTATGCTCAGACAAAATAGGTAAAGGAATATCAGAACTGTGTAGGTCCAAATTAGCAGAGGTGGTTTTGTGCTGCAGATTTAGTGCTATTTGAAGCTTCCAAAGAGCATTATTAAAAGCACCTTAGAATTGCTCTCAGGCAGATAAATAACATTTCATTGCAAACATTTTTGTAACTGAACCCGTTCAGGTACAAAGACTTAATGACAATTTACAAGACCTTTTCATTGATTTAAATACTTTTGTTTTATGCAGCCTGAATCATACACCTGCTCTAGTCTTTTACAACTGCTGTAATGAAAATCTGTACTATTTTATAGTTTGAATGGTTTGTTTTCACTTTCTCCCCTTTTTAACTTTTTCATGTACTTTTTTTATAGGGTTTCCTTTTCCTGGCTTCTGGTATTGTAGTACACTTTTCATAAGGTAGTCATAAGACTATTTATTTTCCTGGGTCTTCAATAAAAACAAGCAGCAGCAGACTGGTCTCCTTTAGGTTGAAAAAGGATTCCATCATTTTTAATTTCACCAGTCCTGGAAATTGACTCGTAGTTCAGAATGTTTTGGTTTTTTAATCTCTCCAATGCAGAGTTCTCAGATATTTTAAAAAGTGCTATTCCAGAGTTAAGCTCAAAATATTGTCTTTGAAATTTTTGGGGAAGGAAGAAGGATGATAACTCATTATCCATCCTCCAGGGGATACTAAACACCTTGCTGATTAATGCTGAGGGAGATCTCAACCCGGATGACTTTGTCAGATGAGTTTTTAAGTAGCTGCAATCTGGAATTGAAAGGCTGGTCCTGTCAACATCACAGATGTACCCGACCAGCTTCATAAGTTAATTCAAATTCCCATTGAAAGCAAAGGCTGAATTGCCTGTTTCATGCTTCCTCTGGAAGACTGCAATCAGTCAACTCCTCATGAATTTTCTGGCTGCAAAGTAATTCTCTCCCTCCCTTCTCATAGTTTAATGTAGCAGAATAAACATTTAAGGGAGAGATTTTTCTGAGACTTCTCCTGTGATTAAAGTATTTTATTGGTATGTTGATACCAAGGCACACAAGGTCTATGAAATTATGGAGTATGTCAACAGCGTAAGATGAATACATTGTAAGGGGAAAAACCCCAACCAGAGCCATGCAGTGAGAGCTGTGAATAGCTGAGAGTTTCTCTGAATAAAATGCGTAACTATCAGGGACTTGGAAGCAAAATTCATCTACATAAGAAGATATAGAGTTGCATAGTAAGGGTGAGCTAAAATTTTGCACCTTAGGATTTAGAGAAAAGGGATAAATGGGTGCAGTAAGAGGCATGGAGGAAGCATTCCATTACCTGCAGGAAAACCCATCAATTGATGCTGATACCCTGAACCGGGATGTTCCCACAGCATATCACAGGTTTGTTTTCTGACCACGCATCCCACTTCTGCCAATGTAAATGTTTGCTGTACCAAGCAAGATAAATGTGCACCTGATTGAGTGCATGTAATTGAAATGGATCTGAAAAAGATTTTAATATGAAAATTAACAATGTAGAGTTGTCATTTACCTTTTTTTATTGTTTAGCTAACTTCTCGAGATCGATTATCTGCCAATTTCTGGAAACAAAAACCAACCAAAAATCCTGTAACATTTTTCTTTGTGGTTCTGCAGGTGCTTGTGCTGGTGCATAGGGTGCATGACAAGGCACAGGCTTTGCACTGAGCTCTTTGGTCACATCTCCTTACTGTTCTTAACTTTACTCAAACACACGTAATTGGTTGCAAAGGCATTATTGTTTCTTGCACAAGTTGCTCTAATTTGAACCAATTAAAATATAATTACATTATTTTATGCTTAATTAGACTCTCAAGTAGCTTCTTCAGGCTAAAGTTATTCCCCTGGTTCTGCATTTTGAGATTTCTCTTGGCTCCGATGGAAGAGTCAGGTTAAATAAGAGGGCTCTAAACTCAAGAAGTGCTGATACTTTTAAGTTCATTAAATTACTGTTCAGGAAGTTTGCTATTCCATAGTTCATTTCATCCAGAACATTGGAACAAGAACCATATGGTGGCGATTCACTGCGCTTGCATTTCTCAGGTTGCTCTATTATTTCCTTTGTAAAGTGTTCAATCTCTGTTAAGTCTACACAGTGAATTCCTATAAGAAATGCCCTTGGAATAGAAATTTCCTCATTATCCCTTATGATAAAGGCTTGTGCCAAAAAATAATTTAATTTCACTGCTGTCTTGTCATTATTTTTAATTCCTTACATATCCCTTATCCAAAAAGGGCTTGGAATTGCTCATACAGTCACCTTGATATTAAAGCATTTAGATATTTCCATGCATCCAGAAACTCAAACCCATAATGGGATGCTGGCTTTTCAAATATTAATAGTGGTGAGCTAACCACAGACTGCTTTCTTGTATTTTTAAAGGCATTTTTTTTCTGCATAAAGTATTTGGATAAAGGAAATAATTGAAAAAAAAATTTGACTATTAAAAGAGAGGGGAAAAGAACAAAATACATGCCTATGAAATATTGAGGTTTAAGCAGTGTTTATGCTAATTCCAGTGGAATTACATCTACAATTCATTTGCATCAGTACCATCAGTCAGGATTTCTGTGGCTTTGATGTTAGGTACAGATTTAACCTGTGAAGTCATTTACTGGTAAGATAGTTGTCTTTAATTTTTACTCATAAAAATGGCAAACATCATCTTCATATTAGTAATTTACTCACAAAACACTTAAGACTATATATGTACTAAGACTCCAGTGTGCTTTCTTAAATGGAAGATTTTTAATTTCTTTGTTTTGATGGCAGCTAAAATCTGACATTTGATGTACTTTGGACTTGTGTAGTGATCACGTGTATAAAGAAAAAGAATTCTACTATTATATTCCAATGAATAGTGAGGTACATATTTAATATTATTTTCAGTATGTATTGCTGCTATTGTAGTAATTTTGTGGGGAAGGAACCCAAGAGTGAGTAAAATAATTCCTGGTGGTACACTAATCTTAAACAGCCTTGCTGTCTGTATTGTGGCAAGTTGAGAAAGAGGTTAAAAGTCTGATATTTTTATGAAATGTTTCTCTTAGCTAATCACTGATATCTCACCTTTCTTGCCATCTTTTTAAGGTTCAGGGCAAATGCCTGGTTGTATTTTCACCTTGTGTTGTTTAGGAGTGACATTTGCAGTGATGAAGAGAACATCTGGTTTTAGGACTAGTATTTGCTGGTTTTCCCTTGAAATTACACATATGATAAATCAAGCAACAACCTAAATTGTTATACTACAAAGTATAAGCAAAAGTTATTTACTAAAAAAAAAAGACTGTGGTTACTTTAGGAGAGAAAATAATGATTTTTAGCTAATAGATATGTTCAACTAAATTTGAAAAGAAAAACTGAATAAATTAACATAATGTCATTTAACAGATCAAGGCCCTAGACTTTTGCCAGTGTTACAGCATAAGAATATTGTATAACAGAATAATGAGGACATGTGTCTCAGAAATACGACCTCTAGATATCTTATTCAATACCAACAGCAGTAAAAACATCACAGTTGTGGCAAAACTTCTGTTCTCTCAAGTGTTGAGTAAAGCCTCTACAATAAAATCAGTGATTCTACATCCATGTGACAGTGGCTCGATGCCTGGGGCACTTGGCTCACAGGCAGGTGAATGGCAGAGAACTGCATAGCAGATAGATGACCATCTCTTTGGGTGAGGAGGATGACCCAGCTGGTTGGATCTCCACAGAAAGGGAGAAAAGGATTTGTTTTGAAATATGTTTTGAAATCCCAGTACTTTTCAGATGAGAGTGTAGTTTTTGGTTCAGTGCTGTTGTGGCCATTTCCTAACTCTGTTGGGGCCAGTTGTGCCATTGGGACTGCCAGAGCAGAAGGGTGTTGTGTTATCTGGGAGAAGCATAATTTCTTCTTTTCTGTCAGCTTAAATCTAGAGACATAGTAATTACCTTGAGTCAGGGTTGCCTAAAGGTCTTTTGTTATACAGATTTAACCAGTATCAATGCTCTTATCCCACATATCCTCATGCTCTTAGATATCTCGGTTTTTCCACTGGTGATGGATATACCAACACTGCTTGCTTCTCTGTGTCTGCACCAGGGGAGCTGAGAGAGGTATGCAGTGGATTATTTTATATTCTTCCCTAGCAAAGTCCTGTTCAAGTAGATAGTTCTTAATGTTTAGAAAGAGGGGACAGAAACCTTCACTTTCTAATGATCAATGCATATATCAAGTACTAGTATTAAAATGGAATGCTTGAACTTCTGAAGAGCTCACATCTTGCAAAGGAAAAAGGTTTTGCTCTCTCTCACTGAGTATGTTGTATCAGTGGCAAAATGAATCCCCATCCTTATGATTAACTGAATTGGAGATTTAAATGTACGGACACTTACTTAAATGGGGGCCTGAGGTTCACCCAGGTGGGATGACACATAAAGTAGCAGGAAATTACACCAATTCAAGACTTTCCATAGTCTAATTCCATCTGCTGTACATTATTTAGCATTACAAATCTCAAATTCTTGACAGAATAATGTTTTCTGAAACAAGTTTTCACTGCCAACTACTGCAATGTGTAATTCCACCCGTTTGGGATCTGTTCTTCAGGGTTTATATTCTAGGCAGGTGGTAGAGAGATGCTACAATGCTGCAGATGTCCAAAAATCCATGCAGGTCCTTCTGAATTTATTGCGTAGCAGGTGGTGATGGCAACTAATGGCACCCAACTATTTATATACCCAGCTATTGTATTTTCTAATTCACTGATTTTAGTAGCAGAGAAAATTTATTTTGCTGGCTGCCTGGAGCTTTGAAATCTTGAAACTTGCTCACCTGTGTTACAATTGACTTAATCAGCAGCACTAGATATTAAAACAAAGGTTTTTAACCAACTCTACTAACCTTTTATATTGATGGAATAATTCTGCTTGCAAACATCAGAATGATATCTATGAAACTGTTGATACAGCATTGGTTTTTGCTTCTCTTTCCTTCTCTGTTAGAAGTCTAAACACTACTTGCAGTATACATAGCATCCCTATATGGCATTAGTTCCATATGTAAGATATGACAGTATTATTTTTATATCCCTTCAAAAATCCTGAACTTTTTTTAGTCATTGTGAAAATGACCTACTCAGGTTGACTCTCTACATTTTCCTTTGATTCTTCATATTACACATGGATTTTCTTCAAATGTAATTACACTCATTTCTTCATACTTTTCTGACACACTATTCCTCTACTTAATCTTATTAGTGAAGTCCTAATTCTGCCTTTGCAAAGGCACTGCCACCTGCATTTTTATGTCAACTAGTTTTCTGTGACCTTTCATCTGAGATTAGTGATTCCAGAAATAGAGGAGTGATTTCAAAGTGCTTGTGGAAGTCCATGAAACACTCTACAGTGTTTTAGTTGGGAAACATAGTTATGAAGTAAAATGAAGCAAGGCAGGTGGTTTTTCTTTTAAACCTACTTCAATTAAAACATTTCTAAAAGTTCAAATATCTGTAGCCTACACTGGAAAGAAACAAGGACTATTTTCGCCCACTATATTAGAGAGCCAAGACAGAAAATGCAAAGATACCATGAGGAAACCTTGCTAGTTTTCACCCCTGCAAATTATAATATTACTTAGAGCCTGTTTAGCATGAGGATGAGCTAATGCAAAGTCTTTGTTAGCTTTGCTATTGTAAAAACACTAAATAAACAAGCAGCCTTCAAAGAAATATAACAGATACTTTTGTGTAAATCAAAACTAATCAAACATTCATGACTGGTTTTATGTGTACCAGGTACTTTGGGTAAATGGAAGAGAACAAAGGAGAGCTTAAGTTGTTGGCACATTTCTCTGCTTGCCTGCTTTCAACCATTCCCCATTCACGTGTCTCATGGATGTTTAGCAATCCATTTCTAATTCCCTCTGATGAGAACAAACTGTACGTAACACTTTTTCACCTGTTCTTTTCTTGAAGAGATACTTTATCTGCAGTGCATGCATATATCTCATTTATTTCAGAAAGTTGTGCAATTTTGTTGTACAGTTTGAATACCTTGTCCTTTGGGGGTAAGTGTGTGCACTAATAAGTAAACAGCTTGCAATAGAAACGATGTAGAATAGTGTTATTTCTGTAAATGTCACAGTATTAAAATGAGCGAGGAATGGTCAGATAAAGAGGTAATGTCAAAGGAGAAGCATTTCTGAAGGGAGTATTTGTACAACAGAGAGAGTCACCAGGATAAGGTTTGTGGCTAATATTCAGCTGTTCTAACTTTTCCTATCATACTTGGAAACTTTCTTTTACATGTCAAGGAATAGTGTAAGCTGGTGTTTTCAAACAAGAGGCTGTGGTTTGTGTTCTGCATTTATCCCAGCGTTGTGAAAGGTTTTGCAGATAATTTAGCTTAGTCCAAGCCCGACTTAGAAACTACTAAGGTTGAACTCCTATGTAGAGTTGTTGCTAACCAGCTCTGGGTTGTGGGTGGCACAAGAAGGTGAGGCAGACTCTTAAGACTATGATCAACATTGCACCACTGCCTAGTGGTGTGGTGAGGGTTTCCATCTTCCCTCCCATCTTTCTGGGTGCCCACTGAAAAGGTGGCCTGGCCAGCAAGTAGCAGTGCGTCTTAAAAGTTAAGAATCTCCTCTGTTCTCTCTCTTGTGTCATAACCAAGCAGATATGGAACAGGAAATTTGCTTCTATGGTATGGAATTCAAAATTGAATGAGTTTTAAGTTCCCAAATGTAGCATTTACTTTATGGTATGATTTTGTGTTGACTTTGGTTTCTCCGGAATATTAAGTTAATGTTCACACTATGCTTAAAAAAAAAAATCCTTCAAAAAGAATCCACAAATCTCCTTTGCGTTTCTTGTCTTCATCATGCAGTCAGAGAAATTTGGAGTAGTCAGACTACCAGGGACCAGGTACTCCTAATTTCTCTGATCCACATGAATCAGAATGACTCAAACCCAATAATTATTGGTAAATTCTTACATACACTTTTCCCCCTCATCCAACTAAAATTAAAACTTTTGTCATTGGGTGTGTTCCACTATGCATGTGCCCTCCTTGAACCTTGACTGAATGCGGCTTTCCTTTGGATTGGAGAAAGCATATTCTCAAACTACTGTTGAGTGTTGCTGGCCTTATCAATGCATCAGAATAGTAATTCAGGATCTCTCATTTTTTCAGTGTCTAAGGAAAAGAAAGGGATTTGTCATAAAAGCTGATGGGGGAAGCACAAATGAGAACTGTGAGATACCTGCCTCTTGGGTGCCATCTAAAAATGTAACTCTCTAAGACATTTAGGCTGGGATTCTGCATGCAAAACAAGAATTCAGACTATACTGGGTTAGCTCTTCACTGGAAGTTTAGCTATGGATACTTCTGGTAGTAGACTTCTGGTAGTGGTGGTAGACTTCTGGGATAACTGAGTAAAAAAGGTCAGAACTAGCCATAAGTGTTTGGAAAAATGCAGTTTATGTCAGTTTTTATTTTCACAGTCTTCTTGATATCTTTAATATTAATGATCACTGATCTGTAAAAAATATTACAGTTCCCCCTGGGAATGTAGACTTAGACTTACAATGCAGACTTAGCCAGTGTTATCTACCAACTGTTTGAAGCATCTCTGCCGGAAATGTATGGAATGTTAAATGGCATTGTCACAATAGGACACAAATTAGTTTTCTCCTCTCTAGTGGTTTACAAGGCTTTCATCATTTGCAAATTATGAAAATTAAATTTCACTCAGGGTCACATAAACTGCATGTTAATCCATTAGCAACAAGCACAATTTCAAGGGCAATGTGCAAATGAAACAATTTTTTGTTTTATCAGAAATTTGTGCTTAGGAGTTACATGTTATTTCAGTCAACCAGAACTTTCAAATGGAAGTCCCTTTCTTTGATGGCTGCTTAGGTAATTCTTCTTTTAGTGTGATATCTGCTAAAGTACAAAAATGATCTTGAATGAACTACATAACGTAGGTCTAACAGTCTTGTGAAATCAAAGCTCTCATATTCTGAGTGACCAAAACATAAATCAGAAGCATTTATTTAGTGGCAGGAGTAATGGCTCCTAGGGGTTTAAGTGCAGCAATTAGTACTTCAGAGAAATGCAGTGGTGGTAGAGTTTGTTCGATGAAATCCCAGGTGTATGGTCTCGGGAACCCAAACACCTGTTAGCGTGTGGAAAGTGATTGAGACTCATCACCTTGAGCATCCACAGCTGAAATGAAGCTCTTGTGTGGTGCTCTGGGAGAGGGCTGTTTGGGGCAACCTGAACTGCATCAATGCTCCTTTCAATAGATAATGCTTAGAGCACAAAATTCAGCAAGCAACAAAGGCAGTGTCAGAAACAGGGTGCTGGAACTTCACTCGATTGTTTCTTTCACACGGAACAGCACAAGTTGTGACAGCAGGATTGTTAACTAAGGTATTCTCCTTATTTCTTTTGTGCAACAATTTATACATAAGCATCTAAATATGAAAGTTTTTAAAACTATTTTGAATATTTTTATTTCATCAAGTTTTCATACACAACACGTCACGTGCTATTTTCAATGCATATTATCTGAATTGTAATACAGATTTGTTGCAAGATTTTCACCAAAATTCTCTTATGCAAGTCTCTTCAGTGACAAACACCACTACTGTTGAAGGCTTGCATTACTTTACACCTTCAGTTAGAGCATTTTTTTGCTGAGGTAATATTGTTGGAGTCATTTGGAACTGCCTAAGTGAACATTGAGGCAGCAGTGTTTAATAATAAAACAGTATATTGAACTAGGCAAAACCACTCACAGAGCAATAAAATAGGACAAATTGCCTAAATCAAGACTCTTAATCTAACCTGTTGTTGCAAAAAAGGTGAGAGCATTAGTCAAACTTATTTTAATAAAAGCTATTTTTATCAGTGCTACATTACAGTATTCTAAAGAACTGTTTTGGGGGCTGCTGCTTGATTTTCTCAATACTCTGGAAGGCCACTTACTGCTCTGGAAGCTGAGACTACTCAGCAAGGATATATCTAGAGAAGAACTTTGTCAGACAGAAATGTATGGAGTCTTTACAGTGAGACTCAAAGAAACTGGTATTTTATTAATATTCTCTGCATATGGGTAACTACAGGAGAATTGTTTCACATCTTGTCTGAAGGTTCTCTGTCTATAAAAAGAAGTATTTATAAAACACTGAATACTGACAAAAAGGATATTATAACTGGGGATGTTATTCTCTTGTGCTACATACTCTCTATTATGCTGATAAAACATCATGTACCTCTCTAAATGTTGTATTTAGGCTTCGAGGAATTATGAGCCTTCCTTTTTGATGCAGTTTGGTTTGTTGTTTTGTTGTTTTTTTTTTTTCCATTTTTGTTTGTTTGGTTGTGTTGGTTGTTTTTTTTTTTTTCTCCTCATAGTTTGAGGAAAGCATAAAGGGGGAAGGACTTAAAAATTATAATGGATTCTCTATCACTTCTGAAAAGTTTTTCTTCTATAAATTTGATCTAAACTAGATTAGCTTTCACTTGATTAGGTTTGACATGGGAATTACCAGATAAAATCTTTTTGATGCAGGTCACAGAAATCAATGCAGAAAACTGCAATAAATCAGGTGCATTCGCTGGGTAGAAATCTGCGATTCAAGCACTGCAAAATACGCACTGCTGAAAATGTGCACGTCTTTCCAGATGAAGTCTAAGAAATACTCTTGTCACCTAATGCTTATTTCACTGTCAGGGGAGAACTGGCAAGTGCATGAGGATGATGGGGGCTGGGAGTGAATAAAGGCTTTATCTGAATTTGCAGTATTTAAAGGATTTGAAAGAGTTAATTTTAGGAGGTATTTCTCCAAACTAGAAATGTGTATGTCTCAGAAGTCTGACTGAAAGTGAAACTACTTTGAGGACACATCAGTGCACGACGGTAAATACATACACAAGTTGTAGAGAATTGGGTTGTGGCCTGGGCCAAGGGGTGTGGCACCAAGCAACCATTCTTACTAAACTTTTGGATTACCAGTTGGTTTCCATGCAGGCACAGCCCTTTATTGGCCGTGTCTCAGACCCTGGGATGTGAGCTTTGTGCTACCCAACACCCGCAGTCTGCTCAATGTGTTCTACAAGAAGCTGCTGCCCTCTGCCTCTGGGAAGTGGCAGCCCCTCTTCCCTCCCCCAAAAAGGTGTAAATTTTATTTCTTTCATCCTTTGTAAAGGAGAATATCAGATCAGTAACTATAGAAACAGATGGGCTGGTCAGACTAAGAGTGGAAATAAGATATAGTAATATGAATCAATAAATCAGATACTCTAATTATGGGTAGCATATACTAGAAACTAACCTGAAATTTTAATATTCTGAAAGCTTATCTGGCAAATATCCTTTCTGTGTGGGGTGCTTCATCTCCATAATGAATATCAATTGTTTGACAGCATTTTACCACTGTAATCGTCAACTGTTGGATCAATAAAGAGCATTGAACAGGTTCTGAAAAGGGAGCAACACATCTGTTAATATCCCTGAATTGACTCAATAGTCTACTAAAAGATAACACAAAGAAAACACCAGGGGATGGAAAAAAAAATCAGTATGATTTCTTTTAAACCAAGTCAATGCACTTCATAAAACCATCAGAAGGGACAGCACTGAATGCAGATGGTCTCATGTGAGCCGTGAAAGTATCTCAGTTTTTCTGTTTGTGCAGGTACAGCAAGTTCAGAGGAGATATTTTTCTGGCTGAAGTTGGTTCAAGAGAAACTGCTTTTTCTCTGTGTTGTGATGGTTTGGGAGGACTTTTTTCTTCTGATCTCCACAAAGCTTCATAGCGGAGAAAAATCTGATAAGTAGAATTTTTAAAATTAAATTTGGCCTGAGTCCAAATGTTGAGTGCTGAGTCTAGCAGTAGCATCTAACAAGGCACCATTTCGGAGTTATTTTCTGCCCCCCAATTCAAAATCTGGCATGGTGACTGAAATATTTAACATGGATGTCAGACTATTTTTTTTGTGGTATGGCAGACTTTTTTTTAAGCTTTTATGAATGATTTGTTACTAATTATCTACACACTGAAACAGCAGTCTGGGCTAGAGAGGCAGATGACCATTTCAATAGGCTGTGTTCACAAGACACCTTGAAGTTGGAGGAGACAGCTATTAACTTATGCAAGAGACAGCTTGAAAACTGCCACCAGATGAGAGATCAACAAAAGAGGTTGTACATCCCCGGGAAGGGTCAGTTCTTTTGATGTGCTTTAGAAGCCCACAGGCAGCAAAGGTTTCCAGATTCAGATCCTCTTCTGTAAATGCACTGTGAGGGAAGACAGTTGCAGAACTGCCAGGAGTATCTAAGAGCCTTGCGATTAGATTTAGGAAGAAAAAGAGAGATCTAACAGATTCAGTTATGGGAGAACTTATGCATTGTTCTGTTTCAGTCACCTTTCCTACGTCTGGTTTGCATATCTGAAAAAAAACCAAGCTTATTTCAGTCTGGCTGGAGTTAAAGTTGATTTCAAGGTAACTGGCTAAGAAGGGAACTCCATCCTTGCTGTTGCTGTGGTCTTTGTATTTGGCTTCAGGGACTCCCAGTAGCTGCCTTCACTGAGCTGTGCAGACTGCTCTGGGAGCTTCTCTCGCAGCTGTATGGGTGGAGAAAATATTTTTCAGTGGTCAGTGTTGACAAAGCTGACAATTACTGTGGCTGCTGGAAACTCAGGAGGATGCCTTGCCACGATGATCAAGAGGTGAATTATGAAATCTATGGCACTGGTTTAATTAAAAAAATTCTAAAGGTCTGGTAAGAATTGCAGATGTTGAAGTTGTCTGTACATACCAAAAACAAATAAACAACCAAGCCCCTGATTGTCTTCCTGAAGTAGTGATTTAAACTACAGTAATCTCACACTGAACTGGGAGTAAAAGCAGAGTAATAGTTGTGCATGTGTTTGGATCTATGCTTAATTTCCAGATGTACAACTGAGTTTTTTGCTTTGACTTTTTGAATGTTATTTAAAGATGCTTCTGGTAGCCTGGGATGTTTTGCAGCTGTGATTTGATGTTAGTTCCTTGGCGTACATCCATGCCTTTGAAACCGGTTAAAAGAAAACATAAATGGTTGGGATAGTCCTAAACCCATATTGTACTGATAAAATGTCCCATAAAGCTACATGACATTTTATCTTGGAAAGCAGAAAATTAAAGTAGAAGTGAAATCGGGTGTAGTTGGATTCAGGTTAATGTCACTGTAGGTTGCTGTTACCCTTTCCAGTGTGTGGAGCCAAGAGATTTCAGGATGCTGGATTAAAAGTGGCTTGTTAGCTGCAGGGCCCAAATTTTATAAGTGGAAAATGGGACTAATATTAGATTTGGCAGCTAAACTAAATCATTTAGGTTCTAGGTTATCAGCTCCAGTGCTTTTATTGAGATTGATAACATGGGAGCACTGCACAACTCTGTTAGAGGAGACTGGAAAAAGCCTGAAATCATTAGGCTGGCCATAAATAACAGACTAGAACTGTGTGTGGTCAATTGTTTGCATAGACCACTTCAATAGCTTTTCGAATCCAGCATGGGGTCTGCTGGGGTGTCGATCACGTTCATTAGCAGCACGTGACCATCTCGTTCTACAGCAGGAGCTCGGATGTGAGTCATGGCAAAGACAAACTGATCTTTTGTCCCAGGTCAGAGCTCCTCTGGATGGTGTCTTTTCCGTTCTTTTTAAAAAGCAAAGAAGTGGGCTGGAGGAAGTTGCAATGGATGCAGTTACTGCGACTGGGCAGCTTGGGTTAAAAGTCCTTTCCACTTGCTCTAACTCAAAGATAAATGTCTGTGGTTTGTTTTTCGGGGTTTTTTTCCCCCTCTGATAGGTGGAGGGAAGAAAAGGGAGGTGGAAGGGAGAAATATTTAAAAATTGGCAGAATATTTCAGTTGGATGTTTTTCATTCAAGGTGTCAGGGTTTGTTGTAAGCAGAGAGAAGTATTTGAAAAATTTTGTTTTGATTGGACCGGAATGGATTCCCATTCCCCAATATTTCCCACTTTGGACCTTTATATAGAAAAATTTCTGCATAAAATGATATGGAACCAGACTACTGTCTCAGAATTTTATTCTAGCTTATACTAGCAAATTTGATAGATGTGACCAGATTCACGTGTTTATTGAGGCAAGCTTGACTGTAAATTCCTAGTGGCTAAAGAATAAAACCATCTGACACAGCAAACATCTGACATCTGGTACATTGTTAAAGCTACAAAATTGTTTCCATGGATCCAGCTTAGTAATGAATATAGTTTAATGAGCCATAGAATACTGCATTGTATAATATTAAAATGCATCTGTTTACATTTTATTTTACTATGTTACATAATAATATTTCAATTTGCCCTATTGGAGTACATGACTATTTTCGGGTTTTCATGAAAGTAAATAAATAGTTTAAGAAGAAAGGACAAGAAATTCCTTACAATAGTAAAACCCATATGCAGTGTAAACAATGGAAAAATATGCCTCAGCCAGAATACTTCCGTGACTTCTACCAAAACATTGACCAGACATTATTCTCATGTGTGAAATATAACAGAATACATGTCCAAGGCACGAGTTGTTCTAAGCCTTCTGTGTTCTGTGGGAAAAGTGATTTTAAATACGAAATATGGAAATTACTGCGGACTTTTTTTTTTAAACAATTGGATTTTGTCAAACAGTATTTCATTAGTGTAGTACTATTACATAACTTGTTCATATGGAAGCAAGAAAATGCTAAATGTTTTAAAATGTGCTAAAAACTCACCAGTGACTCATCAGTTAAACTACAGAGAAGCATGCAATAAAAATTCTAGAAATGTTCACTAAATACATGGTGTGAGTTTACTACTTTGATATATTTTGTTAAATGTACTGATAAAACCATCACCAGAGCTCCAAGTTTTGATGTCTTAGTTTGGTTTAGCTGAACAGCAAAAACCAACCAAATGAAAAACCTGAAGAAAGCAGTGTAGCTTGTTACCTGCTTATATGTGGAAATGTCCTTTCATTGTTGTGAATGTATATATTTGACATACAGTTATGTCCCCAAATAACGCCTAGAACATAGCACTAATAAATCCCCTAATTGGCAGTTGCAGTCAAGTGTGCAAACATTACTCACCTGAATTTCACTCTAACTTTGTTTTGGTACCTTGAATTATTTCTAGTTTCACTAGGCAACCAACATATAGCATAGCTGCATTTTTCAAGAGTACTATGACTCTACTGATCCCAAGATGAGATGTAAATAATCTGAGACAGCTTTTATTATGATTTCAATTTTTACATCAATTTTTGAAAGAGATTTTCTGCTTCTGTTGTCACATATCCCCTTGGAATACTCTTGCGTCTAGAAAATATTTTCAGTTTGAATTTACTGTTTGCTGGCTGAAATTTTTCACCTATAAAATCTATAATCTGATTGTGTTATTTTTCATGAGAACATAAAATCTTTATAGGCTCAGATCAAAGTACAATGTGGCTTGAAGTGTGTATCTGGGGGAAGGCACAGGAACAGAACACATCTGTAGTAATACTTTAATACTTATTCAGTAAACAATTTATTGCTGGGAGATTTCCTGAGCCAAAGGTGACCTCTGAGTTTAGTATTGCTTTGCAATTTTTTTCACTCACGAAGGTGTCAGTCTCCTCCTTTACCACCTCTCACTGTCCACAGCAAGGAGTTCCACACCTTATCCGTGGACTCTGTGAAGAGCTATTTTTTTCAGTGTGTCCTAAAACCCCACCTTGCAGGCATACAAAGATGCTTCCAGCCCAGCTCCCTGGTCTTTAGTTCAGGTACCACATGACATTTTTGCATCAAAACACTCTTGGCTTATTTCTTTCAAGTGAATTTGCATAACTACTTTTCTTAATCAAAGTTTGGAAATTCTACTTTACTGCGCTTTCAATTCAATATTTACAAGCAAGATTTGTGATCCTGAAATTAATAGTCTCATCTAAACCATTTTGTCTTTTTACTGCCTTGGTGTTCAATTACACTGCGATCTGATCCATTTGCTCTGAAAGTGCCAGCTGCTGGGGAGCTCTGATGCTTCTGGGATTCCCTGCTGTGACAGTGAGGTCTTATTCCTATCCACTCGCAGCCGAAGCATCTGGAGTGTTAAGCAGTAAGTACAGCATCCAATTCCTCCCATCCCTTGTTGTAAAACAAACAGAGAATACTCCCCATAGAATGGTTCTTTTTCATTCTACCAAATTGAAGCAATACTGAGAACACACTCCTTGGTGCAATTTGCAAACAGAGTCAGTAAACATAAAATATTAACATAAGCAATAATGTACTCCAGGCACAAATACTCGTTATGTCCATGTTGGTTTTTAAGGAGATGGTATCAACTTCACAGTGCAGCTCTCTGTGCTTTCAGAAAGCTGCTATAAAGGGAAACCAGCCAAATATGGCCATTTTTAATGATGAGACTCACAAAGTATATTAGAGCACTTGAAGAAGAATTGCTCCATGTGCATATTGGGAGCTCTGCTCTGGGAATTCCACTGCATGAAATTGTTGCATAAATTATCTGAACTTGTGAGAGTTGAGATGGTATGAGTTTCTTTTAAGCGAAGCTATGGCAAGGAGTGGCTCACATGGGCATATGTTTGTATTAATATGTATGTATCTATTCATGTACATGCTTTTAATTCTGGGCCATATAGTTGTAAAGGATTCAGTTCTCTAGTGTGATCAGCAGTAGATGAGGGTCTCCTAGATTAGAAAAGTAATTTCTCTCATCCTGTTGTCACTGCAGTATTTGTAATTAATTTTTGCTGGTCATTCTTTGATATTCAGCCTACACACTCTAGTTTATAACTTTGACCTATTTTTGGTGCAGTAGCACAATTTCATCCTTGAACGTTGACTTTAGACAATGTGGTTTTTTATCAGCTTCTCATACCTCCTTCTTACCAGTTGGTGTATCAGGTCGGAATCTTTACAGTACAGCACAAAACTGTGAGATCTGCATTAGCTCTTGCTTATGTTATTGTATTTAATATAGGCTCATTCTTTCTGAGAGTCTTTGGTTCTTGCATGTGAATTACAGCTGTTTGGATCTGCTCAGTTGTTTAGGCACTGGGAGTACCTGTACTACATGGAGCCATGTGATGCAGAATTCTCAAACCTCTCCTGTGTTCTGATTGTTCCTTTTAAAGCGAAACAAAGTTCGAGGACTTAGTTTCTTCTTTTCTTTCTCTCAGTGCCTTTATTATTTGGGTATGAACCTTGGACTGGGTGATGTTCAGTCAAGCACTAATGACAGCGTCAGAATGAGCTGAGATTTTAGGAATAGTTTGGATGCCAACTTCCAGGCATAACTTATTTCCACCCCAAAGAAATGCAGATATGGCAGAAACATGATAAAGTTAAGTTACTCTTTTCCTCTAATTGGTTAAAGGAAGAACAAAACTCTGAATTTATGCCAATGGTGAGGAAATGGCCAATAGGATTTGTATGAAATAGTTTAAAAACCATACTTGTTGCTACCCCAGGGTGGTTACAAAAGAGCAGACATAAAAACTGCAATAACATGGTTATGGAAGGTAGAGCTACATTAGATAACTTTTAAAAGGTTCTAAAGTTTTATTACATATCAATTTTTTCTCCTTTTATTTTTTTCTTCTTCAAAATGTATGCTGCAAGAATCATAGTCCAGCAGGAACTTATTTTGCAGGCAACAATATATGAAAAATAAGACCAATAAAATTCAAAACTCCATAGTAAAACTAAACTTCTGGAAAACCATTTTTCTGTAAAATATGTAGTATGTGTAGAAGTCTCAATGCCATGGTTATATAAATGGTATACAGGCACTTAGGAATAATACTGTCATTCTAACCCATACCTATAAGAACTTTATATTGTGTCATGCCATCATATATATGTGCACAGAGCATGTAAAAAATACGTTTTTATTAATAGTTCTGATCAGTTAAAGGTTATAGGTATCTCTTCTTCCCACCACATGGCAAAATCACTGTTCCTCTTGACATGTGCTGTTTCCACCTTGCTCACAGGCAGTCCTTGCAAGCCACCCTTTTGGCTGGATGAGATGTCAGGAAATGAGGCAAAGAGTTTGGCTTTCAAATCTAAAAGTGGGACTGGCAGATGACGGCCTCTGTGGATTGATAGGGGCACACTTTCCTGTAGCTTAGTTCTCGTCTGAAATGCTGTTGTGTTTCAATGGATTATTTTGTGGGGCCTGAATTTGTTCATTTATTGGGGAATTCTGTGCTTTCAGGAGTTAAGAAGAAAAGCAACACTTGATCAGGATATTAGTAATTTTAAGTGCACCATATAACAAAAGTACAAACAAAATAATCTCTTCAGTTAACTGGCTGAGAGCAGTCTCTTGAATGATAGTACATCTTTAGGGCAATAGGAATTTACACTGGCTTTCCCACATGTGCCATGTGTCTTGAAAGGATCTAAAGTTTAGAACAGAAATATTCCCTGTTGAATATCATGTTGGGAATCACAGACAGTGAAAGACATATCAGGAGAGATGGGGGAGAAAAAACCACCACCACTATTTTCAGAGGGGTTTTTTTTGTTGTTTTGTTTTTTAATCTAGTGTTTGAACTAACTCTGCTTACTAACTCTTCTCCCAAAGGACTTCTTTTTGTAAAAAATTCAGAACTCGCTGTGTTTGGAGCAGTCTATGCTGAGACATCCTGAAAGTATTTCTGTAGCGTTCTGTTGTATTAGTGGAAAGGTAGGTTGTTATTTTCTTGCCTTTTACCACCCCTCTACAATACTGTGTCTCATCTCTGCTGAGAATCCTCCCAATCCACATGGAATCATTCTGGAGTAAAGAATACCAGAAAACTATGTGCATTTACCACCTCCTTCACATTACGATCACGTTGTGTGAAGGGAAAACCAAGCGTGTTGGTGCAGTTCTGACTCATTTGTAGGTATATGATTGGGAATTACTGCAGCAGGAATAATTTCAAACTGCCTCATATCTTAAGCTCCAGTGTCTGTTGGTTTTGGTTTTGACATTTTTTGTTTTGTTTTGTTTTGTTTTTTTCCAACCTGCTTGCTGCCAAAAAGTGAGCAAAGAAATGGAAGCACCAAAAAATGGTTATTGACACACAGTGATAGAACAAGAGAAAGGAGAAGGAGCAATTGCACAAACTCCAAATGCCTGGCAGAACCCAGAACAGTCAGTGGTAACAGGATTCAAATGGATACAAAGTCAAAGGAAAATGCTGCACGTTGCCCTTCAGAGGGTGTGTGAGGGAAGAATAACCCAACCTGAACCTCAGTCGTGGCCATGTGGTGTGACCCACCCTGCTGGCTATTTACCTTTGGTAGATCATGAGCAGTTTGCATTGCCTCCTCTCTGCGTTAGTCACCATGTCACTGCAGAGAAAGAATATCCCTGCTGGCCCTGCTTGAAATGGGCTGTGTAAGTGAAACCTACTGTGCCTTTTCGGAACCATCATGGCATTTTTTAGAGGCTAAACCTGAGAACTTGCACAGTATCAATTTCTGATTCCTGTTAAAGCCACTGGGCTAATTAGAACAATGAATATGCAAATGTATTAGAGGGGACATGCATGCAAATAATTTAAAATTAATCTTGATAAATATTTCACTAACTTCATAAAAAAGATAACATTTGATCAGGAAGCAATTGCTTAGGGCTGCTATCAATTGAAACAACACAAACACTAGAGAAGAAGTGTTTTGGTTGTCTATAAGTTCTGCTCTCAAGGAAAAGCAGATGAGTACCAAGTTCAGGCCTTCTTTAAAGACAATATTGGTTAGAAATTAGTTTTAAATGTGCACAGTTTGACACTCCTTTTTCAGACTTCCACTGCTACCCAGTTGCCAGGAGTTTTAAAGGACAGACTGTGTGCAGCCTCTGTGTGACTGGACACTGATCAGAGAGCTGTGTGATACAACAGTAGTAAAATCAACAGGAGTCTAATTATGACAGCCTGAAGCTGTTTATAATTATAATGCTTAATTAGGTGAGACACAAACAAGGAGAGAGTTCATTTGGTCAATATTCTCTATGGTAATGTGTTCTGATGGGAAATAAAACCTCTATGCTGACCAAGTAATCAAAACAATGTTTTACACTCTTCATAGTCTTTGGCAGAATTAAACTTTGTAACAGTGACATTTTATGAAAGATTTGAACAAAACTTTACCTTTTTTAAAAATTAAAATCTACCTGCAAAGAGCAACTCTTCTTGACAATAACCAGATGCACTCCTTCCCCAGAACTGAAAAATGTTGTTCTGGAGAAGCTGCCTGGCTACCTGCTTGTGTAATTGTAATTGTAAAATCTTGGGTGAGTAAGATGATTCACAGCACTGCCTCTTCCCTAATGTTAGACACAGGGAGTGGCAGTGCAAGTATCCCAGCCAAAATCATGCAGGGATGTGCTGGGCAGCTCTTGTCCAGGGTATCCACAGGGCTGGAAGCTCTTTGCAGAGAGCTGTGTCAGTGCTCTGTGGCACAGCTGCAGAGAACTTGGTGGTGGGAAGGCACAAGATGGCAATATGTATCCCCAAAGCCAGAGCTTTGTTCTCTAGACCTTTGTTTGATGAGCTATTGTTATAACCTCCTTACCATAAAAAGGTGTGTTCACACTGGACTGCTGTCCTCACGGCACCTCATCTCCCACAGCAGCAAACACGTAGGCAGGAGAATAAAAACGGAAGCCTTCAGTAATATTTTCCCCAGGAAACACCTGCAGCCTCCAGAAATTTTGTTCTCTGAAGGACATTTTGACTTAGCTGTATCTTACATTCTGTGTAATTCCTTGAGATATTTTCCCATCTTTTACCTATTTTTCTCCCAGCTGCATCCTTTGTCCTGTGACACCCCTCACAACATGATTGTCTGTTTTTGCAGTGGAAAGCACTCTTTTGCCTTGAGATGGTTTCACTGTAGAGCAGTGTTGATAGGAGACTTTCACACAGTCCTACCAGAGGGTCAGACTCCCAAACATCGTGTGTGATGTGAAATGAGCTCTGTGCACTTTATGCACATTGCATATTGGGTACATGCTACAATTTTGCTGTGGTGGCAAAAATAAAGAGTTAAAGCAAGACATGAACGTGTATGTTTAAGGCACAGACTTAAAGACTTTTAAGTAAGACTTTTCTGCTGCAAGATGGCAGCTGTTAGTGTTTTTTTTTTTTTTTTAAATATGAGACATCACTTAATCGTGACAAAGGTGAAAATTTTGCCAGAAATGCAGTGTGACTTACATAATATTTCTACAAACTTTTGCCAGGTTGCTTTATTTGAAAAAGAGGAACATGTGAAAATTTCCTAAAACATCTAAGGAAAATTGTCACTTAAAAGTGTCTGAGTTTAAAAAAGGGGTCCCAAAGCACTCAAAATTAAGGAAATATTTTGCCAGAGTTGACAATTTTTTCAGCTATACAGGGAAAAGAAACAAAACCAGTTTCATATGTTTTGTGCTGTAATGGTCACTGCTCACTGATATCAGTACTGAAAGCACAACAGTAGGTAGCATATAAAGCAGAAATTGAAAAAGCATGGCAAAAAAAAATGGAGAAATGTGGTATTTTTTCATTCTGGACTTCAGTCTTTGGTAGTGAGCCTGAAGTAACAAAATATTTTACTAAACTAAAAATTAATTTGATCACTTATCTTAAGTCTTGGGGAATGGTGCATTTTTGTTTCTAATTGTGCAGCCATTGCAACTGTAGAGTAAGTTAATAAAAATGACTTACAGTGCTGAGTATTAATTTTTGACTAACAAGTTGTAATGCTCGCTTCTGTGCTCCAGGGATTGTTTCTTCTTTAATGCAATTAGCATTTTTATGCTGAAGGAAGCATGTTCTTACTCAAGCCATAAATTATTAAGCAACCCTAAATAAAAAGTTTGAAGTACGCATGTATGCATTCCTGTATGTTTCTTCAGGCAATTAATTTTTAATTTAACAATGTCGCATATTGGCAGTAACTTTTAGTGCAGTAAGGTTGTTTTATCCATTTTATTGTCATTTAATACATCAACTGTAGGCTATGCACACAAGCAAGTGTTTTTCAAGCCAGGGTGTTGAATTGAATTATTCTATATTTCTGTACACTTTCCAGAAAATAAGCATTAAATGGAGTGATAAACCTGACTCAGAATAAATCATGTTAAAACGAGGAAGCAGAATGTATTGAAAGATTATTTAATAGAGTTCCTGAACATCAGTCTTGGAACCAATTTTGTTTAATGTTTTTAGTAATGGTTTTGGCACAAAAAGTGTAGTATTCTGTTGAAATTTACTAAAGATTCAAAGTGGGGTGGCATTGTCAACAGACAGGACAAATTGAATTGCTGGGCAGAAAGTGTGGAATGACATTGAAGGTGGAATTTATTTTTTTTTTAATGATATCTCTTCCACCCTCAAAAGAAAGATTAAATTCCATGGTACAAAACAAAGTAATGCGATTGGGGAACAAAAGAAAATATTCCACATTATACTGACTGCCCATCCCTTTGGGGGGTAGATGGGTTAAACTATATATTGATCCAGGCGTGCCCTGGTGAGGCACATCTGGAGTGCTGTGTCCAGTTCTGGGCTCCTCAGGGCAAGAGAGACAATGGAGTGCCTGGAGTGGGTCCAGTGGAGGCTGAAAAGATTATTAAGGGACTGGAGCATCTCTCTTGCAAGGGAAGGCTGAGGGAGTTGGGCCTGTTCAGCCTCAAAAGGAGATGACTGAGAAGGGATCTCACCAATGTACACAAGTATCTGAAGGGACGGGTCAGAGGATGGACCAGGCTCTGCTGGGTGGTGTGAAGCAATGGGACAAGAGGCAACAGCAGGAAGTGATGCACAGGAAGTTTCACGTGAATAGGAGGAAGAAATTCTTTACTGTTCAGGGTACCATGCACTGGAACAGACTGCCCAGAGGGGCTGTGGAGTCTCCCTCACTGGACCCAGACGATCCACTGTAGTCCTTTCCAACCTGACCCATTCTGTCATTCTGCAAGACTGAGTTGCCAGTGTGGTGCAAGTGTGGGGAAGAAGGAAAATTCAGTGGCAGATTGCAGCATTCAAGATCTTTCCAGTAGAATTACCGGAGTGTCAGACCCCCATGCAAAATCCTGTTACTCTGTAGGGGATTATACGCACTCTACTCTGTAGTGAGTTATATATTCCTGTGTAAGAAGCAGGTATTATTACAGGTGAGGACAGAATTTGATGCTGATTTTGTACATTTTATAGCATTTCCAATTTTTTTTTTTGTGTTAAGTGTCATGTTAGATGCTATTAGAGCAGCAAAATAGTTAAATCCCAAGAATTCCCACTTATATGTGAGAAATAGAGATGACCTGGAGTGCTTTGACATTGGGATGAATAGTTTTGAGGCTTTCTGTAATTATTTTTTTTTCTGAAAAATCACTTAACATTTCATGACTTCAGAACACATAAATCAAAGTATTAAATTGTAAATCATGTCATTTCTGAAAATTTGTACTTAAGAACAATTAGACTATTCTTTGTCTAGTGGATGATAAATATACTTTACTCCTTTGTCTTTTAGAATGATACCTTACTAATATTAGTTTTAATATTTTAAATAATGTTCATGATGTGTCTTTCTATAACATTGTATAATAGCTTTCCTTTTATTTAAAAAAGGGTTAAATGAGCTCATTAGAAATGCAAAAATATATCTTAGTGTTTTAGTTATCTCAGGAATAAAGATATACATTGTAAAGATAAACATAGTTTTTAAAATGCATTATTTTTAGATATAGAAAACTGGAGCATTAAGCAGTGGAACAGTCACAAGAGAGGATTTATGGACAATAACATCTGCTGTGTTATTTGGGTGTTATGGAAATACACTGCAGACTGCAAATATAAATAATTGCACGTTAATGAGAGAGATCCAGATTGAGTCTATTGTTATATACCAAAGTTCTGGTTTGTATAAAGTTGAATGCTGAGAAGACTACGTACATCATCATTTCCATGTCAGTGACAAAGGCTGCAGCCCATGTTGACCTCATTCACGGTTCTTTAGGCCTTGTCATAGATGACTTTCTGGAATGACTGGATTTGGTGCCTTCACTTGCCAGTCATGAAACTTAGGAGTCAGTGAACATGGTGCACGACCAGAGAAAGGCAATGACAAGGGGAAAGGTGAAAGTCTTCCACAGAACTAACACATGTTCAAATGTATTCTACCTTAAAAGGGAAGGGGAGACTTGCAATGGCTTAGGATCTATGCCTCAAGTGAGCCACTCTCATGTCACTTGAGATTGAAGATCCACTGTCCATTTCCTGGGCCTCCTTCTTCTTCAGTGCCACAATATTTTCCTGGCTGTTATAGGCTGAAATAGAGGGTTTGTTTTTGGGTTTTTGGTGCTTTTTTATTTGTGATAGTTCCACCATGAACAGGCAGGTGACTTATAAGAGCAAACTAGTGCTATTGCCAGATCATGTTTTATTTCTAGCTATTGACCTATCTGACAAATATTTACACGTCTATAAATGCGCTGCTTTAATAGATAGGATTTTTCAAAGACTTTTACTCTTCCAGACCCTTGGGCGTATGTTTCTACTTTTGGATTTTCAGCTTGCCGAAATGGAAATGTTTCAGTTTAAGCCACATGATTTTATAAATAAACAAGATGTGATGAGTTGCTGAATTAGTCATGTTATGCTCCCCTTGGACTTGCTGGAGATCTAGTCTATAAACTCAGTGAAAACTAGGATTTAATTAGCATCACCCTCAAGGATATGTTTTCATGTGATCAGCTGCATAATATTCTAAAAATGCCTGGTTTTCTTCATCAACTACAAACAGAGCTAGGCAATCTATAGTGGTTCAGTGAACTAATTCATTCATTTTCTTAGTTCACCACAAAACGGATAAAATCGTTGAGAATTATTTAATGTATCTTGCCTTGTACTTATAGCTTTCATAACAAAGGCTTCTGTTGGAGGGAATGAAAGCAGGATTTCACTCCTCATGTGTTTGTATTGTTAAAGGGACTCTGCCAAATACTTGTCGTGGTCAGACCAGGTTCGATGGGGCTTTGAGCAGCCTGGTCTAGTGGAAAATGTCCTGCCCTTGGGAGAGGGCTTGGAACAAGTGATCTTTGACCATTTTATGACTCTATGGTCTATGAGAGATTTCTTAACGAGATGATAAGGAATAAATACTGCTAATCCAAGAAACATGACTTTATCTCTTATAGTACAGGAGAAATTATAGAAGTTAATTTTTTTGCCCAGCTACCTCAGTTGGCCTAAGAATCTACTTTCCTTGCAGGCTTCTAAATACCAGTGCCTCAGGTATCATCTATGAGCAGTCCTGTGATCTGTGAGTTCAGGAAAGCTTGTCTGAAATACAAAGATAAACTGTTTTTAAACTTTTGTGAAGATAAAGTTTTGACTCTATGACATACATACAAAATTTTAAATTATTCTTACTAAAATTATTACTTTCTTGATAACCCTGTATAATGCTCAGTACTGAATAAAATATGCTGCTTTTCTATGGCTCAAAAGTTTTTAATGATTTTTAGAAAATTGGAAGCATTGTTTGTAGTTTGAAGTATTTTCTTCATTACACTTGGCTTTTAATCTAGATATAAATGCATCACCAAAACCGATTGCGTTTATTTTATTAGTATTTTTCAGTATTATCAATTGTGTCCAGTATTGTCAACCAGAAGAATCCAATCATGAGAACACTGTTTTAACTCTAGACTTGGTCCCCCAATAACAAGTTAAAAAAAAAGTTGGTATTATCAGTAGAACATCAGAGAGAACTGCAATTTTTTGCTGTCTCAGGGATATGCGGTAAATCAGCTTAATTCTTAATGCAATGTGTGCTTAGTTGAGATCCTTCTGCAGTGAAAGCATTTTTTTCCAACATCTGTGAGGATTCTTCCTGCCAACTAGAATCTTTTCAACTCTAAAGCCCAGCTCCTTAGCAGCAATCTGGAAATACACTTGAAATGTATGGGTGTTGAAGGATGATAGTATAGGCCATCTGGTCATCAAGTGTTTTCTTTGCATGCTTGGATTGGTTTGTCAAGGGTCTCAGAACTGTTTCTAAAGGATTATAAAACGAGACAAAACCAGAAGATTTCTGCAAAGGAGTGAAAGGTCTGGGCCCCCTTTGGCATCTCAGTCTTAAGCTGTAAAGTGCAGTGCATGTGCTTACCAAGGATGTCACTGTCTCCTGCTGAAGGGTTCAGAAAGGGTTCTGTTTGTCTCTGATGTCCCCCAAACGTGACCAAGCTGCAGCACCTGCCTACGTGGGTATGTCACAGGTGTGCTGTAGTTGTGCTGGCACTGCTCTGGCCCTGCTGTGGACACAGGGACAAAGCTGGGATCTGAGAGGACGGTCAGCCAGCAGTGCCTGCTGCATCCCCTCCAGCTCTGCCTCTGGAGTTTATGGCCTGTACATTGGCTGCAGTCAGGCATCTATATAACCTTCATCAATTTTTGCCTGCTCTGTGTGCCCGGTGACAATTTCATTTCTGTGGCAGTGGTATTCAATTTAGTACAGCTTTTTCACAGTCAAAGTATTTAAAAGGAAAAGAAAAAAATACTCCATTGTCTGCCTCAGGTAGGGAAAATTCTGTCTCTTGGCACTTAACGTAAGACTTAAAATATCCAGCTATTATTTTTAACTGTGATGAGAGGAAGCTTAGGCCTACAGTTATCTATTCTTTCTTTTAATTTCTTATTTTTCTCTGTATAGGAGGGAGGAATAGATACTGTATAAGATCTCTTCCAGCAAAAAATGTTTTTCTTTGAATGCTTTCCTGAAATTTTTAGTGCTATAACAAACTGCACAGTATTGTAGATCGTTGAATTCTTTGTGGGGAATGCTGTCTTAACAGGAGACATGTACCTGTCAAGATCCATGTGAACATCCACATTTTCTGGTATTCGTTAAACCGGAAAGTCGACCAACAAGCAGAAAATTGCTTGGAATATTAATGAGAATGGTAGAAATGTGCTGCATTCTCATGGAAAGGTTTTAAATATTTTCTAGTTGAAGTTGCATGACCAGTATACAGATAGTGATATATAATTAATCAGGAAGTATTTTACTATATAGATATGTATCAGTAATATAACTGTTATTTTTTTAAAAACCAACTAACAGGAAATATGTTGCTGAAAAAATCATGTAAATTATCATTGAGTACTAATATTGAGAATTTTATATAACCTTTGTTTGTCCCTTTTTCTTGCATGAGTAGTTCCCTTTTTAACTAAGAATATATTCTATTAAATTTTGCCAAAAAAAGCCCCAACTAAAATTAAACTCATAGGTTTTTTTTTATTTGGTATAATTTTGCATATATATGTATCTATTTTTTTCATGCTTCTGACCAACATAGATACTGTGAAGGAAAATCTCTGAGTGCAGCTGTAGGATGAATTCCATTTCCTCTCAAGCTGATTTTGATCACTTATATGTAGCTCTGAAAGCAAAGTTCCTGTAACTGAAAGGATCAGGGGAATTTTTAGGCCCTCCTTCCTCTGACCCATTCTAAGAACTAAGATGAGGCTGTGGTGGCAAGTCCCGGTCCTGTAATGGACAGTGTGTGTGGGGCCACACTTCATCATGTCCCCGTCCTACAGTCCCGTGCAGAACTCTGCCGTGGTCACTGCTCAAATAAGCACTCGGTGATCATTGGAGGAAAGGCAAGAGGTCTGTTTGCTGGGGATGTTTTGAGGTTCAAATCCAGGCTGGCATGCCATCATGGAATAGCACACATTCCATGCAATAATGGACACATCAAGTGCTAAGCCCCAAAGTTTATATAAAAGCACCTACAGTGATGGGCACTTGAATAGATTTTGTGGAGGGCCAGGATTTATGACATTATTACTGTTTGTTTTGTCTGCTGAGCCAAAGGTTTTTATCTAATCCAACATCTCACTCTGCTAAATTTTCAGAAGTCTGTGCCAGTTCAAATTCTTTGCCATGGATGTGTTTTGTGAGATCTTGCATTTTGCGCAGCTTTCAGAGATTCAGAGCTGCTTGTTCTGTGTTATAGCTGCATCTTTGATAAAACCAGCCCTTGCCTTTTAACTGGGTTCTGATCAAAAGCTGCCACAGAAACAAAATCAGGGGGCTTCTACTTCCCACTTTCTCCTTGAGTTTGACTTTATCTATGAAATAAGCTGCAAAAGCCTGGCTGCTGTGTCCTGCTTCAGTGTGGCTGGATCCACGTTTGTGGCTTTTAGTCCCTGCCAGTTTGAGTGTGGGTGTTTGCATAGCTTTGCTGGCTGGGTACAGCTGGGGAAGGTGCTGCCACTGGGGGATGGGAGGCGGATGGCGGCTGGACATCGATGTGACCCCGTCTGGTGCCACCAGCCTGGCACCTCCAATGCAACTGCTGCCAGACATTTATCAAAAATATATTCCTTGCAGTTCTCTTCATGTTCGCCTCAAAGTTTGCCTCACTTTGTTTAGAAAAAAGTATTGCTGGTGCTGAGAGCATTACAAGCAGTAGTGATGTTTGTGCCTGAAATGATGAGATTGTCTCTGAGGCAAAGCCATCTGATGTGCTGATTATACGGTAACCAAAACCAAAAGGAAACAACCAGCTTGCATTCCTGAAGTGAGGGCAGTCTTTACCTACACAAGCGTTTATATGCATTTATACAAAATAGACTTCTTAATATTCTAACTGCTCTCTCATATTCTGATTAGTTTTTTCAAATACTAGTCAGCTTTCTCTGAAATCTAGGATCACTCTGCTTATTTAATGAAGAATGATGTACTCTATTATAAGAACCAATATAAAATATATGGGGGGCTTCACATAAATATTTGTCTTTTGCTCGTGTAGCTGAATATAATTACTTCACATGTGTATTTGAAAATTAATAGATGTTAGTCTGTGCACATTTGATGATTTGTTGAAAACAGACCAGAAAACTGAAGCTGAATTATTTTAATATCAAGGTGATCTGAAGGAACAAGGGAAGATGAGGTCATTTAAGAATGTTAGGTTAGTTTATTTTTAGTATTTTATGCATTCCTTATTATTCTAGTGCCTTCTCAACAGACAGCTATTCACTGACAATCCCAAGAAAAAAGTAAAAGACTTTTTTCCTTTCCAGTTTTTTTAAAATCACATTGCCCACAGATTGCTGAGTGGTGGTGAAGAAGCCAATGGCTGTTTCCTTGACTTGTGTGGAAAGAACATGATTTCTTATGTGAATCTCTTGGGAAAGGTTCACTGGGATTCAAACTAAGTAAAATCACTTTCAGAAGTGACGTGCTTATTTTTAATCACACAAATTCAAGTTATATTTCATTGTTTAGTTTCATACTGTATGGCTCTTTTTTAACAAGAGCAATATGGCATGTTGCACTGGAATTAATAATGGATTTTAACTTATGTTTCTATTATTGATGTAAATAGTACTGGTTTTTATCAGCCACGACTCATAAGTCTTGCTTGAATTACATTATAGTTGTGTACAACTGGGGGCTGCTGATTTTGTGCTGCTGTTGATGTTACAACAAAATGCTGCATTTTGTGGGGAAATGATTTTTTGCAGAAAATTCAACCAAACCATGGGTCTTTGAGCAGCCTGCTAATTCCTGAAAATACTTATTTAATAATGTAAATTTTCCTGTATTTTTAAATCTCATTGATGCCAAATTAATATTGCAGTATTGCTACTTCTTCATGTTATTGCAGTTTAGCATAGTAACACTGGGGTTCTGAAGTACTGGTCTATTTTTAATTTTTTAAATTCATCTAGTTAGAAACAAATACAAGGTAAGATTTTTTTGTTTTGTTTTGTTAAACTAGTGCTTCAGAGTACTCAGCTATCACAGTGTGGGAACATCTTAAATTCATAGTTTAACAGCTAGTGTACAAAACCTAATTCGTAATCTGAACAAAGAAAAGGGAAAGATTTTTGATTATGCAGAAATGTTTGAGGTGTGATTGTCTTTGCTGTGATTGCAGCCAGTCCTTGGAAATGTCTTGGCAAACTGTGAAGACATTTTAAATCATGTTGTAAGTGAAGAGTTTGTTAGGCATGAAGTCCCAGTTATATTCTTAAAGTTCAGTTCTGCAGCATTTTTTTCTTTTCAGTTGTGCTAATGGCCATACCTGTTAATATATGGCTAAAACAGAAAGAAATGCAATTGCAATAATAGCAAACTATTTTCTTTCCTCTTTGGTTGCATCTTATGGTCTGAGCCTTTTTTATAACTGAATGCCACCCACAACATCAAACACTGAGGAATGCAAATCACAGTTGAGCTTTATGTATAGTATTATCCTCATTCCCTATGATCAGACGTAAATTACTCAAGTTTTACAGGTTTATGGTTGGAGTGTTTCTGCAAACAGAGACATCACGGTGTATTCTTGTGTATTTAAGTGCTTTTCAAAGGGACACGTAAGCATGAGTGAAAGGAGACGATAACAAAAACCCTGCAGGCTGAAATACTGCTTTCTGGACTCCTTTCGGGATTACACTGAATATCCATTTTTTTTGCCTCCATAATTTCAGTTTATAACAAAGATTCATCCACTGGAGTTAAACATGATGCTGATTGCTAAAGTGTCTTAGCCCCCAAGCATATTGTCAGTATTAACCCTGCACCTTTAATAACTTAAGATAGTGCTGCTTGTAAGTCTGCTTTCTGTTGTGATGTTGTACTGCCCCAGGCTAGCAGCTGTGCCTAGCTAAGACATGGACCAGAAATCCTCTTCACTGAGCCCAGAGGAGCAACACAAACCTTTTCCATGAAGAGATTTAATTTGCCCATCTCTATCCCCTGAAAATTCCTGGTGGCTTGTATTTCCTTGCTTTGAGGAAGAGAATCCCCATTTGTTCATGCAGAAAAATCAGTTCTCTCCTTCTCCTCTGATGCTGCCTCTTTTGTCCTGGGCTGCATTAGCCATGGGCTAGCAACCTGCTGACCTTTTCTGCTGTCCTTACAGGGTAGCCAGTGGCCTGTTCCCCTGCCCTGCAGCTTTTGCACTCTTCTGTGTACCCAAACAAGAAATTCATGAGGGGATGCTTCTAGAAGCAGTAGTAAAGCAACTACCTTATCAAGAGAACCTGCTGCCTTTTATAATATTTCTCTGACTTGTGGCAATCAGCTTTAATATTGGCAGTATGAGGCTGCTTGTGACTCCTGGTTCAGGCTAAAAATGCTTTCAGTTGAAGGCTAATGGGTAGAGATAATGTAAAGGGTTTTCCAAGCTCTGCAGCAATAGGAAACTTCACCTGATGTACCCTGAGGTGTAATGCCACCACCCCATGATACTGGAGAGAGAAAATTATGTTTCCTTGGAAAAATTAGAAACATCCTAGGAACAGGAAAGATCACACAGAGACATGAAAGACACGAATATTTTATTTCCTGTTCTTTTCTCATACCTTTCTGATGCCATTTAAAAGTTTGGGGGAGCTGGGAGTTGCCAGAGTAATCTCAGCTCAGCAGAGATCATTTGATACTTGTTCATGCTCAAGTCTGTTCTCATATTGCATATGGTTTCTTGTTTATGGTTGTCAGCCACACAAAGTATTAGATTAAAAAAAAAAAAAGGAAAAATAAAAGGAGGAACTAAGTCTAAATTGCAAAAAAAGAGCCATTTCAGTTCCATTAGTGACACTAGATCAGGCACACTCTGCTGCCCGTGATTACACGTTAAAATATAAATGTCTTAAAAGCAGGAACATAAAGAGATACTAAACCACGTCTGTAACCAGAAAACAAAGGCTGAAGATGGGCATTATTTCAAGTGCTTTAAGTGTTTAAAAAAAAGAAAATTGTCAAAATGATGGAGCAAAGAGATAAATTGTAACTTCACAGCCACTTCCCTCACTGGGCAAAATCTTACTTTAAATGTTAGGTCACAGAAATTGCTTAAAATATGTGTGAGAAGAAAGACAAAGGCCATGGAATATGTACTTTTCTCCTTTATTTTGTAATGAAATTGTATATTGAAAGGAAAAATAGTCTTTCATGTGATATTGGAACTCACCTGTCTTATATCACACCAGTTGTAACATATTATTAATACATTGTACTACAGTCTTTTCTGAAAAAAAGCTTCATGTGCTTAAAAAAAAAAATTGTTTGGAAGGATGCTATTAGTAAGAAATAGAAAATAATTTATTTCACTTTACTGTAGCTTTTACCTCTATATGACTGACTGAAGGACACTATTTTTTCCAAGAGCTGTAAATTGTATATACCAATAGTAAACTAAATGCAAATGTAGTTAAAACATTTTTTAAAATTTTTAGATTTTTAGTTTGACAGATGTAAGACCTGTAAAAGCAAGTCATTTGAATAAAGAGTTCTGTGACTTTGTTTCTGAGAGAAGCAGAAAGTATCTTCATACAGATGTGTAAAAGGAGGGCAAATTTTAAAGTAGTCATAATTGTTTATATAAATTTATATTATATAATTTTTTTCCATTAAACCATAAAAGTACTAGTTTGAGTGTTGTAGTTTCATTTTAAAATAGGTTTGAAAATTTTCCCATTTGTCTGTACAATACGATGTTTTATCTAGGGAATGGTGCTTAGTGCTTGTTCCTAATCATGTTGCTTGAGTCACTTCTGATGTTTGAAATGCCTCATAGTTTGAAAAGTGTTAGTATCCACCAGTGTGGTCAGCCACATTTACAAATGGGAAATATTCTCATCTAATCCATCATTTGAGGAAGATTAGTGCAGATGTCCAGCTTCAGAAACAGAGCGTGTAAGGTTCTCCAAATAACATATGCAATGGGTTTGATGAGAGCTTTACTTTGATGGGGTCTTTTCCTTTCTTTTTCCTTTTTATTTTTTTTTTAAATCCTTTTTCTCTTATACAGTTCTGTTTTGAGTAGGTTTTGCAAGGTTTTGAGTGACAGGGAAAAGGAAGACTGAAGTAAAGAGAGGGAAATACTTAGGCAGAGACACTGTGCTAGTTTCTGTAGGCTGATTACAGTAGAAAATATTTTTCCTGGTAAGTCAGGATCCTTAAATCCATCTTGTAGTCTGACATGAAAGCATGGACTGTCAGAGAGAGTGGGGGAGAGAGGGAGAGGAAGAAGGTATGGCAGAGATATTGCCTGGCTTCCGGGTTCCAGGATAGCAGTTACTCAATGACAAAAGAAACATTGTCCCTCATTAACTGGCCAATTTAAAGCAATCCATGAGGAACATAAATGGGTGGACGTGTGTGATTAAATGTCCAAGTGTCTTTGGAACATCTGATGTGTCCTGAATCCTCAATTTTATTTGTTGTTGCTGGTTCTTGCTCTTCAGGCTTATGAACTGAGACCCAGGAAACCAATCCATGTGTCAATTGTTCGGTGCAGTGTCATATTGTAAACATGCTCTCATCTCAGCAGAGACCTGATAATATTAAAAGGGTGATTGATGCCCCTGGCATACAGAGAGAGAAATTAGAGATGGTAAGAGTTGTCTTTATGAAGACTACATCTGTTAGAAGGGCTTTTGTTTAGTTGTTCTAAATGGGCACGGCTCTTGGGAAATTAAAAAGATTAGGAAAGTTCCTCAAGAGAGCAAGGCATGTCTGCATAGCAAATACTTTAATCATTACAGTGACCCCCTTCCGTGGCAGGAGACTTCAGCTGAAGTCCCTTCTCACATAACTTAGATCTGGAATGCTTATTTGGGCCTTGTTCTACCTTCTGTCATTTTCCACACATTGTTCCAGCTGGGAGTTTCTGAGGTTGAATGAAATCTTCAAGTTTACACAAAAAAGTCACTCATTTTCTGCTCAGCTTAGTATTAAGGAGTGTTTGGGTTGGCTGATGTGCATGTAGAATTCACGTGTGTGCTGAAATAAATTTCCTCTGTAAACAAGTTCCTGCTGAGGAGCAATGCCAAAAAATGGATTTTCTCTTTTGTAGCTAATCTTCTCTACAAGGTTCAATCTGAGATGTTTGATTTCTGTTGGATGTGATGTAATTAATTTTCATGTGTTTTTGTATTGCTTTTTGTTACCAGTCTTAAACACATCTTATATGACATAACATAGTGAATGCCTTGTGGAACAATGTTGGAATAGTTTTTAATAAGTTTAAAAATGCGTTTAGTCAAATGCATTCAGAAAATCATCACAATTATTGTCCCTGATTATTGATAAATCTAATATAAAAACCATTTGAGGGAGAAATATAACATGATCTGTATCACTCTTACAAAATTATAAATAAGCATCTTTTAACTAAACTAATGTTAAAGACATTGAAAAAAAATTATTTATGGTAACATTCATTCAAAAATTAATAGAAAAGTATTAAAGTTTCACAGCAGTCTTCTGTTCATCAACAAGCAGAAATTACTTTTCTAGCTGTAGTGATCAAGACTATTATGGATGGCAACTTTAAATATGGTTTCCATTATGTGCAAAATGTTGCTGTGCATCCTAAAGAAAGGGAAAGTGTTGACCTGATGAGTGGTTTGGGCACATATATTCCTCACTCAGGCAAGTGCTTAACCTACAACAAGATTTCCAAACTGAGTAAGAAAGTGGAGTCCTGTGTATTATTGACCATTTGAGTCCTCATAGAATGGTGAGTTAACGTGTTGAAATGATTCTAAGATTAGGTATGTTGTTGGTTATCTAAATTCCACAAGGCCTTGGGGTTTTGTGTTGGGGTTTCTTGTGTGTGGTATGGTTTGGGGGCTTTTTGGGTTGGTTGGTTTTGGGTCTGTTTTTTTTTTTTTTTATTTACTTTATTTTTCTTGTCATTGGTTCATGTAGATTTAGTCATGACATTATGAAAACCTTATGAGTCAAGGATTTGGTGAACAGTAAGACACTCTCTTGGCTCTCTTTGTGGATCTATGTGCAAATAAAAGCCAGGCTTCCTACAAACAAGATAAGTAGAAAAAATTGAGTCTATTGTGGTTGGATTAATTATACACTGTGGATTCAAAGTGATGGAGTTTACACAGCTGTGTGAGAAGATAGATGTTCAGCTGGAATTAGAATGATTGAAAAAATGGGACAGCTACTATCCTTTTGATAGGGCTGCTTATAATCATTTGGTCTTCAAAAAAAAAATCACAAGTTTTAGATTAATAGAGCTCCATTTCTGTTCTGGTTTGTGTTATGCTGATAGTTCTCCTTCTCGGGGCTGCAGCAGTTCCCGTACTGTGGGTTTATTGTTTGTGCCCAAAGGTGCACCAAAACCCTGACAGCCCCTTCCAGTGGGCAAATTGCAAATCAGGATCCAAAGGAGGACTGCTCCACGAGTCCTGGATTTAATTTCAAATATTGTTATGTTTGTGTTAGACTGCTGGCTTTAGAGAGAACCTGGCAAAGCATATGCCCGTCTTCATGTGGGGAAACTCAACCCAAATACCCCCTTGAAATCCACGTGTGTGAGTGCATAAAGCCTGTTCAGTGGTTCCTGTGCCTCATCTCAGAGGATGAGGTACAAAAGCCTCTTGTCAATATTATCTTGCTGCTTGTATCAGTTTAGGTGTGAATTATGCCCTATTTGTGCCTTGTTTGAGTAGCACAGTGGGAGGCAGCCCAGGCCAGTACCCACAGCTGCTTTATTGGTGGTGCTTGGGGAAGAAAGGAAAGGGAGGATGGCCTTACCAAGGCCATCATCACTTATGCATCTCCTGAGGCCCCAGAAAACGATGGGAAATCTTTATTTGGTTACTTGAATTCAAGGCAATATTGGCTAGGGATTTTTCTCATTTTTGTGAGATTTCCAAACTGTAGGGCTCCATTTGCTGTGTGTGTCTACATGCACCACATCAAATCAGACACTGACCCCAAGAAATGTTTTTGGAGACCTGCAGAATAAAGGTCGCTTTCTACTTCCTTGCCTTATTTCAAACAAGTGTGCATCAACTCACAGGTGAGCAAGGAGATGCCTAAAACTGGATTTTTGTTTTTCAGCTGCTGAATATTACCCAGCTTAAACTTCTGTGAATATGCATTCAATCACTTGCATTTTTATTTCCGTTTCATGTACCATAACTCTGTTTTGCTGCCTATTACAATTTACTGCTTGTCACAGAAAAAGTTAGCATTAAAAGTGCATTGAGTATCTTACAAATCAAAATTTGGTGAAGACATTTTTATTTTAATTTTTAACTGTGTTTTGGGCAGGAATTTATGGATAAAATAGTAAATGGAGTGAACATGTATGACTTTACCAGGTCAATTTCCTGTTGTCATGATAAATTACAGGTTTATTTGAAAAATACTTGAAAGCACTGAAGACAAACAGATGAACACATACTAAAACTGAATGAAACATTTATGTTGTTAGAATTAAAGGGAGATAAGGATAATCTTCCTCGGAAAAAAAAATCACTGATACTGATGTAAGATATCTACATATATTAGGAGCTGCTCTGTTGGCAGATGTCATCTTTCACTTCGGTTTCAGAACCCATGAATGACAGTGTGAAAAATGCTATATGTATAAGACTAGAAATGGATCTACATTGAAGCAAACTTCCCAGTTAAACTACCATATTAATTATTCTGCTGATATTCCACAGCAGTTCCACTGAAGTGGTTTAAAGCCTGCAGATTTACTGAGCTACTGCAGAGCATAAATTTTATCTTGATTAATTTTTTCATAAAAATAAGCTTTTACCAGATCCATAGAATCTACATGAGTTTTATTAACCTTGATCCAGCTGTGAATAAGAGTAAGGTTTTTTTGATGGTTGTTTTGTTTGATTGTTAAGTTTATTGTTATATTTACCTCCAGAGAAATGTAGTGCATGCAAGTCACCATGCTGGGCTTGTGTAACGACTCCCAGAACTGCAGTTTCTGGGTTTGTAACTGTTAGCCTTGTAGGATAAAATTCAAGAATACTAGAGTAGGGAAAGGGAATGAAAGGCTCCTGTCAGTATGTCCAGCCTCCAGATGGGAGACAGACTGCTGCACCTCCTGGGATGCTGAGGTGGGAATCTGCCCAGAGTCTGAGACTGGAAAATCTCATTTCTGAAGAGCAGTTCCCCAAGAGGGGCTGGTCCTGCAGCTCTTATCTGCCTCTGAATACACTTCTGAACTGCTTCAGAGTTTACGGCAGAGTCAGAAACACAGTGTAGATCCTGGTATGGGCAAGGTCTTCTTTGCTATAGGAAGGTGGAATTGATTTATCTGCTTCCCATTCTACATCCTTTTGGTAACCACTCTTGAAATGCAAGCACAGTGGGGCTTGGCCGTACTTTGAAGACATGCAGCCTTCTCAGTAAGATAATACAAAGTTATTTGCTCAGGCGAAATATAGTTTCTTTCTTTCTCCATTTTGTGTTCCTCCCAAAATGAGAGAATAGAACAGAGTACCTACCTGTTAGCTGGTGCTTAAATTAAGGTTAGAGTCACTTTTGAGAAATCATAAGGGGCTAATATCTTACAGATTCAATATTCATGAAAAACATCAGTGTTTTGATATGGAAGAAGATAGATAAGGAACTATTACTGAAATAATTCCTTCAGGCAGTAAAAAATGTTTTGGTTGAGCCATAATCATTCTTGTCAATCACTGCTTGAAAGAAGTATGAGCAGAGACACCTGACATCTACTTTCATACCAGTCTCACTTTGGAAATAGTTCACTAATTAATAGAAACTCAGTTATCTGCAGTTAGGAAGCTTCTTCCATTTCAAATTAGTGCAGTTACATATATATTGTAAATGTGAATGAGGTGATAAGACCTGACTTTCTTTTCTTTGCTGTTCTATTTTTCTATAATTTTGCACCAGCTCCGTTGAAATCGAGACCATTGAACTTAATTTACTCAGGCACTGAGTAACAGCCCAAGCTTATTCATCTTCTCCTCCAGCAGGATTTGGAATCACCGATGAATAAATCTTGAACTGGTGTGTGGGAGCCTGGTAGCCTGTGTGTGATGACTGTGGTAATCATTAGCTTTCTGAGCAGGAAGAGTTACACCCAGGCCAGCTTCTGTATTTAATGCTTCCATCTGCATCTCTGCAGCACAAAACTGCCTTTCTGTTACCAGCAGTTTTTCCCCAGTATTATGGATGACTGTGATTGGGCTCACTACATATGGAAAAATGGAGACTAACATGGGTAAAGGTTCAGAGCCTGCATATGGATATGTAAAGAGGAGATTTTCTAGCCAGGAGTCAGTGCTCTTCCTGGAATTAAAGAGGTAATGTTCAAAGAGGTTTAACTCTGCCAACTTTAGATGCCCTCTGATACGAATTAAATCAATAAAGTGGTTATTAAATCACTTTAATAAAGATGATAAATCTGATTAAATTTGCCATACTTTGGGTCACACCAGAACAGATTATATTCAGCTTCCATTAAATAAAAACTAGATCTAAAATTTTTAGCTGTTACCGGGGCTTTGGAGGAAAAGTCATAGCCATAGATGAATAAATAAGAGAAATATGATTTTATATGACTATTCTGGAGTCAAATTCTGAGTGCTGCTGGACGAGTATTGAATTCCAGGACACATCCTTTTTTTGAAGGTTTCAGGAGAAATGTTTGGGGAAAAAAGTGAGGGAGAAGGAAATCCTGAAGTAGAAGCAAAAAGAAGCACACAAACACTGAAGATGGAAACCAAGTTCTTGACACTACACAATTATATTCACTAAGTCCTTGCAACAATTTACTCTGGGTTTTACAACTCTCCTGGGATCTTACCTGTAGGTAATACAGCTCTTGGCAATAGATAATGTTGGAAGGTTAGTAGCAATTCAAACATGCAAATGTTATACAAATGTTGTACCTATTTTTATTTCACAGCTGATTATTTTACAGCTTTATTTAGTTTTAAGATTCAGTATGCAATAGAATTTAAAGAGGAAAAGTATTAAACACTCTCTCAAGAAAAGTCTGTCATTTTTTGGGCCAAATGACAGCTCAGGTTTTTGGTACCATGTTAGGTCTGGGAATTAGCAGGGATTTACAACAGATGCAAAGGCTGGAAGTTTGATCACTAGGGAAATAATTAATTGACATTTGTATGATTATATTTCAGCTAAGTCAAATCTACTATTTCAGGCTGTCTGAAAACTTGGAATGACATTGATGCATCGTGTTGCATTTTTTTCCCTTTGGAAACATATTTTTAGCAATTAATAAGCTTTTGAAATCTCATTTCTCTCAACCCTAAACACTGTGGCAGAAATTGTGCTGCTTCAGTGAGCATGGAATATTGTCATTTGGGGAAAGCAGACTTAGAGCTTGTGTTTCCTAAGTGACAAGTGGAATGAGATTTCAAAAGAAAACTTCGCAAAGTTTCCAACAGTTTCCATGTTTCTTCATGTGTAATTTGCCTGGTCTACCAAAGAGACTAGTCTTTTCTGAAGCTTTTGCTTTGGAAGAACCCAGACCAATGTGAACAGTAAGAGTAGACAAATTCTTCTTTGAACTCAGAGGATAATTCTGACAGCAATAGTGATAGCCTCTGTTTTGACAGCTGAAAAATGAACCCAGATCAGGAGAGATCTTTGAGATTCACTCTGCCTGACAGTGACTGAGCTGACTTAGGCTAGTGGGCTGTAGCTGGTGTGGAATGATATGCTCTAGTTCATATATGAGATTGGCAGGTTGTGGGAAAAAAGTATCTTTTTGATTTTTGAAAATTGATAGCTGTTAAGGATCTTTGGACTCCCTTTGAACACAGAAATAAGGGGGTTCTGAAGATATCTCTTTTTTTATAGTCTATGCTGGACCTATGTGAAGTGAGATGAGTGAACCCTGTAGCAGTGCACAGACTGTGCAGTATCAAGTGCTTGATGCAGAAGCTAAACCCCGGTCTTAAGTTTTATCCCAGTCTCAGTTTGTTTTCTCTAATATGCCCAGACTGCAAAGAAAGTAAGCTCTTGCCAGAGCTCCAGCTGAGCAAAATGCTTGCAGTGAGCCAACACCTTCTTTCTTCTGGTCTGAGGTTTTTGGAACCACAGTTTTTGTGAGCTTCAAACTGTGTCCTCTAAAAGCACATAAATTTCAGCTGAAATTTTTCAGCAGACTTCCTAAATCACCTCTTTGCCTGCAGAGCCCCATTTATCCTCTGATGCTCTCTGACTGAATTTCTGTGGCTGGGTGGGCTGCAACTTCTGAGCTTTCAAATAGCACTGGGTAACTATCTGGAGACATTGCTTGATATAGTCTACAAACCTCCTTCTAAAACATCTTGTAGGGAGGTGGAACCAGGAGGTGGACCAATATTTCAGGGAGGCCATCTGGGATATGGAGGCAGCCCACAATAGCAAATCTTGTATATATTGATTCCAAGTAAAAAGATCTGAATTACAAACAGCCCAGCACCCTGTGCAGCCAGGAACCATCAGTTAAAAGTTAGTGCAGAAGGTTCTGCTCATGAGCTCAACTCAGAGCACTGGATAATTGATTTATTTAAATTTTGGTTCTTATTGAGTTGATAATAACGTTAAGCATCTGTACACTTTTCTTAGGTTTATTTTTAATCATTTTATATAGCCTCCCTATTTTAGAAAGTGGCTAAAGGCTTCCAGTGTCCAACATGTAATATTCTCAAAAATCAGATCTAATTTTCTTTTCTACCTGCCTCAGTTTCATACTAGTTACGTTTCCATTATGCCTGTGGATCTCAGCAAAAATATACACATGTAGCAAAGGATCTGATCTTCTACCTGATTTTAACTATTGGCTTCACGTGTTTAAGCACCTTGTTCCAGTTGAGCAAGGAGGGGTTTGCCCTTGTACACGAAGGAAATGAACAGTGGACACTCCTCTGTGCACTTTCACTCCCGTTATCTGTGTACGAAATTGCGATGTCTGAAATTAAAGTGACCTCCATCATCAGTGTTGCTGCAGCTTTATGATGTGGAAAGAAATTAAAGAGGATTGAACACAAAGAAAGAAGTGGTAGGTGAAAGGAAATATTTTTAGTGAATGTGGTCTGTTTAGTTACGTGACACACTGCCCTGTAATTTCGTAGTATTTCTATGCAGTCCATGGCTATTAAATGAAACAAGAAAGCAAATGAAACAAAAGAAAACAAAATAAAAACCTGAGCTGTTGGTAGTACTGAATGATCCGTGACTCGGTCTGCGAGTTGTGCAATCTGAGGATTGACATTCGTGTGTGACCTGTGCCTGGAGCAGTTTGTGGGAGCTGCTGTTGGAGCAGGAGATGCAGAGAGCAGCTGGGTGTCCAGGGCTGAGTTTGGGGAGCACAGGAGGCCCCATGTTCTCCCCGAGGGCTTGAGTGGGCATCCTCTTTTCTCCAGGACAGCTTTGGGGTGGACGCTGCTGTACTCAGCTGCTGAGGAATTTGCTTTTAGGAATCAACTAATCCATAATGTCTTTCATGTAGTAAAGAAAGCAGCTGGACCGTATTCTAGCAAGATTTGGGGTTTCTTCAGTACAGTGTATTCTCAGCTCTGAGCAAAACTCATTTTTATTCATGGTTTACTGGATCATGAAGCAAGTATTTTTCTTTGTGCTTTATTTAGTAGTGAAATTTTTTTTTTGTCCTTGGAGTCATTTGTAAGAATATTGACATGGAATGTGAGATATCTGAAAGACAGTATGTTAAAAATAATTGTGTTCGCTTGAAGAACTTAAATTATGATAATCAACTGGCAGGCAAAATTTAATTTGGGGGATAACTGCATATAATTAAAATACAGTACTGATGGGAATTGACCTCTTCATATATTATTACTTGTGTAGAGTTTAGTAAATTAGCAGGTAAAAATATATTGCTACCCTTTCTCTGTGAAATGAAAATCTGACCTATTTTTTTATTAAAAAAAAATTATTTTCACTAAGTTCTAAAAATGGGCAGTTATGACAGTAAATGAAAAATAACTCCAATCCAAAGAAGATTTAAGATTTACTAATTTCTTATAAATACTGAAATCCATGTTAATACTTGTAAAAGCAAGAAAATATCCATCTGAACAGAAAGGCCTTTTGTTTGTGTTTAAAATGATAAATTATTAGAATGTGATGTACAGAAAAAAAGGTCTAAAGAAAAGAGATGGCAAATTCTTTTAAAATCAATTGTCAGACAAAGAAAATCTTGCACTATTCAGTCAGTAGCTGAAATAAATTTTGGATGAAATAAATAAGCATTGCAATGACATACAAAACTTGTAGCAATATTTCTGGCAAAAGTGATAGTATCTGTATGTGACACTGCATTCAAAATGTGAGGGGCACAGTTTAATTTTTCCCCTGCATTCAAAATGTGCAGGGGAAAAAAAGCAAGTTCATTAAAATGGGCCGTCTTGTCAGAGATGACATTAATTAACTCTGGCACAGTTTTCAGAAGAGCAGTAAGAAAGAGTAGTTCACAAAATCAGACATGCACTGGACTTAATTATTTTCTTTCTGCTTTTTGGTGTTGTCAGCTCCTCAAATTTGGGCAGCCCCTGGCCCCCAGCATGTCCTGCTGCTCCTTCCAGCCCCAGCTGCTGCTGCCTCAGCCTCCCCCTGCCCTTCCCCTGGCAATGCCTCTGGGGGTTGGGGTCTTCCAGCTCAGGGATTTGAGGGAATCTCATCGATTGTCTCAATGCCTGATCCATGTCAAGGGTGCAGGAAGTGTTTTTTAAGGGTAGGGGTCATGTGTCAAAGCACGGCAAGGTAAGCACAGGGATGAGCACTCTGAGCTGTTTGGGATGGGTGGGGTGGAGACATCTGGCTCCATGTTGGTCAGTGTGACCCTCACTGCTCCTATGCATCTCTGAGGAAACTGCTGCTTGAAAGAGCTCTTCTTTTAACAGACTACTTATGTGCATAATAATTAGAAATCCTAAAATATATTTGAACGTGCAGGTTTCTTGCCCTTCCACTGCAATGTCTTTCTGTGTAACAGTGAGCATTACTATAAACCTTAATATTCCTACATCCTGCCTATCCAACTCCAAAATTTTTTCACTGTCAGGGCAACATAAATGTTGACTGTAATAGACATTGGTGTATCTACTGTCTTCTGATCATTGGAATGACTGCTGTGATGATGAGGGTCCTCTGCCACATGGCTGACTCCAAGACATTCTTTGCTATAATTAAGGTTTTATTTTTTATTGTTTATTTTACAATTTGACATTTTTACCTCTCAGTTCTGTCTTCAAATTCTCATAATTTCCCTCTTAGGAAATATTCTTCCTGTTCATTTATTTCCTTCACTAAATGCACTGGCAGAGGCATTGTAGATTAGTCCCAACAACATCACCTTCTATGAAAGCACTACATTTCTGAACAAAGGAAGGAGTGCAAATTATTGCTCCTATCCTATCCAAATTATACTTATTGTTTTTTAATTAAATTTGAATTTTATAACAATAATTACAAAACTGTATTTTGAGTAGTCACTAACAACAGAATACCTCTGCACAAAACTTCAGGCCTGTCGACATCAAGTTCCTTTAAACTGAGCTCAGTCTTTTGGGAGTTGTTTCTAGACAAGAACAGTGGGATGGGATTCTGAGCATCTGATCTCTGTTCCAGACACAGCAACTGGCAAATAAATTACTTTGGATGGACCATTTTAGGCATTATGTAGATGCAAAATTTTTCAGCAGCATCAAGAAAAACTTGAAGAGCTTTTAAAAGGCTAAGTTGAGGCTAAATAGCATTGCAAGAACCAAATGAAAAGATAAACCAAATGTAAAGCAAGATGACAGCTGGTTTGGTTTTTTTTCATATTTTAGTTTATGAAAGCAACAAGGGTTTATTTCTTTTTTGATAAAGTACTTGAATAAGTTATTAGAAGAAGGAGAATTTCGCATTAGCCTTCTATTATCACTGTTTTCTAAAAACTAAAAGGTTTCAACAGAGCTCTAACATCAGATTGCATTTGGAGTACACTTCTGATAATTCTGTAACTGAAACTGGTAATTCATAACACAGCAAAACAAAAACCCCTTGAAACTGGGTATAGAAATTTAAAGCTTTGCCAGTTATTAAAGAAACAAAAGGCAAACCTTGTGACTCACACTGGCATCTAAGGGAAGGACGATAGGTCATGAAATAAATCATCCAGACTCTGGAGTTCAAAGATTTCCATTTTCCCTCTAAACATCTCCCATATCTTTGGAGAGATGTACTGTGCCTCAGCCTTTGGGAAGTTAATGAAACTGAGTATCTGGCAGAGAAAAGGAGAGTCTGAACTGTGTCGTTTATAACCAGCCTCATGAAGATGATGAATCTTTGCATCTTAAGCTCCATTTGTCTTTGTCCTCTGATCGTGAGGTTTTTTCAGCCCAAATAGAAGGTTATGGGAGTTGATAACAAATTGTGTTAATATTTGAAAAGTTGGAATTGTGAAGTATTTTAGAATTTTTTCTATGTACAGTCAAGCTGTCATACAGTTTTTGTCCCACTGAAGAATGTTTGCTTTTACAGTTGTTTTCTTCTGTTTTTCCACCTCTGTTTTCCAAAAACTGCTGAAATCTGCCTCAGAGCTATAGACATGTACACACCTGGCTGCAAACAGGCATGGCTCAGTAAGAACTGGGCTGGTGGTTTCCTTGCTATGGGGGGCTCTTTTTTGTTGTTGTCTTGATACAGGCCATATCTTTCTTGCCTTATAACAAAAGCAGCTGATGAGTAGTTAATAATTAAATCTCAGGTATAATCCCTTGTGAATTACATCTAAATCTGTTCATTTTTCTTGGAAGTTTGTACTGATTTGGTACATCCCAATGGTCTGGACTAAAATGTGGGGGTTTTTTCTAAAATTGTTTCTCTTAGTTATACTAGCAAAAGAAAATTAAAAGAGGGATGTTTGGTTCATACCTGTACACTTGTAATTATGAAGGAAATACTTATCCACTAGATAAAAATTACAAGTTATCTAGGTGATGTATTTAAAAAAAAATCATCCTTACAGTACAAAAAAAGAGTGAATTTGTCAAATAGTATTTAAAATTAGCCAATACATTAGAGACTGTTTAAGTAGGTAGGTGCAATTTAATGTCAGACTTTTGACTGGAGCATTTAAATTTAAATGTAATCCATGAAGTGATAAATACATCACTAATTAACATTAATGTAACATGATTACAAAATAAACATTTGATTAGTACATTTAAATTTTAGTGTACTAAACTGCTGAACTAATTAGTAAATAAAGGTCCTCTTAATGCCAGCTTTTAGATGAGACATTTATGTGTTGAGCATGGGGAAGGTGTTTATAGTTAAAGCACAAAACAAACCCCTATCCTTACCAGTGCATGTGGAGGCTAAATAGCTTAGTAAATAAACAAAACCTTTGCAAATCACTTTCCAGCCCTCAACTGTGTTTTCTTTTGAGGCAAGTTAAGTAACAGCTTCAGAAGACCCATGGCTCTGTAAATGTTGCAGACAAATGCTGAAGCTGAGAGTAAGAGTGACTACCCCAGATCCCTGCCTGTCACCTGAGAGATCAGAGATAAACACAAAATCCCTTCCTGTTTAATTTGCTGATCATCTGAGTCTGCTCTTCAGAGAGGTTTGGAGCAAACCTTTTGCTGTGACTGAAAAACAAGGTACTAGTTTGATACCCACATTGTTGTCTGTGATGGTGGTTCTTCCACTTCACTGATAAGGTTTTGAGAGGCCTAAAAATGTGAATCCTGGAAGAGCGACAGTGAGCTCCTGGCTTAGACAAATGATGTTGGAGCCTCAGACAGCACTGGTTATTCTTGTAAAGCCAAGGTGGATGTCACGTTATTTCAAGTTTAGCCTAGATTTCTTGCAGCCAATGAGTTTAATTTTTTTTTGGCCTTTTGTTGTTAGATTTCTAATTTCATATGGAAGCTGTCTGAGGTTACAGAGCAGGACAGTCCCATCTCTATAAGGAATGTCCAATTACTGATTATCCAATGAAAGGTAGATGTAAAATTCACGGCAGACAAAGAGTGAGTACTAGGGCAAACGTTTAAAAATACTTTCTCTGGACACTGAGTAAAAAATAGAGACAACATTAATGAACCCAATGCCTTCCCCTTAATGCACAAGTCACCAAAGAAACATACAAATTGTCTGTAATAGACTTTTCATTTTAACCCTGTTTTTCTCCAAGATTCAGGCTTTAGGTCATTTTTTCAGAGAATGGCAGTTCTCTTGGTATTTGGAAGTTCTCAAGACAACATGGAGATGTTTTCTTTGAAGATCCTGAACTATTCTTGCCTTGCAATTTCTGCTATTGCAGATAGGAGTAGTTGCTCTAAAAAACAATCACAATTATACCCCTGTACACTATTTTCCAAGCTTTTGAATGCATTTTGTTCTAAAGTGTAAGCTCCACAGAGCAAACCTAGGACTGAGGAGGCAAAGCCATTTTGCAGTTCTTCAGCCCTGCATTGACTGCCTGCTCAAAACATTTCGGGAACAGCTCATATATCTTTCAAAACATAAAAAGCTTTCTTGGAAAGCTCTCTTACTCATTGTAAAGATTTCTTTATTTCTTTTGGCATAAAAGGCATTCAGAAACTGTAAAAGAAGTCTTTGCTGTAGTCATTATTTCCTCACTAGATGCTACACAGAATGCATTTCAATTCCTCGTTACAAGGCAAACTTGTTTGAGCCTTTTATTTTTGCAATAAGATTTTAATCAGTTAACTGTAGAAGCTAATTTAATAGGAGAGAGCAATTCTTTCAAACAGCTTATCTGGGTTCCCAGTGTCATTTGCAGTATAAAGTGTAGCTATAAATAAATTAAAGCTCTTTTCAATGGAAAGTAAGTCCCAAGGGACATCATCTTTGTTGCTATGAAGTGTGATCTATCCTATAGTGACTGTAGCAGGAAATACATAATTAGCTGATATCAAGGACAGTTACAGCAGGATTGTTTTTCAGTCTAGGAACTTCTGGGATAGCTGCACTTATTTACATTGCACAAGAGTATAACTTGTGGATGTAAGGTTTTACATGTTAGTTATAATAGGCTTTGTAATAACTGCAAAGATCCCCATGTGTTTTGAAAAGGAAGGCTCTCATTTGAAGCAAAATATTAATTTAAGTGATGGTAATTTTCACTTTTCATGTATTCAGAACTGATAGTGTTTCAAATATACATGAAGTTGAGCTTACAGCCTATGGCCAATGTAATCCACAGTGTCCAGCTGTTCACTCCCGAACAGGACTTTCATTCCCTCAGTGAAATACTCTTCTGTAGGTACAATTTTCCCACTTGTGCTTCAGACCAGTGCTACGTGTCCTGTGAGTGAACCACGCTGTACTACCACCCTCTTCCTTCTCCACTCTCATTTTTAGTAAAATCTTTCAAATATTTCTCTTCTTTATTTGAAATTCCCCCCTGGTTTGGAAACATCAATAAATATTAATTCAGTGACATAGTTAAGTCAACTCACTCAGTGGAAATGATATATCTGTTTCAGTCACATGTCATTGTTACTTGTATCCTATCTACTCCTTGGTTAGATTTCTGTCATTAAGGTCAGATTTTGGATGGGGACATGGCCTTCTATGGTTTTGGAGAACAGTTCTCCAGGTGCATAATGGAAGCCTCATTTTTCCAAGATTTCAAGGCCTTAGTGAAGCACGAATATATTATCACAATCCTGTCTGCTGCCAGATCACAATGGATATGTCACAGAGCCTTTACAAAGGAAGGATTTGTGACTTTTATCTGGACTGTCATTAGGGCGCTGCTGTCGTGTTACAGGTGCACTGGGCATACCAGGGCAAGGCTCTCAGTTTATTTCTTCCCCTACTTTTCAATAAAATTCCACAGATTTTTCTAGACTTAGCTTTTTTTTTTTTTAAATCAAGAGAGTAAACAAATGACTGATACTAAATCACTCTCTACCCTCTGTTGTTCTACACATAGTAATAATGAAGCACTATTATTAGTGTATTGTAGCAGGTATTGATGAGTGGTGAGGAAATAAACAAGGTTCCTGGCAAGCAACACTTGTAAGCACTCAATGAAAGATCTTGGTGTTTGCACGTTATTGCATCTGGAAAGATGAAAAATTTAATTTCACAGTAATTCTGATGTGAATAAAATTCCTTGGCAGGTAGAACTCTGTTTCTTGTCAGTTGGATAGAAGCAAAATCTTAAATATGAACCTTTGGAGAATTTTATTTTCCTTTCCTAACACAAATTTTGTGTTGGAGTAATAAAATCAACATCACCACCACTATTGAATACCACTCCCCTTTACATTGGAGAGAATGTCTGAACTTCAACTTTCCAGTACGATGTACACTATTTTGAGCTTGTAATTTGTGATGCAAAAGTAGACAGCTTGGAGAGGAAATATTTTAAAACCAAAATGGGATGCTTTGATAGGTACAAACAAAATAGCTGTTGTACCCATTAGTTAAAAACAGATAAAATGTAAAAATCAGGCCCCTTGTATCTGACTGATGGAGCTGATGAGGGACTCACAGTACAGGTGACATCTGAAATTCTGGTATTGTGATCAAAGACTGATTTATTCACCTTTTCTGCAGTCAGAGAGGGGTTTAGTGTTATGATAATAGCAGAGGCTGGATCATGTGTGGATTAACAGCAAGAAAAAATACTTTTTTTATAGTTCTTAAAGGAAACAGAAAAAACATTGATCTTTCGGTGATTACACCAATTGTAATTTGCATTTTTCATTGCATGGGAATATTAATAGGTTTTATTATTTTTAAGGAAAATGTTTTTCACAGAAGAGCATATTCTGATTCCCACTGGGAAGGCTGGCTGAAAATACAGCTCTATTGAGAGGAACCTTTTCAACTGGATTTTCATTTTAAAATGTAAATGTTCTGGCAAAAACTTATTAAAGTACAGTGCAAGAAAAGCAGGAGAGGAATCAAAATAAAGTTGTAGATTCAAAGCATATAGGGAAGTTGAGTGATTTATATTCACAGTTTGGGATTTCTCATTCTGATTTGCCAAAAAGCCTGTATGTGCTTGTTACTGAATGTGTTCATTACTGCAGTATCCTTCCTTTGGGCACACGTACAACATACATTTTAAAAACAATTTTGTAAGTCCAGGAAAAAGTGTTTGGATACTGCCTTAAAAGAAAAATACAAAATCATCCCCATGTTTAATTGTAATGGTATATTATATTGAAGGGATCCATATGCTTTGAGCATTCAGCACTAGGTAGCATTAAAAATACAGCAGGACTATCTTAGGAATAAATTATAGCACTTTTTTAGTAACTTTGCCTTTCTGTTTCTAAAGCAGAAACAGAGAAAATTTTTGATGATTTACGTATGGAGAATAAGATGGAGTATTATAGTTCACCATGGAGGTCTGTATGTTGTTGTGAGTGAAATTAAGCAAGATATTAACTCACATGGATACATTAGAAATTGTTTTATAAGCAATGAATATTCAGTGGTATTAGAGTATCAGTGGTTTCTGAGTTTTCTTTGCTTAAAATATATTGGTAGATTTGCGTGTGAGAATATACCCGCAAATAAAGGAAATTTTACATGCAAAATTCTGGTAGGAACCATCTTTTATAAACAGAAGGTAGAAGTATGTAATACTGAAAGTTGAGTGTGTTCAAGCTTCCCTGTGACTTAAAATGTTATTAGTAAATAGAGTTTTTAACACAATTTGAAGTGGTTACTTGCTTGATGCCTTCATTGGCCAAAAGGTAACTCTCTCTTACTGAACTGAATGAAGAGATCCTGATTTCAGCAAGGCTGGGTTTCTTCTTTTCGTACTTACAGTGTGAAACTACCAGCTTCTTCACCCCATACAACTCCTGCAAGTAGAAACCCTACGTATTCGAAACTCAAGCAGTGATAATGGATATGTTGTTTGTGACAAGAAAATGCATTGGATGACTGATGTTCAAGGGTGCATACTTGGATCTCATCCTATAACCTATCACTTTTATATTCATCTAATTTATCTTCTGCTAATCTAACCATGCCAACTAATTTTTCAGGTATTTAATTTATGTATACCTTATATCCATGCTGTATTAGGACAAAGGTGCTTCATTAACATTTTCTGCTCAATGCAGCCAGTCCTCACCACTTGAGCAGATTCCTACAGGGTGAAAACTTGTATTTTGAAACACTGGAATTGTTAGTTTGCACACTAACTCCGAGGTTGACATCTTAGCTGCTTTTCCTTTATCAGCTTTTGAACACTCTCTCTGAAAGGTCAAGTCCAGTGGCACAGGAAGTTAAGACAAACAGGGCCGGCTGGTTGGGCCCTCTGTGATGGAGCATTACAGGGCCTGACAGCTCTGCTGTGCTGCCTGGCGAGTGGTCTTCATTCTGAGTGCTCAAAGATTATTCTTTCTGTTCCTACTGGTATTTTTACATTCTTCTGAACATCTTTTCTGGTGTAAGATATAAGGATCAGTTGATGAATTTAGAGAAAGTATTTCCATTATCTGTAGTTGGGTCAATAAAACTCACCTGTGTTTTTCTGAGCCTTTACAAAATTAAAGTCTCCCTTCAACATACAATATTGAAATCTTGTAACAGCACTTCAGACATCAAGCTCCTTCAGACTTCAAATCCTACTTAGAGATAATTTTGTTCAGTTATGCTCAAGACACAGCTGAATATTTGTCTAAAAATCTCCAATTCTTACATTTTAAGCAAATTATATAACCTTCTCGAAATCTGGGAGATCAATACGGCTAGAGGATATTTTTTTTCATCCCTCCTTTAGCATTATAGAAGAAAACAAGTGATACATCTCTAAAAAAGAAAAAATCCACAAAAAAAGGGTGTTGATGATGGTGTTGCAAAACACCTACGATAAACCTGATCTGAATCACTCTATGACATTTCTCTGAACTATTCTTCATTCTGCACTGGAAAGGAGGTATCTGTGTCATATTCACATTTTCTGTGAACTAGTTACATTTAAATTTAAAAGATAATACAGCTTACGTACTGGTATGATGAAGTACAATTAGATGTGTTACAATTTTTTTCTGAAATACAGTGTTCACAAAGTAGTATACAATGCAAGAGGTGCTTCATATAACTTGCTGGTAGAGATTTCATGTGGAAAGAGGACTCAAGTCCAAGAAATAGAATAAAAGAAAACTCTTGGAATCTGAAAACTGCTTTTAAAATGTTCTCACAGATCATGACAGGGGCAGCACTAGATTTGGTCAGTCATGGGTTAACTGCACTAATTGAAGAGCAGATCTTGAGGGCGGAACACAGTAAAAACACTTCAATAAAAGCTAAACTTGCTATCGAGTGTCTGTATCCTGTTGCCAGAGATGAGATAATGATCCAGAACAGTCTTTTCCATCTAAAGAAGCCAAAGTTCTTTATAAACTTGAGTGGATTGGCTATCAGTGCCATTGTGGAGAGAAGAGGCATTGTCTCATTTCATTGCAAAAGTTGGTCTGCGAGTGTTCCTGCCCCGACAGAGGATATTTGTTACCTTGGCGTCAGGGATGTAAATAGTGTAAGGGATGGTCAAAGTTATGAGTTGCACTTTCTGAGTAATCTGCAGTAGTGGGTTGAGTTTGAGCTGTTTTCTCTTTTAGATTTTTTTTTCCAGAGTAGTAAAATAATTTATTTTTCTGTCCTTGCTTCATTTGCTGCTGGACAGGAAAAAAACCCACCTAACAAACAACCAAAATCACAGTCTTATTTCTTCTCTTCCTAACTTTTCTGTAATCATAACTCCTTTTTAACTTGATTTAAACAGTCTTCACATGCATGCCTATTCCTCAGCTGCCCAGCCAGTTCTTCAGGTGCAGTTCTTGCAGAGTGGCTGCAGTGCCAGGGGTGATGGTACAGTTCTGTTAGCACATTTTAGCCTTCTGCAGTTTTCACTGCCAGATTCCCCTTCTCTGGCTGCAATTAACCTCAGGTTTGTGGTGTGTTGGCAGTAAGTCAATCAGCTTGTTGGCATAAATTAATTACCAATGTAGAGATTTCTTTCAAGGTTAGTTCCTCAAGGGGACAATCAGGCCTGTGTCACTAAGAATTTGTTTTTGCCATACACCTTTGGGCCATGCTTAAATTCAAAAGCCAGTTGTATCTGCAGTTCTTTGTCACAAAGGGATAGTTATTGTCTCACATCTTCCTTTCTCCCCCTTGTTCTTCTCTGCCTTTGGTAAACCTTATAACTCCAAAGGACATATGGCAGAAGGTTACCTTTTAGGGTCAAGCCCTAGGGCAGTGAAGAAGGACATAGTAGCTGCTGGGCATGAAGAGCTCGTGTGAACAGGGTGGAGGGAATGTGCAAGAAAGAGGAAGATTGACACTCACACTTTGCAGCTGTTCTGCATGGGGCTGTGGATGGGCAATTTCTAGAACATTACAGCCAGAGAAAGAGGCTGTGCCAAGACTATGACTCGTTTGCATGGTTTCATAAATCAAATCAAAAGATGCTTGAGATGATGGCAGCCAGTTCTCACTGCTTTTAGCAACACATCTTCCTTTGTGTTGAACCTTTTATAAATAGTCCCTCCGTCAATATATTGAATTCTTAACATCAAGTATCATCTCCCAAGTAGCCACAAGGGAAAGATATGCCTAGGCTGGAAATGGTGTCTTAGTTGCAGACTAGATGCTGATATATTTATTTTTAAATAGCTTTTTTTACCTTTACTTTTTCACTGATGGTGTCTAAAGGCTGCATATAATACATTTGACATACCTGCAGCTTAAATGGAAACTACCTCAGCAGCTGATTTCTTTAACATTCTGTAAACCCCAACCAATCAGACGTTTGGAATCTGAGGGCTTATTCAGGTACTAATTTAGAAGCCCCACAGATGACAACACTTGCTTGTATTAGTGCAGGTAAGGTGGCTACAACGTCAGCTCCGTATTGTTGCCATTAGTCTTGCCTGAGACAGTTTGAAATAATTAAGACTAAAATCCAGTAGTTAGGAAAAAAAAGCAAATACAAACCAATGAGAAATTTTAAAGTTATTTATGACAGAACAACACAGAGTAAAACTTGAGTAATCTTCATCATTTACTATCAGAGCTGAAGTTTAAATTTTTTTTATGCTTTTGTTACTAAATGGAACATAATAACACTTCATCACTAAGAGCAGGTTTGTTAACTAAAGCAATAAGCTGAATTGATTAGTTGTTTATTTTTGTATCCGGACCTTCTTTTTAATTTTTCCTCACAAAGTTCTTCTGAACCCTCCATTAGTGCTGTTTACATCTTGTAATTTGTATCTTGCTATTGATGTAAGTATATGTATAGGCTTCCAGTATTTGGTGATACTCAGATTTATGTATCACTTGAGTGGAGTATTGATCCTTCTATCTCTTTATTTTTATAGCCTAGTTGTTTAGGACATAAAAATGGGTGCAACACAATTTTCTGTAGTGAAATACAGAATAAATAGGATTTTTTAGTGGTAAACTATTCTTGGATTTTAAGGAATAGGTAAATAGAAATACATCTTTTGTATATTGATTTGCCGGCAAATTGAGTCAAGATAGATAAAAATCCAAGAGATTATTATTTTCCACTCTATACTCCTACATAAATTCATACTGATGCTTTTGAACTTCTGTATAATAATTTAAAAAATATATAATTTTGTTAGGGTTGAATAAGCTTTGATAATTTTGAAGATTTATATTCATACTCTATTATTCTCAAAACCAGTGTCTTTTTAATTGGTTAATTATTCTTAAAAAGTGAAAACGTGTCTATATTCTTACTAGGGCTTCTTCTACCTTTATGAGGAATATTAGTTGAGGGTAAAATCAGACTAATTTCTGCATAATTAAAAATAAAAAGGAATTTAATAATGAGTAAAGTTAAATAAGGAAAAAGTCATGTTGTCTTTTCTTTGCACGTGAAGTGGAAAGAATTGCAGTGCCCGCACATTTATCAAATCATTCATCTCAGTTTGGCCCTTGCGGTAGAGCTGACACCTGCAGCACTGGGAAAGTAAGCAGTGGATGGGCTTATTTGATATAAGTTCAGAAAAATGCTATATGATAGCACAATATATCAAACAAAATAGGAAAGAAGACGAAGGGTGGCCCTTTGGAAAATACCTATGAATAAGCTGATCATATCTTCGAAGACAATTTCAAACCAAACCCCTTCCCTTTTATTTTTCCAGGTAACCTACAATTATTTTTGTTGTGTGTCAGACATTTTGTTAATTATTTTTCCATCTTCCTATTATGTCTTGATTTAACTTCTGTGGAAAGCTTGTGGCAACACTTGTAATGGCAATAAGTTTTTAGGTCAAACTCTTCAATCACATCTTGTCAAGAGATCATTAAAAAGTAAATTTTTAATTTGCTGCTTCATTAAAAAAGTAAATTTTGGGTCCATCTAGGTGACTGTAGTGCGCGCAGAGGAGGTACCTCTCAAAAGAACGTTGTTATTTGCAAGAGCAAACTGTAGTTGGTAACGGCCAAAGCTGTTATTCAAATGCTTTTTCACTCTTGTTTTCCTTCATGTTTTAAATACCAAAGCAAACTATAGCTGGTAAGGGTCAAAGCTGTGATTCAAACGCTTTTTCGCTCTTGTTTTCCTTCACATTTTAAATACCAAAGCAAGCTCTCTGTTCTCTCCCTCGTGGGGCTGGGAATCTTGACTGGTTTTTCTGTACCAGTTTGTCACATGGAATAGCTGGTTCTGCACAGGGACAGAGAGAGAAATATTCAGCAAAGCTCTGCAGTTTAGTGGAAAGAAGAATGTTCCCCTAGAAACTGAATTAGAGAAAGAAATCACAGTCAGGAGTACTGAGAAAACTCAGTGTTCATGAAAATTCTATGTATTGAGGGAAATTAGTGTTTAGCAACACAATATACCCCCTAGGTTAAGGAGACAAATGATATAAAATTAAGGTATTGTCAGTAGAAATGTTATTAAAGTAATGGAGCTAAATTGAGCAGGATCCTGGAGAATACACCTCACTACCTTGTTATATGCTGCTTTGGGTGGCTCAGCTTCTTTTGTGGCAGCTGACTGGGTAGAGAGAATTGGAGCCTGACATTCCTGGTGTTTTCAGCCCTCATTTACAGAAAGGAGACTTGCTCTCAAGTCACCAGTCAGCTATGCCTGACAGAGGTCTGTTTTTCACCTATTTTAGCTCTTTGTGTCACCAGCCAGCTCCTCTCTGCACCCCAAAGGACGGCTGCACCAAAGCTTTACTGTTGGCCAGGCCTGCTCCTTGCGTTTGATCTCTTCTCCCACCATATCACCCCAGGACAAGGTACCACATTGTCACCGAGTTCCACAGAAACGTGCCAGACACCTGAAAAGAGAATGTATTCAAACCTGCCTGAAACACCAGCCAGCCAGCTCATAAATGCACTGTGGAGGTGTCATCTCTCAGGGAAGAGTTTTGCGTTGTTGACAGGTACAGGTCAGTGTGCTGGCTTACGAATATGTGCAGAAAAGGCTAGATTCACACAGCCTGACTGTGGCCCAAATTCAATGCCCTGTGTCCTCTGCTGCCCAAAACCAGTTAGAGAGGAGGTGAGGTGACAGTCATACTCTGTATTAAATGCACAATACTGTAAGATTATGCTTAGTGTAGATGATGCTATTCCTGCTCACTGATCACAAGGAAAGGTTGAAATACTTGTGTATGTCTTTAAAGAATACCTCCAAACTTTCGAACTTAAAAAAACTGGAAGATACTACTGGGGCAGACAAAGCAATTACCGACAGTTTATAAGGACTATCATAAGAACAAGGAGTGTCTGCCTTTTGTAAAAATCACACTTCATGTGTACTATCACTTCATCTCGCTGAATTCAGCAGGAAGATGTGAAAGCAAACCTCGAGGATGAGGCAAGAGGCTTCCAGTACTTGCATATACATACGTGTGTGCTCAGAAAAGTAATGGTTTGGGATTTATGGGATGTGTGTGATGCTCCAGGAGTGCATGTGTGGAGGTGTTGCAGACTGTCTGCTTGTGAGGGGATTTTGAGTCTGAGCTTGGCTCCCTGGAGGATCCTCTTCGCTGCCCTCTGCTTCAGCTGCTTGGGCTGTATTCACACCAGCACTCTGCAGTGCTGCTCAGCTGCCCTCCAAGGATAGACTGAGAAGTTTGTTGGAAGGAAAAATCCACAGTGTAGTTAAAGAAAGAACATGTCATATCAAAGATGAATTGAGTACTACTTATGACTAATACATCTTAAGGCTTTATTAGGTTTTGTTTAAATAATTTTTTATTGATCCATAAATTATTGTTATCATTATCCTTTACATAACTGACCAGCTTTATAAAGATTTAAGGTTTAAGGTGATTATAGATGATAAAAGTTTGGAGCATTTTGAGACATTCAGAGTATATGTAATTCTTTATTTTATTTTCCATAGTATTACAATTTAATTCTTCTGGATGCCTGTGTCACTCTTTACAATACTTTCATGTACAGCTTGACCCAGTAGGTTTTTATGACATACAAGAAGGTGAACAGAATTTTAAAAACTATAAAAGGAAGCCCTTAACAGTATATTATCAACATAGTATTTTAGCTCTGATGGCTTTGATTTTGAAAGCAAGATACTTAAAAATGTAGCTTTCTATTCTGTTAAGTGATTCCTATTTTTTCAATAACAATGCTTTAATTTGGAATTCTTTTCGCAGGCTCGCTCTTGCTGTGCATTATTCTTGCTCTACCTAAACAGCCTTACCTTGAGACAGTTATTGGCAGCAGTACAAATTATCTGACTCCTGCAATGATCCATTAGAAGAAGAGTATGAGAAACTAGTGCAAATTAGCAATAAAAAACACTAAAGGTATAGATCACTGGCAACAATTTAGGAATAATATCTCTGCCTGAAGCAAATTCTGGTGATTCAGTGGTAATTTGCTAGAAGCCTTTTAACTTGGTACTCATTTGTAAAGTTAATAGTAGGTTATTTTGCATTGTGATTGAAAGACCTGAAATCTTAGTTATTATTTAAGACTATTGATTCCTCCAAATGGAAATTCACCCGTACATTAAAGATCTTCCTGTCATAAATGATAAAGGCAATAATAAGAATATTGTTTCCACATATTTTAAAATGCTACTCTGGTGAAGACATTACCTTTGCTTGGGCATGAGGTTTGCCTGTTGATTGGCAAATAAAGTAAGTTTTCAGTTTAGCCAGTTGCTCTTATGACAAACATAAGAGCCAGTGAGCTTTGCAGTGAAGAATAAGGGATGCCATTGTGATTCAAAGGGCTTGTGGGATTTCTGTAATCAGGGCTAACAAAGGAAGCAGTTGCCTGGAATGGCTGTTTGGGGCACCAACCTGCACGATCCAATCTGAGGGTGCAGCTCTCTGACTTCTGGGGTGCTGCTGAAGAGGTCCCTGAGGGTAAGAGAAGGTTCTCTTCGTGTTCAGCCACTGCCTCTCTTGCTTTTTGCTGGGCACCACAGAACTCAAAGCTCTGGGGCTGCTCCATGGCTAATTATCCCAGGATGGGTTTGTATCCTTCATTCCAAAGGCTGGTCTGCTGATCAGGAGCTTTGAGTTGACTCTCGTCATGCTCTGTATCTGTGTGGAGGATACAGAGGGGTGCTGGCTCCAGTATAACCAAACATCCCTCGGCACGGAAGTCAGAGGCTTTTCCCCAGCTCTGATGGTCACAATGCAATTTAAATTTAAAATACTGTACTGCCGATGAGAGGAATACATGTCTTTTTGGTTGCTCACAGAGCTCTTCAAGCTTAATCAGAAGGACCATGGGATACAGACTTTAACATAATTATTTTACAGAAAGTCAAACAAATAGCAGGCAGGGAATAATTTTTACATAAATATATATCAAAACTTCAGTATTAATCTAATGGTTTTGTGTTGAAGGCAATGTGGCAGGGATATCTTGTTTCATTTTAGACAGGAATTTTTGACTTGGTACTGATTTTCTATTCTTTCGCTCACTTCCACAAAGACATGTCTTGTGTGTGGCTTCTTTCTGAGGCTCTGTTGCCAAGTGGGTGTGTGAAGGTGGGGACACATGTAGGTGAGATGCCACTGTGAGGGTGGCCAGATTAAATCTTGGTGCACAGAGGGGCTGCAGGGGGCAGAGGTTTCTTAAGAAAAAGCAGAAGGACACCAGATTGTGCCAGAGAAAACTGCACAACTGGCTGGGTCCTGAGCTTGCTTCTTTCCAAAGGCTACAGAAATAAAATAATATAAATGGTCAGAGAAAAAATGCAGAGCTCTTTTCAGAGATCAAATCTACTATGCCAGCTACTTTGTTTAATTCTGCCCATTACTCACAGCATAAAAGCAGTTGTAGTTGATTGCAGTATAGTAGCATAATAAAGTTTATTTGTGGTACAAAAGAAGGCTCATAATACTTAACATTTACAAAATATATCTCCCTGACATTTGTCCTTTTCATTTGATTTGCATTTGCTGCATGCACTTCCCTTTAGAGGTCATTGAATAGCCTGGGTGTGTTTTTCTTAAATGGCATTAAAGGCACACTGGGAATTTAATCAACTTCCTACTGAAATTCACTCTGAATTCTTTTTCCACAGGAATCATCAAGCTCAGTTCTGTGTGTGCAGTGTAATTCACTTGAAAGTACTTGACTGAACTGAAGCACTCCTGTTGTAGAAAAGAAACCTTTTCATAATGAGGCATTTTTTGGGGAAATAACATTTCAGGCTTCATTCCTGGTTATACACTGCTGTATGCTCAGAATAATATTTAGCAGAATTTTGCCTTCTCTTATACCATGATAACTGACAGTGGAATTTCTTGCACTGGCATCCAGTCAGTTGATGGAAAGATGCCAGCTGCTATGAGTTATGCTTTTATGTCTTTACTCTTGATTTCCTTATTTTGATTCTTGCTAGTAGAAAATTTGCAGATGTATTTGTTAATACTTTGGAGGAAGTCCTGGCTTCATTGCAGCCAAGACTTTATCCCTAATTGCAAGATGACAAGAAGGAGAATGTTTGTTTGCCTTAGTTTTAAATGTTTTGCCTTTAATAGCCTTGTTTTTATACTGCTTTAATCTCTGTCCATCCCTGTCCACATCCTGAATGAGAAAAGTCTTTACTACAGAACACATCAGTATTCAGACCTTTTCTGTCTTGGGATCAGAAAATGTTTTTCACTGTCAACAGATCCTGAGAAGCCACCATCTTATTTGCCACGAGAAATAAAGTGCTATATAAGTGCTAAAGCTGAATATATAAATTACTGTTAATATTAGGAATGAAGCATGAAGGTGAATCAGTGGAGGATGCTGCACACACTCTTGACACCTCAGTTTCTACAGCCTGTTTAGTCTGTGGTCTGCATGGTACGGGTTTGTGACAGATGTTTTACTGAATGAGGAAAAATACAAGCGGTGGGTTATCTGATTTTAGTCTTTTTTCAAAGAAAAAAGATACAAATATTTTAGAGAATAATCGTGTAGCTTAAGTCTGCTTAAATGATCATCTATGGTCTTTATCATGGAAAAATATAATTGGAAAACTCCTTTAATATGCAGCTAAAAATGGGACAATTTTTCCATCACTGCTGATTTTCAGATTGCAAAAAAAGTTATGTGGGTTTATTTTTCATGCTTCCATTTTATGCATGGAATTCTCTTCACAGGCAAATTTCTTGTCATATTTTAATTTCAAATATGGGCTTTGTGCAACCTATTATTTAAAAACTCCTAGGAATATAGAAGCTCTTTCTTTTTCTTTTTTTCCTTCTTTTTCCTAAAATAAGAAATTTAGTTAATAGGTAGTTAAAATGTGCAGACTTCTGAGGTAATGCTGCTCAGTGTTTGTGGTTTCTCTTAAATAAATGTTCCATTGCCAGATGATGTTTCTATAACACAAAGGGAAAGTGTCATTTCCCCCCAGACATCCAAGTTCCAGGAAAATTTACCAAACCCAGGAAAAAGCTAAAATCTCTGAAATCAATTTATAATAGTTTACCTTTGTTTGTTGCAATGTTTTCCCCCTGAAAGGGGCTTCTTAAGCATCACAGATGGCATCAGAAAAAAAAAATATTATGAGGATCTGGTCTGAGACTCAGGAGACCTGGATTTTTATTCTCTTCGTCATCTGTTTGCCATAGGCAAGTTACTTTGCCTCCAGTTATGTCACCTGAGACCTCTAGGTCTGACTGTGATACAGATGACTCAGTAATAACTGCTGTATTGATTTAACAACAGTAGCAAATCCAGGCTGATCCATCGCCTCCCTCATCCACTGTGCATCCATTTCTGGTCCCGTGCTGATGTTCTGCATGTCCAAGCTTCACTGTTAATGGAAATTAAAAGCATTATGCTTCTGAGTAGAAGATCCACTCCTCCTTACAGTACTTAGTTTGATGGGGTTTTGTTGGGTGGTTGTGGGTCTTGTACACGCTACAATTTTTGTAGCAGGCCATAGGCTCACAGAGTTGGCTCCACTCCAGCAACCTGAAAGCTTTAATCAGTCCTTTGGATGGTCTGTGTTTATAAAGAGATGATTTCAGCAGATGCCAGAGAAATAAATTTTCCTGAGATGAAAAGACATTCATTTTGTGTCTCCTCCTTAGGTGGACTTGCTTGTGAAAGGTGATAGAAAGGAGCTACAACTGGAGGCTGAAATTCTTTGGTTTTAGACTCGGTGAAACCTGCAGCAGCTGTTCAGCCTGATAGGCAGCTCCTCCTGCAGCACCTGGCAGGGCAGGGATGGGTCTGCAGCCACTCCTCCTGCCTGAGCCTTGGCCTCTGCTTAGCAAGGACATGGATTGGCAGCAGGAGAGCTGGAGCTTTCATAGCAGGCATTATAACGGGGCTGATGTAAAGCCTGAACAGCTCATGGCAGCAACTTCTATCCACTACCTTCTGACTTTAATTGAGACTGGCATCTGGTGTGAGGGCCTGTGCTCCAGGCAAGCAGATGGTGTTGAGTGTCACTTATACATTACCCTGTAGCTCACACACGTGGAGCTGGGCGAAAAGATGAGCACATAAAATGATGCTAGGTGATTTCTTGTCTGCCTATTAACTTCAGTGGGACAGGCTCAGAAAGCCCTTCTGCTCTCTGTGCAATCAAATGTAACCTTCCCTGCTCTCCGTGGCCATGTATATGACCCTGTTCACTGCATTTATGATGAATGGTTCTTATTTTCGGCATTAAAAACGCAGCAAAATCTCATCAATAATTTTTAGACTTTTTTTACAAAATTTGCATGAAAAATGTGAGTTTTTGTCAGTACTGGTTCCTGAAGGAGAATGAGGAAAAAATCCAGCAGTTTTGATTTTTACAATTCTCAGGGATTCCTAAGCCTTTTCTTCTTGGCATCTGTGTTTCACCTTTGATCTGTACCCTCTGGTAGAGGAAGCACGTGATGAAACTCACTTAACTTCCCCTCCTGCTAGACAAGCCCTCATATTTCACTGGAGATCAATGCAGCTTTTTGGATACCCATATCTGCCCAGTGTGAATCCAGGTTTCTCAGAACACCAGAGTCAGGAGGATGGTCAAAGGGAAGCAGTCCTCCCTTAAAGGGAAAATGTTGGATCTTCCAGCAAAAATACCAGTCTCTGATTTTGTAATGACTTATGCATATGATTAAACTTAAGCATACAAAATATCTTGCTGTATCCTCTTAAGAGTAACCCTTTGCATAATTAAAACTTAGAACAACATCAGTATTCTTGGAGAGGATGATTTAAAAGTTGTGTCACTGTGATCAAAATTGCTAATTTTGTCTTGTAAGTGCAACTGGTGATTGAGATGAAAAAAGATGGTTAGAAAATTATTATTGTTCTCATTTTGCACATTAGTGGTTTCCAGGCTCTCTGAATGTAGCCACACATAATCAGTATTCACATAACTGCAGGATGGGAATGAGTAGCGGAGGATAAAGTGGCGGGGAAAGAGAGAGTTTCGATGTTTTTTCCAACACCGATGAAGCAAATTTCACTTCCATCTGCTTGTGAAGGTTCTCAGGTTTCCTGACCATATTCCTGGCTACTTTTGCCACCAACCATCTCTTTCTATGGGTTGTACTAGAGGTCAAGCAGTTTTTGTGTGGCTGAGCACCAGTCAAGAGAAATCGCACGTGGTACGTGGGGGGTTAAGAACAATAGGCTGAAACAAGAAGCTCCTTTTAAGACCAAAAAGCTAAACTGATTATTGCTTATGAAAACCAAACTCATCAAATAGCTTATCATTAGTAGTGATGTGAACTGCAATCAGGTTAAAGTGCTCTCTCCAGAAGATTAATGACATTTTCATTTTTCCCCTTCAATATATTGCCATGAATGTAGGTGATGTATGCTGAATATTTCTCTATTTACTATTTTCTGGGGTTTTTTTACTACAGTGGGCACATTTTAAATGGCCAGCTATCTTATATAAAGTAGTTTTTGTTCTGATATTGATGAAGATTCATCAATTTTAAGAGAATCCTTAAAAGACTCTTGCATTTTAAAAGACTCGAGGAAATCTTTCTTTTCTGGTGGCTAATTTTCAGTGCCTGCCTCCTAATTTGCACAAATAATTGACAGCTCATTAACGACTTGGTAGGAACTCTGAAAACCAACTGAGAACAACAACTTGAGTACAACAGGGGGAATAAAATATCTGCTTCTCAGTTGTGCTGATAGTCTCCAACCAGATTTAAAATGAGGCTGGAAAATTAGTATGAATTATGCAGGAAGAAAAGATTATGCTTGCGTAGACAGCTCCTGGAAGCTTTCACCAGGCTGTGATTTGAAGTGTGTGGATGCTCGTGGTTCCATGGATGTCTGTGCCCAGAGTTCTGTGGTCTTTCTGTGCCATCACTACTGAGGCAGGGCAAAGGCACTTCTTTGCTTTAAACATTTGCTATGCCTTTTCTTGGATTTTACTCCGCTTTTTCTTGGATTTTACTCCAAATTTTGCCAAATTAATTAACACTATTGGTTTTATCCGACTATTTGAGCTGCAGGATACAAACTTTTTTTTTTGTTCTTTAATTCAGTGCTGGGCTTGGGGAAGTGTTGTAGTGGGAGTTAGGAAAGTGGTGCCCCATAAAGATGACAAAACCACTATCAACAGAGCCTGTGGCCAGTTCTGCTTCCAAATCCACTGGCTTCTCTTCTTCAGTAAAAGTTGTTCTGTATAAGAAAATACTTTTATCCTTAATTTCTCAAGCAAATTGCCCAGACCTGCCAAATCTGGCCCAGCCCCTGCAATGTCCAGCCCTGCACCAGCACACAGCGCAGCTTCGCACCCAGGACAAATGGAGACCTTCTCCCACCAATAATTCCTACCACTTTGGCATGAGGAGCCAGGGAATCGCATCCTGCTTTTGCTTTCTTCTTTCTGTCTTTTATGTGTGGCTCTGCTTGGTGATGTTCCATGAGTGTTGGAGATTTAGACTGGTCACTAGAAGAGTGAGAAAATATTTTGTCCAGAAAGAAAAGGTACTAGAGTAGCTTTCTGAAAGCAAGTGATGATCTTTGTCTAAAGAACCAAATTAATATTTTGTATCTGGCCTCATGTCAACATTCTCCCAGTTGTTCATCTGAAAAGATGAATAGAGGGATAACATTCAAGAACATCAAGAGAGAAATTCAACAGAATGCTTTCTAATCTGGTAAAGAGCTTAATTACTGATAGTTCTGAGGAACTGCAGCTCTAGTCACACTGTTATTTCAGGAACACAGCACGCCTACAAAACTCTGGGCCTGGGACATTTAGTTCAGATCACCAGAGTTATAACGATGAGAACAGAAAGTTGGAATTGGGGTAAGGTACTTTTTCCGTTCACTTTTCTTTTGGAAGTGCTCTAGCAATTAAATCCTGTTCTTGAAATAATTTATCTCCTTGGGAATCAAATTAAGATTGTAACAGCATGTGGTTTTAGCCATGGTAAATGGATAAAACTGTAGTTAATGATTTTATCAATATTTTATGACCTTGTTCTTTAATGTGTAATTGGTGATCCACCAGGCACTGAGTAAAGGCATTCCCATAAGCAAATATTTTGATAAATCCAAAAGGCTATACAGAATAAAATTAAATACTACTTGGAAACATAACTGTCGACAGTATTTCTCCTCTTGGAGTATCAATATTTTTTTTGGTTTTGTGTGGTATTTGCAATAATAAAAATAAATTCAGAAGAAATTAAAGTAGTCAGGAAAAGGCTACTTTGCATGTAGAAGTGATTTTTGAGAGGAAGACAAAGGCAAAAAAAAAAAAAAAGGATGATTTGGAGTACAGCAATGTGATTCAGGAAGTAATTAAAACAGTGTAATGCTGCTGCAGTGATGGAACATAAATTGGGTAGTGTTCCCAGTGTATATATTTTTGTGTTGCAACTCATGATTGAGGATACAACCTTTAGTCTTCAAATTGTGCGTGCACACACATCCTCTGACATTACCAACCTTGTTTAGCACTGTTTGTGGGTACAACGTATACATTGTCTATGTGTGATGCCATGCATGGCTTGGTTTCTACTCACGGTGTCAGAGTGTGGGCACGAGATGTGTTCAGTAAACTCTGGCAGCTGTTGGGATCCAAACCACAGCACCAGGAGTTGATTGCGTATCACGCTGAGCTTGGGATGGAAGGCACCTGCTGTCCACAGGCGACTCCTTTGCCAGCAGGAGGGATGAACTCTCCAGGCCACGGTTCAGACAGACAACATGGTGGAGACTTCCAGTGATGCCTCTCTCTATTTGGATGGCTGGGCAAACAAAGAATTTGCTGCCTCCAAAGCTGTCAGTAAAACAGTTTTGAATTTCTCATTTGCAGATATTTTCTCAGGAAAGACCAAACAGATCTTCACACAATTCCGTTTTTTACAGGAAAGTCTGGGTCTGTTTTGGTTACTTTACTTTGTATTCTATGCTCTTTTCTCTACTGTTCACTGGGCAAGTAGCAGTTTCTTTGTTATTTTTGGTTTTCAGTCTTGCATTATTCACAAACTTCTGTTTTGAATCCCAAAAGACAGAAAAACTTCATCATGCATTCAAATCCACACATACATTCTAAGAACATCCACTGGTGATGAGCGTCATTGGCAGCTTTCACAAGCTAACATTAATTATGCACATAACGAAAAAGCACCATGACTGCGAATCATCATTTCTAATAAAAACACTGACTTCTAGTCATGGATCATTTTATCCCTCCTTGGGGCTATAAATCACTCCTGTCACTAAGATATATGCTTTTCCTCTTTTTGCTTTATTCTTTATAGAAGGCTGCTGGTGGCGTGGTGAGGGGATGAAGAGGAAAGTGTCTCACTTTGTCTTTTTGAATAAACATCTCAGTCGTCCACGGTGAGATGCCAGGGCAGATTACACGGCTGTGGGGTAGCACAGAACAGTAAATGCTGAGGCTCAGTGCCAGGAGCAAGGCAAAGTCAAGGGCAGATTCTGTGCAGTTGCTGTGCTCCACCGTCTCATGGTGACTCTTTACTTAGGGGAGAGTTGTATCTGCGGCGTTTAGGGCTGTCATATTCCTTTCTTTCTCCTCGTAGGTATGCAGGGCAGAAAAAGGTGTAGAAGCTTTTCCAGGGGAAGGGGCTCTTTTGGTATTTCAGAGAGGTGGCCAGGTACAGGATTAATCACTTGGTGACTGAGAGCCTGCTCTATTGTGGGATTCAGCAAAACCTTTCCTTTGGTTCTTGTGATTCTGAACTTTGCAATGTGTTTTATTTCATAAAGTGACCTTATTTAATTAATCACATGTGCAGTAGACAACAATGTGTAGCAAGAGAAACAGAAATTCTAAATTGCCTCCAGAACATCAGTTAGGTTCTTTTTCTGTATATTTCTTGTCTAATATTTGTTTCCTTAGTTTCCCATGAATTTTTAGATTGGGCATATGGACAAGTTGTTAAAGTGTTTCTCAACTTGTCAAAAAAGGGGAATACTAAGAATCCTGTTTATTTTTTATTCACACAGTCTTTGGGAAAATGTTTCGGAAATGCTGTTGCATGCAAATTAGAACCAAAAGTAATACGGAGGCAATTGATGTGCAAAGCGATGTAGGTGCTGGTCACAAACACTGCACAATCCTTAAATAAGGGTATGAAATAATGAAATTAAAATTGTTTGGCAGCTGAAGAAATGGGGCCTAGAACACCAGGTAACCTCGATTCTGCCTGGTCAGAATTGTGCTGCCTGAATCTCATTTTAATTGTACTGGTTGAGTCAAAATATTTCATGTCAGTTGAAGTTATATTTATTTCAGTTTCCTGAAAAGATAGACCTTAGACAAAAAGATAATTTCCTTTGAGATGGTCTGAGCTGATATAATTAGTTCTTTATTTCAGCCACCAAACTGAAAACTTGCCACCTTATTTCAGGCTTTCTTTTTTCCTACCTCTCACTGATGGCAAGGTCATCTCTGCTTACTTTTGTGTTTGCCATCTCTTGTAGACTGCTTGGCATTTGGATCTGCCAACATTTTGGAGTTAGAGATGTACATGAACAGACGAAGCCAGGTAAAGAGAGTGTGTCAAGATTACATCTCGTGCTTGAAAGCTGTTGTCAAGATTGAAATGCATTTAAGAGCAGTGAGATTTCCTGTGGAAGCAGCTATTACTTTTATAAAGAACTTCTGAAATTCTGAAGAAATGTCAACTTGTCTTGCAAGCTATTTTTAAAATAATTTTCTCAATTCTTCTAGAGTGACTACACACAAAATGGAAAGGTATATAGATCTAGGGGTAAGACTGGGAGATGACAGTGAACTCAGATATAAAGATCTGCCTGGTTGTATCTGAAAACAGTGTGGCCATAGTTTTGTGCTGCAGCACCTGCAATGCAAAGATTTCAGGATTATATATAGAATTCTTTTATTCTGTTCAAGAAGCAAGCTATATGAGAACTGTGCCAGATTCTTAAATACAATGTTATATTGTATATCTTGTTAATGTTGGGATATATATTGTATATCTTGTTAATTTAGGGACACTTGTGATTTTTTTTTTTTTTATGCTTTTTGTTTTCCTTTTGTACTTCCCTTTTCTCAGTGCCTGTTTAGGGAGTTTTAGTGTGAAAAAAAGAAGCAACTGGTGAAATATGGAGTTTCACAGTTTTTTGTTGTGAACAGCAAAAAAGGATTTTAATCAGGAGTATGAAAGGGTAGAGTAAAGCTTTTCAAAGTTTATTTTCTAAGAATCAGAGGTAACAAGTCAGTTTTCTTACTTCCTCTTTTAAGGCTGGAAGTTTCCATTTGCCATCTGAAACTTTTTCCTAAAACAGTTTTGTAAGATCTGCAAGCCCTCTTATGCAATGTGTTGATATGATGTATGGTTGGAGGAGCTGTCTATTTTAACTCCGCATTTCTCAAGTGTGAAGACACCAGATCAGGACCACAGTTTTGTTTTAGCTTCCAGAGAGATTAAAACACTTATATTAATATGAGTATGCCTTGCATTACAGCACTTTGCAAGCTGTGAACACACATTAACTGACTTTGACTGAAGCAATTGAAAGAGTGGTGCAATGAACAGTTCATTCCAGAAATATATTTCTTATTACATGCAGAGCAGAGGGTTTATGAGAACGTTCCTGTGTAAACATCAGACCTTTGAAACAAATTGAATCAGTTTTAATTATTAAAAAAATGAAATGTAAAAACTTTGAGAGTTTATAAGCCCTAGGGTAGCTTAATTAAAACTGAAGAGAAATTAAAATTATCGGAATTTAGGGCAACAGGAAAATAAATGATAGGTAGAAAATTTCAGGCTATAATAAGAAAAGAAATAGCTTTAAGTCACTTGGTAATTGTAGAGTAAAACTTCTCTCATATGCTGGCTCAAGTTGTTAGTTGACCTAAATATCTTTAAAGAATCTAGGCCTTACCTTAAAATAAAGCATTTATGTACGAAAATTTCCGCAGTAAATTTACCTCAGTTAGTTATGATGTTAATGAAAAGAAACTATTGACAGTTTACCATAAACTTGTAGATTAAAGTACTTTTAGATTACAAATGAATCCATAATTTAAATTCAAGCTGGTTTCAGTATGACTGCTGCAAATGTGATTTCTATCAGCCTGTAGTATTCCTGACAAGTGGGACCCACTCTGGAAAGAGTTGTCCTTTGCAGTCCATTTGCTCAGTAAGATCAGTTTTGACAACACTGAGAATCAAAGGCTTTTTATTGGTATAAGATGTCCTGTGTGTAATCAGCCCCTGTGCTCAATGCCTCATGTTATCCTGGAAACCTTAATGCATCTTCTTAAAACAGGAGTTTGGAGTGCTACTTGTGTTTGCTGCTGAGGCATTCACCGTCCACATGCCCTGCATGTGCATTGGTCTGGTTTTAGCTGCCAAAGTTTAAGCTGTCACTAGAATATTTTGTCTGCCACAAGGTCAGTGCAAACCCTCTTCAGTATCCACCTAGGCTTGAACATTGTGATCCATTCTTTTGTCATGTCTTTTACACCATTCTTCGTTATTTATTATGCTAATACTTAGAGGCTAGCACAGACTAGATTTTAGCTAGTAAGGATTTTTAGCATCAGATAGGAAGAAAAGAATGAAGCTTTCCTTTTTTTCAGGGTGTCATCTTGATTTTTATGATTAGAAAGCAAATTCAGTATAGCCACGTGTACTCAATGAAAAGCCAAACAGCAGTAGCAAATCCAGGCACGTCAAAGCATGGCATCAAGCTGTTATTCAAAGTTTGTAATCCAAAGGCTTGAAAAAACATGGTATCAGATGACAGACTGCAGTTCATCGTTGGATCTGTTTGAGCTAACACAGCAGTAGTTAAGTAATTTCTGTAATAAAATCATAGCCAATAGATAATAATTCTGTCTGCTGCAGATGACAATTCAGTGTACAATAGCAGCTTAATATTGCATGAAGAAATTTTTCTAATGTAATTTTTACCACTCAGAACTCTCAGAGAGCTTAAGCATATGCTTCCTTTTACACTTTCTTCTCTTTCTTTTTAGCTCTCTACCTCACTTAAAGAGTGGTGAGTTGATCTCTGACCTTTCAGAATAAGGAAAACTTACCTAAAATGTTTAGATAACATGATATAATTTCCTTTCCTACTTATTTTTAGGAAAAAAAAAAAGGAGCAGTGTGGAGAGAACCACTGCTGAAAACTTCACATGTGATTGCTCTGCCTTTTCTGACTACCCTGTGTTAATTAGATACGATTAAAGATGGTGTGTTGCATATCTTTATCCTAAGTTTGCAATTATATTGCATGACAGATGAATGAACACTGCTGTCTCTGATTTTACACTAAAGCATGAGCAGTATTCAACTTGAAGAAGTAATTCAGGGACAAGGCTGGCGTATTTTCTGGGATTTTCTCTTGTGGCAATATTGCAGACGTATCCAACAAAATTTCCCAGTGAGAAGTCTGTGGTACATCAGAAGGAGGGGGCTGTAGGCAACACCACGTGGTTTCAGATTCAGGCAAGCCTTGATGGGGCAGATGGACAGGAAATTGCAAGAAGTGTGTCTGGCCACTGCTGCAAGGGTAGTGAACAGCTCTGTACCATGCACACCACTCTGCCATGGTACCTTTAGCTGGGGCTAACACCTCAAAAGCTTCCTAAAATGAATAGCTTCCAGACCAGCCCTGATCTCAGAAGCAAAAAGGTTTTCAGCCACTCCTTTCCCCTGGATAGTGAATTCTGTCCTTCTCTGGGCACTGCCCACAGTCCCAGGCTGTGGATCCCTGGGCTGCTGAGCCATGCTCTGCTCCCTTCTGGCTTTTGATTTCTCAGAGACCAGTTGGGGATTTTCATGGTTATTTCTTTGAATCTATAGCATGGTTGTTGCCATTGTTTATTTGGTTGGTTTTGGTTTTCTTTTTAGCTTCTTAAATGGATTTATAGGGCGGGAACACGTATTTCATTTATTCACAGCAAAAAAAGAGGGAGATAGTATTTTTGCCTACTCTCTCCCAGTAATAGCTCCTCTCTAAGCTGAGGAAAAAAAGCAGTTCGGATGCCATTGCCATTTTGTTGAGTCTTCATTAAGGGTGCAGTTTGTGATCTGGATTTTCTTGCCTTGTCATATGTATTCCCTGGTAACCCACTGGTGGTTCTTAATTACCCCAAGGTATTTCAGGCCTATCTTCTCTAGACAAGTGCACAGCTGTGTATTTTCTGGGAGATTACTATTTGAGCCCTAGTCTGAGCATTATTTAGAATATAAAGTATAAATTTAGAGGTGTCAGGCTTATGTATTTTTCATAAGGGAAGTGTGGTGGTTGGTACCAGGAGTTTCAGAGGAATTAATCTACCGCACAATAGCAGGGCTGATTGTGTGAATCATTCCTGTACATTCAGTTCAGATTCAGGAACATTATAGTACCCTGCTTACTGTTTTAAACACTCAGTATTCATATTCTCCACAGATGAAATATTCACATATTGTGAGGACACCTTGGGAAAAAAAAAAAATTTAAATACAAATGTGTTTCTGTGAAAAAATTTCCCTGTCTCTGTCTGGATTAGCAAATGCTTCAGTTCTGATATAAGGTATTCAAAAAGGCCTCATATCTCACACGATGTGCTTTCTGTTGCTACCTCTAAAAAATGTTTCAGTCAAAATACACACGTGGCCAAAATTAAAAAGAATAACTGTCCCATTGATTAATTTACATAAAGCTATAACCAACATGTTCAGCAAAATGCTTGAAATGGAGCCTCTGTTGGTTTCAGGAAACCATGCCTGTTCTCTGCAGTTCTAGCAAGGAAAATATTGAATAATACATTATAATTCTAAATTTTAGAACAAAAAATTAATATTGCAGAAGTGTGGTAAAATTACTGAACCTTTTTGTTTTTCTTTATAACAAAAGACCATTTTCCTTTCAAAAAAAGAATTCTATTTTAAAAAAGTCTTGTTGTTTACAGAGATGTAAAATGACCACTAAACATACGTTACATTTACAAAGAATATTAATACAGTGGCAGAAGAAAAAGCCCTAAAACTTATTTTTTAATGCCAAAAGAGAAGATATTGTTTCCTTATTTAAGCAGGCCATGTAGTTTTAACTTGCCCCAATATTTGTACATACCATACTCTCATGTCACACTGGTACCAGCACGGCCAAGTCCTGTAGAGGACAGTGACAATATCCCATTTAACAGCCGAGGAAAGACCTGTCATGGTAGAGCACTGTCACAGCCCAGGGGCTTCGCCAGTGCTGGGAGCTTGGTGGGGAGCAGTGCTTGAGGATGCTGTGAGGGAGCAGAGCCCTGCTTGGGTGGCAGATGTGGCACTCGGAGGAGGGGTGGGTGGTCCTGGCCATGGGCACTGGCATGGCCATGCTGCCCTCCTCCGGTGCAGCACTGCAGAGGGCGCCTGTGCCTGGCACTGATGCACCAGAGGTGCATCTCCAGTCAAGGGAGGTCTGGTTTTTGCCTCTTTCTGGTTGAGAAAACGCTCGGGTTTTGTTGCCTCAGTTGTGCGCTTGCATGTCCAGCAGTGTTTCAGTGACCTGGCATGTGAACAAACTCAGCGAGATCCCCTGCCAGTTGAGTAAATAATAACTCAATATTGTTTAAATATTATTAAATGTTATTGCTAAATTTGTCAAATTTTTATCTCCAACTTTTTGGTCTTTCTCTCACCCCTTGTATGAATGGAATAAAGGACCAATGGTCTGACGTGTCCTCACATCATCTTTTCATTTGGTAATAGAGCGAAAAAATGTCTCAAAAGGATACTGTTTCTCTTACAGATAATAATCTGTGTTTTGCACAAGCCCCTGAATTTTGCAGGTTGCTTAATCACGTGAAAGCAAGACTCTGCTGCTGAGCTGTTGTTTTCCGCCCATAGCTGGTGCCTACCTTATTTAATTGCTGTGAACATGTTCAGTTTGATGACAAGATATGTAATGACTCTCTGTCATAGGTGTACACAGGAGCCTCAAGAAGGGAACAAACCATACTACACCTTAATAGAAGATTTATAATTACCCTGGTCATATATCTATCTGTGGGTATTTTCAATGTTTTTTTAAATTACCATATCCTCTTCATTCTCCTTTTCAGCTAAATTTAAAATACATTTCTACCTTACACAGAGTATATTAAATACTAAGATATGTGAATATTAAGACTGAGATATGTGAAAATGCCATGATAACAAATACCGATTTATACTTGGTTGACTCTATTTTTGCACGTTCTTTGATGTAGGGTACCTCTTCCTTGTATCTCTTAAAAATGCAATCTTCACATGTCTGGTCATTATCTGCCTGGGGGTTTTTTACATTTTTTTTGCCCAAAGTGGCAGAGTATAGCAAAGTGTCCAGTGAAACAGTACCAACACACATTTTATAGAAGATTCTTTTGTGAAAATATTATGTTTTAAAGATATTTTTTGTAAAATAGTCTGAGTATTTCCATCTCTGAATTCTTATAGCTCAAGGATGGTAGATGAAAAGGGAAGCATTTAGAGAGGAGATCTTAATTCCTTTCCCCTTTATGTTTGACAAGTCATGTCAGAGATGTAACATATGTAGTCTTAATCTAACAATTTTAATTTATTCAACAGGAATTAAGTGCCTACCTATCTTGGAGAGTATTAGCTTTAAGATCTTTGATTGTTGGCTTTTATTTTGTAAAGTGATGACAATGAATACCCTCCCTTCCTCACTTGCTACTCAGATTATAAATTCTTGATGAAGGCTGTTACTAAACATTAGGGCAGAAACAGACTGAACATCATTCCAGGGTTCTGTGGATTGCCAAATTGCAAATAATAGTAATGGTTTTACCTTAATAAAGTTAGTGTTGCTTTGGTTTTTTTTTCTGCCTAACATGTGCTACTACAACTTTATTCTTCATAAATGAAAATAAGCAGACTTTGTTTAGTCTCCTGCCAAAAAGAAATTAAATCATTATTAGACACTCTTTTCCTGTTTTCACTTATTACAGGTTCAAAAATTTTCTTTCTTAATACCAATTTCAAAATGTTCCTCATTTTTATTGCTATCTCTTTTTGCCACCTAGAGTTTGTCTGTTTTATGTTCCAGAAATAATTTATTTCTTTCATCTGTTCTTTTTTAGTGTTGTGTCCTTGTGAAGAATTAAAATATCTTGCATAATTAAAATCTGTATGCAATACAAAGTAGAATTGATTAGCTAACAACAAAACCCTGTTTCTTTTGGTTTGGGTTACTGCAGCTGCTATAATTGTTAAAGGCAAAATTATAAAAAAAAAAAAAAAGAATGAGAACACCATAATCAGTCTTATAGCTACCAGAATAGTAAGAGGGTTTAATTGCCTTGGTTGGCTGTATCACTAATGAGTACGGTTTCATTAAAGGTTCCATGGCTTGTCTAATTATAGCTGGAAACTTGCATTTCTCTCTTTTCCAAAGGACTGCATTTCCTTGGTGCCCTTCCCTGGTGAAAAGTGTATGGCAGACCCAAGCCTGCTTTGCTTGGAAATCCTCAGAGGGTCAGAGCACAAACCCCATCTCTGCCACGCTGACGTGGTGAACATTTCATACTGACTGTGGCAAATCAAACCCTCTACCCAGTTTGATGAGCAGGACATTGCTCAGCAATGTACATCTTATTGCACAGATTGCAAGAGTATCAGATTTGGGAAACAATTTTAGATTAAGGCAGTACTTAGTGTCTACCTCAAAAATTGGGGAGTGATTGTTTCTTTTTGTCTGTTTGGTGTTTGTTTGTTTGTTTTTTATTCTTGTTTTGTACTTATCTTCTGCAAAATGACAGAATTGAGCAGGTCTGCATGGATAAAATAATTCTAGGCTTTTGTCTTCTGACTCTTTTTGGATGAAGGAAATAACAGAATTAGAAAAGATATATCTTATCAAACTGTACCGATGTATAACCCCAAAATAAACTGAAAATAAAATACATTAGAAAGGAGATCTTCGCATGCAGGGAGTAGGAGAGCAGACTTATCCAGTCATCCTGTAACTAGTTTATCATTAGACAGAACTAAGGAGACTAACTAAAACGCGAATCCTTTTTGATCCTCTCTCAAAATATTGATTTCCTCCCCCATTCCTCCAAGTAAAGTAATTCTTTTTTTTCCTTTCATGTGACTAAGTGCACTTATGAAATGGATAGGGGACTTTTTTCAAATGATCATTTTAGCAACAAGGTGTTTGGCACAGCTGCATTTGCCAGAAAAACAGTGATATGGGTAAGATTTTGACAAAATCTCTTGAGCAAATAAAGTTTGTCCTGCCATTACTCCAGTTGTTCCCCATATGCCCCTAGCTGCCTGCCGTCATCAGCAAATGTCTAAATCTGCTTTGTGTAGCAGCTTTTAAAGCTGAGGAACTGAAAGAGAGCACGATATTGAGCATTGTCTAGAATCTCAGAATGGTTATGAGGACCTTAAAGCTGCCTGTGCATGTGCTGTGTGCAGTGGCCAGGGGCTGCCACAGCCTCTGCCAACACTAGCAAAGCCTGCACACTCCTGAAAGACTGAAGACCATGAAATCCTGTAGGATTGGGTAAAGGGTGGTCTCCTGTGAGCAGCAACTCTCCTCATGCCCAGCTGTTTCCACAGAGATGTCAAAGCCTTGTTTGTAGGACTTTTCTGTGTTGCTGGTGACCGAAGCCCTTGGGGGAGCCAGCAAGGGAACCCTTGAGGAGGTGGGGCTGGGGGCAGCAGGGGCTGTTTAGAAGCAGATCCAGGCTGATGATGAGTGAAACTGCAGAAGAGTGAGATGGTTAAGTCACGGATTTACCAGGAGTCTGGCATTTGTGTAATATGTCTATTGGTATGAAAAACACAAATTCCCCTGTGGTCCACAGCAGGCTCCTCCTGTGCAGCTCAGAGTGTGTCAGGTGGATGCAGGCAATGGCCACATCTCTTTGGTGATCTCAGGCTGCATTTCCCTCTGTTGCAATACAGCTGTCTTTGATTCCATTACATTTTTCTCCACAGCTAGCTGTAGCCCCCGAGGGCTGCTTCACTCATCTCTGTGCTAAGATCTGGATTCATATGCCTTTAGAGTTGATAGATCATTTTCTTTTATGTTAAGTTAAAAGGGCTGTAAGGAACACCCACTGATAATTTATTGAAAAGACTATTAACAATGAGGTTAATGACAGTGATACATCTCAGCTGTGATTCAACCTAGTAAAATAATTAGTACTTTCAGAAACACATGCTCTTTTTATTTTTTTTTCCACATGAAAGAATTAAATATATAACTTTTATTGCAGTCTTGTGGGCTCATAGTCTTTATCACAAAGGTTAAATTTTTGCCATTTCAAAGTCTTATGTATGAATTCCCCACTCACAAACTCTATAGCACTACCAACAGCACTCTCATTTCTCCACTACATCACTGTTCTCCACCACAGCTTCAGAGAGATTCCAAAAGGCTTTTCACTTTCCTCTGGTGTCACAAACAACTGCTTTTACAGCTAGTCCAACATCATCTTAGCACCAGACTCCTCTTATCAGTTGTTGCCAAACCAGGAAAAAAATGTTGCTGCTTCAGTGGTTGAGAAGCATCATGGGCAAGGGGTGTTAATGGAATTAGTGCTCATAAGCAGTTTTTTTCTGTTATCCCAAGATGTATTTGTAGCTATAACTGAAGATGTTCTTTGTAACCATTCCTGGCTTTGCTAATGTTCTTACACCCTTTGTTTGAAATTTAAGCTGCACATTTAGGATCAAAGTGTAATTTGGTAAACTTGGTTTTGTTTAGTAAGAGGCTTAAGTTTGTGAAACAATACAACTAGTGTCCAGTTTGCAGTATGAATAGGGTTTGAGTTCTTGTCTGGTGGGGGAAGACATGTAGAAGCAAAGGCAGCTGGCATTCAGTAATAAGTTTGATGACATATGAAGATCACACCCATATCTCATATTAAAAAGTGGGGTAAGTTAATTTTCCAAGCAAAAATGCATTTATGTATATAACACACTTTTGTATGGTCAATGTATTAAATTCATCAAAGCATGAATTTTCGTTCAAGGGATGTAGCCTTTTCGCTGTGTTTGAGTGTATCTTTGAGTTGTTTTGACATTAATAGTGACATGTTTAATAGATAAGAGGTGCATCATTTGTGACAGTTTCATTGCAGCTGAACTTTTGAAGAATTAATTTCTCCTTCCTTACACATGTTCAACCTCCCAAGCCATATGGTCTGTGTTCCTCAGGATGTTTTGCATTAGATCAGCCAACTAAGTGCATCAAAACATGAGTTATCTCAGAAACGAGAGACAGGCCAGAGATTGAAGTATACAGCTAATTTTTTTTTTCTCCTGAGATGCTTTTGCCTCCTGATTACATCGTGCCATCAGCTCATGTGGTAGATGCAAGTAATAAACTAATATTCCAGAAGTAATTTAGGAATGGAGGAAGCTGATCCCTCTGTAGTCTTGGGTTGATAGTAAAGTTTAATAACATAGAGAAGCTCTTGTTGTTGTTGTTGCTGACTTTGAGGGGAGCTGCAGTGTCCAAAAGTGAATTATTTTTGGTTTTGGAGCCCCAAACTGCATTTCTTGTACTTCTGATGTTTTTAAAGGGCCAATATGTACTTTTAGTACATGTTTCAGTGCATAAAGGGCCAACATGTACTTTTTAGTATGTGAGTCAATTTCAGTGTAAAAGTTCAAAAGTAAGGACAGTATCATCTGTGTATTTAGTTATCTTACCTTTCCTGCTTATACAGACATGCTAATATTTCACTCTATTTTGTTGTTGATTAAAATGGTGGAATGTTATCTTTGAATCCCATACTTTCAATCTAAAAAAAATCTGCAAACTTGTGATATCTAGCACGAGCCATAGAGCATAGGCTTTTTTTGTTCCAGAGCTGTCCATTTCCCTGTCTTTCCTTTGTGTGTGTCTGCAACATTTCCATCACTAACATTTCACCTCATGAGGCTACGGCTGCAATCCACAGAAATGCCATGAGTCTGTTGCAAAATTTGGACATTCTCTGTGGCTGTCTCCAAGTACAACAATTTCTAACACATGTTCCAAGGACAAATGGTTGGATTGCTTAATTTTGTATGTCACGTATTCCTTGCCCCTTTACTGAATAACCTGACATTTTAAAAACAGCCAAATGGTCAAGAATGGCTTCACATTCCTCTTCCTTTCACATGTGCAGAACAATTTGACAAATGCTTGGTGCAAGGGCCATTCTCATTAACTGTTTCAGTTTTTACATGCTCTTTCAGTCTCCCGTTACAGGTGAGATGAACTTTTGAGGAAAACTAAGTTTCCCCCAGATGGCCAGGTGCTGTGAACCCTCTCTGCCCCTGTATGAGCTGACTGCTGTCCTCGTGTTCAGAGCACCACTGGTTTGGCCTTCCTCAGCCTGAGCACCCCAGAGTAATGCCATCATTGGGAATTCTCCTGGGTTAAAATGGTGGTAATACAGACACCAGCAATCTTCCTGTGTGAACCAAAGCTTCCAAATGTCTCTTTTAAAATTTGTCCCTTGAACTGTTTGAAAGGACTATGTGACTGCATTTTCACATCACAGGATTTCTAATTATATCTCCTTTATCATCTTGATATACTTACTGAGATATTTTTTCCTTAAGCAAGCTGCAGGAAGGTGTGTTCAATTACTCACGAGGAATGTATTTTATTAAATAAGCCAGATCTTTCTGGAGTGAAGGGGTTTGGCATGAAAGTGACTCCACCTTATACCTTATTATTCAGCATATTTTCTTTTTTTTCTCACAGAATACATCATGCACAGGCTGATGTATCATTTTAAGTGCTATATACAACACCTCTTATGCTCGCTTACTTAATCTCAAGATAGAAAGAAGTGACAAAAGCTGTGCTATTGAGTAAGAATAATCTCAGTTGCATGATTTCTTCTCTGATGTCTATTTGTCAATTTTATGGCAGTGTGAAGGATTGGGTTTGGGAGGTGGTTGGTTTGTTTTTTGTTGGTTTTTTTCCATTTTATTATTAGTCCAGAAGATTCCCAGCCTGTTATCAAACAATGATATTATGTTGCTATTATGTTGCTATTGTGTTATAAGACTTAATCTGATTTGATTGACAGTTTTACCACCACAGCAGGGAGCGATAAGACATATCCTTTTTGTGGGATAAGATGTTTATTTTTTCTCAAAAAAACATGTTGTGTTAGAGATTTCTATAAAACTTTAGGTGGTATGCTGTTGTTGCTGGTGTTTTTTGGTTTGGTTTCTTTTTTGTTGCTTGTTTGTTTGGGGTTTTTTGTTGTTTTGGTTTGGGTATTTTTTGTTGTGTTTATTTATTTTTTTTTTCCCAGTAGGAATTTTGTATCACAATACTAGTGACACAGTCAACAGATTCTGGGACGTGCTGTCCTTGATAGCAGTGTTTATACCTGAACTGGAGGACAGGTGGTTCTCCTGTCCTGCTGGGTGGGTGCTGTACTCCATTTATTCAGGTGGAAAACCCTACTGGAAATGACCATGGGCTGCTGCCCAGCCGGAATTTCCTCTCCAAGGACACCCCAGTGTGGTGTCAGTGCCTGTTCATGAATGTGGAGAGGAAGAGGGAAAAGCAGAAGTCTTGTTCTGGAGAGCTTTCATTACTATAGGAAGGATTTGTCCACAGAATGCACCCAGGCCGCTCCAGAATCTGTTAAAATAGATATAACCATTCAAATCCAACCGTGAACTCGAGTTTATGATTTTGATCTCTTTGAAGGATCAGAATCATGACAAGGCTGCTCTCAGACTGCTGGTAGTAGAAAGGAAAGGTGCAGGTTTGAGGCAAAGGCAGCAAAAGGTAGCAGACTATCGAAAGATCCTGCTGCCTGTGGACTTGCATAGGAACCTGGGAGAAGACAGTGAGCCTCTTTCTCTGACAGCCACAGAAGACAATACCCTCAGGTGGTATAAACTGATGGGTTTCCATCAAAAAAGGTTCTGAGGATGAGTCAAACACTGCATGACAGGAAGATTACTTTTTAAAGGGCGTTCTGTGCAGAAGCAGATGGCTCGTTCCACTCCTAAAGTTTGCCTTGTGCAAGTGAGAAGGTCTAAATATGTCCTAAACTGCTGCTACTATTAAACTTCACAGATAATCCTTCCTACCTCTTGCAGACACTTCTGTCAAATTTAGATTAACATCTTTCCTTCAGTGTAGGTGAGGGCACTCCTGAGTTGTACTGACAAGCAGAGCATTTTACATAACACACAGAACTCTGCAATTTTGTGTTTGTTTTCCTATCCAAGTGACTCTGTATGACAATGTGTGAAGTATGTACAGATGGCAAGAACAGTAATGTTATCAAGTTTGCTTCCTCTGCCAATGCTTACTGAAAAATAATTCGAGCTCCCCATCTAAAAGTATAAATAAATGATGAAACAAAATATCTTTTCCTTCCACTAGCAGAATAGACACGTCAAAGTTTTTTCCCAGAGTAGTTACACATGATTAAATGGGACAAGAAATCTTCTGAAGATCACTGTATTTCTCATTGATACACCTTTCAAAGTGCATCATCTGTTTAGCCCCTATTTTTTTTAATACTAATTAGGTGTCCTATTATGTTTGTTGTTAGAAAGTTATTTGCATAGCCTGTAATCTGATAGAGATGCAAAAAAGGAGATGATTAATGAAGGGAAGCTTCATTTCACTGAACATCTGGATCTAACCATGGGTCCTGAGGACATTTGGCATGCCAGAACCAACTAGGAAACCTTGGGGTTTTGCAGTTATCCTGGAAACATTTTGGGTTTGCACAGCTGAGAATGCTTAGTTTGTATCAAAAGCAACTGAACAGCCCAGATGCAAGAAACTTTCCAAATTAGTTGGACACCATAACCCCTTCCCATCAAAAGCAAGAGGTTTCCCTATGAGTTCAGTTTTCTTTCTAATGAAAAAGAAAATAAATACGTTAAATAAAGAAATTTGACTATGCTGTAAGTGCAGCCATATTGGAGAGTTTTTTTTAAAAAAAAAAGATATGTGTATAGAAGAGGGTTAAAACTATGAAAAGTTTTTATTACAGAAAGAACAGAAAAAAGGAAAATAAGAGTGAATATAGTATGTATGGATTCTTTTTTTCCTGAATACTTTTCCTTCTTGAAAAGAAAATGCTAATTCTTGCATTTCTTAATGGTTGAGGAGGTGTCAGTACTGTTGCATAGGTTTTGTTCAGGCGCAATTGCTTTTTTTTGGTATTTTCCTATTCACAGTGTCACAGCTGGAATATAGTCTTTGCAAAAAAATGAAGGTACAGAATAAAAAAATTATCTACAAGAAAACAACAACAAAAAAATTTTTGTGGCATAACAGTAAATGCATAAAATAAAATCTAAACTCCTTAATCTGTAGTACTCATTGTGTTTACCTCCTTCAACTTACAAAATGTTAATTTTCTTTATATTCAAGATGCTATTCATCAGTTCTGTTGTGCAGCAATGAAACATTTCTTTTAAAATGGTTATTTTTTTTTCTTATGAGATATTGAACAGGAGAGATGAAAATTTTCATCTTCTGTGGTGAGATTCAAGTGGAATTCAGTAAACACCTGCAGTATTTTTCAAGTAATTCGTAAACCAAGAATATTTCATTTATTTAAAACATGATGAAAGTGAAATCTCTTTGTCTGATGTAGATATCTATAAGTGAGTGAATTAGAAATTAAAAAAATATTTCCGTTAACCTAGGAGATTCCATGGAGTTGTTCACTGACACATTGCAGGCTCCACTTTAACACATTTTATTTTTAACATTTGTATGTCTTTGACCTTTTAGGCCAGTTTAAATGCTTGAGATATGATCCTTCCAGTCAGCTGATGCAATAAAAATAAAGATGCAGGATGCCATCACCTTGTCAAGCCCTGAAGCCATCTCTAAGAGGTCGGTCATTCACTTCTAGCTTCTGGTGGAAAATTCTCTCCCGAGACGTTGGCTGTCAGTGGAGGGATCAGGAGGTGCCCGAGGTGTGAGGGGATGGAGGTGGCACATGTACACTGCTGTAGCAAACAGGGAATAGGGGTAGCTGCCTAGGGATAGCACACTAGGGAAGCTTTCTCTCCCTAGAATTTCTGCAGCAAATTTTTATACAGATGTCATGATGGATTGCCAGTTAAATCCCTGAGTAGGCTGTGCAGTGGGACACCCTGCACTGCTGGCCAGGGTAATCTGCTTGCAGAGAGAACTCTATAGTAAACCTTCCTGCTGTTAGCAGAGAATTGAGTCCCTTAGACCAAATTTAGGAGCATTCAGAACGATATAGCATGTGCTGTTCAAATGTGGATTTTGACTTCCCTCAGCCCTCAGAGTAACATTAAATAATTCTTTTTTTCTTCCATGATTTTTAACTACTGCAAAATTAAAATTTTGATTTTGCACTTTTTCTGACAGTCACACATACCTGAAAGAGATTTAAGTAGTATAAATCAAGGGAACCTCATTGGAGAAAACCTCTGTCTGAAATATTAATTCTACAAGTTAAAAATTGGAGAGAGAATCCAAGATGACTGGTACAAAGCAGAGCTTTCCTTTTCTCGTGTACAGGTACTTTCCTGAAGGCGTTCCAATGCTTGTTAAAACCACTGGTGGCAATAATTTAAAAGGCTGCTCATGGTAATGCATTTCTTGGCAACTGCACATCATGCCCCTTATATCAGTAAGGCTGTGTAAAAATCACTGATCAAGCAGACATCAGGGACCATAAATAGGGGATTTTGGTGTTTGGTCTTCAATAGGAGTTATATAAAGATTTTTAAGTTTGTGACAAAGTGAAATTGTGAGACTGCCTTCAGAGATTGTGTTTTCCTTTACAATGGGTAGCTCATAGGAAAGAGCTACTAAACTTAGTCAAAGGGCCATTTCCCAAGAATGTACAAATATGCACACAAACCTGGTATCTCTCCACTGCAGTAGGGACCAGTGTGTATTTTCCATTATTTTTCATCAAAGGGTAAGCTGATCCCTTCCTCCTAAGGATTTTTTAAAATACCATCTTTGATCTAGTGAGTAACCATGCACTCTATAGCACTTGAGTGGACTTCTGCAATTGCTTTGAATTTAACTAATTTGGTTTTCTCCAGTGGGAATTAGAGGACTGACTTTTAAGGGAGCAGAGCTAAATCACCACTGGATGCTTTTGATATTTCCAATTTATATTCTTATATATCTAAAAATAGGATGTGAATCATGAGTGTATGTAACGTGCTTGTACTGGAGTTGATTTGCAAAGTATTCCTGCAAAGAGCCACAACCAGTGAAAATAGGATTTGTAATCCAGTGAGCCTGACTTTTACCACAGAAAAAAACAGAAAGCATTTTGTTTGTGCTAACAGCATGCATTGACTTTAGCTGAATCAGGGCAGCAAGTGATAAATGATTTATGAAGTAAAACTCCTAGATTTGCCCCACTCCAGGCTTCCTTTCTCCCTATATGAAAACAGAAATGACTTTTTATAGATGCCATGGAAATATTCCATCCAGGTCTGTCTTGAGGTGTTTGTTTTTCCAGCATCACTGTTGATATGTTCTACTGCTTTTTATCCTGTCATAAGGAAAGGTGATCTTGTGATATTTGCAGCTAGTCAAAAATTGTTCTTAGTCCTAATTGCAGCAACTTAGTTATAGTTTAAGAAGTTTTAAGTGTAAAACCCCTGTATTCTGTATTTTTGATGGAATTATTCTTCCTTGCCTCATAGGCGTTTGAGATCCCACACTACTGATAATTCTGGAGACCTCCTAAGGTTCCTTTCAGCCTGGGTTAACCTGTGATTTCTAAGTCCTACCTGTGTAAAAAATCTTTAACGAATATTTCGTTTAGTGTCAGATTTGAGTTTGCACTTTACAACGGTGAAAAATGTAGTTACCAAACCACAGACAACAATTCAAACTGATAATGTTTTTCTAGATTCTTCACTTGCTTGTTAGATTACAGGTTTCATAGAAAACAGACATTAATGGGATTTTTGTTCCACCACTTTCTGTAATTGATGCTAAAGGATAAACAATTGCAGATATGTTTCCAAGTTATTCCTGTGTTTTCCATTATGGTGTATTGGTGTTTAGACTTTTGATGTAAGCTAGTATTTAAACATTATCTTTGCCTAGCTTTAGTAAAGAAGAAAGTAAATAATTACAGCAGAGTAATTTTGAAAACGGAGCTTAAAAGGCAGTTAAATAAACAGCAAAATAATTAATTTTGCTATGTGAGCTTTATATTATGGAGAAAAATATATATTCATCCAAAGTTGAACAACAAATTCTACTATAGTGCAAAAGACTTCCTTTTTGCTCAAATTAGAAAATTAATCTCAATGAAGAGTCAAAAATTCCAAAGGATAGATGTAAATGAGTACAATAAGTTAATACGAAAAAAGAAAGAGTTGAAGAACTGCTTGTTGTACAAACTTGTGGCAATGTGCATGAAATCAAAACGTTATATGCAGTGTAACAATGCTCTTCTAGCAGGATAAGCAGACTCCTAAAATAATCTTGTTTAGTCAGTTGGTCAATGTGCTTGTATTTTCTTTAGAAAAAAACAAATAAACAGTTTGGTATCTACTGTGGATATTCTCCCTAAAGGAGTTCTTGTTTAAACTACTTTCTATTTCGTATTTCCTTCTTTGCCAGAATACTCTGAAGTGTCCCTTGTCTCTCTGGACCATTCTGCTGTAATTCACCCTGTCCCTGCCTCTCTTGTTTTCCTGGGCAGTGGCAGGTCTGGCCCTTGGTTTGGGAGCACAGGCAGTGCAGCCACAGCAGGCTTAGGGCTGGCTGGGGCTGCCCCAGGACGGGGCAAGGGGGCAGTTTTGCCCTGGCCTTGTTTGGCTGGTGGAGGGAGTCCCTGCTCGTGGCACAACCTGCGGTGTCGAGTGTTATTTGTCCTGGTCGGGACAGAAAGCTGACACTGCTGTGTCAGTGTGAGGAGAGGGCACCAGGTGCCCAGGCCAATAAGAGTTTTCCAAAAGAATTTGATGTGGCTTTATTTTAGAGGTTAAGGCCCTTCTGACATAGGTGATATTTTGTTTTCTGTGCAAATCTATCTGTGCAGGTAGAAAAATAGGCAGAAATAAAAAAAATTCAAGTGCGTTATCTTAGGACCTGGAAACAACTGCACTTAAGAAATGGTGGAAGGGGGCCTTGGATATTTGCTGGAGAGGATGGACCTTTCTTAAGGCAACTGTTTTAGCGTATTTTAGTTGTTGTTGCTAATTGCTTGAAAATGTCTCGCCATCATGTGTTGAGTATTGCACTGTATCTTAATCTCTTCCTTGCTTCATTTTTATCTTAAAAAAAAAATCTCATCATTTTTAAAATAAAAATCTTTCTACTGAAATGGGCAGGAGCTATAGAAGAGATTGCTTCTGCATTAACTCTGTAATAATGTGACATCTTGGTATGATGCACAGTAAACTTATAAATTTATGTTTAATATACATTAAATAGCTTGTGGAAGGTTAAATAAAATACAGCTACGGAAAAACAAAAGTGGGGATTTTTTTTCTTAAAGAAAAACAGAAACTAAAAGCTCCTGTCTAAATTATGAATATTTGAATTGATGAATCCCTTAAAATGTCCTCCTGTTCACTGTTATATTGTCTTAGTCAGGGGAGATGCAGAGAACACTGCAAAGCAATCATAATTACTTGAGATTAAACACTACCACCAGAGAATAGAAACAAAGGCTGATTTACCAGGTCGAACCCACCAGCCTTTATTGTAGAAAACAATGCAGTCCTCTGTCTTTGTCTTACAGCTCACTTTTCTTTCAAGCAGATTAGACAATTCCTTCTCACAGCCTTTCAATTCTAATCACATCCATTTTCCATTTCTTCCTTTTCATGTGCTCTTTCTGAGAAAACTGACTATAAATGATCTGACTTTACCCCAGCCCTTGGCTTGCCTTCTCTTCTCCCCTCACAACTCTGCCTTTTATCTCTTGGCACTGGATGTAGAAGTTTCTTGCCTGCACGGTGCCAGATCTTATCCTCACCAATACCCCAACGACCTTCACTTAATTCATCTTCAGATCTCTCCCGTGTCCATGACTTTCCCTCCCTTATCATTCTTCTGAAGCTCTCTGCTGCTTTCATTTTTTTTTTTTTTTGCCACCATCAGTGCAATGAGGATGCTGTGCGGTAAAACCTCATGGCCCATGCAAGTATCCAAAATTCATCTTCTTTTATTACTAAGCTTCTGCAACATTTCCATTACCATTTGTCTGGACAGAGTGAAGTCACCTGCTCCCTCTTGTTTTCACCAAAACCTCTGACGAGAAGAACTAGTTACAAAGGTTCATTCAGCTGGTTTTCTGACTGCATTTCTCCTCTTACGTATCACCTCTGGCAGAGCCTCCTCAGAGCACAAGGTCACCTGCAATGCTTACCTGAGCTGTTGGCAGCCCCACTGCTGTACGCGTTTGTCTCCATCTGCCCTCGTGCCATTGGTGTTCATTTGGTACAGACAACAAGGACTTTTCCTTACCATCAGACTTTCATTTACTTGATTTCCTTTTCAATTGTTAAGAACCACCTGCCTTCTGTTGGCTCTTCAGGCCATCCTGTCCACATCATCCTTCATCTTCTCTGACTTGCAACACCCAGGCCCTACACACGGGCCATCTCCAGCGCTGAGACCAATCCACCGCGTCTGTCCACGGATACTGAATTCTTTGCTAATATTTGCTTTCAGTGCCACTTTCCTCTACAAAGGCTTTTCTCCTGGTTTGTTCCAGCCAGTCTCTGTTAGCTCCTCTCTATGGAAACATTTCCTCCCAAGCAACCTTCTTCTCCACGGTGTAGCCATGCGCACTCTCAGCTGCTTTAGAAATATCAACTCTCAGTTTGCTAGCTCAGGTTTTTAGCTTTCATTCCTTGCTAAAACTTGCAAACACACATTTTTCCTCTTGCCATGCTTCCTCATATTCTTGTAATATTAATATGCAGAATATCTCATTCATTCCTTTAAGATACTACTATAAAATGACAAGTTTTCACTGTCCTGATTAAAATAGTTTTGACAGTGTTAAATCAGAAGTGTGCCAAGGATGCTTCTTGTCACTAACCAGTTTTTGTCTTTGCCTTTTTCATTCAGTTTTTCTTAAAATTGGACTGAAAGCTGTTTAAACCAGACCTCCTTTTTTATTACGAACTGAATCACAGCAGAAGTTCGTGTGGTTTTTTTGCACTTGGGAAGCAAGTGCAAAATTCTCTTTGTAGGAGAATTCTTTTCAGTCGTCTCACAAGATCACCATTTCCTTCCCCCACTCCCTCACTCTTTCCTTATATGCAAGGGCTTAACTTTCACATATGCATTTCTCATTAAGACCTGACGGTTCCCATGAGAAGCTCAGAATCTCTCTATTTCTGATAGATTAGAAATCTAGAAGATGCAATTATAAAGCAGATGATAATAAACCGTTTGATGTCAAAGCCTTTGAAATTGTTTTATTTTCAGCCATCCCTACATTAAGTTTCTTGTTCCCTTTTTCTAAAGTGCATTTTCTTGAAATAAAGATATTTTCTTGTCACTGTAAGGCGGATACCCAGAAGTTGAACATAATGTGTTTATCTTTCTCTGAGTTTCAGCAGGCTGTCAGTTTAAAAAAATCAAATTCAAAGTCTGTAATTTCTTGGAGGTCTTTAATTTTGTTTTTAGCAGTCTGCTTCATTTCTAATTTCCATTATTATTTCCCTCTGGTGATGCCTCCACAGACCCACAAAAGCAGAATACTAGAGATGAGTTGAATATGGAAGATCTCCAGTGTCTCTAGAAAAATAAGCATAACTTGCTTTCCAACAGCCCCCAAAAAATGGTACCTATTGTTTAGATATGCTTAGGCATAGCTTCACAATATTTGTGTGTGAAGGAAAATAGCTAAAAAAGAACCATTAGCAGTTTGGATTAATCATAGTGCAATTTTTATATCTGCAAAGACAAATATGCCAATTTTCTGCTGTTTCTTAGCTCTCATTTCTGATATGTTTTAAGAAGTTAGTACTGGGTACCATATCCTAGAAACAAATGTGTGGGGAACTCTGCCTTGTTGTAGTTATCTGAGGTTAATTTTTCTTTCTTCATGAGGAGTAAAAAACCTGATGCCTGCTCTTCAGCGAGTAGGGTTTGTAACCTACTGTTCATTTCAGCATAAAGTTATATTGAAAGAGAGCCCATGGGATGGTGTTTCAGTATTCTTTTTTTTTCATGCAGAGGTTTAAGAATCTTCAATATCTGTGCTCTTATTTTAATAGGGAAACAGAACACCATAATGAAACAAAAAAATCCATTATTTCCTCGATCCAAAACTTGCACCCTCAGAAGGTACATCCTACTGCTCATTGGTCTTGACACCCTCAATTTGGATGTTTCCCCAAAAGAATGTGTCAGGTACAACCAGGGCTGCACACATCTCAGCTTGCACGACAGTTTGGGCCCCACGTTCACATAGCTGTGCACTCTCAGCTATTGGGTAAAAGAGGGAGAACAATAAAGTCTACACATCAAGCTCTCCTAAGTATGGTCCCAGACTGTGGAAGGACATTGTACTTTTGTGCCTTGAGCTTGGGCCAAAAATCAATGAAAGCATCAGAATTTCCTCCTGCCAATGTTCCCCCAGATACCCACTGGCTTTTCTCTCGGGCTGCACAACTGGTGAGTTCAGTCCCATAGCTTACAGCTTGTGTTTAGCTTAGAAGGTTATTAATTCTGTTTCAGAAAGGTTTTTGTGCTTAAAAGGTGTTTCTACCCCTGCATGATGTCTACCATCCCAGTGAAGATCTAACCTCTGCCCCAAACTTTGGTTTACTTGAAGCGCACACCCTTGGGGAACCATGGCCATGACAACAGTGCTGCTAGTTCTGCATAGTTGCTGTATGTGGAGCGTGTCATTAAAAGGTGTGACTTTACCAAAAAGCGAAGCGAGTGTGAGTGAAGTGCTTCCACTCTTGCAGAGACTGCTATAATAGATGCAGTTTCAAGCCAGGTGCAAAGAACCCAGTTCAGTGCTCGCTCTGCAGAGCAGGGTTTCTAAGCCAACTCAACAAATTTGGCTGTATGAGGAGTCAGTGCCTTGCAGTGCCTTTTCAGGAAAAAGCTCTCAGAATGTGCATGTCCTAACAAAGATCTCAGGTTTAAAGAAAAGGCTTTGTGCAGCTCATGATCTGAACGAGTAGTATTTATGAATATTAATAATTCAGGTAGGAATAGTTTTCTAGCACTTTTGAGAACTTCAAGACCTCTTGGAATATCTCACAATCTAGATAAATGCTTATACTAGTGCAATAAAAGTATGCTTCTTAGCCAAATTATCTTAAATGTGATTGCCAAAAGTAGGTTGTAGTCCAATTTGTGTCTATGAAACTTGCTTTTTACATGCTTGTTGGGAATTTTTATTTGCACGTATGTGTTCTGTGATCCATAGAACAACATCTCAAATACTGATTATGTGAAATAAACTCATTTATATTTTTTATTCCTGGCTTAAAATGCTTCCTCATTCACCTTTCCCTCAAGATGTGACATTAATTAGTTCTATAAAGGCCTGTCATATCAGTTTCATTTTAAATGGGGTGTATATAATTTCCTTAACAGGGAAAAAACTGTTACTTGTGAAAATGATGTTTAATGTAACTTGGCTGAGCTGCAGATTGAATGAATTAACATATCTGTTAAAATCTAGTCTAAGTGCAAGATTTACTTTTGGGTGATTTCGTTGACCTAAAAGGATTTTATGTCTAATTTAGATTCTCTGGGGTTTTGACACTATTGCCTGAGCTCTTAAAATATAAAAAATAGTCTGTACTTCTGATACCCCTTATAATTAAATTCAGTGACATCCACAGTATGATGAGACTGTTAACACAGGCCCAGGACATGAAGGCCTGGGGCTGCATCTCCACCAACTCAGTCTGAAGCCTTTTCCCATTTGTTGGGGGGACAGACCTTTCCTCTCAAAGGATTTGGCTTAAGAGCTCTGGCTCCTGATGTTGTCTGGGCCACCACAGAGAGTTAAGCCTTCTGCAGTTCCTATTTATACAGATCTTGCCACAGCAAAATGCTAAAATGTCAACATCTGTTATCACTTCTGCTTACTTCTGATTTTGACCTCTACTTTTAGGAAGAAAAAGATTCAGATGATTTGGGGTTGTGTTGAAACCACTCTATGCTTAGAGTGAAAAATTCATCAAAACATTGGAGAAACATTTTCTCTAATAGCTTCTGAGGGCATCAGCTTGCTTGTTTGTTTATTTATGTGTGTCTTGAGAGGCAGAGTGGCCTGGTTCAGAAGGATGAGGAAGCAGACACAGACACAGAATGTCCTTTCCCTTGGCTTGCCATTGAGTGTACTACAGTGCCTCAGTATAAATGAGCAGCATGGGAATCTTTGCATGTTTTGTATATTCCAAAGTTCACGATAAGCCAACCTTAAATACTCCATGTGCACAATATGAATGAAATAGTTGTATAAACCCCCGTGTTTCACTGGTCCATCATCCTGGAGCTTTCCTTAGCTGGTGGGAGGGACTCAGCTGCAGCCTGCGTTGGGTACAAGCAAAAGGGTTTTCTGCACCGGTCTTGTCTGCAAATGCTGAGCACTTGCCTAAAGGAGAGGGGAGCTTTTGAAAGCCACCCAAAAGAAAACAGGAGGGCCACAGCCACAGCAGAGTTCAAAGAAGCCAGCAGGCTTTTCCAGCCTCACGCTGATGACACTGGTTGGTAGTGTGTACTGCATGACAGCATAGCTACGGAGGCTTTACAGGGAACAATATGTTTTGTAGTATTTTTATAATCAGTTCTGTAAGAAGCAGCATGTTGTCGAGTTGTAGCATGAAGAGAGATTTCAGCTGCTCTCTAGGTAGATGTTGCTCTTTTACACACAACCCCAGCAGAGCGAAACGTGTCCTTTTCCAAAGGCTTGTGCTCAGATGAAATTCTGAGATTTGTGTTAAAATCCTTTAACTGGCCAGGTCTTTTGTTTACTGGCAGTTCAAGACAGAAACTTTTACACTTGACTGTTCAGGTATGAAGGTTTTGGAATAGACAAAACTTTATTTTAAATTTAGCCTAGAATTTTTTTAATTCAGAATATGTTGGAATTAACAAAAGGTGTTTATATTTGAATAACAACTATCCTAAATTTTTTTTTTCTTCAAATGAGGGCAAGCTTTTCAACTTTTTTTTTTCCTTAAATAACTGTGTTGGCTTTGGTTGGTTATTTTTATTTTACTGTAGTTCTATTCATTCACGGCTGGATGAGTCCTGAAGAAATAAGTGGTCAGATATTTTGGTTTCTGGTGTGGCCTTATTCAGTGAAAGACATAGTGGTTTCAGCATAATGATAAAATTTAAATCCCTGGACTGATTCCCAGAGAACCTTCTGGTGCATAGATCCTTTCTCGATGAGGAGGAAATATAATGTGATTGCTTTTTTCTCATTCCTAGAAGTCAGATGAAGTGTGTTGAAATCAAGACTTATACATTATACTTATGTTGTGATATTATGGTGAAAAAGGAGAGAAAGTTCCTTATTAAAATATCAGGAGAATCATCTATCTCATGGCAAAATATTTTTCTCTCTCAGGTGCATATAAGAAAGAAATGTAATTTTATTATATTTCATTTTACCTTTGTTGTTTTAAGTTCTTTCCATATTTATTTAAATACTGAATAATCTTTCTTGATTGGTAAATTTTATTTTGCTCCCCTGCAGTATTTCTACAAATGAAATGGAGTGGTGAAATTTGGGTTCAGCCTTGCTCAATGCCATGGGTTTGGCTTTGCTCATATTTCTCTATGGGAGTTTCTGGTTCAAATGTTTTCTTTAGTAAGGTACTATTTAAATTCTTATTCTAAAAGTGATAGGTGGAATGTGTTCCCTTTGCTATCAACTTTAGGGACATGAAATGCAGCAGCTTGGGAGTGGAACATAGCTATATTCGTATGTACAGCTGGACATTGAAATTCCTTTTACAACAGGTTTTTGAGAACACTGAAGGATACACTAATTAAACTAGAGTTTCTGGGAGTTTTGGCTAAACAGATCAGTTTGCTAATTCCAAGTTAAATCAACATCTGTCCACACATGGGGTTGTATTTATACTAATTTTAAAAGTTATAGCATATAAGCAGCTGATGGATTCAAACGCACACATGAAATTCAAATTCTGTTTGTTTATTCTTCTGTTACAAATCATATTATGATTATGACACATTTGATGTTACTCAGGCAAAGCCTAATTGGAATTTTGTTGAGAAATTCTTTCTGCATTTGTCACTGTGACTAGGTACAGAAGAGATGGTATTGGGTATTTTTTACAGTACTGATACCTTTTTTGTGGCAATGAATTTTAAATCAGATGTTCAGTTTGCCATCTACTTGTCTACTAAATTTAAAAGAGAGATTAAAATAAGGAACTATATAAAACAAAACATGAAATTGTAAGTGATCTATTTAGTTTTACATTTTGGGAGAGTATCTATCCATGATGATCATGTGCATGGTTTTCAATACAGAACGAATTTAGGATTTACCTTGTTTATTATTTCAGAGTAATAACCTTGCTTCTTGTAGCAAAAATAAGTATACCAATTAATCAACTGAGATAAGGTAGGCCTACCCCATCACCCATATATCATTTATGGGTTGTTCTAAAATTAATTTAAAACACTGTCATATGGTTCATAAATTTAGTGGTAAAATTGAGAAGTGAGGAATTACTGAAGAAGCAATTTTAAAGAGAAGTGACTGTCTCTTGCACTCTTACTGATCCTGCAAGCAGAAGGTTCTCTTTTCAGTATTGATTTTCCCTCCCTACAGTGAGGGTAGTCAAACTGTCTTGGCAACTACAAAAAAAATCTGCCAAATTCTTTATCTCATGGTTCAAGGGCTTTGAGACTTTAAAAGTTGCACTGTCTTCTGCTTTAGCCCCTTATGTTGAACGGAGTTATGCATCATGAAAAATAGCACTTGATGCAAAAAACTTTTGTTTGTTTTTTTCATCTAGACAGTCAAGATACCTAAACTGAAACTGATCAGAGAATATTCCAATTTTAAAAATATTTTTCCAGGAAAATGTTCACTAGTGAAACAGAAGCTTTCCACAGGATCATACAGCTTGAAAGCCTTTTGGTTTAGTCTGATCTCCATAATGGAGTTGTGGTTTAATTCAGGGTGACATCTTTCTTCATTAAACTTGTGTTGAGAAGGTGGTGTCTCATGCTGCAAAATCTCTGAGTACACACCTTATGTTAAGTTTCCATCCTTCAGACTTGTGAATATGATCGGTTGTGCTTTTCCATTGAGTGGATTTGATTTTCATCCAGCACAAATCCTGAGTCCATAACCAGTGCTCACAGGAGATGTGGTGAATGTTGGTTCAGCACATTCTTCTTTTCTTATCTATTTGTAGCAAAACCACTGCAATGGGAATTATTCATATCTGGAAAACCAAGGCCGTGGCTGTTGGCATTCTTGTTTCAGATAGTGGGTAATGGCAACACAGAGATTTCATTTCAGGAATTAGATATTTGGTGCTTTAAACCCAGATTAGATCTTTTCCTGTTTTTCAATGTGGGAAGACAGTTTCCCATTCAATTTTATATTCAGCTTCTGGTAGGACTGTGTGTGTTTGGGATTCCATCACAAAACTTTGTATTATGTTCTGTGACCTTCAGGTTCTGGGATATGTAAAAGGATATTTAAATAAATTGTAATGGGGCTTGATGCATCCATTTCTACATGAGAAACGCGTTTTGTGAAGCAGCATCACTGTAGAAGTTGACCCTTTAAGACTGTGTGCTAAATGTTCAAAGAAAAAAATACTTTTTGGGAAATAGTAGTTTGCTTTACTAAGTCTCATTTAAACGCTATTAGGTTTTCTTTGCGCCTTGATAAAATACCATAAACTTTTATATCTTCAGGTTATGGTTCTGCCCTCTCTACAGAGTCAATTAAACCTGTCCAATGGTATCCTCAATAACATGAGCAGAAAAAACCAAAAAAGCAGCAATACCTGTCTAGCACTAACTCATCTTGCAATCAATGGACATGTTTATAGTTTTATTCAGCAGCAGACCTGTTTTAATAAAAACACTTATTTCAGATACCAATAACACTGGGTATTTGGTGGAATTTGAAAGAAGATAAATGAAATTGAAAATTTGTCTAGCACCAACTACTAAATCTTTGATACATACATAAAAGTCTGACATTTACATTCTTTTCCTATTCAAAACGAAATTTATCTTACTTGAAGCTTAGTATAAGAGTCTGCCAACATTAACTTGGTAACCTGAGCTAATTTGATTCCTCTTCCATCTGCTTTCAAATAAGGAAAGACATCTAAATAATTTTCTCACAGTATATAGATAATCTGGTCATCTCTCTAAAGAATACCTTCCATCATCAACAGCCAAAATGCTTTATTGGTAGTGGGTTCTCATTCACATCAAAAAGTTCCCTAATAGCATTTAATGGATAGCAATTTCATGGAGATTGTTCCACTGTATCTGATTGTACAGAAACCTTTTCAATAGCAGGGAAAAGCAGGCAGATGGTTTTGGACTGTGAGAACACTTTAGAAACTGAAATGTTACCCAGTAATTTTTCTCTAAAAATTACATCCAAGGCAGCTTCTAGAATAATTAATGACATGCAGAATGAAGTTTTGTACTTTGGAATTGTCAAGGATATAGTTAATAACAGCGTGAAGTTCTTTATTCAGTTCTTTCCCTGTCTTATTTCTTACTGCTTTTCACTCTGTTTTAAGCAAAACTGCTCTTAAGTCCCTTGCTTTTGAAGACATTGAGCTGAAATATTGCCTCAGCCTGATTGTCTGTTTTATGAGTTTTGCTGAAATAAAACACAAAACCATGTGTGGATGCCACAAGAAAATATCAACAGACTTCAAATTTTCTTTTCTGCCACTGTTATTTCTAGTGTATAAATAGCACTGCTGAGTTTTAGAATAAGAACAGACCTTAATGAACAGGGATATGCAAACATGGGTGTCTTTCAAAGCACCTTGTTGGTTGACCAAGTTAAATCTATGAAGTCATAAGCCTGTAAGCTTTTCATAAATGCTGCTGAAGGAAGTGTAAACATGTGTAAAAGCAATGCATTTTACAAGGAATTTGTGATCATACACACTAACCATATAACCATCTAGCACTAACTCACCTTGCAATCAATGGATGTGTTTATAGTTTTATTCAGCAGCAGAACTGCTTTAATCAAAAAGATTAATAGAATCTGAAAACTGGCTATTTAGACACCAAAAGTAATTTAAAAAACCCTGAAACGTTTCCTCTGCGACTATTATTGTTGAATCATAAAAAAAAGATAAATTATTTTCATTTTTAGAAAAATAAAAAGCTTTTAAAATATTTGAATTGTTGCCTGAGGTCCAGAGCTTTCAGCAAGGTCCCTTGCCTGCTGCTGCTGCAGTTTGGACATGTTGCTGTTAATGTTGGAGTTCTGCCTACAAAAAAGATGCCAAATTTAAAGTAATCTTTGAAGTCCAGTGATGAAACTGATATTGCTTTGGATAAAATTACCATTTAAAAGAGAATAGTAATAGACAGACTCTGAAATGAGTAAGTTCTGCCAAATGAGTTATTTGTGTCTTGGATGTGTATATTTCAACAGTTACCATTATTATTTTAGATGAAGCAAACTAATATGACAAATGTCAGAGAAGCCCTTTAATTATGATATATTGACATATATAATTATCTTTAAAAAATTTTAAAAATACAAGCTCATCTAAATGAAGATCGGGCATCTGAAAGGAAATGTCAACAGCAACTGTAATTTGCTGGTTTGAAATCCAAGTACAGAAGCTACTTTCATGCACCTTAAGCACCCATGTCAGAAAGCAGGCCATGCTTCCCACGCAGCCCAGTGAATGAAAAATAATTCATGCTGAGGATGCAACACCCTTCTTCTCTCTTCTCCCCTCTGTATTTTGTGAGATTAACAGTTCAGATGGAAAAACGCTTTTGGTGAATTAAGGACCCCTGGAGATAGTACAGGAATCCAGAATTTTTGCTACAAGCTTTTTATCCTTTTTATCCCTTAGGTGTTTTTCTTTACATATAATAAACCATGCAAGAACGCTTTAACCTGTAAAGCATCAAAACCCTTTGGGCTCCACTGTGTGCAGTTAACTGGGGTTGACCTAATTTGCTAACATTTCTGTCCTTTTAAAATGGCTGTGTTTTCTTCCTCATCCACAATTAAAGATAGACTTTTGTACATCTATTAGGATTTGCAACAGGTTGTGTCTGCTTCATGTCATGCTACATCAAGCGGTCCTTTACCCTGACTACCAAATTACACATTAAAATAATAGGACTGTTGAGTTTGAATAGCACACTGGTGATTTGCAACCAGTAGAAGCGGCCAAGCGGTTTTTACTAAAGAGTGGATGACAAACATGTTATCATCAGCACGGATACAGCTTCTATTCCATGAACTGATATCTCATGTTCAAGCTATGAGACCTCGTTTACAGATATTTGCTGTATGTACATTCAGAAAGGGAAAGAAAGCCTGTGGAATCTGAATTCTGCCTTAAACCATTTCCAGTGTTGTTACCAGTGTTTTCTAAAGAGAGGAAAATATTGCCATCTGTTGTCAGGAGGGAGATGAGAGTCTTTGGAGGGCCTGTGGAAACCCCACTTTGTGGTAGCAAGTTGGGCATTGGGGAAGGAATTTACATTCCTGGAGAGAGATCTGCCATGCATCTTGTTGAAAAACTTGTGTCCTCAAGGTGTTCAAGGCACCTTTATATTATGTCTTCACAAATTTTCCTAACAGACCATATTGTTCATTGAATTCATGGTAAGAAATAATTTCCTTTGGAATAGAAAACCAGCAGGAGGAAGAGATATGCTTTATACAAATAAGTACCAGAAAGAACAAACCAATTTTGTTTCCATACAATATTCCATGTTGTACCTAAAACTAGTAGGAATCTCAGAATAAATGTAAGTAAGTAAATTTATAAAAGTTACTTAGGAAACTAAGTAAATCTAGTTTTGTTTGAACTGATTTTAGGGTATACTGCTTTACTAAACTGCTGAAGTGGAAAAAATGTGATTAATTCTTTTTAGTTTATATTAGGATATTCTATTTCTATTTTTCTCACAAAATTAAACAGCTGAAAGATTTTTATTGTAGGGTAAGTTATTGATTTTAAAACTTGAAGTGCACCATGAGAGGAAAATACTTCAATGAAAATGCTGACCAGCTTTGATGTGATACATGACAGTTTATTATGCATATGAAAGTTTAAATTCAAACAAAGTGTCATGGTTTACACCAGCCAGTCTCAGTCCTCAAAAGTCTTCAGTGTAGGCAAGCTGGTAGGTGAAACATAGGTTGTAATTTTATAGGTACAATTTAAATTCAATTTATTATTGTTAATGATTACATCTATTATTCCAGATTAATTACAAAATTATCAATATCCAAATCATGGCAATTTGCACTTTTTGTGCTGGTTGATCACTAGGCTGAATCGCTCTTAATCCGAATAGGCACACAAGCACCTTTGGTCTAGTACAATCTGTTTTACAAAGGTATATTTAGGGTTGTATGTGAAAGTGAGAGGACACCTAATGCAGTTGTTGGCATGTGTTGAAAATTAAATATCTGTTTTAATGAATAAACTCCCTGAATCTGCAACTGCTTTCCTCTGTATTGGTAGAATTGCACAGTACCCTCCAACTGCAGTGCCTTGTTTCCCTACCCAGCAGTTTATGGAAAGTAGGAAAACAAAATTGTAGGATACTGTGATTCTACTGGAATGAGAATTATCGAAAACTCAAGATGGATATTTCTGAAAAGGATATTTCTGAAAACTCATAGCTACCTCCCTGTTTGTCTAGGGCACTTTCTGGACTGGGTACTCACTCACTGCTGAGTGCACCCATTTCTGCTGTCTGCGTATTTTGAGCAGGAATCGGAATCATCTGTAGGAGAGGAGCAGAGTAGAAAGCCAGACACTGACAGTGGTGGTGTCAATTTTGCTGCAGTGTTGATCCTGCTCACTTTCATGCTTGTCAGGGAAGTGAAAAATCTCTGAGAAACAGCTCTGTGGTACCTCCCTTGCGTATGGCAAGTCCCTGGTGGGTGTGCAGAGTCACACTGCAGTAGTGTTGCTGTCCCATTTTTGCCATTGGGATGGTGTGGTTCCCTTTGCAGCTTGCAAACACTGAAAACTGTCTTTGGAGGTCTCTTTCTTCTATCCCATTCTTAGAAATAATCTTTCAGAGACCTCTTTTTATCTAGATCTCCTCTGTCCTTCAGATGAGTCTTGCATTCAAAAAATTCTTCCCTTCTCTGGACTTGAGGTTTGTCGGGTTTCCTCTGCCCGTGGGTACAGACAGCCATGACAGAAGGCACAATGGGAGGTACATGTCTGTCACGTCACTTGAATTTGGAAGGTTATTAGATCTCAGAAACTTTTATGCTGTATTTTCTGTGGGAGAAAAAAAAAATTCTGTTGTAAAAAGCTCATTTTTGCAAATTCCATAATTTAACGTGCACTTTTTCACACTGGACCTGTACTAATACTGAAAATAAATCAAAAAAGAATGGTAAAGGAATTGGATGACCTAGGATTAATCTCTGTTAAAGCCAGATTGGGCCAGATGGCGAACAAGATGCACAAGTTGTTTGGATAGCACTTTGTGTGGATGTGCACTGTACTTGAATTATCCTTTGGACATGGGTTGAGGTGGATGAGGTTCAGAGTACAAATGCATCTCTCTAGTGTATGATTATAACATACACTAGAGAGGTGGTAAAAAGTGAGAATATCCTAAGGGATATTATACATTATCAATATGTAATTGTTTTCACTTGCAATTTAATTAGTCCCAGATTATCCTTCTTGGTTTGTAGATAACATTTTGATTAGATAGAAGATTGATTTTGCATGGAATACTTCCTGGCTTCTGACCAAGTTATGCTCCAAGTGCTATTGTTTAAAGTTTTGGGGAAAGTAGCATTCCGTTTTCCCATACTAATTGCAATGTCACGTTATAATGCTTGGATAAAATACAGCCCTCAGATGAGCCATTTTCTCAGTATCATCACAATGTCTTTAATTGTGTGTGGAGTAGAAAGGAATGGTCACAACCTTTCATTTTCCTCCATATACACTGAAAGTAATAGAGATGAGCTGTAGAAGAACACAATTTTATTTGCTTTACAAATGAGCAAACAGAAACTTGTGCAGGATTAATCATAAGTCAAAGGCATAGAAACTTAAATGTGTTAGTCCTCATTCTTTTCCAAAATGATCATATAACTTCACTGGGATGTAGACATAAGAAGGCAGCAGAGAATGCATCCTGCAGCCATATCAGTAATCCCAGTTTTCCAACCTCAAATTGTATTCATTTATAGCAGTTTTTCAAAAATAATTTTGTACTCCATTTTTTTCTCCCTCATTATTGTATTATAATATTTCTGTTTTCAGAATGAGTCAGATTATCTTTTTTCATACTCGTTGAGTTTTTTCTCACCTAATAGACAGGTGAAATAAAGCTGAAAAAAATTTTTTGGTCTGAATTAGGAAAAGTTGTATCCTTACATCAGAATTTTCTAGCTAAAATACTACATTTTTGATATTAATATATGAACAAAGATAAAGGTTAAGGTTGCAAAGATGGGGATATCTTTTACCAATTCCAAAGTCTTTGCACAGTTAAAAAAATCCTTTCTGTAATGAATACATAATGTAATGTCCTTCCTGATGCTTGTTTCCATGTGGAATAAGGTGTGTAACCCCAACTCTATTTGCTTAGTCCTGCCTGCAGCTTTTCAACCTCTTATTGAGTTCCGTGCAGTGACGGAAAAAGGCAGATAGCAGATGGATAATAACATCCAGATTATGGATACCAGATGTGCAATACCTGCATTCCGCTACTGAGTAAAGTTGCCACCGGACATGTAAATAGATAAAAGAAGTCTGAATGCTTTTAAAAGCAAACAGTTTACAAAAACAGCCAGCAGCTTGGAAATCTTCCACAAAAGATCCTGACTACTAAACCAGGATGATGTAAGGGTCTCTATTGCTTACAAGAGCTCTCACAATAGAAAAAACTAGAAAAATCAATACCCTTGTTTAGTATAGTCAAAGCTTGAGATATTTCATTTCAGTGAACAGTGTTAGATTTTTATTTAAAGAAAAAAAGTGATTTCTCATGCCAGGACTAAATAAGTCTTTTCTGGTTGTTTGTTTTTGTTCCATCAAAAAGATTAAACCCCCTGAACTGGATAGCTTAATGCAGGTGTGACTCGTAGAAAAGAGTCACAAATCTGGGTCAATATTCTATGTGAGTCCAGAATAGGTTTCACAGATTCACGTGGCTGAAGAAAGGGGAGACTTGCAGACAAATAATACTACTAATAATAATAATAATACCATCATGACTCTGTAAGGTTATAAATTCAAGGTGTACTTTACAAAAGCTGCAGTGCATGACAGTGCATTTCTAGAGCCTGAATATGTATCAGCGAGGAGGGGATGTCGCAAGAGGAAAAGCACGTGAAAAAGCATATAATCAAGATTTGGTTTGGTATCTCTTTATCTTTATTAATTATGGTTCCATTCCTTCCTCTATTTTCATTCTTATTAAGAAGAGGCTGTAATGTAAGCTCTTAAACAAAGTGAGATCTTTTCTATGGACTAGACACATTCATTTTGTACATATCAATTTTATCCACTCAGAATTGAACTCAATAAACTGTGTGCACTTGGAAACTTTTGAGGCCAGGAGGGATGTCATTTTGTTGTTCAAGGAAAAAGAAAGAAAGAAAGAGAGAAAGAAAGAAGGAAGGAAGGAAGAGACCTGCAGCCTCCGCAGTGTGAAATTTTCCATTAAAAAAAAAAATCTTTTTGCTATCTTTCTCCTTGTCACCAAGCTAAGCTCCTGTATGTTCAGAGTAATGTGCATATTTTTCTTAGACAGTGAGAAATGATGAGGCACTGAAAAGTTACTTCTTGAGAGAGGCAGCCCAGCAATGCTGCTGACAGCGAGCTTGCCAGGGCAGGAGCTGATCTGAGATATGGCTATGCTCTAATTACTCATGTGCCATGCTCTGCCAGAGCATTTGCTGAATTCCTTCTTTCCAGCCCCTTCTCTAACCTACACAGGGATGTGTAATTTGAAGGAGGTTGAGCTAACAGTCCCTCTGTAGTCTGTAACATGAGATGTTCAATGTAAAAGAAAATGTTCAATGTAAAATAGAGAAACTCAGTTGAAGAGGTTTTAGAAATAGTCCAAGTTCTTCACTGAAACACAATGTATACCAGGTTTACCTTGGCCTTAGCGAAGGGAAAGCTGTCTGTCTTTATTTGATGCATTCCTGCTCTCAGCTAACTCAGGAAGTTTGAGCCCCGGAGCTCTGGCAGTCGCTGTAGCCACACAGCTCCACTGTAACTCTGCCCTGTTTGCCACTGAGCAGGACCCAGCTCTCTGTCAGTCTGGGTCAGATTTAGTCCTGCTTCAGTAGCCATGTTTTGCACGTTTATAATAATGATTTTGTGTTAGCCACTGACCTTGGGCTCGTCACCGGGTGCCCACGTATTTGGGTCATCCGGTCCTCGGGGCTGCAGTCTGCAGTTCTGACATTTGCTGCACGGACAAGGAACGAGAACGTCTGGAGGAATATCTGGGTAGGGAGGAAATATGACACTGAAATATGAAAGGACTAAAAAGTGTCCACTTTCATCTATGATGACAGAGACTACGCCAGTCACCCTCAGAAATCTTGGAGGTTCTAAAGGATGTGGCATGTTTGTGCAGGAGGATCTTATAAAGAAATTCAGGGGCAGGGTTCAGTAAACTTGGAGAACTGAAATGGTGTAACAGGAAAACAACATCTGAATAGGTACAAAACAGGACAACAAAATTCAGCCAATAAATCAAACCTTCCCGACCATTTGTATTCTCTCAGTCTACATCTTATTGTGGAGCAGTTTTGAAGGTCAAATCTATAGTGATAATGTATCTGATGCAAGAGACAAAGCACTATGATGCTTGTTTGTTTATTGGAAAGGAAAAGTTGTACATATAAAATGAAACCTCCTAATTTATTCAGAAGCTATTGGTCTACTCAAGTGACACACTTTAAACATCTTGTAAATGTAACATGGTATATTAAAATGTTGGGCATACATACCAAAGAGGATAAAAATAGGAGATTGATTTTTCAGTGCAATAGCAGTATTGATGTAGGGTTAAGGGAACAGGAGTACAGTAAGAATTTATGGAGCAGAGTTATTGATGGGAAGAGCGTTTCTTAGACATCTTCTTATGGAAAAGACTTGTCCATTTCAGCATTGAGGATGCTTTCTGCTTCCAGAGAATAAGGAAGATGCGTCCTCCATTGTGTTAGTAGTAAAAGTAAAGATTCCAGCAATATTGGCAAAATACAGGGCTGTAGTGGAGGCACTTTTATAATTATTTGTTTAAAAAAGATGTTTTAATTAACTCAGCATTATGAAGACGCATGAGTGCCACCAGGTGGATGGGCCAGCCAAACCTCCTCACACGAAGGGTGGTACATTCTGGCAGAGTTTGTGTATTGGAAGGAGAGTCAGGAATGATTGGCAAGTACAAAATACAGTAAAAAACAGTTGCAATGCACTAAGTGGCTTAGTTCAAGAGAAAACTGCTCCTCTGCAGAGCTCATAGTCCAAACAGATAAGTCAGACTTTCCATCAGGGAGAAGGAGCATTTGTGACTCCTGCCCCACTGTAGGGAGGTGCAGCAGGGAATGCTGTAATGGAGGAGAGGGGCTGTGCTTGGGGCTGGTTACTGGCTGAAATCAGTGAACTCTCACCATTGCTCTCTTCTCTTTTTCTACCATATAGCAGACTGAAAACACCATTCATATCACCCAGCTAGAGAAGGGAGATAAGGAAATAGTTTTGCAAATTACTTGGTATCAGTGTCTCATGGTGTGGACAAGTTACAGAAATGGATGCTGATTTGGAAGACAGCTCACAAAAGAAGACAAACTCATTATTTTAATATTGAAGGCACTATGTGCAGCATGCTGTCCCAGAGTTTTGACCACATGATCATCTTTCCTGTTTTTTTTCCTGTAAAAAAATTAAATATTTTCTCTTCTCTTAAACCAAAGAAAATGCAAATTCTTTTGATATAGATTAAATTATGTATTTATTTCATATCACTTAGAATTCACTACTATTTGAAGTGAAAACATGCCTGTGATTTTATAGAAGTTTTTCTTTAGTTTTTAAATTATGAAAATCATGATACTTCAATGGTCATATTTTTCATAGCAAAATCCAAAATTATTTTCAATATGCTATTCATTAGGATATTACTAGAAGCAGGGGAAAACAGGCTTTCAAAATAAAGCTTTAATTTGAGCATCTACAGAAATGCCCTTATTTGCCTGCAGGTCAATTATTTTGACTTGCGATGTATGGAATTTTGCTGATTTTTTGTGAGAACTGGTTAAGTGAAAAGAGAATACACAAAATATCATGAGGTGCTTCTTTGTTATAGGACAGTTTCGCTGGAATCCAAGACAGTAGTCTATTTTTTTTTTTTTCCTCAGCTCTTATTCAGCCAAAATAGAAAATCCATCCCACGTTCTTTGTATGGAATATTAAATGCTGTGTGAGAATGCGTCTCACATACTTGAGAAGAACAACCACTGTGGGTAGATAATTCTCTGCCACTTCTGAAATTTCACAAGGCAATTCAGCAGGCCCAGCTAGGAGGAAATATCTTTTAGCATATACAGAAATAAACAGGAATAGGAGCTAAATATTAAATACATGTAATGAAATGTTTTTTCTTCTCTTTTATGCATGAAATTTCTCACCACTGCTTCAAGAGTTAGGTTTGAAGGTTCAATATTTTTAGTTTATTGTTCATTGTGCCATCTATTCTCTTTTAATTTTGACAAGTTGTTTAATCCCTCAGGGGTCAGGAAGATGAATTAATTAACACTAGTTAAGCAGGTTGAGATAGCAGCATAAAAGGCACTGTAAAGCTGAATTTATACATGTTAGTGTAAAATTGCATAGGCTGTAAGGTGAAGCTTTCATTGGACAGTAATTTGCCCCCTGAACTTTTCATTTCAGCCATCGCTAAGGAGTTGTTTTCAGGAGGTCATTACACACCAACATGTGTGACCTCTGAGGCAAGCAGAAAAGCACATCTTTGCAATTTAAATGAAGAGCAACCTATTTATAATTTCATTATTATTTCATTACTGCATGACTTCTGCTATTTGTAAATGTCAAATACAAAAAAAAGAGTGCTTCAGTTTAACCTTCCCTGTCATAGCATAAGTGCTTTATTTCCACTGTCTTTAAGGAAGTACTTCATGTCTTAGAGTAAAATCTATTAGACTTAGCTCAACAGAGAATCATTTTGATGTGAATGGGGATGGGGAAGAATGGTATTTTTCTTTTAAAGCTAATTTCATACACACAGGGCATACAAGCACACAATATTTTTAATTGAGTTTAATCAGTCACTTCAGACATCCCATGGCCTCATTCTTGCTTCATTTTCTCCTGCTCTCTTTTGAAAGTGGGCATTTCATGCAACATAGACTGAACAAAGCTCTAGAGAAGGAAAACAGATTTCTATACCTCAGTCTGTTATATACATCCCATCATCACTATATTTTATTTTTTTTTAAACAGAGGAATTTTTCCCATAGAGGTATTGTCAATGGAAGGAGAAATGTTACGATAATAGAGTGAGTTCTAATTATGCTGACAGTACTGGGAATAGACTATCTTTTTCTAAATTTTTGTGCATTGAAGCCAAACATAAAGCTAAACCTAAGGGACATACAATGTGCTTAATATGCTGGTTTGAGGTAGTTCTTGAACTGTATTCTATGTTAGAGGTCAGCAACCTCTCTTTGATTTTAGCAGTCATTGGAGGGGAGCCTCTGGTGATCTCACACCTCATTTCATGGTAGTTTTAAGCACCTTGTTGGCTCGATCTATGTTCATGAAGCTTTATAGGACACAGACGATTTCAGGAAAAGTAATAAACTACTACACATGTTTGTTCATTGTAATGACCTCATTCTTTTTTGCAATATTAATATTCAGTTTTGTTCTGCCCTACTTCCTTATACACAGAGGCTGTCCTAGAGTTATGTAATAGTTTAAAAAAAATGTGCTATTTACTTGTATTTTTATGATTACCTTCACTTTTCCACCTTTTGCTCTAACCAGTATCCTTCTACCAGTTTCTTTTTTTCCCTATTATGAAATTTGCTTCGGATTACCTTCCACTCTTGTAGCACCAAGAAAATCAGGAGTTCTTTTCCCATGTATCCCCTGATAGATTCCCATCTATGGATGCCCCATATGTGCCTTCCATCTCCATGAGCTCACTGGTGTGTGTTATTTCTGACTATCCTTGAAGAGCTTTTCAAACTAGAGAGAAATGTTTTGCATTGGACAGGGTTAACTGGATGAAACTGAACTATTATGAAGGATCCTGTTTATTTTGATTTTTTTTCTTGAAGCACTGCTGAAACGGATGAGTAGTTTTCATTGTTGGTTTAGCCATTCCTTTGTGTAACTGGAGGAAAAAAAAAAAAGGATAGATTTTCAAATTGTCAAAAGAAAACATATTGACAATGTCATTTGCATATTCACTAAAATAAAGTTGATTGTAATTAACATTTTTGTAAAAAGTTTCATACTGTTCTTCCACTTGTGGGAAGAAAAAAATGAAAATAAGGAAATTTGGCGTTAAGTGGAAAAAATAAATTTTTACCAGTGTGCCAGCTGCATTTATCCCACCAGGTATTTCAGCATTTCATTACAAGATTGGTAGAATCCACTTCACGGAACTATCCTGAAGTTATTACAAGTAGCTCGTTTCTGGTCAGGTAATCTGGGTAACTCATAACCTCAAGCTTTCCCACATAGACTCCCAAATGTATTGCAAGTCTAAATTTATAGTAGTGAGGACTTATCTGTGAAAGAGTTAAATATTTGATATTTCTATGTAAGTGTCACGAGACATTGGGGAAATATTTCACAGCCAATAATGAGATTTTAAGAAGGCTTACCTGGACATAAGAGAATTATCTACTAGGAAAGTGTGTCTGAAACATGATTAAATAGGTCTAGATTTCTTTTTTTTTTTAGAGTAGTGCTATTGTCAAAAAGATAAAAAATTTAAAGGAAATTAGCTTTTAGTGGAGTTAGAAATTAATTGATTAATTCTTTTCTCCCAGTATACATATAATTTAAAATAGATTTTGTACTTTCTGCTTTCAATATACTTTATTGTGTTATAGGGTTGGCATGGTAATCGTGTAAAGTCAGTCACAGGCTATTTAGTATTCATCAGCATTGCCCAGTCTGCCACCTCAGCTCCTAACTGAAAATGAAAGCTACAATTGTCCTGGATAATCAATTATGTTTTCAAGATTTATTTTTGAATGGGAGTTATACTGCACGGGGAGTTAGAGATAGAGGAGGTTGTAATATAACCTAACTTCAGTCATCTTAAATAGGGAGTGAACAAAGTTGTCAGTGTTTAATTACCATAAAGGCAGCAGTCTCCTGAAATAACAGTAATAGTTCTTTTGCTAGGACTAGAGCAATGACACCTTTCTGATTTTACATTTTCTGTGTGCTGCATTTCTGTAACTGCTGCTTACAGCTGCACAGGAGCAGTAAATCATCATCTGCCTGAGACTGGTCTATCATCCTTGGCAGCCAGGCTCCAGCATGTGCTAAATAAAGACCAGCTCAGTCGTTTCCATTGGGCTGGCCTAGCAGACTTTCTGCATCACTGCAAGGCTGTTAATCAGTGACTTTCCTAAGTCTTTCTGAGTGCCAAATGTGAATTTCTGGTAAACTTTTAATGTGCTCACATTTGTTTTCATCTGTCAGCATAAACGAGTGATGCAAGTTGTACGTGACATATACAAAGTTCCTACATCAAGAAGTTAATGTTCTAAAACATTATGGAGCATATCTCCACAGTGATCCACAGAGAGGTGGATCCTCCACAGAGAGGTCCACATGGCTGGACCTCTCTGGAATCATAGTACAGAGGTGCAGAGGGTACCACAAGTGCAGGGGCAGGATCTTTTCCCTGACAGAGACTGAGCAAGGTCCTCACACTGTACAGCTTGTGCCTGGGCGGATAAGGAAGGAAGCAAAGAAAGAACCATTCAGAAATAAACATTTCAAAGACATAACATATATCATCAGGGAATAGAACAACTTCTACTTTTTTGTAAAAGGATTAGTTTTTCTCCTTTGCTCGAGTAAAAGGTAATTTCTAATCTTAAATTTGCAGATTAATACAATTCTGCAAGGTGTATTTGTCAGAACCAGATCTGAAACTTCTCTTGGCAGAGTTATGCGAGATTTCATTTGAGGAAGACCACATCTGAAGGAGCTTCACTTAGCATTCTTAGTCATGTCAAAAATCCTTTTATCTAAAAGTTCAGGTTTTATTTACTCACTTGGCCTGAGTTTATTTGAACCTTTGTCAACCATAACTAACCTCATAAATTCAGGCATTTCAGAATTCTCTTTCTATTTATGGATATAACTTTGGACAGAAGCAGCACCATCTCGAGCAATGAAAATCTTAATTTAGTTGTGATTTGTTTGTTCCAGCCCTTTGATATCAGAACATTTAAAGGAGGTGTGTTCTGAAACAGAAGCAAATGATGCAAGAGAGTGGAATTCTGGAACACTTGGGTTTTTTGTGTTTTGAGGGCAGAGATGTGGTTTTGTTCCAATACAGTCTGACCTCAGTCTAATGTGCCTTTTCACAGTAATAGCTTGGGGGGCCTTGGTCCAAAGAAGAGTTAGACTGTGTGTTTGAATCCACTTTGTTTTCATCATCATTGTCCATTTTTCTAACTATAAATATAGAGGTGGAGAGGAGGAAAAGGGAGTTATGTGGTTATTTTTGAGATAAATTGCTTTCAATGCGTATCCATGATATCAGGAACATGACTTCCCAGATATTAGGAACTATATTAAATATGTGTAGTTGTATTTCTCAGCTGAAATCAAAGGTGTACTCTTGATACGAAACTAATTTAAACCAATTTGTACCTCCCCTTAAACTTTTGTTGGCATTGCTTCAGGTCCTGGAAGCACATGCAGAGGATAGAGCTGGAAGCTATTCTAGTGGAAATAGGTGATAATTATTCAAACCACTTAGAATACTGTGAATTATGCTCCCACCAATAATTGATTTTTCAAAATTTACTAAGCTTCTAGTTTGTGTTACTAGGTGTCTTTAGTCAGAAGAATGCTTTCTTTTCCTGAGAATATCCCATTCTGCATTGAAAACATCTTTATTTCTCACCATAAATGGTGAATTAAGTTTTAGTGATTCAAATTGTATGTATTTGCTAGGTGTTGATTGATAATAGTTTTGATTGTTTTTAATAGAAAAGTATTTCATGACAAATAATATTTCTGAAAAGTTTTTGTTTGGTTGGTTTTTAAAGAAAAACTAGCTTGGATACTATCATCTGTGCCACTTGCTATCAGCTACCTTCAGTAGCCATTATTTCTTATCAAATCAGGCAGGCATAGGAAGCAAACTGATTAAATTTGGCATGTTGCCAACAAAAAAAAGGGGGCAACATTGCTGCCTAAATCCCTCTATTGCATTTATCCTTTTCAATATATACATCATTTCATGAAAAAGCTTTGCCTGAAGGGTTTGACTCCGCATTTTGGATGCAAAATGCAAAGCAAACAACAAAAGCAGCATTTGATATGCTCTTAAATCTTTCCATGGAGGACTGAATCTAATTCCACTCAGCTTCTAAGGTGGTGCTGAACATTATTTAAACTCAACTTGTGATTTTGCAAGGGCACTGACATCTGGAGTTTAGAAGTAACACCAAAATTAGCCTAATAAGGGTCTTGTTTTCCTCTATCAGAACATCTTAGAGCAAACTTGTGCTCACATTGCAAATGAATGCTCCCATTGTCTCCTTGCATGAGTGGGTCCGGCACAGTGACCTTGTGGGCTCGGGAAACAAAGGGAAGAAGAAATGAGGGAGTATCTGTAACACACGGATTCTGATTTACTGAAACACTTATTTGTTTAATTGTCACTTTCTACAAATGCAGCTAAATTTTAGAGAAGAGATATGAGGCATTAGCGGACACTTAATACAGTAGAAAGCTCAAATTTCTTTTTCCCGAAATACTGTTGGCATCAGTCATGTCACCAAAGGTGGCTTTTTCGGTAACTGTTCGGTGTAGTAAATAAAAGAAGAAATAATAATTCATAGACTGTAATGTAGAAAAACAAGAAAAATTAGTGTTTTATGGCACACTGAATGTCTAAATTCCCTCTTCAGGTTAAATATTTAAAATAAGGATGTAGTGATCTTCTTTATTTAACACAAATCATTAGAGGTGTGGCTACTATGATAACAGGAATAAGGAAAGAAAAAATATGATGTATCTAGAAAAGATAACAGGATGCAAAACATCTCATTTGGTGCAGATAATTAATTCTTTCAGAGAAACTTGTGTAATTCCTTAACTATGAAACTATTTAGTGAAGAGAGATGAAGGACCAAAGTAGGAGATAACAGAACTTTTTGTCCTGTAACATTATTAAAGCTGGATGTAGCTGTGTTATTAGTATATTTTTGAAACTTAATTTACATAACTAAGGGGCTTCAGGTGGCTTCGATATGTTAATGACAACTCTGAAGAAGACCCTGTAGAAATCAAGTAATGGAACTGGATGTGCTTAGAGCCCTGATACTGTTTTTGGTGGAGAAAAAGCATGCAAAGTGGTTTCAGTCTTAAGCTGTTTAGAATATGCTTAAAACAAGAAATAATCCCTGAGCAAGGCACTATAGTACTGAGTAGTCAATGTATAATGTCCCTGTCTAGACAGCTTGTGGGCACATATGTCCCTTTTGGGTGGGGTGAAATAGGATATTAGTATAGAATTGGAAGCAAAACATGCTACTGTCATCCTCCCATGCTCTAGATATCGTCACAATACCAAGGGCAAATATTCAACAATATTTGAATATTTGTTTTCAAATAACTTTGTTTTCAAATAAAACTTTTCAAATATTTGTTTTCAAATATAACTTTGTTCCCAGTTACATTTAACAGAAAGCCTCACTTTCCTGAAGTTACTCCTCACAACTTATTTTCAAAAGTGTTCAAGCTTATAATTGCTTCTGTAAAATTATATATTACTTTACTTTTCTCTGTCTCTCTGAGAGGAAGGGCACTTTGTTAGAGATACTGTTATGTACCTGCTCAGAAAAGAAGTATCCCACAATCTATTTTACTTTATGTGTAGAGTAGAAAATGTTTTACCTTCAGTGAGGAGCATAGATACTTGCTGCAGAAATATAGATTTACTGTTGGGGAAAAAAAAGTAAAATCCCCTTCAATCCACTATTATACTTTGTACTATACACTATTGTACTTTGGTGTTACAGATCTTGAAATAATTTATTGGAGACATGAACTAGCAATTGGATGGAGGAGATAGCAATATTACTGTTTTCAAATGGTGTATTTCACCTCTGTATTGTTAAATGTTAATTTCTTAGAGGTCAGTTCTGAAGTAAAATTCTTTAACTTTTTCAAAAGTTAGAGAATTCTAGAGACAGTTGATTTCAACTCGCCAAATCAGTCGCAGGTTACACCGATTTTTTTCCAAATGTTTTTCCAACAAATATTTATAGCTTCATAAAAATAATTTATTTTCTGCATCAGAAAAGTTTCATTTTGTTCTGCTTCTAGACTTTGCCTTTCTTCTCATTTGTATTTAAATATTATTTCTACATATGACACGCAAAAATTCCACTAAAAATTAAATACCATGAGAAGAGTTACAACATCTGGAAGAGCTTTTTAAAGGCACAGTCATGAGTTCTAGCTTTTTGAATCAGTGCAGCAACAAGGACAAGCCAATACCCTTTCCAAGCTGAGCTGTGGAGAACAGGGCCTCTTACTATTTGAAAAGTTTGTAGATTTATCCATGAAAGGTTCTCAAATTTGCTTCCGTTTTGAATCATTAAACTCTTGATTTAGTGACCATCAGATCTTGCCTGTCCTTGCAGGTTTTTCCCAAAAGTGTGAGTATCACATTTTTCTTGGTTCACGTATTCACATACTCTGCATTGACATTAATTGTGACTCTGAGAAGTGGGGATGCAGTGGCAGTGACTGTAGGGCAGTTTGTGCTGTCATGGTGATGTGTTTCTGGGGGTCTGTAATTTTAGATTTTCTGTATTTGAGGAGGATAAATACTGTCCCTTCAAAATGCCAAGGATATGTGAGTATGAAATAGAATGCCTGCTCATACAAATTATTAAAGTCATTTCAGGTTTGTGCCATTGAAATCAGAAGGATTTTACAGTAAACGACCAAGCCTCAATATTTAATTGGTATGTGGTACTTCTAGAAATGAATCTAAAATTTCCTGTCTGACCTGCCAGGAATTTGAGGACAAGCATGGTAGTGGATCAGGCTCTATATATGTCTGAGTTTGTAATAAGGCACCTACACTAAATACTGAATTTTTCAAAGGTGTTTTGCTTCTAAAACTATGAAGTTTCTCGTAGATAAATTTCTATTATAAATTTTGCAATTTCAATTTTTCAGCCCATGATTATTAGTGAAGTAACATTTGGTTTTGTTCATTGTGTCCAAACATATATCAAGAAAACCCACCAAAATTTCAGTAAAAGTAAAAATTTTAAGAGTGTCTATCAGTAAAGTTAATTATGCTCAAAAAGATTATTTCAATCATGGACCACAGAAATAATATTTTCGAATATATTCACTCTCCAAGTATCTGCATTGCAGTGAAAGAATCGTGTAAGATTTGTTTCACTGACTTTTAGGATCTGTCTGCATTTTTCCCCTGAGGGAGTTCCTGTCTGTTTTTCCAGTTATAGATTCCAAAGCTGCCCCCAAGTCTGACCAGAATGTCAGCAGCTTATAAATGCAGACACTGACCTTACTCTGATTTTTAAATATAGCTCATTGCTTTTGATGCTTTTATTCCTGCTCCACACTACTGGGGGATTCAAGCCATGTGCACCTGTATTTGTAAAAGAGCAGAAGCAGTGAGATTAAAATGGCAGGTGTGTTGTCCTCATGGCCCTTCTAAGGAAGGTGTCCCAGTGGTTTGTGTAGTTTCCCATGTCAGTTAACACAGTACCTTGGTGCCTGACAGAGATGATAAATGGGGTGAGGTAGTGAGATGAGGTGTGTGCTGGGCTGGGGGCCTCAGCTGGATGATTGCTGTGAAGCAGAAAGTGCTGGTTACCCTGAAAGATGAGAGGAAGCCTACACAGGGGTTCCAGCAGCATGGAATACACTTGAATCTGAATTTCATACAGCAACCTTGAACAGCAATCGATCTAGTGTTTCCAGCCTTGAAACCTTGATGTAACCTTAGGGGGAGAACAAAGGGTTTACTTTAAGTTATATAACATTGCTTGATAGCAACGTGCAGGTTGCTCGAGTGGTCGTTTAATCTTTTAGCATGGGGAGTGTTGGTTGATGAGAAGCTCAGCACACCCTGACAATGTGTGCCTGCAGCCCAGAGAGACAAACATGTCCTGGGCTGCATCCAAAGCTCCGTGGGCAGCAGGGCAGGGAGGGGATTCTGCCCCTCTGCTCTGCTCTGGTGAGACCCTGCAGTGCTGCATCCAGCATAAGAATGATGTGTTCAGAGGGCCACAAAAGTGATCAGAGGGCTGGAGCATCTCTCCGGGGCAGACAGGGGTTCACCCTGGAGAAGTGGAGGTTCCAGGAAGACCTTAGAGCACTTTCCAGAACCTAAAGTAGGCCTACAAGAGAGCCAGAGAGAGATTTCTGACAAGGGGAAGTAGTGATAGGACAAGGTTAATGGCTTTAAACTGAAAGAAGGTAGATTTAGAGTAGACATAAGGAATAAATTATTTACCATGAGGGTGGTAAGACACTGGAACAAGTTGCCCAGAGGAGTTGTGGTGTCCCACCCCTGGAAGTGGGTTTGAATGGAACTCTCAGCAACCTGGTCTAGTGGAAGGTGTTCCTCCATGGTAGAAGGTTGCAACTAGATGGTCTATAAGGTCCCTTCCAACCCAAACCATTCTGCGATTCTGTGGTGCTGTGATTAGACAATAAGCAGGCTTTTCTTTTGATAGAGAACCCAGTTCACAGAATGAGAGCAAAGGATGGTATCTTTAAGTTAGGCAACATCCATAATTCTCAGAACAGATCATTCTTTAAACTTACCTTCTTTCTGACTGTTATTAGCATTTATTGTCCATTGCAGTTCTGATTGCCAGGCCCTTGAATTACCTTATCATATGGTGTGTTGTTATGGCATAATCTTTAAAGTTGTTTTCCAGCATTGAAATGCAAAATTTCTGAGACTCAGCTCAGAACAAGTGCTTGTTTTACTTCCACAGGGGCTGCTGTGGCAAAATAAGTTATATAAAATAGGAAACACATACTGGATCAGAAATCTAGGAGGTCCATTTGAACTCCAGTGGATCCACCATGTCATATGGGACAGTGGGTGAGCAGGACTGGGGACAGCACTGTTGGCTCTGTATTGAACATCTCTGAGAAACTGAGAATGGGCAAAAGAGCTCCAAATGTGCTCTCCAAAGAGAGCACTGCAGTGATAACTACAAAGCAATTTGGCTGCTTTTCTCATCGGTCTCAGGATAATTTGTCTTAAGAGTCAGAATAAGAATTTGTATTTCAAACAGGGTTACTTGTGTTCAAGGCATAACTATGCAGATTAATTTGTCTTGAAACATGCGAAAGAGCCTGTTCTGTAGTCTTAAAAACTCACTCATTTCTGGAGCCAATAGTTTTAAGAAAATCCTCCAAATATATATGAACCAGTTAACATTATATAAACTTCAAATAATAGACAATTAAGTTTTATATAAGCTGCAAATTGGGTAATTGCTTCATTCACATACATTGTCTCTAAATGCCATGGTGTTCTATGGTAAAATTGAAAATTATATTCCTGATTTTGAACCTTCAAATGGCTCCTAGCTTTGGAGGAGAACCTGAGAAGATAGAAAGGTAATGAATTTGCAGGAATCAGGGAGACAGAGAAGTCGTGAGTACTTTTTACTCCTCTCTGATACAAGCAGAGGAGGAGCAGTGGCAGCTAGTGGGGAACATGTATGCCTCAAGGCTGCCTGTGAGCAGAGTGCTATTGCTCAATAAACTCACTTTTTATATGCAGTCCTACTTTTAAAATAAACAACCAAGCAATAAATTTCCTTCTTTCTCATATTGATGAGTAGTCAGCTACAACAGAGTGATGTTTTCCATATAACCTTGTTTATATTATATTTGTTTTCCTTGGTTATGGAATGTAAAGCCAGAGAAATTCTACTCCTCTGGATAGCTCAGGTCACCAGAATTGCTTTGTCTTTGTACCTTTTCTATCTCGTTCTTCTGTGCAAGCTTTAAGCAGGCTTTTCTCTTGAGGCAATACTGTATTCCCCTTGGACATGTAATGCGATTATGTAACCCAGATCCGGGAGGGTGAGGTTTTTCCTTGTTTGTACCGCCCAGTGTGCTGCAGCTACTCGCTGTTCTTGTTTGGGAGGAAAATCCAGAGCAGTGCTGTAGCAGTGCTTTATAGAACTGCTGAATCATTTAGGTTGGAAAAGACCCTTAAGACCAAGTCCAATTGTTGACTGAACACTGCCAACTCCACCACTAAATCATATCCCTAAGTGCCACACCTACACATCTTGTAAATGCTTCCAGCAGTGGTGATTCCAGCACTTCCCTGGTCAGCCTGTTCCAATGACTGACCACCCTTTCAGTGAAGAAATTTTCATAATGTCCAATCTAAACCTCCCCTGGCACAACTGGAGGCCATTTCGTCTTCTCCCGTTGCTAATTGCCTGGGAGCAGAGCCCGACCCCCACCTGGCTACCCTCTCCTGTCAGGGAGTTGTAGAGAGAGAAAAAGTCCTCCCTGAGCCTCCTTTTCTCCGGTTCCCCTTGCTGCTTCTCATCACACTTGTGCTCCAGACCTGTCACCAGCTCCATTGCCCTTCTCTGACACACTCCAGCACTTTAATGTCTTTCTTGAAGCAAAAGGCCAAAACTGGACACAGCACTCCAGGTGTGGTCTCACCAGTGCTGAGCCCAGCATGACAGTCACGGCCATGGTCCTGCTGTCACACCATTTTTGATACAAGCCAGGATGCCACTGACGTTCTTGGCCACCTGGGCACATGCTGGCCTGTGTTGTTCTGGTTTGACTGATGTCTGAGCAGTAATTATGTTACCATACCAGAGCATATAGCAATCTAATATTTTACCCTCTGGCACTGGTATGTATCAAATTCTAAAAAAGTTGCAAGCCCAACCAAAACCTGGATAGAAAATATACCCAGTAGAAAAGCTTTATACCAAATTAAAGAAATATTGCCTGCCAGGGAATATAAGAGTAGATGAATCACTGCTATTATGTTATTGTAATTGCTATTTTTATAATTGCAGTTAACTCACAGCACAACTAGAGTAATGCTCTTGAAACCAGTAGCCTTTATTTACTCAAGTTCCCATCCTAATGTAGGAAAGGTTATTGCACTTTTTTTTAAGATGTCATAGGACTTTCTCATTATTTATGTACATGTCTAACCTCTTATCCAGTTTCATTTCCAGAAATCAGCTATATGATAAGCATAATGCCAATAACTCTGATGCATGTTTTGTCATCTTTTATTTGTCTTGTCACTGCTTGCTTTTTCAGTAAGCAGAGGGTACCGTGTATTCTGTCACTTATTATTAAATGCAAGATTTTCTTAGGGTATCTTAAACTTTCCACTGTCAGCTTATAAATTTATTCCAAGTTCCAAAAAAATCTTGGTTAATGTAAACTCAGAATTGGGCAATTCACTGCTAAATCCCTGTCGAGGTCCTTGTTGCAAGCTGACAAAGTTGGGGCACTTTGTCACATTAAAAAAGGACTCCCTCTTTTTTTTCCTGCTTAATATCCTGCAATAGTTATTGGAGCAGTATTAAAAATTGAACAAATATTTCTGGAGCTGTATTTTATTTTGACACTAACCTTTATTTGTTGTTACATTAAATCTTCCTAGCCAAAGAAGTGTGTGGGTATACATACATACATATACTTTATATATATATATGTATCTCTATATATATCTTGTACTTTTGTTTAGAAGATTAAATAAAATTTTTCCCATGGGAAAGCAATGTGATGGTTGACAGAGCATGGGCACAGGGACATTGGTAAGTGAGACTTATCTAAGAGCTGCTGGAAGTAATTTTTTCATGTCTCAGCCTGTATCCAGCTCTAAGTGCTGACAGATGCTTTTGGCAATGTAATAGGTGAAATCAATTCTAATATTTATAGTGGCATTGCTTGATAGATAAACACCAAGGATTTTCAATATTTGCACTTCGTCCTACAAATTTTGGCTGGGCAAGACAATGTGGTAAATGACTGTGACTCTCAGTCTGCTTTTGCTCCGATGACCTGGGCAGTGAATGGCTCTAAGAGTTCTGTGGTGCTTTGCCATGTTTTTTGACGTTCTGGATCCACTTGCAATTAAATGATTGTATTATGAACATACTTTTCTCTTAATAAACATTTTTGAAATGTTATATTTAAGTAAACCAAACTTTTGATAACAATTGAGATCACAACCAGGGATCACAAGCTGATGTGAGAAACTGCTTGCTGTCATTAATATAAGCGTAATTCACAGGAGGTTCTGGATGCTTGGTGTCAGAAAACCAGAAACCAGCCTGATGGACAGGGAGTGCAGGATGGGGAAGGAAACCCAGGAATGTGCTGAGTGGATGTAAGGAAACCTTATGAGGAATTGATCTGGCACCTGTTGCTGGGAAAGTGATTCGGGGACGGCCTCAGTGGATTCGGGTTAAGCCATCTGGGTGCAGATGCTGAATACTTGCTCTGTGTGTGCTGTGTTTGAGCCAATAGGCCCTATCAGCACGACTGTGGGTAAGACTTGACAGCTATGAACTCCAGCCATGTGGTAAAGTTGGTGGAGATGGCCTAGGGTGGTGACTGAGCTGTAGGCACCTCACAGTGGAGGCCTTCCAAGTTACCTCTGCACTGCTCAGTGGGCAGCTGGGGTTGGTATAGGCTCTGCTCATGGCAGAGTTCATAGCTAAATTTGAGGAATTCATTCCTTCTGCAATTCCAGCAAGCAATGAATGCAAAAATATTTCCTTTCAATGATGAACTTAACAAGAGAAGAAAGGCAGCAGTGGGTGTAAAGCACATCTTAGTAGCTTCCTGAAAGGTGTCCTCTAACACACTTGATAAATTTAATACATTGACATTTATTGAAGAATATACCTTCAAAAGAAATGAGTGCCTGGCTTAATTTCTGTGCTGCCATTTTTAATCTACCCACCAGAAAGGGCATGCATTTTAGGGAGAGGCTCAGTAATTCCAATACTTAGATCATGGCAAATTCCCAAGTTTTGATAAAGCTGTCAGTTGTCTGCTTCAGGTGCTTAGAAATACATTCCAGGGGCAAGATTCCAAAGTTAATGTTATGCTTGCTTTTTGCCAAAGGCTCAGTACTCCTAAACCAACTGCAGAGTGCATCTACCCTGCAGAAAACTAGTGAATGCAGGCAGTAATTAAACTGCCTATTTAAAATAGTGTCCTGAAGGGGAGAAAGAAGTTTGGCCTTCACTCACAGGAAGGTATGTGCAATACCAGATCCCAAAATAAGCATTTGTCAAATGAAAGTAATAGAGTTCTTTACTGAAATATTTCTATTGTATTTTAAAACAGTAGTGTCTGTTCTTTTTGTTTGCAAGTTTATGTATAATCCTCTCCTGTTTTCTGCTTGTACAGCCCTCTGCTGCAAGCTATACATTTTCGTAGCCAATAGCAGTAGCTTTTTCCTAGATAATCAGAAATGTTTAAATAATACAATGCCATGCAACAAATAGACTTTTGGAGTGATTTCTTAGACTGACTGGCCGCATAATGAGAAATATTGCCATCGTACAAATAGCAAGAACTTTATCTAACTGTACAATCCGAACCTATGGAATGCCATGCTGGATTATCCCCAGGTTTCATCTCATCTGCTGTTGTCTCTGAAACAGCAGAATTAGACCAAACGCTTCTCATGAAGTTGCAGGAAAATATTTGGCAAAGGTCTAAAAAGCTGTATTTCAGTAGTAGAGAAATACTGAAAATCCAGAAAGCAGATCCAAGAGAGTGTCTGTGTGACACAATGGCATCATGTGTTGGATACAGCCACGTTCAAACGTGTCCATCCTGCATGAAATAACACTGTATTATGTAGGATTATAAATATTATAGGCTGCCTCAGCACATTTGTAATTAGCCAGGATAAAGTGTTTTGGACCCCTTGGGTCATGAGAATGTTCCAGCACATACACCTGGCAGGGCACTGCATTTTAGGAACACCCTGGTGTTTCTAGCTTGTTCTCTGCAATGTGACCCTGGCATGAATCATAATGAAAGAAACAAAGAGAAGAATTAAGAGTGCCCTTTGAAAATGGGATCATTGTGTTGTAGAACACCAATTAAATTAAAACAAGAAGTAATCCAGAAGTTATTTCATTGTTGTTGTCAGTCTTCTATCTCACACTGTGATGTTGAAAGGGAAGGGAAAAATATTCAGAGATCCCCAGCTCTCAAACTGTGACTGCACTTGCCTGGGTATTCCTCCTGTTTTTTTTCTAAGATTTGGCCTATGATGAAATGCAGTTCATTTCCTGGTTTCTCAACTTTTGCTTCACCTGAGAAGTAGTGTTAATTTTAAATAAGTGTGTGATTTGGGGGAAGGGTTGACTCTTGTTCCAACTAAGCCACAACATGTACAGATTGTGAGAATGTAGGATTTATTCTTTTTATTGAGCCCAGCTACCTGACACAAATACTGGAATTGTTTAAGAGAAAACTTGTCTTAGTGTTCTGCTCAATGACCCCTTTACCCTTCATTGTGTTTCCCAGATCTTATCCTAGAAACTGAATAAATGTGATTATGAAGAAAGTGGCAATTTTGGTCACAAAATGCTTCCTTTGCTGTAGCAAGAGTGGCTAGAGCACTGTCCTTTGCAAAGATTTATTACAAAGTGTAAGAGAAAAAAAGAACATAAATCAAACAAGCGTGAGGTGGTGTTAGAAAGCTGCAGCTCAGCACTTTGACAGGCAGGTACAGCTCCAGACAAAGGGAAACAAAGTCAAGACAGAGTCAGGAAGAGGTAAAGAATTGGCATTAATCTAAAAGTGCATAACACTCCCCAGGAGTCACTGGGTTTAGGCAAAAGAAAATTTGCATTTTAAAAACAAGCTGATGTCATTTTAAAATGAATTATTAATTTTGAGGATTTTTTCCATTTCAGAGTTGTATGGAAATAAGAGAACAATTAAAAACATCTAGCAGCTGAGAAATTTCAGCAGCTCTGTGTGAATGTATGGTTTGATTATTTTTTTTTTTCTGTAGGAGAATTTCAGGTTACATATAACAAAGTGAATCTATAAATTGAAACAGGATAGAAAAATTCAAGGGTGGGGTGGAGTTAGGGACTGTGGACTATGAATCTCACTCTTATGGAGGAAATGTTACACATTCTTACCATTGCTTTATCTACTTATTGTGAAGGACTGCAGACTCACAGCTACTCTTGAGGACATTGGAGAAAGGTCCACAATCGTCTTCCAACCACAGGTGAATGCCTTAGGCAGATCACTACAGTATCACAACCCTCCATGCTCCCTTTGTGTTGCAGTGAATCCGTGGTTCTTTGCACTGGGAATGCCCAGTCAGCCCAGAACAGAAATCAGAGTAAGTTATGCACCAGTGTTCTAAAACTTGTACTGTATTATAATGAGCCATGAAATACGAATCTGAGTTTGCCATTTCCAAAGTTCTTGGTTATTAATTTCTGAGAGTGCAGTAACCATCACAAAAATGATGCCCTTAAGTGAGGTAAGGTGGGCATAAGCAGAGAGGGGAATTCTGCCCCTTTGTTGTTGGAATATTAGTATTGGTTTAAAGGTCTTCTGAAAGGAACAAGGAGCACACAGTTGGATTAATATCCCTCTTAGGAAGCTGCAAGATACCTGTGAAATTTATCTATCTCTATAGAAGCAAGCAGAATCATAAACATCCCAGCAAACATGAAATAATAGCAAGAAAAATGTACTTTTGAACCATCAGCCATGCCAACAGTGCCACTGCCTGTGGTGTAGAACAAATTCTTTGCTTATTTCTCTTCCTGTGAAATGCACTGCCTTACATTTTTGTAAACCTGCTTCAGGGATACATCACCTCTGCATTAGACAGGCAGACTGAAATAGCTTGAGAATTGTACAAAGAATTGCAGGACTCATTTGTTAAGATTACTGCTCCTTTTAAAACAGGCTTAATGTTGAAAGAACTATTTCTGTCAACATAATTATCATGGTGAACTAGACATGTGACAGCCTTTACAGAAATGGACCCACTGAGTTTATAGAAGAAAATCATATGCCATATCTAGTTTGAAAAATCCAGACAGTCTTTTTCTCACCTCAAGGAGATTCAAATAGAAGACCAGTGACAAAGGGGTGTTAAGAGTAGCTGTGTACGTTTCTGGGAAGCCTATCAGCTTGTCAAATCAATTTCTTTCTTTGTGTTCTGATCTTAACTAATTGAATTTGATAACATCTACTCTACACCCTCAATTAAACAGAAGTTAAACTACTTTGTGGAGAAATAAACTTCTGACTGAAATTCCTCATTGTAACTAAGTTTGAACTCTAAACTCCAAAGAACTAAGGCTGGAGAGTTGATTATGTGTGTGTTGGGATGATCAAGGGAGTAGGATTTTAACAAAACACATGGCACACATAGGAATTCTGTATAGGGAATTAACTTTTCTATATTTACTACCCCCTGAAAAAGGCAAAGTGGAAGCAATAAATCATCGGCTTAGCTCATTTCTAAGGCAACTGTTTATTAGCGAGTAGGTGAAGCAGGGCTCTGCCATAATGCAGTGGGTTTTTGGCATTGAGCTCACATTCATGCAGAAATTTTCACAAGCAGGTGAAAGTTCTTTGATCCTTTCAGTCTGTGGTGTAGGAGAATGGGCCAAGCTTTTAGGAGAGCTACACAAGTAGTGTTTCCCAGCATCTTAAAACTTGTAAGAATGTTAAGACTCTTTCACTTTTAAAAAGTTAAATTATTCATGCATCTTTTAAATTTCTAATTTATATTCTATTTTTCTGAGTCTTTTGATATATGCAGTGATGTTTTCAGTAATGTTGTTAGGTTGGTTCCTTGTTCATGTGTTGAGGTCAGCACTGACAAACAGGACTTCTGCTTTAGAATGTGGTTCTAAAACTACTCCAAATAAATAAATGTTTTAAAATCTAAGAGCTCCTATGACTTTAGGATACTGACACAGCTATTTATCTACATATTAGACATGGTGACAATGATAACTCTTTTTTCATATTGTCTCATGGATCAGCTTAGTACTGATTTGGAACATCTATTTGTCTCCGACTCAAACATAATTCAATATCTATCAGAGGACATCTGCTGCCCTCTACAAAGCCAAAATACCCAGTTCTGTCTGCTCACATGGCTTGGTCACAAGTGTGCTGCTCACACTAAAAAACAAACCCAAACCAGCACCTGATCATTTTCTTTCGTACCAGCTCGTTCAGTGTCCAAATATATCCAAACTTAACTTTGGATTATTTGGACAATTTTCCTTGAATACTTTTAGGTTATTTATCAGAAAGAGGGTGAAAAAGTATGTCTGGAGACTTGTTAATAGCTTCTGAAAACCGTTAACTAAAGAAAGTATGAAGACAATATTGGCTATTTTTCCTTTTGTTTTTTTAATGAGACCAAGCAGCATTCTTATAGTGACATTGATGAAGTCACCTGTCAGTGAGAATTTAAAATACATTCAGAATGAGAAGCCTGGTGAGCAGCAGGCAATTTTTTTTGCAGCAGGCAATTTGTCTACAGCAATTTTAAGGAACAAAATGTTTTACCTAATATTGGCAGATTCCTAAGTTTCTTTTTGTCAAAGAAAAAAGATCTTATCACATTACAATTGGCTTTTAATGTATTATGCAAAAAAGAAGTCAGAGATTTAAAGAGATTAAGAGAGTAATATTCAGAGCAAAAATATGAGCAACTGCGTAGGATAGAATGAAAATGTTGAAATCCTCATACACACAGAGATGATACAGTTTCATGTCTTAGGGTTTGCTGACTTGTCAGCTAAAGCACTATTAACATCAATTAAGTTACTCGTACTGAAGCTGGCTCTGGCAGAACAGTTTAAGCCTTTCTTTGTAAATATTTGACTTTTCTACTGGCTGTGGACTTCATCGCATTGGCAAAGCTCCCTTTTATCTCAGAAGAGCATGAATTGACTTCTGTTTGCATTTCTTTGAAGAAGCATGTTGGATGTCCAAAATCAGCATTGGAGAATTAGGTCTAATTTCCAGTAACTGGTCGTTTTTGACTGTCTATTTTATTTCTTGCCTGCCAAAGAAATCTACTCATTGTTTTAATTTCATACTTATCATTTCCAATTTCAGTCTTATGAGATATAGAACTTCATAGTTTAATTTCCTCCACCCTTAGATACAAGCCTATACCTTCAAAAAGAGCCCAGTTTCTCAAGGTTAGAATTTTTCTGTTTAATTCTTTTTGCCCTTTTTTTATAAACACAGCAGTGGAATTTCTTCAGAAATTCCAAGTCCTGAGCTGTGCAGAACATGCTGCGTAGCATCCATTTCATTGCTTCCTTGGCTGCCCTGCCCTTTCCTGCAGCACTGGAAGATGTTAAAGGATTTGATGTAGTGGTCAGATCTTGGTGGATTGCACAGGGACATAGGAATCCTATGGGTTTGTAATTTCTTTATCTGTATTTTTGGCAACTATTCGTATTTTTGGTGGATGTAATAACTGTAAAACAGTGGTTTAAACAGAAGAGAAGGATCCGTTTTTAAAATATCCTTTTCTTGACAATTTTTGGAAACCAAACAAATGTGTTTGCAGAGAGATGCTATTTACATTTTGGTCTGCTTAGGTATTGCCGATACAACAATGTGGAATGTAAAATCCAGCTGATTAGGTAGACTAAAATCTTACATAGGTTATTTTAATTCCTGAACTCTCTAAATTAACTGTTTAAAGCAGGTGAGTGTACTTCCCGCTGAAAAAAAAAATTGCTGCATAGTTCTTGTCTTTTGTGTCAGTGGAAAGAGGTGACGACTCCTCAATTATGATGTTATTTGTGTTAATGTGACATTTTTATGTTAATGATTTTTCAAAATATGGGATGTGCATACTCCAAACTTAATTCAGAAACACAGGGAGAGAACAGCCATTTGCTTCTGTTTTAAATATAGTTTGGATTGACTGTAGTTGAATCGAGTACAGAGGAGATAACATTGCAAATGAATGGAATGGCAGGAAAATCTCATTTGACATAATAACTTGTAATTTCATTTAATCAGTACTAACAGGCATCTAAATGTGCATACAGTGACATTTAGAAAAATACTCTCTTTTTTTTGTTGTTAAATACTGTTTGCCAGGAGCTACGTTTTGATTCTACTCTGGAAAATGTTCCATTGAAGTTGGTCAGTTTGTATAGCAAAGCAGCATTCAGTGTGAGTTAATGTGCTATGACGTGTTTGTCTACCACCTGTAAGGGATGTTTGAATAGTCTGTAACACAGTGACAACTTTAGTTCACATACATTACTGAAGTAAATGTAGTTTTTTCTTGCTGAAATCTCAATTATTAGGCTTTGTTACATATTTGATATGCTGTTTGCAGTACACTGCTTACTTCTGAAAAGGATGCAAAGCTTTGTGTACCCCTCACCCCTGACCTGCTGCATTCAGGCTGCTGCTAACAAACATCTGATCAGTTCTAGTGGAGGGCAGCCTGCCACCAACCCCGAGCTCTCACAAAAACAAGCAAGCAAATGACCTGCAAATAGAAAAAGTGCAATACATAACAATATTTCTTATGATGTTTGGCAGGAAGTGAACAACCTCAGCTGGAATATCTAAGCTTACCTGATGACAGCATGCAGATGACAAATGTCAGCAAAAATGGGACACTATACTATCTTTGTTCCTGACTTGAAAAAATATATTTAATTAAATAAACCTGCATTCTGACTCTTCATATGTGAGCTTGAATAAATTTTCAAATCATGACACTACAACATTGCCTGTACATTTTGCAAAGTCATAGTTCCCCCTGCAGCTTGGTTAAAGTTTCTACTTGCCCTTAACATAGATGAAGAAATTAAATTTCATTCTTTGCGTTTCATTTCTGGAGCACTTGACTTTTTCTCAAATAAATTTTTGTGGATTTGCTTGCTGCGAAATAATTCAATTTGGAGCTCAGAACAAATATTTATAGATTTGATTGATATTCAAATGACATAAATGTTTAATCAAAAATGCTGAATTAACATTATGTGGTGAAAAGTGTTAATTTACTGCACAAACCTGTCTTCAAAATGTTTGAGTAAGCAAAAATTCTAGTGGTAAATATGTGCAAGTTTTAAATACTTTGTTGTTTCCCTGGTGACCTGATACCAAGCTTACACCCAGCACCATATATTTATCATCTCCATTCCAAATCATAATGCAAAGAATTTTAGTTGCATCCTGCTGTGTATGATTCTATAAAATACTGTTTGTAGGATTCTACAAACAGGATTTTCCTTCGTTGTGTGGGGAGAAATGAACAATGAAAGCACATTAATGTGGGAAGAATTAACCCTGCTTCCAATCATTCTCAGGAGCTGAAGGAGGCTTTTCATTGTTTTCACCTGGTGGCCTTGCTATGGAATTCATGAGATTTTAAAATATCTACATATGTGAGGTATCCAGAGAGAAACTAAAAAAGTAACCATTTCTCTTAGTAAACCACTGGTTTTTTTCTTAAGACATTCACCAACAAGCCAAATTGCCATATTTAATAATAGCAAAATAACTCTATGGCCACTTAAAATCTTCTGTTTCAAACTCTTCTGTCATCAGAACCCCAGCAGATCCAGTATCTTGGGGTCAGTCATATGACGTGAAAGTATTTGTCATTAGTGACTGGATTTAATGAATTCTGTCTTATGTTTGAAGCATAAGTAGCCTAAAACGTACCCCTAAGGCTGCATTCCCAAGAAGAAACAAATCATGCTAATAAAGTAAGCACAGTTGTTAATATAGTGATTGCAATCATACAGCTACATTAAAAACAACAAAGAGTGCTGATGTAGTATCACTCAGATTATTTTATTTAGCCTGAGTTGCCATAGCAACCATGGGAATCATGGGATCACATTTTAATTAAGAATCTCCTAATAATTCTGATTGTAGCCATTGCTTGCCATAAGTGCCTGGTATGCTGATCTGCATCCTAAATGCAGTGGAGTGGAGGCTGACAAATACACAGGTCACTAGAATTTCAGTATACTTTTGAGAGGGGAAATTCAGATTCAGCACATCAGGTAATCTCAATCCTTCATATTATTGAAATGTAGGAGGAAAACTAAAACAAATCTTTGGCAGTATTCGTGAAAAAGCTGAAGAAAGTAACAAATATTGTTATGTCTTTGCACCTACTACTACCTAGCATGGAATCAGCACATGCTAACAGGGTGACAACACACACTACATTTTCTCTGCAGAACTGCAGAAATATTGTCACCCCTTCTAAAATCAAGTGCAGATTTCAAGGCTATTGAATTTAGGAGTGACATCTGCACAAACAGAATTAAAGGCCAGGAAGCATGTTAACTGGGAAATGTCATGTGTTCCTGAGAACTAAATATCCAGTTAGGGCATTTTGCATTTGGAGAGCTCCAAAAGCAGTCAAATGTTTGAAAGTTGACAATGTGTAGTTATAATATGAAACCATTTATTGAAGGAAATAATTAAGAATCAGTTTTGAATTGACTGAACTCGACTTCTTCCTTTTTCTCTTTTAGTAAACCAAGCACCTCAAAGTGTTACGTGTTACTCTCTAAAGTTTGGTAGCAGCAGTGCAAAGCTGTCATTGCACTTTTCTTACATGCACACAGCTGCATTTTAATTGAAATAAATGGTGGATTAAATAAATAAATAGAAAAATAAAATTATTTATCTGTGAGGCAGGGCTTTATAATTTTAATTTTTGTTTAGATATTAGAATTATTTTTACCTGTCTTAAACTGAATCCAAAAATTTTAAACAGAAAATGTTAAAATATAGCCATGAATCGATTCTGGAATGTTTATTGTGGGTCGTAGGAATGGTTAGAAGTCATTGACACACAAACACAACTGAAGGGTTACATGAAGCTGGCCATTTATCACAAATAATATCAGCTTTTACTGGCAAGACTTTTTGAGTGGAAGAATTTTACATCAGAAAACTTGTAACCACTACTTCTACTCACACAGTCTTGGAAAGTAACACACGAAGCAGAAATCTATTTCATAATACAGCATAATCTGTAAAATCTTAAATGTCATTGCTAAATCAGTTTCCTGAATGCTATTCAGAAATATTTACTTTGGTGATTACAACCTACATTTCTGCCAGTCAACAGATATATAAATCTTTTCATGTCTTCAACCACTTTGATCTTCAACCTGCTTAAAAATTCTGTGATTTCTGACTTGTATTTTCCAATAATTTCTGGAAAGGGTGTGAATAAACCATGTCAAGTTTCATAGTCAATAGGATAGAACAATAATCTGTTTTAAAGTAATTTTGAACACATTCAACACACCTGCTTGCCTTCAAACTGCTATGAAGTATTGGCTAAACATTTCTACCTTTAGACATATCTCAGTTCTATGTCGTAGGACGTTCTTGGTAAAGATGGCACTAAAATGCAGCCACGTTTTTCTATTGCAAGCCAACCATTGCACCACGTCTGCCTTTAAGTGTTCACACGGGATGCATGCCCGAGGAGGAAATGGAGAAATAATATTCACATATATGTCAGACAAGGCTGAAATAGGAAATTAGTGGCTGAATATTCACTGGATGATTTAGTTCAGACTCTCTGTTGCACCGAATGATGTTGTAATGACAGATACAAGCATTTCAAACTGACCTGGTTATGACACTCATGGTATGCAATTCCATTGGGATATAATTGAATATCCTCCTCACAATGCATTAGCTGCTTAATTAATTGCACTAATGACATTGTCTAGCATTTTACACTTAATGACACAAGATTTGGTTGAAGTAAAAACCAGCCTAAAATCTATTCATATGAAAATTAAGTAAGATTATCCCAAGATACCACGTGCAGTATGATCAACTATAAATATCCATTGCAGATTATAATGAATTCACTTAATCGAAAATAATTTTCTAAGAATTTTTATGACAAATAGACAGCTGCATGTTTCCTGGTCATGCTATTATTTAGATTACAAATGCTTTTTATTGGTGGTTTTTGACTTAGAACACAATTTATATTCACAGAAGCATAAAAAGACAATAAATCTAATCTGAAGTATAAAAGAAGTATATAAACTTGAATATGCTCTAATGGTGACTTTGAACTTGAAAAACATTTGCCATTTCCAATAGTAAAGTTTAAAAAAAAAAAAGAGCTGAGGGAACAACCAAGAAGAAAATTAGTTCTGGCTCTGGATAAATTGCTGTTGTTACGACCGCAAAAACTTCTGCCCCCACAGAGCACCATTTTTGAAGGTTCATTATTGCTGTATGGCTGTGGTGTGCCACCACATTTTCATAACTAATTCAAGAACAAAAAATAATCTATTTTGATTATAATCCTTTGTAACTACACACATTATTCCATGAAAAGTAGTGCTTTATTTAATTTTATTTTTATTTGTCTTCTACCTAACATGAAAAAACCTACAAGTAGTACTTCATTGAACCTTGTAATCTGTGCTTCTGTTGTCTCTAGATGTTAAATTGGAATGATCAAAATTTTCAATGGCTTTTGTAATATCAAAGCAAAACAGGAACTGCTGGGATCTGAAGACTCTTGCAAATTCTGTTTTCTTCAGGTGTCTACACAAGCCCCAAATCTTTATTTTGATTATTTCAGAGGAAACTTAAAGTAAAGCCAACCTACTATTTTTCTGTTTTCCAACAGAAAACTTAAAAAATTCTTATGGTCAAATAAAAGGTTAAATACAGACTAACCTCATCTAGCTTAACAAAATAGATTGAGGGAAGCACTCAGAAAAATGCTGAACAGATATTAAAGTTTCATGCTCTGATGTTAAGCGGGTGAAAAATCTAATATGGACCTAATGACTGAGTTACAGATAAAAGATGTGTCTTGCACAAGGTGTATAAAACTCTTCTAATAAATGTTTGTGGAATTTTTATGTCCAAATTTGTGCTAGTGTCTTCAAAAAGCAATGTGTACTAGCAATTTAACTAAATATGTGATTAATAATTAAAATAAATAGCTGATTAGCAATTGCATGAAGAATGTAGGAGTGCCTGAATGTATATGAATGTCTATAAAAATAATCTCTGAATCATAAGAAGCTTTTAACATCATTTAGAAATTGTTTGATGATGACGCAGAAGAAAACAATTTTCCATATAGCGTTTTCTCTCTGGCTCAAAACATTGCCTTTCATGTCGACCAGGTTTTTTTTCCGTTTTTATGCTACCTTTATGCCACCAGGATAAAAGCAGTATCATTAATGATCTTCAGCAAGTTACATTAGGGTATCTGGAATTAATTAGTCTGGTATCTGGTGTTGCAATTGTTTGAACACCTGATGCTACAATAGATGATGTGGATGAGAAATAGAATTGCATGAAGTAGAACTTCTTAATGTTGTGCAATCTCTTAAAATATGACCAGGAAAATTATATGCACTTCTGTAGCTAATGACACAAGAATTTGATATTGACGTTATTCCTTGTATTTTGCAGAATTTAAATTTTCTAGTTGTGTTCCTTGAGACTGGATTTTTTTGTTGTTGTTTGCTTGTTTTGTCAGATTGCTTCTTCTTACTGCTTTGTTTTTGGGTTTGGGAGATTTTTTTGTCTAATGTGATTTTTTAAAATATCTAAGCTAGACCTTTATGCTGTGCTAATGGTATCCATTTTGCTTCTGGTTTCATTTATTACTTTTTTCATTAACTGTAGAATTTCCTGCTGCACAGCATATGGACTTTTTTAGTTCTCTAGTAGATGTATTTTTTCAGTCTAGTTGTGATGTACTTCAGCACTCTGGGGGCGTGTGTGAAATGCAAAAGCTTTCATGGTTCCTGGTGCATTCTGGTGCTCTGTTATTAACATTAATATGGTTTTTGACAATCTTAAAACCATATTTAATATCAGTCTTGGATAGTTCTACTCTGTCTAGCATGTCTTTCTCACTGTGTCTTCCCAAGAAGACTCATGCCCAGCTTATTCAAGTTGAGCAAGTAACCATTTCTTCCAAATTTTGCTTGGTCACAAAAGCTGGAGTTGTTTGATGCTTGGACCAGGAGTTATGTGCTATTCATCATACCAGAGCAGTCAACCAGATAAGGGCGGAAACAATCCACCATGGTCTTTGCTATTTCTAACAAACCCAATTTGTTTTATTCAAATTAAATTAAACATGTTGGAACAATATCATTGTTAAGGGAAAGACCATGTAATTACTGTAACTTGGATGTCATTAAGCTTTTTTGTAACAGTGAAAAGCCATTTACAAGGTATATGTAAAAATTTAGTCTGCTGTTCTGTAGACTTTTTACCACCTTCCTGTTTCCTTGCTTTTCTAATGAAGTTAGGACCAATGGAAAGTCATTTAAATGTTAATTTGAAGAAGGTGCTTCTACACCTACAAGTCTTTAAGTCAATGTGAAATATTTCAGCCGCTCATGTCCATGCACCGTTGGCCCTGCTGGTGATAGAAGACCATAAGCAAGGCAAAGAACTGCACTGTCTGATGACCTTTAGCTTTATTAGATTGACCAGAAAAGCAAATTCACAGGCAGCTTGTATCATGTCTACAGAGCTGTAGCTCTGAATTTATTATATAAATAGCTTTTGTGTGTTTAATGTGACCTAATTTAGGGTAAAGGCGTGAATTAACCCATAGGTGTGACATTACTTGAGTATAATTTTATTTTCAATATCTAACCAAGAGGTATATGTTTTCCCAGGAACCATAAATACATTTGATCTTTATTACAAAATAGATAGCATTTGAAACTTCATTTTTGAATGCCACATGCAGCAATTTTGGTGAATGATAATTATCATATGCTTCATCATTTCCATTTTGCCTATGCCAGTGCTGTTTATTTTATTTTATTTTGTATTTGCTCTGGAAAATGAAATGCATAGATACTTTGGAATGAGTAAGTAATGCAGATTAGAACATGTTTTAAAGACATGACACATTTTCACAATTAAAAGGAAGAAATAAGCAAACAGATTAAAAGCTGCAACAGAATAAGATCAGCAGACTTTTGCTTGAGAAAAATACAAAGAGGACAGGAGATGCCTCATCTGAGATTTTAAAATGTAGCTTCTTATCCTTTAAAATGAAAAATCAAGTTGAAAAAGATTCTAAGAGGAAACAGAAATTTATATTTTAATTTGAGACTATTCAGGAATAGAACTTTCCCTAAGAAAGAGGAGCTAGTGGACTTTTGAGGAGTTATGTAAAGGCTCTTCTGGGACATTTTTTATATTACTACAGCATAATATATTTTTGGCTAAACAACATATCTTGCTGTAACTAGAATTTTCAATCCCTTTTATCATCCCCCCTATGCCTGATGTGCAAACACAAAAGCCTGATGCTCATTAGAGTATAACAGCCATTCCTGCAGCTGCAGAGTACAATTTAAAAATAAAAATGTGAAAACCTTGACTCTTCTGCTCCTCTGACATTGTATTTTTATGTAGAACACAAGTAAGCTAACGCAACTGAAATACTAATGTATGTTTCTGAAAGATGAGACTCTTGGCAGAGACACATTTCTAAATTAAAATTATTTTAATAACACTGAAGTTCAGTTTTCCAGTTTTTTTTTTTCCATTTCATTATGTTTTTTCACTAGAAATTCATAATATTTTAATATGGTGCCTAGAACAGGTTAAAATTTTTTAGGAAATACATTTTTCTAAATCTAGATATAGCATAGGAATATTTTAACATTATTGAGGGGTTAATTGGGGAATAGTGAAATTGTGTAATTTGTTCCTTAATTTGCGAGTAGCAACGCATTTTTTCAATATTATCATGTCAATTTATTTTATGTTATTTACTTCTTGTTTCAGTCATTCGAAATCGAAGTTTGTGAAGAAAAACAATATAATGTTGTTTCTAAAAAGGCTTGAATTTCACAAGAATATATTAACCTCTAATATTTGTTTAAAAATTTATCTTGTTCAGCAGAGCCAACAATCATTTGAAGGAGACAACAGGGTGAAGGAGGAATTAATGTTTTCTTTTATATAATCCCTGTAAACATTGTCAGTTGTTTCACTAATAGGGACAACAGACCAACTGACCTGATACTTTGATAATGGATTTGAATATTAACCTACAAAATCAATGAAGTAGTGTCAGTTCACATTTTCTGAGGCTTCTCTCTAATTTAATTTAGAGATATGCATCAGCAATTGAAGAGAAAACTTAATTCTGTAATTATTATGCATAAAAAACTTAATGCTGCCACAAATATTATTTACTAGTAAAACATGTATTTAACTAATACACCTTTAACTCACGCATACAATGTAATCATGCTGCATTTTTAGTTAAGAGCGAAGAATCAAGACCAAAGTGTTTCTGGTTCTATCAAGTAATGCTAAAGAAAAGTGTAATCTTTCAAAATACATTGCTTGAAAGATAGGGAGAAATGAAGGGTAATTTATGGCAGGACTTTGGATTCTCATCATGTGGAATATAGAAAAGTATTTTATATGAAAGCATCTTCATTCTTTTTCTCTAAGAGACAACAAAAAAAATTCATTCTAAGCATCTTAAGGCAATATCATTGCAGTTATTGAAAGAATTTCAATTTATAACCAGAGGTCATGGCCATTACCTGGTGATAACCTGCATTAGGAAAAGCTCATCCATTTAGTCATAATTCAAAGGTTTTATATGTGCAATAATCTTACTCTCATGAACAAATAAGAATATGAGACAATTTTCCTTCCTTCCAATCAGAAAATTTTGGAATATGCGGGACCGGATGTAAATAAATGATTGCAGCAATGAGATTTTTAAATACTGAAAGTCTTATGGCTTTGATGTTGCAAAAATGCCTGTGGTTGATAACAGTAGGAAGTATCTCAGTTCTGTTGTATGACACTTCAGAGTTACAAAATTAACATAATTTCCTCAATATTCCATTTAGGGTGTAAGAGGAGAAGAGATGAGCAGTAAGACCAAGCCAGGCTGAAAGGTGACTGACAGCAAAGTGTGAGTAGAAATCTATTTCAGTTTCATTTTTGTGCAATATTCATCTACAATGAGGGCCTGCAGTGTATGAAAACACATTTGAATTTGTTAAACACATAAAACAAGAAATTCATTTTCCACGGTTCTTTGTTTTCAGTTCCACAAATCTAATCTTGCTACATTCAACATTTCCAGTGTGAGAGAATGCACTGGAACCTTTGGGATATGAAATTATTTCTTCAGAATAAATTCTTTTTTTCATATTCAAGTTATTCAGGGATTAGTTGCACATATGGTCTCTGAATTGAACTCTAAATCTCTGAACTCTAACCCAAAAAATACTTCCTACAATCTAAAGAGGAACTAAATGCCATGGAAGTCATACATAAGAGACAAATAAGCGGGGACCATTCCAAGGTGACCCATGGAAAATGCAGAATAAAGAGAGTTCACATCCAGCTATTTGACTCTTCTCTGCCAGGGAGAGAAAAGCTGGAGAGAAAATAAGCTAATTTAAAGACAATATATGTTGTATGTTGCTTTGTTATGCATTTTCACGTGCATGTCTGAGTATTTTCTTGTCAGTGACTGCAAATAAAAAATAGTTCTTTGTTTGGTTTTACTAGAAACATGGCCATTTAATTAAATTTTAACGTATTGTGGTCTCTCGCTTTAATATATTTTACGTTAATTTTCTATGATGCTGGCATGCTGTGCTGGTGGATTGCACAGTCTACCAAATGAAGTAAATCAGGGATTTTTCAGGCAGTTTAATTTTTTCTAGAAGTGATGGCATTAACATTATTTTTGGGAAGACAGTTATCAAAATTTGACACTTCATTCAGTGTTTGAAATTCTCTTGTAATAGATATTGAGTCTTGTCACTGTGGTAATAATTGCCTGTTATACACCACCTTTGTTAGTGAAAATACCAGAGCCTTACTCAATGACAGCTGGGCTTTACTATCAAAGAGAAATTGTTTAAGGAACTGGAAATCATAAATAACTTTCCGTCATGGCAGTAATTGTTACCACCTTCTGTAATGTCAAAAAATTAATCTAGTCTTACTGTTAGCTTGGTATGATTTGGTTTATTTATTTATTTATTTATTTATTTTTAATTTGAGGAGGGTGTGTGTGCTTCTCTGAATAATTTCTTTTTCTGTCAGTGATCAAATTCCTTGTCCCCTAATAAGTACAGTTTTTAATTTTTTATTCAGGACTGTTCTTTGTCTACTTTGTGTGACCTGATGATAAGGAAAATAAGTTGCAAACTCTCCTTTTTTTCCTTTCCTGTTGTGGATCAGTGATCAGTATGCACCAGAAGATTTTTTTTTTTTTCTTATTAATTGTGTGGCTGAAATGGGGATTGCTTGGGACACCCTCCTGCATGTTCATGTCAGGAAAATGTTCCCTGAGCATCTGAGGGTTATGCTTACGTGTTAGTATTGGTGAATATGGTTGGCCTTTTCTAGATTCTCTACCACAGAAGTTCTGTCCCTAAGAGTTTGAAGTAAAAGATGAGAGACAACAGATAAGAAAGGGTTGGGGAGATAAAAGAGCTGTATATTGGTATTGGTAGTGGTGTAATGAGCTTACTAACAGACAGTTTTTCAATATTGTCATTCTACCTTCATTTTTGGATTCCTTACAGTGACCTCTTAATGAAGGATAATTTTTGTAATACATTTTCATTGATTTTGGTGAGGAATTCCTTCAAAGAGCAAAGGTGCCACACTGAGGATGACACTGACATACTTTTGACGTTGCTTTCAAGAGTATACTGGAATTATTACTGGGTTTTTCAGAGCTCAGCAAAATATAAGTATGATGTGGAGAGTGACTATAGACAAAGCTGGAGATGTTGAGGAAAGCAATAAGACAACAGACGTGATTCAAGCTCAGGTTTTTGTGACTTAATTCTACAGAATTCACTATTGCATACTGGAAAATGCAGTTTTATTATTGCATGTATCTAGTAAAAAAGAAAGGATATTATAGGAATAAAATGTGGGATAGTATCCTGGGCAAACATTTGGAGTGTGAGGGGTTGAACGAGAAAGAAAGTGACATCTGTAGCATGGCTTTGCCTAGTCTGGCTGGGAAGATTAGGGGTGTTTTCCATATAGATCCTGCCAAAGTGTAAGAGAGGAGGAAGACAGGTCCTTTAGATATCAGCAATAAATGACTTTTAGGACCATATGTACAGTGTTTCTAATCTGCTGCTTTTCAGAGTTTCTTCTTATTTCACTGAGTCTCATACTCCAAGGGCAGAATGTGTGTGGACAGCAATGCAAAAAAAGATCTTATGTGCAACAAAGATTCCTGTGGCTGTGTATAATTTGTCATGATATGGGATTACTTCTGAAAGGGCAGCATTAGGCAGCTTGAAAGATATTCCACACTCTTCTGCTCATTAATTCAAATGTACTGCACTTTGTGACAGCACAGTTTCCTTTTTGGTACTTTAAAAAAATTATTGAAAGGAATATTGAAATACTGTAGGTAGATAAGATGCATTTTCAGGCTGTAAAATCGCAGAGGTAATAGATAATATTTAAGTAGGAAGCACTCACCATAAATGATCATTTATTGTTGGTTTGGGGTTTTTTGTCAGACAGGTAGTTTAATGTATAATTTATGACACTTTTGTCCAGCTAGTTTTACTGCAGTGTCTTGATTTTTCAGCTATGATATGAAACTTTACTGAATTCTGGTTTTAACTCTGCAGAAACACTTGACTTAACATGTGCTTAACAAACACAGCTTTTGCATCAATTTTATGGCGGAACAAGTCCAGTGCTCCTGCTGTCAGGTACTGCATCAAAGGGTGTCCAGCTCAAACAGAGGATAAGCAGTTAACAAACCATGTCTCATCTAGAAGATGTTGCAAACAGTGGATTATTTTGTTGTGTATGTGGTGATTGTCACGATGACAGCTTAGTTGTACCAGAATTTGCAAGAGTACCCAGCTACTCCAACTACCACTTATGTCAACACTATTCCTCACCTCACCTTTAGTATAGTAACACACTGAGTTTGCTGACCCCAGGCTGAGATGCTCCTGATCACCTATGGAACCTGTGAATTCACTTGTTGTATTGATTTAGTAGGAAATATAGGTTTTTCAGAAAAGCAAAGTGCCAAATCCTGTTTTATTGCTTAGCTTCATTGCACTCACACTGAAGGGATTCTCTCATCCGTGAGAACATGGTGGTGTTTACTTTCCAGAAGCAAAAGATATGTTCTGTATGGATGTGTTCTGTGTCAGAACATATTTTTTTCCCCTGCTTTCTTCGTGCATCAGTTACCAAGGGTGTTTCTCAGCACTCTGTGGCAGCAGAGTTTGCAGAGATGACAGAGGTGGTGCTGGGTTGTGATGCTGCACAGCAGGCTAATCTAAGCAAATCATTAATGCAAGCCGTGAAGGGGTGGGATTCAAGATTAAAAGTTACTTCAATTTTCTAATCACTGGGAAGGCTAATTCCAGTAGGGCTGTTTGGTGTGGCAAATGGTAACACCAGGAACTGTAAATAATGAGTTTGATCCAACTGAGAGTTGAACTTTTGCCTTCCTAATGCATCACACAAGACATATTAATATGCTGAAGATAGTGACTGTGATTCCCTTAGCATGTGTGTTTGCAGCTGCTTTTTAACACAGTGCAAGAGTGTGCTATGCAGAGATGACTGGTTGGAGGCTGCCTGCCTAGCAAGGTGTATTATCTGTGGTGTATCTTAATCTAGTCATCTTGCTTTCAAAGTGAAAAGAAAATTTACTTCAAGGAGCTCAAGAAATAATCCTCAAATCTTTTTCTATTCTTTGACTTTAATATAATCATTACATTCACACGTCCTTTAAAAGGACTCAATAATTATTTTTGCTGTTCGGACTTATCAAATCCTTCATATGACTTGTGTAATCTACTGAAGTTCTCTGTGGTTGCTTTAAAATCCTGATCCTAACACAGCTGACCTGGTTAAAACATGTAATAACTCACATTTTGTGGTTAACCAGGACAGAATTATAATAATGCCGGAGTCTATTAAAGTAAAAAGCTATGCTTTTATTACTTAAAGGTCATTGAAGTCCTCTCCTGTGACATCTGTGTTGCTGTATTGTGTTTTCAACCTTTATGTTTTCATATGGGCAGATACTGGCCATTTTGTTTTGAAATTTATCATGAATATTGGGGAAAGAGTATTGCAAAATAATTCAGGTTTAACATTTTTATCATGAACTAACTTGCTATCACGAGCTTTTTGCAATTTGACCGCTTTTTCCCTTCAGCAATGATTACATTTTTCCCTAATTTTGTCAGACAGAATGGTAATAACCTTAGGCAATTATGCTAAAACAACTTGTCAGCTACTCATTGTTTTATTTTTAATGTATTAAGAAATTAAATGCTCCAAAATGCAACAGACTGAGGAGCTGGATCCATGCACTCATTCATGGGGTGGCTTCAGAAGACACCGTGGCCGATGGAGCTGCCCCCCTGCACAGCCCACCCTGCCCACCTCGGCCTGCGCCAGGCACAGGGAGAGAAGGAGGAAACATCTGGTTTCTCGGAGAAGATTTATCCCCCTGTGTCTTGGGAGTTCGACCTCCTTGAGAGGGAAGGAATTGAGGAGCAGGGAAGGAAAGCTGTGGGGACTGATGGCCTGAGGAGTTTAGTAGGAGCTGTTGTTTTTGAGCTTAGATCAGACGACCCTCCACAACAGAATACTCACAGAGCCGGAATAGCTGACCTGCTGGAAGGTTCATGGAGTCTCTCCCGATCCAGCGGGACCACTGCAATGGTGACTCCTCTCACCATCCAGACAGCACATGACCATCCTGCTTGAGAGGCTTGATTCCCCCCAAAAGCATTACACTACGTCAAGACCTTGATTATGTTTTTTTAACAAACACTCTGTCAACATGTGTGCAACAACATGAAATGAGCACATACAAAGACAACATCATCTCGCTACCAAATTGCAGCTCCACTTTAGACATGTTGAGGAGAAAGAGCCAAGGGCTTTGGTGGCTGTGCAGTGCTCTGGAGAAGGTTTCTTAATACCCTGGTCTTTGTTTCTCATGTAAAAGAATTTAGTGCCAGCGGTGTTTTGGTGTGTGAGAGGTTCTCAGCCCTGCTAAGTGCACTGCATCTCCTGCCTGGGTCTGGGAGATCTGTTTCATGCTCAAGAGCAAAGGACACCTTTTACTGAGATGCTTTATAGATTAAAAGCATCGTGCCTGTTGCACAGCATATTGCTTTCAGCTTTGACTAGGAGAGTATCTTATTATTATCGACAGCCTTTGAAAATGTGCATTTCAGGTAATTTTCACAGATCTCATTGCCATTGTTCTACTACATACTGCAGTGTACTTTTAAAAATGACATGCTGCCATCAGGAATGAATATGATAATCTGACCAATTCTAGGAGAATAAATATTCCAACCTTTGAAATTCTTTTTGTATAACTAGTGTGTGAAAGTCTGCTGTTTTAAAAAAAAAGATACATTTTATCCCACTTTATCTCTTGATAGATAACTGACCATTACACCTCCTTGTTCTCTTTCATGATTATTAACAGCTTAGACATATTTCTTGTAATATCTCTCTATAAATAATTCTAGGCTCAGAAGTTTGTTTCTTTTATAAATTAAGCTATCCAAAAGTGATAGCTCATTTCTCCATAACTAGAATCTGTCTCCTCTAGGGGCAATTTATCTTTGCAACAGCTAACCCTTAGGCATTATTTATTTCATAAACTTATATTAATCATCTTTGCCAGTTTCTCTCAGTCTTTCTCTTCCCACAGTGTTCTGCTACAGTCAGAACACCCACCAAGTTTTTCAAATATTTATACTGCTGGTTTTAGAGGAAGAAGAGTTTTCAGAGACATTGTTTTATTAAACCATGATTGTTTAAACACCAGCCATTAATGACTGCTCACTGAAAACTCAAATCTGACTTTTGTTGTAGAGTAGGGGATGCCTGTTTTGTAAAGTCAGTCTGTACAACAGGGGTAGATACACAATCACTATGGATTATCCTCTGAGAAAGACAGCTGCAAGGAATGAAAATTAATTTAAAGCAAGATAGCACAAAGTAGCCTCAATGCTTTCGAGTTTTCCTTGCACTGGCTGGAAAGGAAGAAGTTACTTGGTAAGAATGGCTTTCCAAGCCTCTTGTGCCAACTGTTCAGCCTCAGTGTCAGTGATCAGAGTAAGAGAGACCTGCATTTCAGAGGCGTCCGCTTCCATTCTCCCCCATCATTCCCATGTAGCTGTGATTGCTCAGTGAGAGGGATGGACTCTCTGAGGCACATGGACGCAGCCACCACCTTCTCCTGTGCCAAAGCTGTAAAGGCAACACCAGGCAGAGTTTCTGAGAGAAACTCAGAGTAAAGGTGGGATTATACAGTTTGCAAAGCTGGCATGGTCAGGAGACAAACCAGACTGGCACACCCATACATTTAAGATAGATGTTTGAGGTTCCTTTTATATCAAGCAATTAGGATATGCCTTAGGGAATTTAGTGCTGTCCTTGTAGCCATAACTCACACTGATGGAACTGCAGTTCGTGTGCTCAGTGGAAGTCCTTTACAGACTATTTTAAACATTATTGAGTCAGGTGTTGCTGGTAGTTGCATTATTTCTTTTATATTGATTAAGAAATTTAATCAAATGGATTTGATTTTTTATGGTTCCAAACAGTCTAAATAATTAATAAGCTGCATTTTTAACGTGCCATCTCAACAAATGCATGTTCTAATGTGTTAAAGTTATAAAAGAGTATTCCTATTTTTTTGCTATGAGCTTTGTTGAAGAAAAGAGCATGTGAAAATCTATATAAGTGTCTGAAATTTTGGTGGGGGGCATTTCATGTATTAATTCATCAAGGTTATTTCCTGATACTGATTATTGAACAACAAAGAAGAGAACTTCCTGTGACAAGTCTATGCTGTAATTTAATAAAAAAAGAGAATTTAGCAATGCTGCACCTCAGCATATGCCCTTCAGTTCAGAAAAGTTGTCTGGAATCTTACAGGAAACCAGTGAGTTTGACAAGGATTAGCTATAATAACTCTACTTGGGGTCCATCTTATTTCCATGTAGGTTTCAAATATATATATATGTGTGTGTATATATATATATGTATGTATTTTTATCTATACACACAAACACATATATAGTTTTACACATATGTAAACAGCAAGACTTTTGAAATTTGATACTATTGACTTGAAGTATCTGCTTAGTTTGCAGAGTATTATTTATTCTGATGTTGATTATTGGAGAATTAGACAGAAATAGAGCTCTGAGATTTTAAGGTGACAAGAACTCCCACTCCAGTCCATCATCAAATGTGCCAACAAATGTCTATCAGCAATGACTGAATCTACCTATAAATGCCTTCAGGGAAAGAAATTCTACAAGCTTTATATATTCCATTCCTTACCTCTCTGTACTTTGAGAAGCCTTTTCCTGATGCCTGTCTTGTACCTTTCTTGCTGCAACTTAAACCTTGTTGTTAGTTTTATCAGTGGTAGAGATCTCATTTTCCCCTTCAATTTTGCCGTGTCACTTCAATCTTCTCTTTGCTAACCTAAAATTATGATACCTGGTAATACTTCCTCTGTCTTCTTGCTCACTCTGTAATAGAGATCTTTTCCTTTATTGCACAAGGTCCAAGTTCTTCACACTGCAGTGTCTCAAAAAGTGATTTGCATATCTCATCAATATCCCCAGACTTGGTGTATAGTCCCCATATATAACATTGTTTTTTATTTTTTTATCCCTGCTGACATTTCAGCTGTATGAAGGGCAACTTCTTTAGACTATTATTTATGGCATGAACCATTTTCTCATTGGATTTTTTACTGCATATTCTGGATTTTTTTAATCTAATGCTAGAAATTGTTTTCCTAAAATGTTTTTTTAGCCTTCATTATCTGAGATTGGGTGTTTAATTCTGTATTGGCTAAACTTTCATGATACTGAGAAGCTCCTTCCTTCAGCTATGACATACAGATATTTTGTATAGCTCATGTTTCCCAGAACGAAATGAACATGATTTCTTAGTTTTATTCACTTCCTCTCCTAATCCTTCCCCAAAGGAAGGATGAATTTTCTCCTAATGCATTTAATTTCCCTAGTGTATCTGATTTTCTTATCCCATTCCAAAATATTGTTTTCCTTTAGATTTTTTTTTGCATATCAGAAAACCACAATGTTTTTGTTGATTTGGATTAAATTGATGAGATCTTTACTTGGTTGATTTCCTCATAGAGACCAAAATCTCATATGTCTTCCCTAAAACCATTAAACCTGAAAGCTGTAGCATGTTCTATACAAACATTTTCCTATAATATTCTAACACTGACCCAATTCCAGGTGCAAGGGCATGTAGATTATTTCAGTTTTGCGGTCAGAATGTGTTTCTCTATGAGTCCAAAGGCAGGTGAGGAGGCAAGATTTTTCCTGGTTGTCTGGTGATAGAATAGACTATAGATCAAAATCTGGGAATAGCTCTTCATTTTTATTTTGTCATACTAATTGTTATGGTTTCTGACTCCCTGGAAAATGAATTGCAGAAATGCAACTGCACTGAAATGAATCCACTCTGAAATTAGTATTCTGTTGCTGTGTCTGTTTAAACAGACCAAACGTTGTTTGTGCACTGGTTTTGGAGAGGCTGGAAGTGCTGGGTTTGTCTGATTACTTTTTTCTCAGTCCCTGATAGAAAAGAACTTTGCAAGAGGGATTGGTGTACTCTACCCAATTTGCAGATTCAGGCATTACTGTGTGTCTTCAGGCTTTGAAAGGGTAATGGCAAAGAAGTGCTTATAAATCTTAAGTTAATTTAGGATATTTAGTCTGCTGTCTCTTAGATGGATATACTTTGGCACTTTAATTAACTGCTTGTTAATTCTAGACTTCCACGTTGTTCTGTGCAGAGACTTTAAATAAGATGTGCCTATACTGAGACTATATTAAAGGGCATATTTTAGTAGTAAATAGATTCCAACTTTATGTTTTATGCATCCCATAGATCATGTGGCTTGTGATTCAAAACACACAAGACATGTTTCTGGGGTTTCATGTACTGTAAATAAATGTAAAACAAGCTCCTTGCACAAAAGTGCTACAAAGTAATCAGCACCAGGAAAGCTAAGAAGCTAAATGATTCTTGGAAGACTGTAATTAATATTAATCTCTTGCGTGCCAGAACAAGTGATTAAACTACTCCACCTCTTTTGCTTGATATGCAAATCTGGCTGAATGGCAACATCGTATGACAAACATACAACTACAGCAGCCACTGGTTGGATTTAAATATGTAGCAAGGGGGTAAGAATTTAAGAAAGCATGTGCACAGTTAAAGAATTTCATTACCTAAAACCTGCCAGTGCCCTGTTTACAACTTTTCTTTGTGTGATTTGGTCCAGGTAGAAATCTAATCTCCCATATTCTCTTTGCCAGCATGTTTTTTCTCAAATTTGGGAAAGCAACACACAAAGTTTCTGGTAAATATGACTGGACAGTTATCCAAGTGACTACTGTAAACTATATGTTCCAGGCTTCTCCTTGCTTTCAGTGTCAGAAAAGATAAAAACAAGACATAAGACCACTTCATTTTCAGAGTATTTGCATTTTTTTTTTTCCATTTTGATATTTCTCAATATTTTCATTGATATTTCCATGAATTGGAAACGCATGAAAACACTGCTTTGTTTTCAGTTTTTACAAATTTGTATATTTTAGACCCCTCTTTTCTCACATCTTCTTGGAAATGAAATTAATTCTAATTCTACAGTTTATAGCATATATAGTAAATATTTAGAGAACATTTTAAATTTAAAGGGCTACTCCCTTTCAAGTATCTCCCTGTTTCCAATATTTTTATCAATATTACTTAGCAATTACTGGAACAATATGAACTATTTGATTCTTGAAAGAATTCTTCCTGGTGGAGTTTTATTTGGTGTGACATACTCATGATATCTGGATAAGAATAACATGAATAGAGTTTAATTTTCATGTTCAAACTAACGCTGGATTTGATGTGTTCATTTATTTTATTATTTAGTGATATTCCCTTTAGGTTTTTGCCGAGGCCTAAGATTAACTGACCATCTGTCTATTTTGCTACAAAGCAGTATCTGCTACTCGTTACTGGCAGTTAATTTTGTGGCAAAAATTCAGAGAATGTGGTCTGGTGTTCTGATTTATTCAGTGACATTTACAGAAATCTAGCAAATCCAATCAGAGAATTCAAGGATACTCGGCAGAGTGTCATGAAAAAGTGTTCCCAACTGCCACTATGTAAAAATATGGCAATGAAATGCTTCTGTGTCATACCACCTGTCCAGATTTACTCTGTATAGCTCAAACTTTGATTAGATATTGCCAACAGGAAGGTGTAGCATCATTGGGTACGAGTCTGGAATATTTATGCCTGTGTGAGTGACCTTGTGCCTGCACAGTGCACCAAGAATATGAAGAGATTTGACTCCCATGCATTATGTACTATGGACTTGCATCCGTTCTTACATTATGTCATTAAGTCATAAATATGTAATAAGATATGTCATAAAGGTGTGCTGAGAAGCAAAAGGACAATCAGCTGTTCTCTGTTTAACTTCTCAAAACTGACAGATTATTTAAATTTTTCAGTTCCCCTGAAAGGGTTTCCTGAATGCTTATAGGTCCAAAACCACTTCCATTTCAATAGAATCCACTATTTGAATTTTAGTACTATTGCAGTTTTTGAAACTTTTTTAGATCTTCTAATTTCGTTTTTGTTGGTGTACTTAGATGAGCTCTAGATGTTCTTGTCAGGGCAATTTTCATCCTGATTCTTGTTTAGTTAAGATTACCATCTTCTGTTCAACAAAGTTCCTAACAAAGCTTCTGACAGCAATTGGTCTTTGATTCTTCTTGTGTCTTTTAGGTGTTGGTTTCTCAACCTTTTTGCCATTACTTTGGGGTTTAAAGTGAACTCAGTACCAGTGCATAACAACTGCACTTCTTGCCTGGCACAGATATTTTTGCAATACGTGATTCTGCTTCAGGGAAATGAGTAAAAGTTGTCTCTGCAGTTCCTTTGTGCTAAGCAGCATGTCACATTGTAGTCATTGGAGCTGCCTATTTCTAATGAAACAGCATCTTTAGAGCATCTGAAGATATGTTGTGCTGTGGATTGTGGTTTATGTTTAAGAATCCCTGTCTTAACTAAATATAATAAGAGTCTAGAAACATCTGTGTAGCTCCACTTAATCTTCAGTTTTCTCTGTGGGAGACTAATTTTCTGAACAAGACATTACAACGTCTCTGCTCCTCGAATAGTTCATTGTCCTGATGCACAGGGGTGTTCTCTCTGATTGCATGGCTGTTCTCAGAGGTGGCACTTTTGTCCAGAGCATGCACCACTTAGCACTGATCCCCCAGTCTGTCATGGTTAGGCTGCTTTCTGCACATTCCTGCTGGACTCAGAGCTGGGGTAGGTGCTCTCAAGTGGCAGAGCAGCAGGTACACCCTAATACTGCAACTTTGGGGAGAGAATTTCCCCGTGGCACAGTTACTGTGCATGGGCAGTGGATTGTCACGCGATCTCTTAATTCATTACTTATATTCATGTTAGGCTTTTATGGTTTTCCTGTGCATAAAAGGGAATCAGAAACACTTTGAGTACCTTATCTAGTGTTTGGACAGTTGTCTAAGCCTTTCTATACACACTGTAGAAGAACATCTTGGACAATAAGGAAAACCACGCTGAAGTAGCTATGTTGCCTTTTGGATGTGCTGTGTAGACATAAAGGCATGTGTTGTGTAGACATTCTTACTCAAGCATCTTTACCTTGTTTCTGTGTTGTATGGTGTCCACTCTCTCGGTTTCTCTGAAACATCTTAGTTTTGTCAATAATTTTACAAAGTTTATTGGCAGCAGAAAACATTGGTGTGGAATTAAAATTAGTTTCAACCTTGATTATATGACTGTGTAAAAATGAAAAATCAAAGCACATCATCAGAAAAGAAAATATAATCAGGAAATTAAATTAAAAGATTTACATGTCCCTGATAGAAAAGCAGCTGTTCTGCTGCCATTATATCAGAATATACTAATGTTGACAGTGAAACTAAACTTCTGCAATACACATTTTATCAACTGAAAAGTATTCTACATTGAAGCATTTTGCTAAGTGGTACATCAAACTTCCAGAAACTGTAGGCACATGAGTGCCTGCAATGACCTTCCATGTCAAAAAAAAAAAAAAATGGTCGTGTAAAATCACAGAAGCTCAGTTTCACTTTCAGTGTTTAGTGTTCCCAGTATTTCTGAAATGTTTTTACATATACTTAACAGGATGAAGAGATGCTATTTATCAAATGCAGTTTATTTCCACTGCTCAAACAAATTATATTTCTATCAAAATTTAATACTTTAATTCAAGATTAATACTTTAATTCAAGATTAGCGATTCAATCAAATGAAAGAACAGCAAAGCAATTATCCCTCTCCTCCCACAACCAACTTGAACTTTTCAGAGGTGTTGCAGAAGGAGTGTGAAATGTTTTCTTTTCACCGACATTATAATGACACTTTGCATGTGTCCTTAGACTCTAATAATCCACGACTTTCACATATGCTACACACTGGGAACAGTCCCTTTGAAGTTAATTGGGTTTCACCTGTTTACTCCAGCAGAGAGTGAAACCCTGTTTACTGAATTTTAGATTAAATATAAACACATTAAAATATAAAATTGCACTTTAACTCGTAGTAGTTCTATTATGCATGTTGTAGGCTTTCTCAATTAAAATACATCCAATTAGATGTATTTAAAGATGAAATCATCCTCTGAGGCACTGGGTGTAGAAATGGATTAAAAACTAATTAAATGTAAGCCTCTCGAGACCTAAATTACTTTCTCCTCCCCCTAAAATCAGATATATGTCTAAGTAAGAAGAAGATCTGAAGGTTAGTGATAACCTCGGGGTTCTTGCCTTTTATTTGCTCTCAGATCACCTGACACGGGCTATTCTGTTCCACCATACAAAATGTTACCTTCTGTTTAGCTTTTTAAAGACTAAAATGTGACTGCAGGTACTTCCAACAGGTTTACTGTTATTAAGGTTAAATAACATGCATTTTTAACAGCTCTTCCCTAAATAAAGTAAGAAAACTACAACTGAAATTTTCCAGAGGAGTGAAATGTAAGCTGAAGCATAACACTGGATCCAGAATAACCCCGTCAATGAGTCAAATGAAGCCATCAGAACCATCAATAAAAGGGATTTCATTTTCTCATATATGATTGTGGCTGTCTACTTGGGGGTGAGCAGAACTTAAATTGATTGAATGACTTTTCAGAGAAAACTTCATTACTTTGAGAACGAGTTTGAAATAAATTGGACAAAAATTAAATTTATATTATGTAATGGGCCGGATCATATGAGATTTCAATTCAGTAAGAACTGGGCATTCAATATTACCCAGACCTTAGCTCAAAGGCACCTTAACTCAATTTATGGAACTTCTACTACTGAAAGAACCCACGTTTATTAAGAATCACCAATGTGTTTATACCTGGAGGGTATGAATCTGTATAATTAGAATTAAAAAGACCAAAATATTTTTTAGGTGATATTAAAAAGTGAAACTCATGTAGTGCACCATGGTCTAAGATACTACCCAGCTGAAAGTGACAAAACCTGAAATTACTTCCAAAATGAAGTGTAGAGTTTCCATGTGTTGGATACAGACAGCAGATGTTGGAGAGGGATACAGGCAGAATGGAGTAGCTGTCATGGGATCCTCCAGCAAGTTCCAAATTTGTGTTAAGCTTGGAGTCATCTGACTGCTGTTATGCCTGTGCTCATGGAAAGCAGAGAGTGACTCAAGGAATCACAACCTATTTACGTCCAGGAGAGGAAGCTGTGAATTTCAGTGTCAGTGTAGGTTTTAGTCTGAAATAAAATTTATGTACAGAAATTATACTTGACAGTGTGGCAGGACTTCAGATCGTTTTTTTTAAAGGTGTAAATACCTTGATTACATTTAAACAGTACCTGAAGTGTCTCTTTGACCCCAATAGGGCTGATCAGTTTGCTTATTTGTGCCATAGTGATGCCAGCACTTCCCAAGCTCTGTGGCATAATCCCTAATTTAAGATCTTAATAAGAATATGGTCTAAACATCACAAAAAATCCACAAAAAGGAAGCAACATTGGAAAGGACAGATTTGTCCCCAGGCTGTCATCACCTTTAGTGACAGCAGTGTTCCTGATGAAGCTCTTGCCTGGCAATGAAATCCTCCCAGATAGCTCTTTAAATTACTTGTGAAAGAAATACATTTTAGTTTCATTTTTGGGCAAAATCCTCTAAAACTATTAATTCTGTTACAATGTATATTACTATTGCCAATTTTTTTGTGTGTATTTGTTTCTTTGAGGCTTTTTGCTTGTTTGTTTAGCTCTTTCTGGTTCAAACTATTTACTCTTTACTTGTAGGGCTCTTGCAGTAATTCCAGTGAGATTTGCAAACCACTGATGTTTTAGTCAGGAGAGAGCAGTCATTGATGAGCAGCACCCCAATACTGATGCTGAGGAGAGCAGGGGATAGGTCTTTATTAAGCTCAGTAGCTTTGGAGCTGGAAATGCAGCAGGTGACATGCTCTGGAAGCAATACATTCTAGGGAGAAGGCTCTGCTGGCATAGCCCTGCCGTGCAGCAAGACAGTGGGAGGTGGACTGAATGAAAAGGCTTTCCCTGTGAGTCTCTAACAGCTCTGTCAGGTGAATTTGAGGAGTAAATGCATCACTAAGCTGGAATTGAGGAGTTGTGACACCTTTTCACTGAGACTGCCTGAACATTTCAGAGTCTAATTCCTGGATGTTGCTGTCTTCTTCCCTTGTCCCTCCAAATGCTTTAGAAGCTTTGCAGGTTCTGTAGTCATGCACACATAACCATGAACACCAGCAGCAAGGGGCACAAAATCAGTACAGAAAATCTTCTTCTCCTTACATGGGAGAGTCCTTTCCTGAAAGTTTGCTCAGTGACCTTAAAGAACACAGTGCCACACGACTGAAGTTAGGATTAATAAAGCTGTGTTTAACAGATCAGAGTATGTTACATTGTGGACTTTATGCTGTGTCAGACCTCTCTTAATATTTACTTGTTTATTATTCTCCAATTATTATATATAGACATCTGTGCAGCTATTCATATAAATTGATGCTAACCTAAGAACTAACAAGATGTTCAGACTATGCTTTGGGCTATAATGCAGGGTCTTAAGGTACAAAATAAGGACATTAAAGACAGATTGTTACTCTTGATGTGATTAAAAGTGATTCCCATTGTTACTATAATGTGGTTTTTAATCTTTTATGTAATACTTTAAGGCAATCTGTTGAATAGAAAGCATAACACTATTAATTTAGTGTAGCACTAAGCCTCAGGAGCAAATGCTAAATAACATTTAATAATGGGTTTTATAACAAATTTATGGAGCTCCTTATGTGTGCTTTTCACTCTTTTTCAATGCTAATGTTGTTATCCATTAGCACTCAGATGTTCTTCCTCACGATACAATGGCTGTGGCTGTCTGCACACACAGACTCCAAATAATCTAATGCTTATTGAAGACGAGAGAAAAAATTCATGGGTGTCATACAATATCCTCTAAAAAACCAGCTTAAAATACAACACACTGCTTTTCCATGTTCTTGAACATCAAGTAATATTTTATGTCTATTCTATGACTCCACACAGCAAAAAAGGCAAAGTTTTGTCAATGTGCCTAAAGGTTTGTACTGGGTGTGAGGAGCAGAGAGTGCCATATTTCAGTTATATTTTAAGAAGTTCGCTAGGTAAGTGGTCACAGAGCATTATTCCATAAGACAGGAGGAAAGACAGTGTAACAACAGGCCTGACCAATGCTCTTGAAAGCCATGGTTTCAGTGGTCTCTATTTTCTTTTCTGATTCTCTTGTAGCTGAGTGAAAGGTATTTCTGTCTCCATTAGACATGAATGCATATTCCCAGATATGATGAAGCAAGTAGGTGTTCAAGCTTCCACTCTTCAGATTATTCTGGGAATAAATATGTACACGATGTTCTCAAGTCTGTGAGATCAGGAATGAAAATGTAAAAAGTTTTGTTTCCGTATATGTGCAAGCACTACCTGTGGTCAGGATTTTAAAAGGAAGAAAAAAAAGGAAAAAAAAAGGTTAATACTTCAAGTTAAAAGACAGGGCCAAAAATGCTTGTAAGAAGGAATTTTCAGTTGGAAAACCAGTCAATTAATTAATTATTTAACTTGACAAAGTACTCAGTAAAACAGAATATTTTCTGTATCAGACAACCTTGTAGGCCTCCCTCATGAGAGTTCTATAATGTCCTAAAGATTGCCTTGTTTTGTTGGTCTGCTGAAAAGTAAGACCTGCAATTCCTAGAGATTTTTTTTTTTGAAAACTCTAGGTCAAATGTCTTTGTAATACACACAGTCTTTGAGACTTCTCTGTAATGATAGTTTTGACATAACAGTCTGTAGTGATGGTATCAATAATACTTCTTTTTAGAGTATTATTTTGTACTAACTTTTAATTTCCCCTGCCTGAATATGCATTGTCTTTTTCCATAAATTAGCAGAGTTCATTGTCACCTATACATAAATATAGCCTATCAGATTATTATTTTGGTCTCTGTGACAATAAAAGTGAAGTGCAACAACATTTATATTCATTTGAGTTTAATTTATCTTCCCATGGAAATGTCATTATTCTATCCTGTGTGGTGAAGACTTTAAAATGAAATAGTTTGTGCTGAAGAAAGCAGGGAAGGGAGAAAGATGAAATACCTTTTTATAATCTCTAAAATCAATTCCAAATGCACATCTAAGGTAGATGAGACTTCTATATTTCTTTTATGGCTAGATCATCCACTTCACTGGTTTACTGTTTTAACAAAGGTAAGTTTCTCAACCAGATCTTTAATGGATTTTTCATTTTTCAGGAGTGTAGTTCACTAACTGCACTATAAATATGCAAATATTTATTACATCGGTTGTATTGGTTCATGAAAATATCAATTCCCATGCAGATTTTAGGATTTTCTAAATAATCAAATATTTCAAGTTTGCTGAACCATGAAATAATATTAGGTACATACATTTTTGTCTGGGAAAGAGAGTTTTCTTCCGACTTTTCTGCAACATTGCCACTCTGAGTTAGTAATTGATTCCTCAAAATTAAGTTACACGTTTACTTCCTGAAGCTATTCTATGTCATCTATCCAAAATATGAGTGAGAAAAAGTGCATTTCTTACTGTGTCTGGCACAGGAACCCATTTTAATGAATGAGCCATGTAGTACATAAGCATTGCCTACAGCTTTTGTTTTTCGCCTCATTGTGATTATCACCGAGTTTACAGATGGAAAGAAAGGCTTTTGCTTCATCCAGCCCATCATCCCTGGCAGTTCACATTTATTCTCTGAAATATGGTTTCTACTGTTACACTTTGTTTAGCACTAAAACGTCTGAGGGCTGATCTATCTCCTCCTGCACTTGCTGCCTGGAACACTGTGGAGAGCAGGCTCCTTAGACCTCGCAGTCTCTCTCCTGACGTCCCTGCAGTGCTTGTGGCACCTGCAAACAGATATCTCAGCTGTGGTGTAGTAAATTACTGTGCTGTGTGTGGAAACAAAAAACAAACCGAAAAAAAAAAGAGTGAATTAAGGCTTACTGCACTGTCAGTGTTGCCCACGGGAAAATCTGTGATTGGTAGTAGATGCCTTTTCTTCTTTGTGATTGTTTATCAGTTTCTGTAAATGCCACCGCTTGAAGACTGAGATACAAACATTGCCATGAGCAAGACCACTTAGCAGGCTTTTGCAGCAAATATAAAGTCCATGCAGACATTTGAATATGACTTACTTTTGGTGCAATTTTTCAGAGTAAGAGGAGACAGTAGCAGTGTAATGCAAAACACAGAATTAGGCTTGGCTCTGTGACCAGAACTCTGGATTTGGTCTCCCTGTTGAAGGGTCAATTGCTAACATACAGAGAGCCATGCTCCTGCTCTTTACTCCAGCAAACCTGGAATGTGTTAAAATGACACATCCAATCACTTTCAATGTGAGGGTTGGAGAGTGCCTCCATGCAAAATATAGGCTACGTGTGTGTGTCCTTTTGCCAGCCAGTAAGCTGGATCCCAACCCTGAGAGCCTTCCAGCTGGCCTCTTGCCTTTTGTTTGAAACAGAGGGGCACTGGCCAAATGGCTGTGAATTATGAGAGTAGGAGGATCACCTCCTCAGGGACACAGGGGGTTCAGCTGGAGTCACATCCACACCTATTCATGCATGTGGCTTGGTTTTTACGGTCACTGCCACATCAGGGAAGTCTATAAAGGAGTGCTACATGACTGAGACTCCGTTCGTGTGGCTGAAGAGGTGGAAAACCTTTACTGTCAGCAGCGAGGGAAAAGGGAAAATTTGAGTCTTGGTGCAAAAATGAGAGTGATGACTCAGAAGTGTAGGGACAAAGTATGAGCAAGTGAATGTTGTCATCTGTCTGAGTTTAACTATAATTACAAAACACTATAAAAGAGAGTGTTTACTTTTTCTCTTTTCCTGCATCAAGATTAATGGGTAAAGTTTAAGCATTTCTAAATCACGTTACTTGCCTCAGGAAAATGAAATGGTAATACTGTGTCTTTTCATAGTTATTTCAAATTGTTCATGTATGTGTTAGCTGATGCTGGCTTAAGTAAATTGTTTCTCTGTGGCATTTCATCTTCTTGGTTCTTTGGAATTCAGATTAATTCTCAATTTGTCTGCTTTCTGCAGGCATGTATATCAGCGCGAAACTATTCACACTCATTTTCCCCTTGTCTCCCTGACACACTTCCATGAGTGAATTCACATTTAACTAATATGCTCTGATAATTTCATGTACCCTGAAGCTGTATTGATTATATTATCAGTTTTGTACTGTCACTTAGAGTAAGGCTTAGTTTTTGAATGTCTTCTTACATCCATCTGTCAAGGATAGTGCAATGCAGAAGGATATACTGTCTGATTTAGCAGAGATATTTTAACAGAGTAAAAATGTTAAGACATGTACATGACCTAATTATTTCACTGCTGTTCATTCTGCTTTTTTTTTTCTTTCCCCTTAACCACTGCCTGCTTTTCTTGGATTTGTCTTTACTAAATGCTTTATTGAAATCTTAATTTACATTATTATATTGGTACTGAATTTGTATTTACCTGCTAAGATCTCTCTAAAAAGAGCTGTTCCATTTTCATAGATGTTGAGACTTGTGTGTGTTACTGGTAGTGATTTCTACTTTCCAAAGCTGGGTACACTTACAGAGGCTATAACTGACTAAACCTGTATCATCAGCTTGATATATTTCTGTAACTGTGTCATATTTTCTTGGGATTGGAGTCAAATTTTTGGTTTACAATAAGCACACATGGGGTCCAATTACCCAAAAGGCTTAACAATATCTGATTTCTTAAGCTGACATTTTCTGAAGACATTAATGTCAACATTTATTTCTGAAGTCCATTGTTTCCCAGTCTTTCTCTTATCTCTTGAACTACTGAAAATTTCATGATGTACCAAATCTTTTCACCTTCATACTACTCCTTTTTTTCTGGACATTCCATTTGGGATGTCTGAGATGAAACTTCTCAATTAAAATATCATGCATACTCAGGATTATCAGTGAAAATCATGACTGCTGAAAAATATGAAGTGAGAACATTTCAGAGCTGAAGTAGCAAGATTTGAAGATTCAAATAAGGAGAAAGGATAGAGTAGGTCAGGAACTGGAACAAGCTTAAATGATGCGTGTCAGGAGCAGAAACAGAAAAACCCAGAAACCATTCTCTGAGAAATTGTAGGTTGGAGCAGATAAGTAATTGTTTAGAAAGGATGAAGGGTCCATGGTCTCCTTAAGCCAACTGGAGGAGTAAAGCAGAGGGGGGATATGGGACTGGATGTGCACTTCTGCAGGTTTCTTTGTGGCTTGCCCAATTTAAGAACTGGGTTATCCTTCAAATCCCAGCTGGCACTGACAGCCACAGAGAGGGTGCTAATCTGACCCCTGAAACTTGCATCAGCTGCAGCCCAGAAGAAGGTTTTTCCTTTCTTCTACACTTTATGTAAATCAACACCGAGTGACAAAGAAATGCACCTTTCCTTGCTAGAATCAGCAAATCTATTGTATGGCAATTACAACTACAAGATTAAGACTTACCTGGTTTAAATGTTCTCTGAAGCACTGTTTGAATTGTGGGAATTGTGAGCTATGTGATTAACAGCTTTTTTGTTATTTAACCAATTTAACCAATGAAGACATTGCTAGACTTATTTTTTTAAGAAATTTTTGCCTGTGACAATCCCAAACTGAGGAGGCCATTTTAGGTGGTGTTGAGAAGCTGTAATTTTATTGCAAGTTGTTTTTTCATTCATTTGTTCCTGGACCTGCTGGGGAAGAAAGAAAAAAAGAATGGGATCTTTCCTACAAAGAAGCCTTATTAATTTGTTGTCTTAATTATTGATAAAAACATGTAACAAATTTTTCACAGCTTAGGTCACACTGTGTCTAATATTTGCATTTCTCAGTATATATTGCCAAACATTTTATGACATTGGTTTAATGTGAAATGTACTACAGTTTTTCATGTGAAAATACTAATCAAATCTCCTATGTTCATTATCATATTCATATAAAATAAGACATATCACCAGAAATATTTTGCACTAAATGTATTGATTATGTAATTTCTGCTACTTCTTATGGCAAAGAAAGCCTGTCGTCCTTTTTGCCCATTATAATTACCAACTACACAGTTTTCACAGTATCCAGTCTGCTAATTAATGACGATATTGAAGGATGGGCATCTGATAACAAAAACTAATTTGCATAAGCTGCCTGCTGGAATGAAAGAGCATCTTCTTTTGCAAATCCACTATAAATGAGCATAAACTAAGAGATTACATTTAGATCTTGAAAGCCACCTGAGGGATTCATGGCTTTGAAAATCTCAGCCATAATGTGTACTGCTATAAATGAGAGCAAAGCAATGCAAATGCAGAACAGCATGGGAAGAAAAAATTAACATGTGTAAATAATTTAGAAATGAGGCTTTTCTTTGGAGGACTGGCTATATGAGCTTCATGATAATAGCTGTTCTCTTGAACATTGCCAGGAGTTGCTGCATTGCAGTAACCGTTCATCTGGACCCAAGAAATGCCTCTCTACTCTGATTTGCAGGCAAATCCTTCAGCAACATAAGAACACTCTCACCTAGGGAGGTGGAACGATGGGACTGCCTGTGGTGAGAAAAATATTTCTATCTTCATTGCAGTCCCTACAGAGAGAACATTTGGAAACCTGAAAGGGTCAGGAATGATAAACAGGAAATCTTCATTGGTGGTGTGGTTCAGAGTACACTCGGAAAAAACTGTTGTTGTTGAGGGCCTTCCAAATTGAATTGCATGCCTTTGTCATATACAGGCAAATAAAAACTATACAAATGTTCATACTTATTTGTCTTTCATGTAGCAGAATAAAATAAGAGCTGTGAGACAGGAAATCTGTGGATTTTTGTCCTACCCAGTAAGAAACAAAAACTAGAATGTTACAAAACTTCTTGCAATTTAGACAATCCACTTTCCATCTTTTAAGGAAGGGTAGTATCTTCCTTCCTTCTACTTTTCTGCAGTAATGGATAAGAAGCAAACATTTGACAACTGCTTGTGTACCCAAATTTAGAGTTGACTAATACATTATCAGTAAATTGACATTTGATTTAATTTAATGTTGCCATTCATTTGGTCCTTTTAAAAATTCTTTAAAAGTATATCAACCCTATCTCCCGGGAAATCTGATTATAAGAATCTGCTGAATCTTTTCCACTTTTCCTCCAATGTTTTTTTTTCTTCAGAAATATTGCTTTTGGTTGTAAATTATTTTTTTCTGCATGACTATTTAACATTATTTAGTATGTGTTAACGAGAGGGTATCAGTGCACAACTCGCCATCTACCATTGTGAATTCTTAAGTTTTTTGGTAGTTTTTATTTTTTTTTGCTTCCTAAAGCATGCTGGCAGATGTTACATGTGTGATGATATCTGCTAGCCTCTCTTTAGCAACTCCTGTGAGTTTCTTCAGTTACAGGAGGATGATTGTTTTTTCTCTTCTGTTTTGAAATTTGTTTCTTTCTCTGCCTCTTTTCAAGTAGCGGGTGGAAGAAAGGTGGGACAAAATGTCAGCTAGTGAGGAAAAATAGGTAAAAGCGTGACATGGTATTGCCTTCTCATCCATTCTTCCCAGGACCTGTCAAGCAGCATGCAAAACAGATGGCAGAGGCAGCACTGTTCCACGGGAGAGCTTTTGATCTTTGGTGCTGACTTTCATTGCAAAATTGTCCAATCACCCTGTGAGCAGGCAAAATGCCATAGCAACAGATGAGAAGGAGTGAGAGTACCCATATATCATATCTGTTTGTTGAGCTGAGATTGTCCAAAGGGCTTGGGGTTCAAATAAACAGCTTGCCTGCACTTGGTGCAACAAAGGGGAGAGGAAAGAAAGTGATTCAAAGCCAAGCCTGTTCTTCCCAGTTCTTGTGCTACACTTTGGTATTGAAAAGATACTCTTCCATAAAGCTTAGAGCAGCATAAAAATAAATCTAGCATGTAGATTTCGTGGTAGATTGTTTCACAAAAAAATAGGTCTGCTCTTCTTACACTATCTCCAATGTCCCCTTTATGGTGAAGCTGTAAGTATAATGTGTGGGAACCACCACAATATGAACATGCACTTTAAAAGTCTATGTTTATCAAGCCTGCTTGTTTCTGGTGCAAGAACCAGAAAAATGAGGTTCAGTTTCATGATCAGGAACCTTAAACACTATTTCAGTGCATTTTACTTGGTAATGTCCAGTGGTATTTGACATTTTGTGGACATCTTGTTTTCTATCCATAGGCATGTTTTGTATTCCGGGGTTGTTGATAAGTGTTTATCTCCAGGGCACAATAGGAGTGGGGTTTTAGCTTTGGATTGCCATATTCAAACAAGAGGGGAAATAAAGATATCTGCCTTACATGCCATTTATTTTTGTTTGATAAGACTTTCTCAGTGAAAAAAACGGAAAATTTAATGCCAATTTCCGTAACAGTAGGGCTTTCAATCTCAATTTGGGTTTGCAATGTACTATTAAATACTGACATAAATGCTGTTCAGGAGCAAAGCCAAAAAAATCCACGTTGTCTTAATGTTTCTTCACATGGAATGAAATTTCTTATGGCACCCTGTTCTAATATTTTTTCAAGTATGTCATTCTAAGAATGAACATTATTGAGAAAGCTTAAAGATTGTGAAAACTAAGCCTGTGCGGTTCACTAGAAATGTAATTTACCTCAACAGAAATTGCTGTGAAGAAATCAGAGAATTAAATAGAACATGCAAATGTTGCTCTAAGCTTTTGAGGCATTTTATAAAAGGATAAGATTTTCAGTGAAATTATGAGCATTTTCCAGAAGGACAAATCAAAGGTGAAAAATAATATAACTTGAAAATCTTATTCATCTGAGAAACTGCATTTACTCCTTTCAAAGACATAGTCATGTAGTAATTTCTGAGTAGCAATTTTAGCATTGAATTTCATTACTTTATTATTAGCCTGGGAATCTTTAGTTTTCATCAACCACCTTGTAGAATCAGCTAATTATTTTGATAACTTTATTCTTCATTAAAAAGAAAGGAAATCACTATCTTTAGCAAGTTTTTATTTTTGAACCATAAAGGAAAAAAACCCTAGAATGAAAAACCAAAAATCATTCCCCTTCAAGTTTAACATAAAAAATAATAAATTTTAATGTCTTGAAATATATTATTTAATTCTCTGGATGGCTAAATAAGCTGGCTATGATAACTTCTACCTGAACTTGACTGCAAGGGAAAATATCCTTATATATAATAAGGATATAAGTAAATATATTAAAATATATTTACTTTGTCTTTTCTTTTTTCCCCTTCTTTTTTATCTTTCTTTGACAAAAGAATAGAGAAGTTCATTCCAGTTTACAGTTTTACAGTCTGAGAATCCCCGGGAAGAAATGACATAGGAAAGTAGATCTGTTAAAAATTTTGCTTAGACTTTTGTACAGAAACAACTTTGTTTAATCTTCTGGAATTAATTCTCAGATTGCTCAGATAACCTTTTTCTGTGTTGATCCAGTGAAGGGTATAAATTATAGGGAGTGATTCAACATTTTGTTCTAAGGGTGCTTTCTCCAGAGTTTATCTTGCTGTGTTCCTTTTACATTTGTAAGAAGAGATATTTTTTATGGGGAAATTTAATGCTGAGAATGCTGAATAAGAAATAAGCACATTTTTTAAAATTTCTTTTCCTATTCTTTTTGAGCAGTTGCACATCTGCCTTGCTCTAATTTCCCTGTACACCTGAATTTCATAAATTTGTCCAGGCAGGTTGTGAAGACTTGTCCAATAAGTTTGTTGAGTTTCTGTAAAAACAAAAAACCTTAAATTCTTGAAAGTAGATTGGCAGATGAAACATGTATTATTATACCAAATAAGAAGATTCCAATTGAATTTATTTCTAAACTGGGTGGTCTACATGGCAGTACTGAGTTCTTTTGTTTCCACTACTTTTGTTAGCATGCTCCAAAAATTTAATTCCACAACTTTTTTTTTATAAATACAAGAGTTTTTGCATCTGGTTTTCAGGATTTGTAAACATTTTACAAACTAATACTCTCATATCACATGGTCAGTATAACAATTTAGTCAAGCATGGCTCTTGGTGCCATGTGAATGATTTTGAGAATTTGTGGCTAGATTTCATTCAGCTGTCAAGAAGAAAATGAAACTGTAGAACGGAAGGCGAAAGATAGTCAAAAACTAGATGAACAGTAATTCTGCTTATTCATTTCTTTTTCATTTCTCTTCTGTTTCTGCAAGGCAATTCAGCATGAAAACATTGTGGCAATTCTCTCTCTTAGGTGTTAACAGTATAAGGACAGTTAAAATCCTAAAATGCTTTAAAGCCTGTCCTCACCTTTTCTTCAAACTCATTTCTCAGTCTGGCTGTTCTGTGCTGTGAAGGAGATTTCTCTGCCTCTTTATGTTCAGAGACAAATTCAGAGCCGAGTTCAGCAAATGGTTTCTTTCTTATCCCTTTTCTCTTTTCTGGGATATCCATGATTACTGGGTATAACAGTTTCTCTGAAGCTGCTGCTCTGATCCCATTGTCTTAGCAGCAAAAATCAGTGGCAAAGGAGGTCTCCCAGGCACCCCTTTGAACCTCCAGATTTCTCTTTCATGTTTCCACTATTGCCTAACAGTCTGTAGACCTCTTGCTGTGATTGTAAGTGCTCCACTTATCTGACCTTTTGACTGAGAATTTCATTGCTGACTTTCTTTTTCTTTTTAAAGACTTCATCACTTTAAATGCAATTATTTCAAGACAGCCTATTGCAGGCCCAACTATGCTTCCATTATCCATAGCTAAAATAGTCAGGGATTAGGCATATTCAGTGTTTGTCATGTTTTAAAATCCTAGCCAAAAAATTTCTCAGCACCCTTCTGTAATCTGGTCATCCCAGTAAAACCTCATATGTTTGTTCATCTCAAGAGTCCTTCACAAAAACCATTCTGTCAGCAAATGTGCTCAGCTTTGTCACAGGAGGTTAAAGTTCATGAGAAGAGATGAAGTCTCTGCCATGGTCAGCCTCCAAACTAAAATCAATCTGTTGGGAATAGATCTAAGGTTTACATATATTTAAACCAGAATTTGGATTAGAAGTGAGACCAGTCTGCAGATAGTAATTAGTATTGTGGCTATATTTGGTCTTATTATCAATTAACTCATGATCATGTTTTGTGCCATGGCCATTCATATTTCACATAAAAAAACTGCCCCCAGCAGACATTCAGAGAAAAGCAGGTGCTCTTGGAACTGGAGATTTTTGTGTCTGGGCAAACAATAAAGAATGAGAGCGACCAACACTGACAAGCCATGACTCTGGCTCTTGGTATGGGCATCCAGACACTGATGGTTTGTAGGATTTTTACCTCTTCCCTTCAAATGTTGTCACATTATCCTGGAATAGCCACAATACTGTAGACACCATTACTCACAAAAAGTGAAGCACAAGAGAGGCTGTATTACCCATGATTTTCCTGAATTTGATTTTGACCGAGACTGCCCCTGTTGCAGATAGTCCTGGTCCTTCTGAAGACATAACAAAAGTCACCCTCGGAATCTCCTGCAGACCCTGGCCAGTGCACTCTGTTGTCAGCTACCAAGATTCAGCTTAAAGGGTTAATGGTCTGAGACCGGGCTAGGGGAGTTTTTGTGTCAGCAATTGAGAGTGGACATTTCTTGTGTGTTCAGTACCAGTGCACATGCACCACTGGCACTTTCGTTTGCAGTAAAATATGTTCTAAATTATTAGGTGAGGAGCATTCTGATTTGGTTTGCTGTAAATTCAGATTTTTCTTTTTTCCTATAAATTTTACTTTCATATGGATTTTTATAGATAAGGTTTATAGGTTTACAGTCTGTAGTACAATAAATAAAATCTCATTTGAGGGCAGTATAATGTGAATTCCTTTACTAGTTGTCTGGAGTGGGCTGCCAAAGTATTCTGGGTTTGGAGAAAGCAACTTAACATCTCCACTTGACCACAGTTACCAAAATGATGACTTCTGAAGCCTAACCCAGTGCATTTTATGGATGAATACTTAAAAATATAGAAATCTTCTGAGTATTCAGATATAGGTTGCCTTTTATGAGTCTCTGTGGTGCATACCAGGGATGCTGAGTTAGGCCAAGGAAAAAAACTCTCACAGAAAAACAGCATACAAATGCAACTCAGTTTTTTTGCTGAAATGGATGGTGAATTTTGTTTGCAAATGGTAACACTGCACACAGCAGTGATAGTATTGACAGCAGAAAAAAATTATTTCATCATTTACTTGTTAAAAATGAACTGGACTGCAGACCTATATGAGAGGAGGGAGAAACTATTTTTACCTTAGTATGCAAATATGTCTTTTATTAATTTTTAAAGCAGTAACACAGGTGTGTGTATCCAACAATGTGCTATTATCTGTTGCAAAAAGAAAAAAAAGAGATGTTTCAGATAACTTCATCTCTTTACCTCACATATTTTTTAAAATTATACATCTTTTCTAGTATTCATAGTTCTAAAAGGCTTTAATGTTGATTTACTTGAAGAAAGGAATTAATACAAAATTCATTAAAAGATGAGGACTTTTTTATGTCCAAAAGTCTTTTCACTTAGATCAAGTATATGCAAAGCAAACCTGTAAGACAAGGGCTATATTCAGTTTGATACAATTTTTATTAATCCGAAAGAATTTTCTTTTTTTTTCTGCCTGTCTTCTACGGGAGTGTAAGATGTGGAGAAGCCAGAAATAATGCCATTAGACTTACATATAGGTCCACATTTAACAAACTTGGCAAGCATGAAGAGAAATACTTCCCTGAGTACTCTGCTGAAAGAGCCCCTTAGTTCCCATCTGTGGGATGGATGTGTGCTGCAGTCACTTAAATAATGCTTTGTAATTCCACTGCAAATGGGAATTGATTACAACAACTGGAACTGGTGTGGTTTTCGCTGTATATTTAAGACATTTTTTGGTGGGTTTTTCTTCTCATAAGGTAATGTAGGTCAGTGTTTTAGTTAATTCACAACATATGTAGGATCTGAACTTCAATTTAGAAAGAATCAGCAATCTGCAATCTCATTAAATTGTGGATCTTTAAATGGCAGCTTTGGAGGGGGATTATGAAGTAATAGAAAGTAAATAGGAAAAATGTATATTGGTATTATTCACCATTTTAGTGCATACACTAAATATGCATATGTTAAATACAAAATTATGCTATTAGAAGTAACAGGTCCACAGTTACAGTGAATTTGAATGCAAATGGTGACATTTTGATAGCACAATTTTGCAGTCATAATTCATTCCCAATAGGTGTCCTGACAGAATTTTATATAGCAATGTAATACTGAATCATCTGTACTAGTGGTAGGTGGTATTTTGTCCTGGTGCATCAGTGCCAAGAACATTCCTCCCTTCCCACCCTGCTGCTGTCCTGCTTTTTTGGGCTTGTCTTCCTTTCCCCTCTGTCATTTCTGCTCTCATTTTACCTTTCCCTTGTCAAGGCTCTGCCCCTTGGAGCAGCCAGATTAAACTGTTCAGAAGATTTGAATCACCTTAGGTCGAATCAAAATGGCCTTGACCTAACTCTGTATAGAGGAAGGTTGACCTCTCTGTACTATAACACTATTTTATCTGAAAGTTATTTGTCTGGCTTTTGTGGATGATACAAGTTACTGATTAAAGCTCAATGATTCTCAAGTCAGTCCTGGGAGTGTCTAATCTTATTTTTCCTCCTATTCATATTTCAAACTGGCATTTTAACTAGCTATATTGAAAGTTTGAACTTTGTTCTCAGAATTCTAGGTTTTGTTTCATGCACAGTTGTCAATATTTCTTTGTTTTTCTGATTTCTGACTGTATTACCAATTAAAGAGCATTTCTTTTCATAATTTATTTCTGTTTCATTTTTTGGTTCATTAACCAATAAAATATGTAGAGTGTTGTAAATAGTATTTGAAAAAAAATGATACAACTGACCAGCTGCTCAGATAAAAGAAAAGTATTATGCTTTGATTGCATTTATGCCACTTTTCAAAATATATATAAAGACTAACGCATTTTTTTCAGAAAAAGAAAATGTTATATAGATATTAGAGAATTTTGAACTTGGCGTATGTGAAACAGAAACTTTATTCTAAGAGCTATACTCTACTTGTCATTGAAAAGAAAGTATGCTCATTATTTGTAAATAATATATGATGGATCAACATTTTCATAACAACTTCATGAACTGTGAATGGCATTCAGCCCAAGCACTAGTGGCAGAAATAGGCAAATATAATGCTAAATAATTTAGGATAGTTTGAAAAATGAGGGTATTGTCATAGGCAACGTGAATAGAACAAAATATTGGATACAATAGATAACATGCTAGAAATTATTTAAGTTATTTTTAGTGCCAGGCCAAGTTTGATTTGTGCATATGTGACTTAATGGAACAGCTCAGGTGCTAATATTAAGCATAAGATTAAGTGCTTCACTGGATCACAACCCTGCTTCATAGTACCTTGTGCTCTGGTCTATGCTAATTCATTTTCTGGCTGATTACAGTGGCCTACGAAGAGTATGAAATTGCTTTCCACCGGAATTTTCTCACTGTGGTAGTAATATGTGCATCTTTTGAAGGATATCTGCCCAGGATTCATCATCTGTGGTGCAGTGAAATTCTCCTCCCCGTATTTCTTTCATGAACCATGATTTATACATTTGAGCTCTATTCAGGGCTGAATAGAAGCAGCAGTTTCTGTCTCATTTTCTTGAGTTCTGGAAATTGCTTTTCAAGCTGGGCCACGTTTTGAGGGGTTTCTGCCAAATCAGCTGTTATATGGAGCTTGTGTGAGTTTGCTGGAACTTCTGCTGTTAGAGGCATAATTACAACGGTTTCATCTTTGAGACATGTTAGTGGAGGGGATGCAGTGATTTAATTTCTTTACCATCTTACTGAGTCCTTGTAAAATGCATTGTTGTTGAATCCTCATATCTGATAAGGTTTTACTTATCAGATACAAGAAACTTCACTGTCATCTGCCTCAGGTTACACCAGCCTGCTTCAGAGGCTCAGAAAAGGAATGGTGAAGGGACACCTCCACCCATTCACATCCCCTGAAAAGTTTTCTGATAAATGGGATATTGACATTGTTCAGTTTCCTGGCATAACAACCCTTTCCTAAATGTGCCAGATAGTTTGCAAAGCCTGTTGCTGCCCCTGCAGGAGCAGAGTCAGGAGCAAGAGACTTGTTGGTCAGTACTCCACATTTGTGGTGGGATAGAAAGGTTTAAGGGATATAAAAGCTTCTCCCCTGATGTCTTGGAGGAGTCATGAGCCGGTCAGAAACAGAATAGTTTGAGAAAGGAGTTTCATTTCTAGAGGTACTTACAGGAACTTCATCTGTGTGAATACTGGCTTTTAGATTTTATGAATGATGATTTAGACAAAATTCAGCATTAATCTCCAGCCTCCTTACAGGTCAAAGTAAGGATGCCTGTGAGAAAAGGTACATTTTCAGCCCAGTTGTTTGTGTCTGGAGACTGTCATGACTGTCAGTTGGTGGCCTGTCTTTGTGAATAAGAACAATCAGATGTCTGCCCTTCTACTGTATATTTCTGGCTTAGGAGGTTTATTTTGCTTAAAGAGAGAAGTTCAACAAGGGGAATAAATGTTCTGCAGAGGGATAAGAAAGCAGCTGGAGGAATGTTTTTTCATCCAGTTGGCCTGTTTATTGGAGAAAAGGAATGTGGTTTAAAATTGCAGTCTGACTAGATCTTTGAAAAGAGCAGAACCATCCATGAGTTTAGTACCTGCTCCAGAAAATCTATCTGGTATTCAAAACCTTTATCCCCTTCAGGCTGTGTTGAAGAACAGTTGAGCTGAAGTGTCACAAAACTACAGCTGAATCCTACACGGCGTCACATTTGAGGTCCACAGTCTTTTACAGTCATTAGCTTCCTGGCACTTCTGTTGAAATGCAAGTTATTATGGGTTACTAAGAACATAATCCTGTTTATTTGCAGAGAAAACTACACGTTTGGATTTCCATCTAATCTACTTGAGACTTTTCATTTTCAAATAATACAATTCTTTAGAACAGATTACTCTTAATTGTGCCTTCTTGCACAGCTTTGTAACCTTCCAAGTTTTCTTTCAGAAGAAAATACATCTTGCGTTTAAATTCTTATTTTGCTTTTTATGCCTTTCATTCTCTGCTCACAAAATCAGTCAAACATGCTAGACAGCACCAGCTGTCTCCTAGGGCTCTAAACTCTTTCTCAGTGCTCAGTAGGAGATCAGCTGCAGACCAAGAATAACAGGAAATACATTATTTATGTGCTCCATTCCTTCAGAGCTGGCAGCTCCAGAATTCTGGGAGGTGTAAAGTGTATTGCCTTTTCCACATCTTGATGTAAATTGCAACATGCTCTTATTAAACATTCTGGAAGTTCTGAAAATATTTCAGTTATTGGATTGTCCTCATGTTTTTCTGTCTATCAATCTTTTCCTCCCCTTTTTTTTGCTGTCTTATAAATAGGTTATTTAGGTTATTTTGCAAATATCTAAATGGATAAATGATTATTCTACCTCTTATTTGCTTTATGATTCTCCCAATTCCTGTCCACAGTTAAAAGTTTAGTGCTGTGAAGATGAACACCTGAGATGTCCCCAGGACAGTCTTTACAAAACTGCTGGATAAATTTCACCTTGCCCAAGTGTCCTTGGCCAGGACGTCTACTGATGGCCACAAGATACGGGACTCTGTGCAGATATAGTGACTGCAGGAATGTGTGTGAAAAAATATTTTCACTTCTAATATCCTCTTTTGTCAAAAAAAAAATGACAAAAGAAAAGCCTCCACAGCTGCCTGCAATATTGATTTCACTTGTTCAATTCGTCTCATACAGCTTTAATCCTTCTTCTTACTTTTTAAAATATCAACAAGACAGAGCTCCTGCTGCATCTCCAGCCTGAATGGGTTACCCCACACACCTGTGATTACGTGGCCTCTAAGCCCATGGGCGTGTGATTTGTTTGAGCACATTGGGGAAGGGTCAGATTATATTGCAGGAGAAGAGTTGAAGCAATTTCTGACACAATTCCAGCATGAGACATGAAATATATTTCAGGAAGAATGTTTTCTGACAACAGGTGGATCAATTTCTGCAGCAGAGTCAGGAATGCCTGTTTGGTTGTCGGGGTTTAATTAGCATTCCAGTGATCTTGATATGCTTATTATGCAGTTCAACTCTATCTCTCACAAGTGACGTGTTTGTAAAACCAGCTGCTGCTTTTCTATGTTTTGCAAAAGACAAAAAGGCTTTATCTGTCACACACACACGGAGCTGTTTCTTGCCCTCTTTAAAATTGTTTTTGGAGTGTGACAGGTGAAGAGTAGGGGTAATATGCAAACCAGGTCTTTACCCAGTCACGTTTTGAGTTATGCTTTCAGCGTTTTATGATGACAAGACTAATATTTTCAGTATAAAATCTTATTTCTACTTCTCTGGTCTGTGGAGGTAGGCCTCAAAATATAATTTTTATGTTGGTGGTTTTTTTCTTGGTCTCCTTTTTTTCTTTTCTTATTTCTCCTTCCACTTTTATTTTCTCCTTGGTCTGATCTATGTCCTTTCTCTCTGCTGAGTTACACTCTCTCTCCTATGTTCTTTTTGTCTGTCTTTTACTAACTGCCAGATATTATCTCCCTCTATATAGAGAGCAATTTGATGTATTTTACTTCAAAAGCAAGTGCTGTTTGACTGAACACCACTGTGTTAACAAAAAAGCAGAGAAACTACTCTTTCTTCCTAATAAATATGATAAATCCCAGCTATTGTCTGGCTTTATAGTAATAAAGCCAGTGTTTAATGGTTATGTCCAAATTAGCAATACTGTGATTTTTCTAAATCTTTTTAGCTACCATGGTAATATCTGAATAGTGCAACACAAGAACAACCATAACCAGCTTATGCTGTGTGATTAAATAGTAAAATATAGATTTAATATGGGACATCATTCTACATCTTTATTAATCTTTCTATATTGAAGTAGTATCCTTTATTCATTAGAACTTCAGTGAATAGGACCAATGTGTCTTTCACTGCCAGTTGCAATAAAAAGATGAAATATTTTGTCACTATTAAATTATTCATTATATGCATTTTGTAATGACTTACATCAATAAGAACAGATAAAACTAAGCTTAGATAAAGCAACAGAAAATTAATCTGAATTCTATTTTATTTAGATAATCAAATTGCAAGCATTGCAAAGGTTCTATAATACTTTTTGTTAATATTTTGTTGGAATGAATTCTGCACTTGTGGGTTTGGAATGCAGTGTTAAGAACTGATGCTGCTGCTGTTTGCCGTGTTTTAATAATGGTCACCTTTAAATCATATTTGTCTGTTTTATTGGTCTGAAGTACAATGGGTAATTGCCCTTTCTCTCCCAGTCTGTCTATACTAGTTTACTCTGCTTCCTCAGCTACATTTCTGGGCACCTTTTCTATGTCTAATGTCTGTGTGTTCAGAACAGTAGCTGGGAAAGGGAACCCTTGGGACTCTTTGCTTTTATATAATACTTACACCTATACATATACTCAGATAAGTGCAGATGGCAATCTATACTGTATCTACGTAGTCATAAAGATTGTCTGTACTTTACATTGCATGCCATCTGAAAATCTTTTCAGCTGTGGGATAATCAATTAAATGTATTTCAAGATTAGTACTTTGGATTTAGATAGCACAATAGGACATAGGCCAGTGTCTGTTTTATGAAGTGTAGTTCCTTCAAAAAATAGTCAACTTCAGAAATAATTTCAAATTCAAAGGCAAAATCTTCCATCAGTGTTGTTTCTACCACAAATACACCAGAGATTAGTGTTATATTCAGATTAGAAGAGATCTCAGCAAAAAAACCCCAACCCAACATGAAATAACTAAAGCTGCTTTCTTGAAAGCAGTTTACAGCAATAAAATATGGACAACCATCTTCAGGAGGATCACATCCACTTCTTCATTTGTGTTTGGGTTAGCAGTATGCTTCCCTTTTAACCAGGAGTACCTGACAAGGAAATAATCAAATTTCTCACCATGATCCACTCATATTTTACTGACATAAGAAGTAAATCTTGAAGAAAACATAATATGCTAAGATGTTTGGGGTTTTTTTCTGAAGAGATAACTAAACATTTTCATTTCACTGGTAATACTCCTACCCTCCATTGGTCAAAAAATCAAAACATCTATATCATCAATGAAATAGAAAATCAAAGAAACATTGGTGCTGTAACACTGAATGTTTTTTCCCAAGCTTTTAATTGTTGGGTTATCTCCCATATGAAAAACACTGGAAAATATATATCTTTATTTTCTGAGATGGAATGCTTGTTCCATTTGACACTGAACAGCAAGCCACTTATTTTATGTTCTGATTTGTTGGTTCATGTGCTTGTTGTACCATAAATGCAAAGATATTTGACCAAAGTACCCTTGTTGCAGCCTCCAATACTTAGGAATAAAGCCACAGTTTGTCAGCCTGTCCTAAGTGAAAATTAAGCCTGTCAGCATCTGAGCCAGTGGCAGATCAGTGTCATGCTGGTGCACTACAACAAAAAAACCCCCCACTCTTGATTTCAACAAAGCATTTTGTTTTGGGTTGATTCAGCATTTAAAAAGTGCAGTTTAGCTAAAGATGACTTGTCTTCCTCCTGTTTTGGAAAATTTTTGGAAGTTTTGGAAATTTTTAAGAAACAGCATAGCTGAAAATTGAGAGAATTTCCCCATCTTGTAATTTTTTCCTCTTTTTTTTTTCTTTTTTTTATTCAGCAGGTTGGAGATAAAATGAAATGCAGGACCATTCTCTGGATATGATTTTCAATTGACTATTTTATCGCAGCTTTTCTTAGGAACAGTTTTCTGTCCTAATACATTAACACATTTAAGAAGTCACAGGGCAGAAACTCCTTGGATTCAATCTAAATTCCATTGCAATCACTGGGAGTTTTTCCTTCACTGACTTTTGTGGGACTAGGATTTTGCACCTCCAGCACTTGAACAGAACAAGAATCAATTATCTTGTTGGAAATCCTCTTTCTCAAGCTTGCTTCCATCAGAAGTTTCTTTCTCTCATGACCAATATTATGTAAATGCCATATTATTTTAATCTTGATTTTAAAAATGTCATTCATAATGAGCATCGAGGAGTACATTTCTTTGGTGCAGAGATATTCTTCCATCTGGAAAATTGAATGTTCTTATGAAAGGCTGTCTCTCCCAGCTGCATGCTATCTTCACAGAATTTCTAGATGCAGACCACTGCACCACATCCAAAATGCTGACATGTCTTGCTAGTTTTCAAGGCCTGTTTTCATATAAAAATCAAAGAAAGAAGCATGAAACAATCTCATTTTACACAATCCTTTTAGAGTTGCTACATGAAAAAAGTTTGATTATCAAAAAAGCTTAGATTACTTGCACCAGGAGGTATAGGACCTAAGGGTTGGGTTGTTTTTTCCTTCTGTCTGTTTTCCTTCTTTTTCCTCATGTCTTACTATGAGTATTAAAATAATTTAGAGGAAAAATCTGTGAGTCATAAATTAAAAAAAAACCTGATTTTTTCTATATTGACATAATTTTAAATTGACAAATTTTTTATTGAATAATTTTTGTTTGTTCCTGTTATTTTAAAAAATTTTTTAAATTTAAATATTTTGATATTTTTTTATTCACCGAAACTAGGGTTTTTTTAATAAAATCAATACTATATATATAAAAATGTTCCCCAACTTGCATAATCGGTGTAAAGTGCATATCCTAAAAGATCTGCATCAATGAGATCCACCCTTTTGAAATACCACCTCACCGTTTAACCCATTAGGGAGTTCACACTGGAAAAAGAATAGATTAAACCATCTTTGGGAAATGAATACATTTTCGGTAGGATGAGGTATTTTAAAGTAAGAAAAGCTGGTTCCAGCCTTGTTAACTATTGGAACTTAACGAATAAAAATTACCTTTGCTTTTGCACATTACCGTTGCTGTCCCATTTACAAATGGAAGGAGAAAAAAGAGAATAATCAGAACCATGGGTGTCATCTGTAGTAAAAAGAAAATACTTCAATTGCAGTAGGAAGACATTGATGTAGGCTGTTGTTTATCAGGAAATCACATGAAGTCCACCCTTCCACAAAGGATTGCCTACAGGGAAAAGGATTTTCAGTAAATTGCAGCTGCTGTCGACCACTTTATTGACTTTCACTTCTTGTGTATCAGTGCAGAAGTTCTGTGGATTTGTGATGTGCCAGTGCTGTTCTGAAAGCAGAAACCTCAAACTTGCCCACAGATTTAGAGAGGATGAATGGGTTCAGCTCCTAGGACGAGACAGGCAACAAGCAAAAGCAACATAACAATGCTATAAACTAACTTCAGCTGTTTCAAGCAGTTCCCTTTTATCCTTAAATGAAGGAATTCTGTAATGAAAAGTGGCAGGGAGAACACAGATAAAAGGCTACGGACTTTGTTATTTTCAATCAGACACGTGTCCAATGTGTTTTATAAAGGAAAACCAAGCTACAAAGAAATAAGCACCAAGAAGGGGGGGAGTGAAAGAGAGAAAGTGTCTGTGTGGGTGTCTGTGAGTGTGTCTGTGTGTGTCTAGGTGTGTTGGGGGAATTTTACAAGAGGAGATCTCGGGCTATTCATAGCTGCAAAAATTGTGTGTGGAAACAGACTTCCTCAGTCACAGATTCTTACCTAAAAAAAGCTGGAACCACGTAAACCCAGAATTAGTCTCTAAATCTCTGCCATGATGCTGTTCTTGGTGCTATTGTAAATATTTAGAGACCTGAAGTACTTGTGTTATCATGGAGGACTCTCTTATGTAAAGCATATCTTGCCCAATATCCCACTGAAGTACTAACTAATCCTCTGGAAGAACCTTTCTTTGGTTCCTAAAGTCTTCTCACTCTCCCCAGTACAGAAATACACCAAAAATTGCATTCAGAAATAGCAATAGAAGACTTACAGGAAAAAGAAAAGTGTATATGTTTAATTACTTTAATGACAGATGTCGGGGGAACAGACAGACACAGAACCAAGGAGATGGAGTTAAGAAGGCAGAGGGGAGATTACATGAGATGAGCTGAAGACTAAAGTAAACATTTGTATCCTGCTTGAAAACCCACTGCAGCTGAGTCTATCAAATGACTCGAGTAAGCTTTAGCACTGCTGTTTGCTTCATTTGCTGGCAGGAGACCAAGCTATATATTTACAGATTCTGCAAAAATAGAGCTTATGCTGTCCTGTAGCACAATCTCAATAGGGAGGTTATTGTTGTCGCTTAAAAAAACCCAAACAAACAGCTGAAAGACTGAAATTAAAATTCTCCTCGGACATATAAAATTTAAGTCCTGCAATAGTAATTCAAGCAATTCTATTACACACATCCAGATTTCTGATAGGCAATATTAGTGGAAATACCTTTCTCATCAAAACCACATTCAGTTATAGCAGAAGCAAGAAAGAAAAGAAAGCTTTGTATAAATTTTGCATTGGAGCTGCCAATTTTATAGTAGCTCCCATTCTCTAGGAATGGAAGACATAATGACTAAATAAAATAAAACCAGTTGAGATGTGTGAAACAGAAAAAGTCCTTTCAGATTATTATGCCTTTAGACAATAATTGCCTCAGATGTTCTGCTAAAACGAGGCATAGAAGCATAAAGACAGAACTTAGCATAATCATCATGTTCTGTAAAGGACTATTTAAATGGAAGAAAAGTATAGCACAAGAGAGAACAACATCCACTTTCAAAAACCATCGGTGCCAAATTAATCAAAATTATTAAAGCTAGACTAAAATCCAGGAAGAAGTTCTGTTTACTTAGTGCGTAAAATTAGCTAATCTCAAGTCAAACACTCTTTATGATCTCTGCTGCATGTTGCTGTCGTGTTTTCTCTCTCTGCTCTTGGTCCGAGAGAAAAAAAAAAGCACAAGCAACAAAATGGATCTAGTAAACTGAGGGGAGGTGTTTACAGGTTTAATTGTGATTTGCCCCACACCTGCAGCACCTCCAGCAGCCCGGGTTGCTCCTTTGAGTCCCCACTGAGTTGGAAAAAAATTCCACTTTATTTCCATTGCTTGAGTGGGAGGGAGAGCAATTGACCCTGGCCTGTACCAGAAGCACATGGGATCCAACTTCTGACAAAAGAACAGAGTAATGTTTTCTCTCGATTCTCTGCTCTCTCCTCCCTCTGCTCTTTTGGAAAATCAGTATTTTGTTCCTTCAAGCCAAGAGTCAAGGCTGGGATAGTCTGTATTTCATTAGTTCCAAACAGCATGGTCCAGCTTGCTTGGAAAGTAACGAGATAATAAAGTTTAAAGCATAATTTTGATTTTGTCCATTTTGATTAGGAGTAATCATAATGATAATTATGCTCTAGCTGGAACAACTCTAAAAATATTACAGGCACATAAAAACTTTTTGTTGATAGACCCCTATTTAGAAAGTGATAAATAGCACCTTACTTTGTGAATAATTAGTCTTCATTTCTTTTTTATTCAGTGACAGGGGGAGGATGATATAATATGAACTTATTTACATAGGCCCATAGGAATGTAGTGCTGCACATTTTCACTTCGAAGTTTGAGTCTTTTTCTGTTTATCAGAGTAAGAAGAATACTCAATTTCATGGTGTGCTACTTTTGCCTCAACAAGTGTGTCATTTCAGGAAATAACATTGGAACATGTAACTTATTTAGTGGTGTTAGCAAAGTCAGATTTTGTTGAAAATAAACCTATGTTATCTCTAAGATCAATGCTTGACAACATTGAGACTATATTGATAATGTTATATATGAATGGTGTAAGTGTAAATATATCAATGGAGGATCATTCAGGCTGGATTGTAGAGTATATGAACTATGAATAAGGACATACAAAGGGCTATAGAAATTGGATTTTGTAGGACAGAACATAGTTGAGAATAGTGGTTTCAATGGTATGAGACCTCTATATCCATGATCCATGTTATCCTTTCCGAGAAAAAGCGTGACCATAGTGGTTGGAGTTTTCCTTTATGCTGATAATAGTAGGACACTTGGATCTTTTTATCCCTGCTTGCAAGCTTGCAATATTGGCTATAACAACTATAATAACCATCATATGATTAAGACATCCAATTCCAGATGTGCTGTGAGTTTTGCTTACCTTGAAACCATCACACAGCTCAATACCTGAGTGGATGTTTCTGAGTTCAGCCGACCATATTCTTTCACCACTTTCCAACAAAAGCCACTTAATTTTTTTCTTATGTCTTTAAGCACAGAATGACGTTCTACTAATTAAAAAGAAATTATGAAAGTTAACACAAGTCCTGATGGCCTTAACTGATAGAATACATAGATTCTCTACATACAAAGTTATTACAGATAATGTTTTCCACGCGTGAGTAATTAAACTAGTCACAAGCACGTTACAACCTCAGATGTGCACTGTGTGTTAGAGGAAAAATCCACTGTATAGTACACTTGGACTAGTTTGAGATTTGCATTTGCAATTCTCACAGAGTCTATTGATTCTTATAGTAAACAACATCTGCCAAGGTTATTAGGAAAATTGTGATTATGAGCACTGAAATCCACAAGTTGAAATTCCTTTATTGTATTTCAAAAGCATGTCTAAATTTGCTTGATTCCCATCCTTTTCTTAATATCATGTATAAAATATTTTCTTGGGTTTTTCCCTACAAAATGGCATCTGAATCCTCTTCCAGTTTATATTACTGGTGAGATGTATGATTTATCTACAGATTTTCTCCCTTTTAGCCATTGACAGATTTGCTCTATTTTTCATTCATTAAAATTTGAAAAAACTTGCATGGTCTTCTGCACACTATCATCAGCATATGGATTCATTTTGACCACAAAACAGCTCAAAAATACAATTCTTTTTGTCTGCTAAACCAAAAAAACAATACTAAAAGAAACCTTTTATTTTATTACTGCATTTCCATGAACTACTTCAATCTCCTTATATGTGCTTTATCAAATCCCATTTCAAAGATTGCTAAACAGAATGCTTTTCTGTAACTATTCTCTCAGGCTGATCACTTGTTCCTTTGAATATTTTCCTTGATTACATTATTCTTTCATCATATAGTCTCTGCTCCCTGTGCTTTATGGATCGCGTCTGTATGTTCCAGTTTCTTCCTATATCTACACTGTAGTGGTGCTCTGTGCATCATCCTTCCCTTTTTCTTTGAATGATTTTTAAGTGGTCTTCATTTTTTTTTCCTCTTTACCCACCAGTTCTTTCGTCTTTTTTGTCCAAGCATGTACCTCTTCCTACCTTCCCATATAATCCTCTAATTGCATTTTTTCATCCTGGTTAGGGTGTGAACACCTTGGGTCAGTGACCTGCCAATGCTGTACTAAGTGCGTGTTCAAGCACCTTGGTAGCACTGAAGAAGCAACAGTCACATCCTGTATGATACCAAGTGGTTCAGGGCATATCAGTTTTATGATGATGAACGAGGGTAGAAATTTCTATGTTTCTTGGCATTACAGCAACTGTCACTATATGGAAAGAATATTTCCCTAAGTTTCACCAAACAGACCTATAAACCATAACTATGGCAGTAACTGAGGAAACATAAAACCTTAGCAGCTTTGGAATGGAGCCAATCATAAATACATACAAATGGTCTATTCCTGCTCTGAAAAAAAAAAAAAAGCTATTTCGCAGTGCTATCAGTCAGATTAATATACCCCAAAAGTATTAAAATATGACAAGCTGAGCAGTTTTGATTCTCTTCTTAGAAACTATATCTGTAGTGTCCAAAATGCTATTGTAGGCATTCACTTCAGTAACGTCAGAAAAGTTCTTATCTTCAAATCTGAAAGTTGAACTGAAAATATTTCTCTATCAAAATATTAGACTGAATTTGTTCTTAATGTTTCTCTTATATGGGGAAAATGTCAGGAATAATATGGGCCTTTTAAAGTCATCAATATTATATATTCATTTGTGATGATATAAGAATTTTGTCCAAGTGGAGTCACACTGATTTATTGAAAGGTAGATCTGAATTCTTTCTATGACTGCCTGTAGTGAAGGCAAAGTTCATGGTGTTTTACTGATTAAAGGTTTGTTTCTGTTTTCTATTCAACAATGTAGATTAGGAGAAAGTGGAAGCACAGCAAGGTGTGAATGAGGCAAACAGCCTGGAGTTAATTTTGTAATTCATGTAGATTGCATCAGGGGAGATTCTGAAAAATTTTTTGTCCTTATGTGTATAAGATTTTTATTCTGCACACAGTAAGATCTATTCTGGTTTTTAACTGCATCAGGAGGGCTGTGCCATAATGTAAGGAGCTGTTCCACTGGCAACACAGGCAGGTCTGGAATTATTGGAGGTTTCTGTCTTTGTGAAGAGCTCTTGAGCAAATGAGCCTTCTGCAGACCATAGAGACGGATGTCAAAGAAACAAGATCTGTAACTTGGAGGTATTTAGAACCTGGCAGGACAAAGCTGTGACAAACATCATCTGTTTTGAACAGGGGTTGGCCTAAATAACATTTTGTGTTCCTTCAAACCTATTCTATGATCCAAATAATTTTATTTTAAAAACAAACATCCCTTATGCCATCATATGAATTCAGTTCAGGAGTTTCTCACTAAACAAGTGTATCAGTTGATAGTTCATATTTACATATTCATTTCAGGAAAATGCTTCTATTTTTAAAAAATATTTCCCCCTCATGAAAAAAAAAAACAGTCAAATGCACGGTTTGTGTGAAATCATACAACTCCTCTGTTGCAGAGAGTCTGTAGTGTGTACAGAAAGGGTCTGAAAGGGAAGATGCTGAATGTTGCTTGAGCTATCAATTCACACAGACGAGTTGATGGAGTAGTTGGAAGTGGAAGCTGATATCCAGTGATGAGAAAAGAGGCCCAGATTTATGATGAAAACAGGAAAACATCAGAGAGCCATTCACCGTCACATCAGGAAAAACAAATGTTGTTCATTACTGGGGACAGGCAGAAAAGAAACTGGTGGCACTTGACATGAGCTATCCAACTTTTTACTGGTTCTGACTCTTGGGCATAATGATAGAGGGGATGTAGGAAGTGTTCCAGATGGGGGTCCCATAGCGGTCATCTCAGCTGGGATACGCAGCCGTAGGGACAGAGGAGCCAGGACACCTGCCGTGTGCAGAGTCTGCTCCAGCCGACAGAGAGCACTGGGCAGGGGGGCTCCGATGGCCCCAGTGCAGCCCCACTGCAAGCACTGCCTCGTGTGCACGTCAGTGTGGAGTTTGCTCATTGCTGCAGGGCTACTCAGGCCTGTTTGCCCTCCAGATTTGATCACAGTGATGCAATTTGTAAAGAAAATGCATCATTTCTGCATTTAACTTCTGCAGCTCGTGCAAAGTATTTCCATTAGTTCATTAATATCTGCAGTGAGAAAATATTAGATAGGTGGTTTTTGACCTGCAGTTTTAATTGGGTTCTGGATGGAACCCAAGATAGTGGTCATGGCCTATAATTCACTATGTTTTGGAGCTATCACACCACATGAATTTCCTTTCTGACTGCTGCATAAAAACCGCAGCTCAGATTTGCAACAGCAATTTGCAGGAACTTCCATAGGATAAATGAAAGAAAGGGAGCCAGTTTCTGCACAGTATTTCTGCAAGAGAAATGGGGTTTTGAGCTTGTCTTTCAGTCCTGGGTCCATGGCAAGTTGTTATAAAGAATAACAATAAATGGGAATGGGATATGGCAATTCCTTGGCCATCTTTGAAAAGCCATCATCCTCTAAATCTTCCTAAGGGTGTTGACTACATCATGTGCTGAGATGGATAATGAACATCACGCTGTGATTTTGACTTATGGACAGGAATCTAAGAGAGTTGCTCTGTGGGATTTTTCCCCTTAACTTTTAGTGCCCTTTTCCCCTTAAATTATGATAATAGTTAATTGCATATTAGCTTCAACAGACTTGTCACTGGTATTAACAGAGCAGTAGTTCAGTTATCTGCTATTTTTCTATTAATCTAAGAAAATTTCCACTATATTTGTGTTCAGCTGCATCTATGTTGGTGTCGTGTTTTCTTTGTCTTTTTTTAAAACCATCTCTTAAAATATTCAAGGTAATTACCCTTTTCTCATCGGAGGGTATGGCAATCCAAACATCTGGCACAAGTTTTTCTTTTTATGTATTGATTTTGAAGGCTTTTTCTTTAGTATTTTTTAGGCAGCTACTCTTACAGATCATTAATATTTTAGGATTAATTATATTAATTTATAGATGGATTTGGGGGCAACTCTGTCAGTAAATAGGACTCTGGAATATAGAGTTCATTCTTCATCAGAGCACACATTACATCATGAAAGTCCACAATGTTGCTCTCTAAGACAGTGGTGACATTTATTGGTAGTTGATATTGAAGTAGACAAATTAGTTGAACAACAAGGTTCATAATAATCCTGTGTCTAAAATTACTTGGCATAGTATTATCGTCAAAGGGCTCTCTTTGCACTGAAGAAATTAACAAAGGTCAAATTTTCCTAGCTCGTATTTTAATTTCTTTTACCAGTTCATTCTGTTTAATATATATGTTCATATGGTTTAATGTGATATAATGACATTATCAGTGAGCTAATGTATCCAGAAAGCCAGCAGTTAGTCTACAAATAATTCTTTCTGTTTAAAATATAAATCTAAAAAAGAAAAAATGGAAAATGTGCTGAAGTATTTTTAAAATTTCATGTTATTATACTCCTATTCTGTTTGAAATTACATAGTGTTCTTTAAAGCCTCAAATGGGTCACTTTAATTACCTGAATAGAAAGATATATGCTTTCCTAGTAGATGAATGGATATTGAATGTGTTTTCATCTTTTTTTCTTTTTATATACCGGGAAACCGTGGGTTATTTGTAATGATTTGATTTTCAGAAAGATTGCACATAGTTATTTCTAATGTTTAGTGGGTATTATGGTATACTTATATAAAATTGGAAACACTAAGGATAATGCATTGGCCAGAGGAAAATAAGGTACTAAATTAAATGAGAACTTGGTAATGAACTGGAAAATTAAGAATTTGGACTATAAATCATTCCTTTTGCCATGACCCTGAATGTATACACCTTTTGGAAATCAGAAGGACTGAAAATAAGGACCAAAAAAGAATTTAAAATATCCCTGTGTCACACCTAATCAAAACAGCATTTTTTTTAATGTTATCATATTTTATTGAACACCTCCGCAGAAATATTAGAAATATGTCATGATTTTAATGTTACTGTTAGATTCTATTTGGTAGATTCAAGATTGACCTTACATTCTGTATTTAATCATGTCTATAAGTAGCTATTTCCTTCACCTGTGTGTTCATTAACAATTTAGAGAGCTACAGCTACCTTCAGAGGAAGGGATGCACAGTTTATTGTAGCTTTCTTATGGGCTGCATATTTTTTCCTTTGGAGACCTTTTTTGAATTTCTTCTTGATTTCCAAATCCTACTGGTGTTTTTGAAAGCTCCAGAGAAGGTATAAAGATAGAATCAGGCCTTTTGTGAAACCTTATGTGTTTCCCAATGCTGAGAGCTAGAATTTAGGTTGTAATTACATAGCTGTCTTTTCTGCAATGGGATATTGAACGTGTATGGAACTGCCAGTCCTGTGCACAGTAAGTGCTGCTCCATAGTTTAAAGCTGCAGCATTTAGAGTTAATTCGTTACTCTCAATTTTTCTTCCATAATGACATAACCTTTCAGAAGTACCCTCTTTTCATTGCTTTTATATTTTAAAAGAAAGTTTGCTGGCTGAGAATTGGATTTTCAGCATGATCAATAAAACTAAGACTAAGCTACTCATGGATCCCATCATTTGCTCTTTTCCCCCACTGCTTTATCACTCTTTAATATTCCCTTGAGTAGACTAAAACACCCAACCAGGAAAAGCAAACAGAAGCATCTCATGTATAAGGTTGTACATGGTAGGAACTGTCTGTCCATGATGGTATTTCTGGAGTTACTGAGATTTACAATAGATAATTTTCTGCAGGTAATTCCTTTAGAGAGGAACCTTCATTTTGGTGAGCAAAAGTGTTATTTAGAAAATTAACCATTCTTGTGTTAAAATACATATATGAAAAGTGAGAGTCCTGGATCAAAATAACTTTTTGAATTTATATTTTTAAATACGTCTTTAAAAAAAATTTAAAAACCGCACGCAACCAAACCCTGTTTTGCACTTGGATGAAGAGAATAGGATTAGCAGTCTAAACCGGGGGAAGGCTGGCCACAGGCAAGGAGCCAGCTGGCTGCCCAAAGCTCTGCAGAATAAGCCAAATAGTTGGTTATAAACAGGAGTGAACAATTACTGTGATTGGGAGAGCAAAAATCCATCGGCTTGTGACAGATGAAGTGGAAGAGCACACACAAGGTACAGCATTTGACTGGCTGTTATTGCTAGGGAAGTCCAGGGAAGAGCACAGAGAAGGTTCAGAGAAGCATGGCCTGGGCAAAGGAGGGGCTGAGTAATCGGGAGACAAAGGCTTTAGGTACGGTTCTTCCTTCTGTCTGTGGTGGGCAGGCCAAGGGGAAGAATTCTGCCTTTTAGCAAGAAACGGCCTTAGAAGAAACTGTCTAAAGATGAAGCAACAACCTTGGCTGCACATGGAGCTCGTTAAGTCCTCACTGCTGGAGGTATTTAGGAACTGGTCTGAGCAGGAATTCATAAAATATGGTCTATGTAGCCCAGGAGCTGTGTGACTATGTCCTGAGAAGCGCAGGTCCAAGTTGCTGGGTGGATTTCCCCGTTTAGGAAGGGGCAGGAGCTGACTGGGACATGGAGGCAGGTGCCCAGCAGTGTGTAACTGCCTGCAAAGCCGGGGCAAACAGCAGGCTAAGGCTGCTGGGCTGGAGAGGATTCTGTCTCAAACAGTGTAAATGCTTTTGCTGATCCTGCCCTGGCACAAAAGGGAGGAATTACATCAGCTCTTGAGGGCCTTTTAACCCTGTTTTTCACCAAGGTTCCATGAGTAAAATTTTTATTTTGCTCTAAAAGCTGTAAAATTGTGAGCATATTCTAATAAGGTAACACTTGGACAATGACTCTGATAGCTGTACATCTTCCCCAGATGCCCGTGCAGTAACTTCCTAACCAGTAACAAAACCAGAAGGGGAAATGTACAGAAGAAATTGGCTAGAACACAGTGAAAGGCCAGAATATGTGATTATTGCTATTATTTTTTTGTTTGTTTAGAAACAATTCCATCTGCAGCTAAATTGGTCTGAGGCAATGTCTGCATTTAGATTATCACTTGTGCAAACAGTTCTTTTGCTAAGCTGTTATGGTAGGAGATAACAGTACAGATAACTTCTGTGGGGGAGAAGTCTCAGAATTGACTCTAATTATTTACTTATCTTTCAGATAATGCTGTAAGAGTTCATACTTGTTTGCTAAAACTGTAATTTGAGTTGTCACTTTGCTTCTAAGCTATTAGCTATTCTTTCTAATATTGGGAATAATTTTCAACATGTGACTGCTAACTAGAAAGAACTCTGTCAGTACAGATATTCCTTAGTCTTGGATGCCTAATCCAGGGAAATATTGAAGACCTTTTAAGATCAGAAAATAACGAGAAAGATCAAATTTCTTCTTGCTGGAAGAAAATGTAAATATGAGGCCACATTTTAAAAGATAATACAAAGTCAGCAGGTCCACCCCCTCATATAATACACAAGTTACTAAAATCACCAACTGAGTATTTGAAAGAAAAAGGAAAAAATAATACCCAATACCGCAGTCTATTTATCAGATGCATATAAAACACTATACTTTACATCCTGATTAAATGTTTCACCTGTCAAGACTGAAAGATATCAGTTCATCTGGAATTTGGCCTCATTTTTTACAGGTCAACCACAGGATTTATTCTACTTGCTGCTGTGTTGTCATGTTGAACATGTTCTGCTCACAAAACATTGGCAAGCTTCAGCTTTGAGAAGCCCCTCTGGAATTTATGCAAACACAGCTTTCAGTGCTTTATGGCTCATTTCACTGGGATGGCAAAAATCATCCTGCTGACCCAGAATAACTATCAAGAGATGCTCTAGAAAATGAAGTATTTGAGACTTGTGCTGATACAATTTTACATCAATTTAGCATCAAAACTGTGTCTTTTTTCTAGCCTGCTTCTGTGAATGTTGTGCCTTTTTAAAAATAAGCTTAGTGTAGGAGTAGTAATAATAATAATAAAACTAAAAACTAGCAAAGATCCATATATGCACTGAAAACTGTCTCCATAGGAAAGTACATATGTTGTGAGTTTCTGAGGTGTCTGATTTTTCTCTCCTTCCTGTTTCTTGTTTACAAAGTTAGCTTTTCTTGTTGCCTGGCAAATCTAAGACCTGTCTCCCACAGAGTCTGCCTGCTTATACAATCAATCTCCAAGCAGGTCTAGCAGATTCACAGAAACTTCTTTCCCGGAGTGTTTGACAGAGAATTGTGTACTATAAAGTTTCCCAGTCCCTTAAGGGGGGACTAGTGTTTACCAAACCGACATGAAATTGCTTTTCCCTCAAACACACTTTAATAATGAAGTAAAGTCAAGATCATTGTAATCAAATACAAAGCAAACAAATTCCCTTGTGCTTGGAAGCAGGTGCTATGCAGGAAACAGCAACAGCTACGTGCAGCTTTGGCTTAGCTTCAAGTTGTTTTCTTGGGACTGTGAACTGAACTATCAGGATGATCTGCTCAGGTGTAAGAAATGGAATTGATTCTCAGATAATTTGCCTTTTTTCAGGCATTTTATTTACATGCTAAAATGCTGTTTGGAAGTAAAGTCTTCCCTTACCTGTTCCCCATATTCCTGGGGATCTCGTGAGAGTGAATGCATCTCTAGGGAATGAGGGTTACTCTGATTCTTGACAGTTAAATTCAGCAATAAAGTAAGATTTAACCTGTCTATTAATGAATTATTACTCTTGCACTGGTAGCACTTGATGTTCAAAGGTCCTTTGAATGCCACTTCCTGACGACAGACTGAAGAAAAACTGAATGTTTCACTTTCCAGTGTTAAACCAGTCCTATGATGCACATTTCACTCTGCCCAGGCAGTAACCATTAAGACTGATTGTGTAAAGTTCTTGTCAACATATAATCTATTGTTATAGCTTGAAAACAGTGTAAACCATGTTTGCATTGGTAAAAACATTACTAACTGTTGAACAGTAACTGACATTGTCAGTAACTAAGATTTGTCTATGGATTTTCTACAATTGCAAAACTTAAATTGTGCTACCCAGGTTGTTGGATTTAACAGAAAATCCTATCCTTAATAAACTAAGTTCTTCTTTCTTAGTTTAATAGTATCTCTTTAAAACATAAAAATCTGAGGAAGAATTTTTTTCTTTGCTGGACATATTGAACAGTGTTATAACTATTCTTCTGACTATTTTCTACTATCCATACCTCAGTATGGTAAAGATGTGTAGTCTAAATATTAGTCTACCATTGCCTTCAAGAACTGTTTCAACACCAAAGATCTGATTCCCCATGTTTTTAGTTTACAGTTTCAAAATCTAATGAGTAGCAAAAATGTAGTGCCTTGTACTTTAGTTGTCTGATAAATCCACAATCTGGCAAGTATAATTTAATTTAAAATACAATTTAATCTGGCTCTGCTAAGACAAACCGTGAATATTCTTATTAGCATCTTGTGTTTCACCCAAGCTGGGGAATATAGTCTTCTTTGCCTGCTTTTGTCAATAGACAGACAGAGAGGGAAAGTTCTACTTTTAGTCTTTTTTCCATTTCTTTGTTCTTCTGTTTTGTTGTCATTCTGTTCCAGCAATCTCCGAAAGGGGTGGATATATTCCTAATGAGAATGAATCAACAATGCTTTTATCTGGTTCACTGGGTCAGGCCAATGAAAAGGTGAAAGGAGGGAGGATAGAACAAAAGAAGTTTCAGATTGAAAGTCTCAAGTGCAAAGACATAATTTAAACAATTTCTTCTACTGGAAAGAATACACTAACTTAATACATAGTAGCAGCACCAATTGGGTATGGAGAGATCATAGTCATACTTCTGCAAGACAACTGTGATATTTTCATATATTCACAGAGTCATTTCAACCACAGACATTTAAAACACAATTGAATGTCACGTCAGTGATTAACTGACTTATAACTGAGTATGTACCACAGGGACTAAATTCTCTGCAAGTGACACCTTCAGTCTCTCTCATGCATGAAAGGAATAAGCTGCATTTTTAAAAGATGTAAATGTATATAGGTTCATGAGTATTTAGAGACACACTTTTATGTGAGTACATATTTTTTAGCATTTCTAGCACTGAATATGTTTTATGCATATGAAAGAAAAAACTGACTGAAAATCAGATAATAAAGTCTTGTATTTCAGTGCTCTCTCATTTTCTCTCTTAGTGGCCACCATGGTTTTAGAAAATCCCTGACTAAAAGCTGTTCAAAAACTCTATTTTCAAGCAGTTATGTACTAATGTTTCCAGTTATATTGTATCCAGCTTTGGCTGGGCAAGAAGGGGAAAAAAGATGGATGGCAACTAACTGAAATCAAGTGTTCTTTCTAATTACATAATGCTAGAAATGAAAATTATTTGTTAGGTTGTGACTTTAAGTCTTCATTTCAGTTCCAATAAGCCTTGCATAAAAATCCTCCTATTCTGAAAGAGATTTGTTATAGCAGTGTAGCAGAATAGTTTATTGAAAGAAATAAGATGCAGAAATCTATGAGGTCTCTGAGTGCGTAAAACATGATTCAACAAATCCCTAATTTCTTCAAGAAATGTATCTCTGGGGAGGACAAGCTCCTAAGGACTCAAAAAGATTTCGCCAGTAGTCACTTCTCCCTCATGTCTCCAGGAAAGCAGGCTTTGTGTCTTTGGGTCTTGTGTTTTTTCAGTACTTTTCTTATGACACCTTAGTGATGAACTTGGTGTGTGTGAAGACTGTCACTGTCATTCTGCAGATGCTCTTTTCGCATTTAGAACAAGCTGGTCTTCATGGAATGATTCCAGAGGCCCAAAATAAGTTTGTTCGAAGTTCAGGTGCCCTGCTCTACTTTTTATGGCTTTGTTGTGGGAAAATAATCTCTGTAGAAATTAGACAGCCTGAAGAGTTTTATTCCTCACAGTACATAGTAACTGGTTTTCATCTGGTAATGCAACTGAGGGACAAATACATAAAGCAAAAGAGAGGCAATCATTCATTAAGGATAGGTTTAGTGGACTCCTGGTTATCCATCATTTTTTTGTTGTGGTTGACTTCTACAGCTCTTGGAATATTAAAAAGACTGTATTAACTCATTTTATTGTACTTTCTTCTCCAGTGAATGAGTCCTACAGACTGAACCTTTACAGTTTAGGTTCTTACCACTGAGAATGACCCCAGGGTTTACCATGTGGCATTTTCCAAGCTGCACACAGTTGTTTGATGCTTGAAGCTGTAGGGGAAAGTCCAGTGAAGCTTCAGAGCTGATTCTTTATCCCACACTGACATTAACAAATGACAACCAATTTTCAGCAGAAAGGTCTAGCACTAACTCTTGGGCTAAGTCTCCACCAAGTTTCAAGTCACTTTCCTGAGTCCACGTTTAACTCCTGGGCAATATAGTACTGCAGAACTCAAGAAGACTGAAAACATCTAAAATATTAGGGGATATCCTGTTTTAAAAACCAAAACCTTACTCCAAGGCTAGCATCAGAAACACCTGCTTTTTTCTCCATGTAACTTGGTGAGCAGAGGGCATGCAGAACATTCACAGCACTGATATACATAAGATATATTCGTAACTCCTCTAGAACCCTTCTGGAAATTCTTCTGGAAAAGTGTTGAAGCCTGTTTGGAGTTGAGACTCGTGGTTTGCCCTGATCTGTGGTTGTTTTTGAATAATGGGTCCAAAATGCTAATTATCACACGAACTAATAATTGCAAGGCATTTTGGTTCACTGTTCTGTCTGGATCCACATCTACAAAAAAAACTAGGCCAAAGGGGGACATGCTCGGTTTCTGAAGGGAACAATGTCAAACTTATTCCTTTTTCGTTTATTTCTGTTGTTCTAAACTGTGAATTTCCCAGAGCTTGTTTATCAGCAGTATAAGATTTTGTATTTTCACTTCTCAGTGCAGTAAGGGAAACTTTAGCCTTTTAAATAGCATCTCAGTTACAGAACTGTGCTTAAAAAACTTGTCTGTTCTTCTAAGAACAATAGAGAACAAAATCAGTGGTGGATGGAGTCAGTAATGTTTCAGTTACCTCTAAAAAAAAATTAGACAGTGTGAAATAAATTTATTTTTCATTTTCTGTGGCTGGTTTATCTAAGGGAAAGATACATTTGCCAGATTTAAAGAAATTTACCTAAAGGCCATAATAATCTAAATCTATAATCATCTCAATAACTAAACACCCCTATATACATCTTCTCAATATTTTTTCTAGTAGAAAATACTAATCCAAGTTCATAGATTTGAATGATATGTGCCCAGAATTAAATCTCTTTTGATATGAAGAATATTTAAAACATCAAGAAAAACTGCTTTTGACATGGAGCTTATTTTGTCTTTCCAAACAACTGTCACTGTGATCAGAGATTATTTTCATAGAATCATGGAATGAATGTGGTTTAAATATAATTTTTTTCCAATCCCACAGCCTTGGGCAGGGACCCCTTCGACTGGACCTGGTTGCCTTATCCAGCCTGGCCTTAAACACTTCCAGGGATGGGACATCCACAAATTCTCTGTACAGCCTGTTCCAATGCCTTGCCACCCTCACAGTAAAGAATCTCTCCCTAATATTTAATCTAAATCTACCCTCTTTCAGTTTAAAGCTATTCCCCCTTGGTCTGCCACTACACACCCTTGTAAATATTCCCTCAGGTCTCTTGTAAAACCCCTCCAGGTACCGGAAGGGGCTCTAAGGTCCCCCTGGAGTCTCCTCCAGGCTGAAGAACCCCAGCTTTCTCAGCCTGTCTCCATAGCAGGGGTGCTTCACCATCAGCTTTGTGGCCTGCTCTGGACTTGCTCCAATGGCTCCATGTCTTTCTTATGCTGGGGACCCCAGAGCTGGGCACAGCTCTGCAGGGGGGGTCTCACCACAGCAGAGCAGAGGGGCAGAATCCCCTCCCTCCCCTGCTGCCCACAGAGCTCTGGGTGCAGCCCAGGACACGTTTGTCTCTCTGGGCTGTGAGTGCCCATGGCTGGATTGTGTTGAGCTTCTCCTCCACCAACACCCCCCAGTCCTTCTCCTCAGGGATGCTCTCAATCTCAGGACCTTGCACTTGTCCTCGTTGAACTTCATGAGCTCCACACGAGTCCACCTCTCCAGCCTGTCCAGGTCCCTCTGGATGGCATCCCTTCCCTCCAGGGCGTTGGCTGTGCCACACTGCCTGGTGTCATCAGCAAACTTGCTGAGGGTGCACAGGTTGGTCATACTCTTTCAACCAGTGTTATCTCAGAAATGTATTTGAAGGACTAAATATGTGCATAGTGGAAATCTAATAAAAATATGGAAGAAAAAGAAGACATTTTTGATAACTCATTGGAGCTGTTTGCCATCACATTTTTATTTTTGCCAAAAGCAATTTGTAAAGAAGCAGTTGAATTTAAATATATCTATTCCAGGAGGTAAATTTTCAACACTTTGTGAATGCTTTTTCAGCTTGGTAAGGAAAATACATATTTTGAATATGAACCCTATTCAGTGTGAGCTGTAGTCTGAATAACTGTGAACATTTCAAAATGAATCAATTCCAATTCTGTTGCTTCCCTTTCCTCATTAAAGTCTTTACGTCTTGCTTCAGAACAAGACAGATATTTTGGCAAGTTTAAAAAAAGGAAGCCAGTGCATGAAAAAGAATATTTTTGTTCTTGTTAAAATTGTCTTGCTAAGTAAATATTGATCAGATGCTGCAAAGCCCTGTGGCTGATTCATTCCATTTGAGGAGGAGGGAGGAGGGAAGAACTGCCTCAGGCTACGGTAACTTATGAAACTATGATGAGCAAAATAGACATGTACTGTACTTTCAGCTGGGATGCTGGTACAAAAAAGAGGAGTTTTGAGCAAAGTTCTTTGAACCTATTAAATTCTCTCTCCCTCTTGCAGGGTTATTGATTAGGCCCACTCCAGCCTGCAGGGGAAAAAGCAGCTCCTCGGGCAGATCTGCTGACATTATTGGCTCTGTAAGAGACAAAGATTCTCAGTGGTTATGGTGGGAGGGCTGCGCAAGACCTGAGTGCCTTGTTTTGTCTTCTTAGTTCTCTTACTCCACGTTTTAAAAGTATTTAAAAGCTTATCAAATCTCTTCTCATACCACATAGAGCTTTACCACATCGAATGGCTGGTTTCCAATAGGAGCTCTGAGCTGTGCCAGGCTGCGGTTGCTACCAGAGGCTTAGAGAAAAGGGTGGTTAAATCACTGTTCTCCCCTAATCAGAGCTGAGGTCTGCCCTTTTCCTCAGAGCCAGGGAAGGGGGATGGCTCAGGGATCACTGGGACAGAGGGAAGAAGCAGCCTTGTAATCCCCAGCTCTTGGAGAGGTTCGTGGTGAGGCTAACCCTCAGGGCAGGAATGGAGAGGAAGTTGGGCTCTGTGTACCTGCAATGTTTCCTCAGGTTAATCTCAAGAGATTTCCTGTGATACTGTCAGATAGGAGGCATGTGAAAATTAGTGTGTAAAAGAGTAATTGTTTTCAGGCCTACTTATTCATCCCCCCCCATCTTAGTGTAAGCACTTACAATCACAATTCCCTGTATGCTATGAAATTTAGGCCAAAATATTTTGCTGTTTCTACGTCCATTTAATTGTCTGCTTCCATGCCACTTTTTCCATGCCTCTGTTTGTAATTTTGGACCCACAGCTTTTGTAAAGGACAGAATTCTCAACTGCTGAAGTTAGTACTGCACACTGTGATACCTCCCTGAGGTTTTTCTGCTCAAGGTTAAGCATAGATTCTCTGTAGGTGGCCTCCAAATATCTTGGAAAGTTTTCAAGTTCATCAGCAAAGTCTGAGGTTTGTATTTCTAAGTCAGGAGTATGTTCATCACTCATAGGCTTTGGAGAAAATTGGAACTGCTAAGTGCTAAAACAAGAATATTTCCTCCATCTCTTCCAAATAGATGTGGTTAAATTCAGAAGCTGATTATGTACAATACAGTGCAAAACTAATCTACAGCTTAATATTGAGTTACAGACAAGCAAATCAGCTTTGCTTAAACACAACAGCACAAGTTTCGGGCTGTTATGTCTAACAAGAAATTAAAGGTTTTAACTTTTTTTGTTGTATTTCAGTATCTTTGTATCTTTTTCCTTTTTTGTTTTTATTCTTACTGGTGCACTTTTTACAAAATAAGGCATTCACTTATGTCTTTGAACAAGCATGTAATATTCAGAATCTGGGTTTTTTTACTCCAATATTATCTTTGAACATGCTAGGGATAAGCTGGGTCTTATTACATACAAACTACTGTTACCTATGAAAATATTTCAATTTTTCTTCCAGTCATGCCTTGGAAAAGAAAGTCTAATAAGAAAATAGGGAATTGTCACCTTCCAATCATAGCTTTTTTTTGAGACGTACTTCCCTTTTTGCCTTTGAAATTCCAGTGCAGTCTTGAAAATCAGCAGCAGTGGCCCAGTGCTACCTCTCATTTTCTCTGGGCTCCATTTGGCTGCTGACTGTGCATTCTCTTTTTAGCCAATCAACTCTAAATTTTAAGAGAAGATTATTTGACTTTCCTATAACACATTCCAAGTTTGCATGTATTTGGCATTTCCAAGATGTGGGGGTTTTCTCTACTCTTACTTCAGTTTTCAGAAATGTACATCATTATTACTCACTGTTTTCTGAGAAACACAGCTGGAGACAGCTGTCTTCCTTGGATTTGATAATGATTTTTCATTGTATTTCATAGTTCTTTACTGACAATTACAAATCAATTGTCTACATGGAAAAAAGTAACAAAACCAAATATGTTTTCCAGGAATTTCATCTGTCTGTAATCTTCATGCTAAGCTAATTTTATTTCAAAAGAAAAATTCTTCCAATTGGGTTACTGTGTTTCATAAATCCTATGATCAATATCTAATAAATAAATAATGACACAGCATCAGATTAGCTCCAAAGCAGGATTAGTTCCAGGATTAGTATTAGGAGTAATGTCTGCAGTAACTAATCACTTGTAATTGAACTTGGAACTCATGGAAACTGTAAAGTCCTAGACACCAGATTTGTGACAGTCTAAACATGAGACCTGAATAACCCACAGGAATCAATAAAAGCTATTGTCAAGAAAGATGTGGAAGAGAGACCAAACACTGGATACCACACAAAACATTAACAGCTTCTTCAGAAATTCCTCCAACACAGAAACATTAAGCTTATTTTGACAGTACTACAAACATTTTCCATTAATTACAAGTTTTAGAGACATTTGAATTTTGATGTGGGTTTGGGCCATCACACCTCCCTCAGGCTGCTTCTGTTGAAGAAATGTAGGATCTTCTTTGGAAAAACATCCAGATTAAATAGTCAAGGTACTTTCCTTTTTCGTTTGTAATTACCAGAAATTAATATATTCTTAAATATCAAATCTGTTCTTCCCCAATAAGAATTTAAAAAATGCAGGATATTTATAACTTTTCCAATCAAGTTTTAAATTTCCTCTGACTAAAGCCCTGAAAGTGATTATCTTTTGTTTCACTGCATTAGCTTGCTTCTGTTAAAGAAGCATTTTATGGGTGCCCTTGAACCAACAGGCAGTAACATCACTCTTCCTGACTGCATGGTAATAGTAGAGCTCCCTGGCTTCTTTATTTTAAACACCATTTAGACAGCACAATATACAACTTGCTTTCAGCTATTATCTGATATGGAACACATACAGTAATCCCCAAGGCTGGCATCCATGTACATTTTTTATCACTTTGAGACTCAGCATATCAGTGTTTTCTGATTGCCTTATTTTTAAGCTAAATTCAGCAAGAAATGTTCCCTGAAGATCTAAATTGTGCAGGAAGGTATTGCTTTGTTATGACAACCAGGCATCTCTTCTCACCCACCTGATCCTGTCTCATTTCACATTATTGCTTTTTTCTGCCTATACTTCTTTCTTTTGAAATATATAGTAAAGTTTAATATCCACTATAAAAAAATCTTTATTTCTGTTTCCATTTCTCCACGCTCTGTGCACTGCACACACCAGCCCCTTTCTATCATCTACAAACACAACAAAAAATGATTCTCTCGTAAATGTAAAAATTATTGTCTCATGTGGAATGGGGTTCAGCTCTGGGTCCAAGAGTGCCCATCCTGGGAGTGTCAGAGTCACCTGCCCACCCGGGCATTCTCAGCCCAGCGCTGCTGATCCCTGCAGCAGAAAACACTGGGCCTATGACTCATGATCACGAGGGTCCTCACCACCCACCTTTCCAATTTTTCATAAATTTAGGAGGATCAAGTTGGTTTGGACCCATAATTTGCAAACTGGGTTTGCAGCCACAGGATTCAGTGTTGTTTCTAAGCTTTGGGGAGGGTTTAATGCTTGTTAATTGTGTGATGCTTCTCAAAGCAACCATAGGTACCTGGGAGCTGGACAGTGTGAAAATGTTGATGCAAATCTGCTGAGTTTCACATCTTAAAATCACTATAACTGAAAGAGAAATCCAGAGATTAATATTTTCCTTTCTTCAGAAAAAGATATCCTTAAGGCTATGCAGTGAACTGAACAAACTTATCATTACTATGTACTGAGCCATGATATAACAAGAATATCCTTAAGCTTAGAGAAATAGTTCTAGAAATGCATCACTAGATATTATATTAGAAAGCACACATTATAATATTCATTACAGTAGTAGAATGTGAACTGCATGTTATTGTAAAAGAAAATCCAATTTGCTGCCTACTGCCTTCAATTTGGTTTTGACAAGTACTCAATCTTCTGCTATATTTTGCTTTCTACATTTATCTTCCTGGGCATGTTCTGTAATGTCTGCTTAGGGCAAAAGCAATAATCTTTTCATTTAATTTAGTGAAAAACTCATGTATTCACTATGCTTACTAGGTACAACAATATGAAAACAAATCCCAGTTGCTAAAGATCCATTTGACAATATGAAATGGATTCTGACTTTTTAATTTAGGCATAAAACTGCAGAGGGCATATAGGGGATGCAGATTTAAGCAGCTGTACCCTTTATTTATGAGTGATTGTAAGAGGGTGATCTGCAAAAGCCCATACTATTTTATCAGTGATGGATGAACTTAAGAGGATGTAAAAATAATTTTATTTGACCCTTGCAGAAAAAGGCAGGAAAGTGTCAAACTTATTTGGCTTTTTGAAAAATCTGAGAACTTGAGTTTATTCCACTTTCAGCAATGAGTATTTCCTCAAAGTGGAGCATATTTTTAATTACATTGAAGTTGGCTACTTTTTAATTTAGCTTACTGCATACCATGGGAAAGAGAGAGGGTAGAATTTCAGTAGAAATTCAACCAAATCTGAGTACTTCTGCTGAACTGTCCTTGAAGTGATAATGTCCTTGAAGTGTGATCAGAGGGAAACTAGTCTTGAATTTTTTAGATGTGAGGTTTGGTTTGCTTTATGTTCTTTCTAAATAATCACCTGAATTTGTGCAAAAATGTCAAAAGAAAATGTTTTATCTTGCTCAAAGTAATTTGAAGTGTGGCAAAAATGCATCCCTAATTTTCTTATTAGTTTTTTCTCAGAAGCAAGTGTGATTTTGTTGGATAAGCTCCTCAGTTTGCCTAACCAATAAACGCCTCCAGTGCTTTACTTGCCAAGTTGCATGTCTCAGATTTTGGAAAATAAAGTTTGTAGAAATTTTTGCTCTGAAGCTCACAGAATTGGGTAATTACCACACTGACCTAGAAAGCCAAATTCCTCCACTTGCTTTCAGAAATAAACAAAGAAATATAAGGATATTAAAGGTTGCCCTTTATAGTGCTGTTAAACCAGATATCTTATCCCTTCAAACAGCATGCAGCAGCATCTTTCCTGTTCCCTCATTTATAATGAGGAATAGCGGGAGGAAGCCACAATTGGATTCATTATTTTTTCCAGGAATAAGCATCAGGCTGAATGCTAGGAGTTATACCATGGCCTTATGTATTAGGAACTGCTTCCAATGATGGCTGAAAAATGACAATTATTTCTTATCTCCTCAAACTTGAAGGAGGCAAGATAGCCTCAAGCAAAAACAACCACAGTCACATGGTCTGTGGAGCTGTTTTTGTGGAATCAAGCACTGCCAGAGCAAATTTGATACTTCTCAGACCTCTGAGTTTGCATTTTCAGTTGGCCAAGTATATCTTTAAAGTTCAGTAGAGTTCTGTTCCACAGCCAGAAATGTATTTCATTCTTCAGAACCAAATACTGCAGGCTCTGGCTCAGTAAAATTCCCGCTGACTTCAAATATAATTTTCCTGAGCTGGCCTGTAGGATTTGACCATCTGGAAGCTGGTCTGCAACATATCAGACTGTTGATTTACTTGATACAAATGTCTGATCTATCTTATGCACTTGTGAGCAACTCAGTGTTTCTCACCAAGACATCCAGTCCCTATGGATATGGGTGTGATTTTGGAAACTGTGGTGCCACATATGCTCTAGAGCTCAGCTCTCAGTCAGTACATTTGCAACCAATTGCAAGTATTTCTGCATGACCCAAAGATGGCTGAAACTTAGCCAGCAACTACAGAACTGTGATTCTGCAAATTCCACCAACTTGCTACGTCATCTCGAGTTTCACGGGACTCTGTTTTGGCATGAAATTTTCTTCAGACTCTCCACATTTAATTTTTTTCTATGTCCAAAGCTACCTCAGTTGTGACACAGCTGAATATCTTGTGACTGAGCCTGATTTGGATTATCCAGAAAAAAACCAAACCACGTTTTATGTCATTTAAAACACTGAGAGGCTCAAAATTTAGGAAGTCTTTCAGAGCAGATTTGCAGACTTAGGTACTGTATGATCACTGAGAATATTGATAAGACCAACCAATAACCTGGGGACAAATCCCCCAAACTCTCAGTGATGCCTTCTCTCCCTCTTCCCTTCCCACATATCCTTACATGAAAGCTTCCTTGGATGTGCTGCTTTGGGTGACTTTCTCACCTGATCCCAGTGCTACTGATGCCCCTGTGTGAAAAGCAGTCAAGAGAAAGGGTGCCAGGACCAAGAACATTCATCAGTGCCTTTGTATCTGTGCCTCTCCAAGTTACAGGCTGAGGAAGGCATTTTTGTATCCCTCTGGTCTGAGGAGAGTGTAAAAGTTCAGACTTCTGCATGTTCCGAACGTGCTGTGATATTGTTGCTCTGAAAGAGCACAACTCCTTCCACAGCTTTATGGTTTTAAGTTTGCTGCTCCACTTTGAAGTCTAAATGATTTCATTTTGCTAGAAATTATTCAATCTATTTTTGCATAAAGCTCTTAATCCTTAGCCAATCTGGAAATGCGCAAGAACTTCAAAACACACTCCTTGGTGATTTAGCCTTGTATGTCTTCAATCTTCATCAGCCTGTTAACAATCCTCCACTCATCTGTTGACTTCCTTCTCTCTTTGCTGTAAGCTTTTGCCACAGAGAGACTCTCACAGTAATCAGGAAGTTTCATATACTGCAATTGTGCCAGATAATTAAATAAGAACTCTATTTCAAATCAATTTAAATCCATATGACTTTCAGAAATGACAGTTGCTGCAGTGTAAAACCAGTGAATAAAACCCTTTTGAATACTTAAATCAATCCCAACTTTGTTTCATCTTAATCTTCAGAAGGCAATTCCTGCAAATGTCAATACTGCCCTAATAGATTGGGTGTTGATATCTCTGTATATGTTAGCTCCAGAACTGCACTTGGATCAGGTCAATTAAATAACTGTAATTGTTGCTTTTCTACACATCACAGATAGAAGCAGGTGCTTTAGCTAAGACATGTTTTTCAGCAGTGCTTAAGTATTGCTATTGACATAACCGGATTCCTCATATTTACTGGGTATTATACATACACTGCAGCTACTATAGGTTGATCAGCTAACAGCCAATAATGCTGTATGGCTATAAAGAATGGATATTTTTGTATGGTTGGGGAGATGTTTTTGATGGGGTTTTTAAATTGTTTTATTTTCTTTAGGATGAGGGCCTAATTTCAGATGAAAGATCCGGTGCTGCACAAATTCACAGGCAGAAGTAATCCTTTTCCCCTAATCAAAGTCAGTGAGTGGAAAGAAATAATACAACAACAGGTTACAGGGAAAATCACTGGCATAAGAGAAACCATCTCTACTGAGTCCCATCCAAGTAGCCCTTTGCAGTGGAGCATCTGCAATAGACTAAATTGCTTTGTACCTTTTTTATATCTGAGTGTCTGCTGTTATCAGTCTATGAACACCAAATATACATTTCATTTCACATATTCACAGCAATGTTTGCATTAAAATAACAGCTAACATATGTTCCCAAATCATATTTGTTTAACTACTCCTAGTCCTCTGAAATCCTGACTATAAAACCAACTGTCACAAAATTTTCTGTCTTTATCTGTGTCTGGTGATAATGGTCATCTTATCCATCCCGGTAGGTTTGGTATCAGTAATAAAGCAGAAAAAACAGGAGTTAGCAGAGGCCATTGCTGTATGTAGCCAACTACTTGTCTGGCTTCGAGGGCTTGGATGATTTGCAGTTATTGAACAATAACAATCCAAATTACTAAAATTAGTAGAAAGTATTTGTACCTTGTTCAAAACCTGCAGCTGGCAGAGGCAGTTAATTAGTCTGGAGTTTACAGGCAAAGCACTAGTAATGTCCTGACTGAAGCAATTAGCTGGGCCTGTAATATCCTTTTAGGAGGACTCATACTTCTTAAATCTAAATTTTCATTTCCAGATAGAATCATAATGTGCCTGTGCTTTTAGTGAGAATTGAACATGTCACAAATTGCATTGCTTCCCGGGTAAAATGATCATTACAGTGGGGATTGGAACAACAGCTGTCTAAAGGCTTGTTCAGAATGTCTGGTGGGGTCAGAAGATCTTCCTGCTCAAACTGCTGCTGCTGAGTTAGCACAGTGCTGCAGGAGGACTTTATTAGAAAAATTGACAAAACAAGATTCACTGATGGTACAAAAGTGTCCAGAGAAATGAATCCAACATGACTAACTCAGGTCAAATAGGCAAAAGAGCCAACAGTAAAAGCAGAGGAATGCAAGAAGGCAAAGAAAGGTAATTTGGCTGTGTCGTGGTATCTTTAATACGAAAGGAGACACACAACAATGGAAAAAATATCAGGAGTCTCTCAAAGGCCATCAAAGCCCTCTAAGCTAAAAATCAGCCAGGATAAAATACTGCGTGCATTGATGTTTACTAGGGGTGAAGAAAGGAAGAGATTCTACAAATAAATTAGGTGAAAATGAGAACAAGGTAATTAGTCAGGCTCTCAATTAATCAGAGAGTAAAACAGGAAATGCAAGGGAGAAAGTATTCTAAGCCCTCTTCTTCTGTCTTTGCAAAAAGGTCAACAATAACCAGATACTTATGAGCCTAATAAGGCCATAAGAAACAGCCAAAATGGATTTAGCAAGAACTAATAGTATCAAACTGATTCGATTTTCCTCTCTGGCGGAAAGCTCAGGCTCTAAGGAGAAGCAGTCAATGTGCTGTACTGGAAATTTGGATAAAGCTTGGAATCCCATTCCCTGACATGTTCATGAGCAATTGATGGAAATACAGGCAGGAGAAAATGCTCTCAAGGTGTAGTGGAACAGTCAATTTTGGAAACTATAATTGAACATCAATTGCTTATACGTCTTTCAAGTTTCTGGAAAGGTCTTTTCATTTTAACATATTTCCCCTTTGCCTTTCTCCCCTTCTCTTTTTCTTTTTTCTTTTGCCAGAGAATTAAATAAGATTTAAAAATTGTGATTTAGGAATTGCTTTCTTTACATTTATTTTCTTTGCCTGTAAGCAAAATTTTCCTAAGGTTTGAGATGCTCAGCACAGTGACTGAAAATGCACAGAAAGTTCATGTTCTCTTTTTTCAATATAAAGGGAGAGAATAAGAAAACCAGGGTTTCCCTACGTAAGTTTATGAGATCTTAGGGTTGTGAGTTTGGGTGGGCTTTTTTAAAGTATATTAAATTCATTAAATTTATTACTCTCCTGTTAAAAAATATTATGCAAACAATTTTGTTTATTTTTTCCTACAGGGTTCTAGTAAACAGATTAGAGGAGGTCAGATAAGTGAGTAAAGTAAGTTGACGTTGATTTGTTATTTCAACAAAATGGGCTGAAGGGAAGTTGACGCACAGCTCAGAGTAGCAGGAGGGCTCGTACTAATCTACATGTCACTCAGGAAAGAAAGTTCTCATGCAGAAATTTTCCCATTACATGATTTGTGTTAGTATTCCTGTCAACACCCATAACTGCTTAATAACAAAGATTAACATGCCTATGGCCACAAATAAGCTTTTCATTTTCTTATTTTTGAGCTTCTCATATCCTTGATTAATAATTTGTCAGAAGGCTTGAATTCTAGACTCAGAATGCTAAATACATTAGTAATTAGAGCTCTGCAAAATAACATTGTAAACAGAATAGCCAATTAGCTTTCAGATATGCTCTAAAATACAAAGACTCTCTGAAAGAGGAGGGAAAAAAGAGATGCCGGACAGAGGGAAAAGGAAATGTCTGTGCCCAGAGATTAAATTTTGAGTCAAAATAATAAATTCTCCAAATAAGTTGTTAAAAATTTTTGTTTATCAAACAGTTTTAAATCTTTTCAGGAAAAAAAAAAAAGCAAGCACTTAACAGGGCCAGTCTTACTGCGATGTTTTTCACTTATAACTGAAAATTATGCTAAGTTTGGATAATCACTCTTGCTTTTATTTTCCTTTATTTTGGTTGGTCATTTTTTTGTGTACATGGGAACACATTCAGCTGTTCTCTTTTTTTTTAGCGGGGTGGGTATGTGTTAGTTGCTTCACAGTCATCATTTGATCTATTACAGCTCCCATGACCACAGGACATGACAGAGGAACCCTGCTGATACATTGATACATTAACGTCTGCATCTGGTGCTTCTCTAATTTAGATGTGAACTCTCAGCCCAGTTGTACACCAGTTAAGAAAAAACCCAGTAGCTATTATATAAAAATAGAACAGACAACCAGTATGACTGAGTGTCTTTGGGACTCAGCTAAAGAAACATTTCAGCTGCTCCTGGCTCTATTGCTTTTTTCCCTTTGTCCTGTTGGTGAGGTATTCAGTGAATTTTTTACTTGGTTCATTTTCAAATTAAAGAAAACACAGCTGATGTTGGTCAGTACTTTTCTGAACAGTCACCAGATTCAGGTTAGACTTGGACATTTTTTTTAACTCCCTTGGCTGCAGAAAAGATGGGTGCTGGTTCAGATCCACACAGTGAACACGTTTGCTTGGGCTTCTGGAGAGAGCTAAAACATGTCTTTCCCTGATATTTGCAGAAGATCCTGCAGTGCTGATTATTCTCCCAGTCTCTGGGAAAGCAGCCGCGATGTGCCAGCACACTGTGAATTTCAGAGATGGTGTGGAGAGCCCTCCCTCCTGCTGAGAGCCTCTGTAAAAATAACTCGACCTCAGGGAATTTACCCAGCAGGCCTTGGGGAAAATGAGCAGAGTCGCCAATTATTAACATGATGATGTCAAGTGTACCATGGTACATCAATGTAGTTGCTATTGCTGCAATCAAGGCAAGACAGCAAGGAAAATTAGGAGAAAAAACTGCTTTTCCATCTTCTGCAGCCTTACTATCCACACTAGAAAAGCAAAAACAAACAAACAAAAACCAGTTAATGATATCCTTGCAGTGTCACATAACTTAAATGCTGATGCTTCTCTCAAAGGTTTGATCCTTGTATAGAGTGTAAGAAGCAAAAATCTACAGTTTCTGCAGCTCAAATTACCTAATTCTACTGTTCTCACACCTTTATAAGAGCCAAAATTGATTTTATATGGTGGTGCATTATAAGAATATTTAATATGCAGCATTACAAAAAGATATAAATTATTTTCTGTGAACTTTAGTAACAGTCTTCACATTAGTATTGTCATATGCATGCACTCGTAATGCTCTGACTCACAGTGCAGTACTTGTGCAATATCAACATGATTGAATGCTGCCTTTACCAGTAAATGGGAGAGATTAGGGAGTTACTGGAAGAAGTCATGACAAGTTTAGAGACTGACTTCCAACAGGATTTTGAAATGGAAGTTCTTAATAGATCATTCTGTATTTAAGTGCAAACACTTTTGCACACATGTTTGTGTGGCCACACGTGTGTCTGCTTAAGGACATGCTCTAGGTTGTCTGACGACCGGAATTCTGTTTGCTCTGGCTGACCTGTTTGGGTAACAAAGAAAGGTATTTCAAGAGTGCTCGGAATTCTAAGATGCAAGAAATACTGATCCAGACTACAGTGTAATGCACAAGTAAAAGAAGCAGCCCTATTTCTCTGAAGGATTTTTCATGTACGTCTGTGTGTCTACAATTCTTGAAACTGTTGCCTAATTACAGATGTATTTAACAGAGGAGAATTTGCCTCAGTATCCTGAGTTAACCTCAGCAGCTTTAGAGCAGCTGATGAGTTAAAGAAGAGAGGCCCTCTCTGTGCCTTCCCTGGGGGAGCAGTTGAATATTAACATCAGTTCTTACCAGATATCAGAAAGGAAGAGAACGTTTTTAAAAATGCCCCCACTGCAGGAGAGGCCTCAGTCAGAGCCAGCACTCAAAGCATTTAATCATGGAACACATCTGGAAGAAACCAGGCTGGGAAAGGGACTTGGTTTAATTTATTTTGGATGTTGGATGTTGGTTTGATTTCTGCTTGTGTCTTCATGTAAATCAGTTTAGTTTCTGTGCTATAAATGCCAGAAGGTCAGATGTGCACTTGTTCATTGCCTTCGCAAAACTGTGTATTTTGAATGGACATAAAACATCAATTTTTGTTTCTTTGTTTTTTCCCCTGTGGCAAATTATTGTAAGGAATTGCTCAAAAAGAAAAAGAAAGCAGGAAAAGTATATATTTTGCCAGAGTTTAGAAGTAGAGAGGCATGCCCAGTTAGTTATGGATAGAGTTTACTATGAGGTCAGTAGCAGGGAAAAGTATTCTACGTGCTCAATTATGCTTTAATTTATAGAGAACGTTCTTGCAGCAGTTGTGTGAATAGGTGTACATTCTCTCAGAAGAAAGAAGAGCAGTAAAACTGAGAATATCAAAACCTGATGACTGGCCACATTATTTGTAGGAATCGCTTGTTGTACGTCCAGTTCTGGACATCTAGTGTGGAAGATGTCCAGATGTTCACTTGAGGATCACCCCTTCAAAGTGATTTTAGTGGACAGTAGGTGGTGCTTGGTAACTATTACAGAGTCCATTTGACCAGTGTCTATATAAATAGATACGTCCACCAGGTAATCACTATTTTTAGATGAAATTCAAACGTTGAAAAAGCATTTGCATCCATCTAATTCTTGACTAGTTGAGGTGCTTAGACCAGATAGAGAAGATTTGTTGGGAAAGTCAGGGCTACTTCCAAGATTTTTTCTGTGATAGGCTTCATATCAAGAGAGAGGGACTATTGCATGTCTGGATGTGGCACACAGGACAGTAGCTACTGAGCTGCTTAGAAGAGTGCATGTTGAGTTGAGGTGCTCCAAAACTAATGTATGCTGAGACTTCTATACCCACCTGCCAAATCATTATAAATATACCTTGAATTTCATGAATTTCAATAAACGGATTTGCAAAGTCCTGCATTCACAGCCGCAGAGACTAAGCAGAGATTGTTTTCTCTGAAAGATTAGTATGAGGAAGGTTTGAAGTTACTTTTGTATCTTTAAGGCCTGATTTAGCTCTGAAAATAATCTGTATTTGAAACACTGTGTTATACCAGGCCACTGACTTCTGCATTCCTTGAGTTATCTCTCAGCTTTCAAAGCTGCTATCCCATTCCCATCTCGTCTGGCTGAAATGTCAGCAGCTCCATTTTTTGTCTCATTCCTAGCTTCTAGCAAAGGATTTGAAGTTCACACTAAGTATATTTTATATTCATAACCTTACTCAGCTTTAGGGTGTATGACCTGACATCACATAAAACACCTTTATATCTTTACATCTCGTGGGGTTGTGTCATTTTGTTCTCATATTAAGAGTTTTGAGCTTCAGCCATGTGTGAGCTCCAGCAGACCCTGCAGAGGTGGATGGACCTTTGAGATGTTGCTGCCCTGGCTTTGCCTCAGACTCTGACCAGGACTAACCACAGTCACAGGCCTTGACTCCAGAACTCAAGTCGTTTTCAGGCTGACACCACTAGAGATATGAAGAAGAGCTAAACATTGGTCTTTTGAAAGTTGAAAAGCCAGGGGAAAAAAATCTGTATTTCAAAATATTCCACATTATGTCGACATTACAAAAAAATAGGAAATTAAATAGAAAAAAAGTTTTTAAAAAATATATTCATGAAGATGATGATTCATTTAGAAACTGAAGAACTTCATCAAGTAGATATTTTCAGAATTTTTAGGTGCATTTTTGAAATGTTTTGTCACTGCTTTTGTCATCCATTTAAAGAGTTACTGCAGCATTTTTTTGGAAACAAGGATTTGTGTTAAACGCAAAAAAAGAGATGTCAACTGGTATACATACGATTTTACTCAAGTCAAAACTTGCTTATATTTTAATTCCTAAGGAGCATTAGAAGTACTTGTATATGCAGGCACACAAGCACACATTGTGTGTTATACTGGCAAGTTATCATTTATTTATTTAAAATCAGATGTGCCCAATGAACATCCAGTAACATTGCAGCTGCAGGATACATTTATAGGGCTAAAAGTGAGCATTCATTTAAAATATAGGATTAAATCCGGTTCATTACAGTCAGGCAACATAAGTATTTGCTTCAAGGGGACTGCTCATTTGAATAAGAACATTATCCATAATCAGCAAGTCCTTTCAAAGCTTGGATCAATGCCAGGCTAAAAGTCCTCCTTTCTTATCTCTTGGAGCCAAAGGAAGAAATGAGAAAAGAGGAAAGAATTACAATAGATGTTCTTATCTGCTGGTTTAATCAAGTAAGCACTTATCATTCCATTTCGTTCATTCGAGAAGAAAAACCTCACTTTTTTGAGTCTTCTGACCTTGTAAGTTAGACAGGCTGGCCTGTTGTATGACAGGCTCAAAAGATAACCTTCTCCTTTCCTTTCCCAAGGAACCGGACACATGTTCCTGCAAAGGGAAAAGAGAGAGATTCAGGGTTGGATTTACTTTAGGAAAGAGGGCAAACGGGTGGGAAATGAACTGACTGGGCTGACAAAGAAGGAAATCTGTTATTCCATTTTACTGCATTTCTAGTTCATGGCATGCTATGGAAGAGCATCAGTGGTACCCATGAGAGAACATTGTGATCGTTCAAGGGATGTGCTTCACAGACCTTTTTTTAGCCTCAGAGTACATGCAAATGGGAGGAGAAGCAGAACCTTTCCAATCTTTTCTGACCCTTTACCAATCTTCCTTGACCTCCTCAGAGTTTTCACCTTTTGCATAGGGAAAAGTTGCATCTAAAAATGCGTCCAAAATGAACTTTATAAATTTAATATGCAGGAGTTATATATATGTGTGTGTGAGTGTATACACATATATATATACACATATATGTTTTTAACAGAAAATTAATGTGCCCTGGAGGCTGTGTAGAGCACTGCTCGTGGTAGGGAAGCTGTAACACCTTGAAGAGCACTCATATCCCGACACTTCCAGTTGCTAAACCTATATTGTCTGGTTATTTGGGAGGGAATACTTTATAGAGAATTGTAACGAAAATTTTTAAAATAAATCCTTTTCTTTGTCCTTTAAGCTGCACAGAAATAACAAACTACATTTTGACCTTATCTATCTATGTTCATTTTGTTTTACTCTTCTGTGTAATTGAGGTGGTAACCTCAGCCCTAAATACCCCATGCATTTCCATCTTTTCAATTTCCTCTCCCTTTTTCCATACCTCAGTTACTGAAGGGTTTTGTGGCACAGTGTAATTTTAATTCCACTCTGCTTTGAATGACCTCAGAGCTCAAATAGCTGTTCAACTTTATAGCGTTTTCCTTGCTGCAAATAAATGCTACATGGAAAGCTCCCTGCATGATTCAACATTATAGAAATAAAAATGTTTAGATCACAAAGTAGTTTTCAAGGATTTAGTGAACTAGTTGGCAGTTTTGTTCCTGGGAAGCACAAGTGAAGGGGCAGGAAAGGAGATCTGTACCAAGTGAGAGGATGATAGAAGTATTGGAAAGAAAGTGAAGCTTGGAACCTCTCCACTGTTGATACAATAGAGAAAAAAAAAATGGTAGCAAATTCTGCTTTAGCTACCAAAATATTTGTTTAAAATATGGCCTAGAGAAACAAGTAGTTTTTAAGACCTACATCTGATCAAAGATGAAGTAGGTACATTTTTTACTATTTTGCACTAAAAATTTCCTCCCTGAACTACTCCCCAAATCATTTCGTCTAACAGGTGCATCACTTTCAAGCTTTAGAGTCTACTGTAATCGTTGAGTCTGTCTTTTATTATATTACGCATTAAGTATTTCTGGTATCAATGTTACATCATCTACCTAGAAGTTGAGAGTTAAAAATTTGAAGTTCTGAAAGTCTATTCCTTTTGATAAAATACTCCAAAAATTTTTATTTCTTTAAGTGAAGGGGGTGTAGCATTTTCTAGATGGAGCTCCAACTTCCAAATTTTCTCTATTTTTTATACGTTTTCAGATCTCAATCTCTCTCTGTAAGAAATTAACCAAATTACCATAAAAATAGGTTATGATAATTGAATTTCTTTTAGGTTCCCCATGCTGTGTCACCCCTTCATTCTCCTCTCCCTCCCCAGATAATCCTATATTTTATGAAATGTGTATTTAGACTTAGATTAGATGAACCTCACTGGTCCATTTTCCAAAATACCTGAACAGAAAATAAGGCCAAAATAGACATACAGCTGTAGAGGAAATTTGAAAACTATCACAGCAAATCAGTTTGCTGGAAAAAGAGTTTCCTGCCTTCACTTGTATCCATTTTTAAACGGCAGCAAAAATACAGACATCAATTGATTTTATTGGTTGCAAACAAAAATGGTGGGGTTTGTTTTCACCATGTCATAATGAATTCACTTTGCTCTGGTTTGTATTCATGAGAACAGGACTGTATGGAATTTGACATTGTGCTTGTTTTGTTGAATTGGAAGCACTGCTGTTCATCTGAGAACACCTTGAAATGGAACCCAGCTCACAGCTTGAACATTAAGCCTGAAGCAATCAGGCTAGAATTATATTTACAGAATTAAAACATTTGAGGAGAAAAAAAAAAAAATATTATTTTATGGTGTTTTCTTGAGTTCCAGTTCTATTTCTCACATTGTTTTATAAATTTCCGTGAAATTCTTATGCCAGAAGGCTGTTGAACACAGACTCTCAAAAGCATTGCATTCTACTAATATTGGAATTTCTTTCAAGTTGTTTTTAGAAAATCCAGTCCTCTCTACCCATAACTTAATGGAAAAGAACAAAGCAAAACCAATTCACATGTATTAATTCTGTCTCTCAGAACAAGTTTTAGAAGTTGACTTGTGAAAACCTGTAACCTTTCCCCTCTTTTAAATGCTATTTCTTGCAGACTAAGTTAATTTGGATTTTTAGCCTGAAAAGTTCTTTCCGTGGCTGAATGAAAAAGCAGTTTTGGAGAAATTGGATATAAGTCATTGTTTCACACCAGGTGGTTCTCTTTCTCATTTTCCGTTGCTGGTGCTGAGGTTTGGGTCCTATTTTTTCTTTTTCTTTTCCTTACAAAGTTTCTCAAGGTTTTTTCATGACTTTGAGGTCAGAGCTTTGGTTAATGTTGGGAAAAGCATGGAAATGTGTTGCTGCAAATGATATTATGGGTAAACAAGTGGTGTTTCTGTTAGCACTTATTGACAGCTGGTGTGGCAATGTTTTTTATTCATATTTTCTAGAAAATTCCATCTCGAAATATTTTTTTTCTACTGCTTGAAACTGTTTCAAGTTTATTGCTTGAATATTTTCTGACCTCTGTCCTTGGAGCAATTCCATTTTGAGCATCTCCTACATATCACACAGTTTAGAAGCCAGCTGATGAAATTTCCTGGAATTTTTTCAGTCCAACTGCTTCAGCTGGTACTATTCAAAGACATGGGCTTTAATGTTCTTTTTGGATTCCTAGCAAACTGACTCAGATTTTTGTGAATNGGGGGAGGGAGGGTGTATCAGTCCTTGCTGTATGAAATTTCACAGAGCTAGAACTTGGTATTTTAAATTCAGTTTATACAAATTATATTATTTAATACCTTTCTGTCCTTATTTCCTGGCCAACACTTTACAACATCCTACTGAGAAAGAAGGACATTTTAGAAAGAAAGCCATTACAACAGAGCAGGCTTTAGAAAATCAGTTCCTTAAACTTTGCTGAAGGTGGGGAGGTAAGATATTCAGATATTCCCTGAATTGTTAATTCCATTAACTCTAGTTTCATCTTCACCCAGTAGCTGAGCATATAATAGATAAGCAGGTATATCTTTGTAGGGACACACTCACTACTGCTTTACTGCTTCTTTAATATATACAGAAGCAAACCCAATACTCACTGGCAGAAGCAGAGGAGGAGGACAGCAGAATACCTGCCCACATTTATTTAGGCCAAAAAGAGAAGAGTCTCACAGATTTGACAGAGCAACTGCTACCAGACCAAGAAATGTTATGTCCCTTCTTGCAGAGAAAAACTGAGATAACTGACACATCCTAGTGACAGACCAGATCAGCCAGATCAGCATAATTTTTGTTAGTCAAGTCATCTCACCACTTTTATTTAAAAATTGCTATTTTCTTGGCTGACATCTTAGGGTGAGGAACATCTTTTCTGGAATCTTATATACCTTTGCTTACTCAAGTTCTGTACACTTGCAAAAAGCTTTTGGGTCCTAATTGTTTTCTCTTTGTTGGTTCAGTGCTGATTTGAGAAGTTTCCTATATTCCACATAAAATTGCTATTTTCAATTACTTATTTAAAACACTTTCAGAATCATTTTATGTGATCATCAAATGTCTGGACTCCAGAAGGTTTATAAATCTCTGTGAGGCTCTCAGTCTTTTCGGAGGTATAATAGCAGATGAGCCCATCTGTTCCCATTCCATTTTCATCTTCCATGTTTATCTACGTTTTTTATATTTGGCAGTACAGGGATGGCAGAGGGGTTCAGCAATTGCTGAAAAGGTGGTAGTGCTTGATATTGTCAAGTCTGAAGAAAATGCAGCAAATTTTGGAACTTGAAAAATATGTTGTAATAAATAAGCAAATAACTTCAAATTTGGAGTTTGTGAACAAATTATGAAAAACTACAAACACAATATGAGTCACAAAGATGAATTAATATATAATTTGTTTAAAAGACATGTTTTTTTCAAAGGAGGTAATTATTATGGATCACTGCTGGACCTAAATAGTAGCACCATTAATGCAGTTGTAAATCAATAGAGAACAAGAGGAATTCTCAACAGAACTCTTGGAAAATTTCAAAAGCCTGGAAAACATCTTCCTGATGTCTTAGATCAGGCATGATACAATGTTTGTGCAACACACTTGTAGGTCCCCTATATATATATATCTCAGTATATGAAATTCTTAAATTAGCTCATACATTTGAAGCTCTGAGGGGTCGTTTAGCTGGGGGTTTTTTTAAGGTCTTCAACTAAATTCCCAACTTTGATGATAAAAACCCCCGACAATTGAGAGAAAAGGTAAAACAGTTGCTGCAAAACCTATCAAATTCACCTGCCTTTGAGGATTGCCATGGATCAAACATTCTTTGGTGCATTTTTGTTCCTTTAACAGCAGTGACCGAGCCCTACTGGTCATGCAAAAGCCCTGAGTGACACTGTGTTCTCAGTGTGGCAGCCTCAGGGGCAGGGATGCTCTTCTCCTGTGCCTCTGCCACGGCAGCAGCTGCAGGTGGAATGGAGCCTCTGCAGGAGAGAGAGGGGTAGAAGTCAGCAGGTATGGAATAGGAAAGAGCCTCTTTCTCGGGTGACAGAACACCTTCAGATGTTCACACTTATCCAGATGTGAATGACTGGTGTAGAAAGCCAGGAAATTTCCAGCATCCTGCCTTAAGTGTCCAGCATACAATCAGTGGAGCTAAGGAATTTATACAAATGTAGTTCTCCTTATTTCAGCCTAGGATCCCACTCACATTACTCAAATAAGCTCTATCAGAAAGTTTCATTCAGACTACCATGAAAAAGCAGATTTGTCATACAGGACAAAGCCCACAAATTTCCTCACTTTGTCCATACATCTACATTTATATATAGTTGGCACAGGTTATATGCGAAACCAGCAAACATCTTGTGACCTTTCAGTTTTGATAACCAAATTATTCATGAATGACAGAACCTTTAGCACATTATTAACCATCCAATAAAATGTGTCTTCCTCATGTGCCACATAATATATTTTCTGGGGGGTGGGGCATCTTTTTAACTTTGCAGTTTTCAATATTGCTATAAAGTGTAAAATAGCTGTTCTTGAAACACAGGCATATTGGTGGAGAAATTCTAAACCAGGAGTCCAAAATGGAAAATCCTCTCTCAGCTGATGACAGCTGGGGGAGTGGGGTTGTTTGTTTGTTTCTCTTTTTGAGGTGTTCTGGCACAACTTGTTCCAAGCTGCAAAGGGAGGCAGATGGAATGTAGGTGATGCAGACAGGCCCATGGCATGATTCTTCACTTGAATGTTATAACCTTCTTAAAGAAATATTTACCTTTTTTATACTGCCAAAAAAAAAAAAAAAAATCCAATTTCCCTCATTTCTCTGTAATTTCTGACATTGAGGCACCTCATATCTGTTGGGTACAGTATTGGTATTGGCCCATTTTACAAGCTAGGATGTGATACATGGAGATTAATGCCCATGTCCAGCTACATAAGAGCTGAGTTACTTCTGTGAGACCCCAGTGCTGTTATGGTGAACTTCCCAGGAGCTAGAGTAACATCTTGGGCTAAGGTTAGGCCCATTTTAGGTTTGTCTTGGGCTAACAGTCCTGCACTCTTTTTTTAGCACGGAACAGGGACAACAGCCTGCCCCAGACAAAGATTTGTTGGGTATGAAACAGGTCTCACTTGCTCATCATTCAGATTTATCATTCAGTTTAGGAAATTTCTGTTCACATTTGTCAGAGGGCATTCTGTGAAAATAATTGCTGTCTATTTGTTTCACAAATATCCACTCCTTGGCCAACATTAGGACCAAAGTGCTGGTCTAGAGGTACTTTCATCTGACCCATAACTGTTCTTGTGTCCTTACGCAGTGATTGACTAAGTTGTGTCAGTCAGCCTGCTCTGCACTGCAGTGCCCTGGCAGACAGGCTGCAGGACAATCCTGCATTAGTCAGCTGAGCTCTGCAGCTCTCCCCTTTCCCAAGGGCTACAGTTCTGACATCACACAGTTCTCACATCACACAGTTCTCTGATTAGAATGAGTGATCCTCTGAATTAGGTTTACAGGCATTTTCTGTTTGCAATATCTATTTAAGTATGTGCACCTTCCACAGCATCTAAAAGTATTTTTTAATTATTGTTTTTAGTACCTACCCTCTGCCACAGGGCTACAACCCTCCTTTATAGGTACGGAATTGAAATAAAATATACCTGCTTGAGGGCAAGTAGATGAAGACTGTCATGAGTCAGATGCCAATTCAGTATTTCAGACTCTTACTCTGGTCACCCACTCACTTGTCTCAGAATGAATTGCCCTTCTCTCTCCTAGATAACCAGAGAGCCTCATTCTTGCAAGTCTGCTTCCGCTCTATTCTACAAGTTTGAACATGCAAAAGATAAAATAAGAATGGTAAAAAAAATAAAATCACCAAAAATATACCTCTTCTTTTCAAGGAGTCTTTTCAAGGACCTCTTCTTTGCAAGAAGTGACTAGTTATTCTGAAATACTAAACCTAATTTCATAAGAATTTTCTTTCTCATGAGTGGTTTCCAATTAATGCACAATATCACTGTACCATGAAGCATTTAACCTCTCACTAATTGCCACTAAAGACACGTAACTGCATCGATAGTTTTTGTAATAGATTGAGCGAAGGTTTTAACACAATTCCTGAAGTAGTTCTCTCCCACTTCTTTATCACAGAAAGATGATAAAATACATGCAACGTTTCTAATTGATGACCTTTTCAATTTTGGAGTTGGCTGATTAGTTGAAGGCAGTGCTCTTGATCTTAACATATTCAAATGCTTTGTGCTCTATACAGACATTTGACATCCTTTTTAGAGCACCTGTCTCAGAGGCTCCTTTTCTTCCCTGTAACAATGGCTCTGTGATTTCTGTGTTTGTTAGAAGACAGACTGAGGCCCTTATGCACAATGTTAATTAGTTGGGATTCAAGATAAGTAATATTAATTAGTTTGACAACCCCCCTGTTTTTCTGTCGTGTGCTAGAGTAAAAATTAAATAATAAACAACCTCTTTCTAATGGAATGAGATTATTGGAAAATATTATCCATGTGCAAAAAGGTTGTCTAAATTGAAAGAGTAGGTCTCAGGTGCTTCTATAAGATAACACCAATTACAGTGGTAAAATCTCCATGATTACCACTGTTTCTGAGAAGATCAAATGGACCGAGAAGGCTCTTGGATTTAGACTGAAAGGTAGTATACATTTTCTTTTTTTACAGTTAATGAACATTTAAACATATACTTTTAAAGATGTATCTATTTTTTCATTAAATTTATTCATCCTACATTAACAGATAATAGAGATGTCAGTTCATTGACATCTTCCATGTTGCTGTGTAATGAAAATCCAGCTGTGAAGTTTCAGGCTCCTGAAAGCTGCCCTAATGGGCACCATTTAATTAAATGGTCCCTGCAACTCTGTCAGCGATCCATCTGCTGCAGGCCCTTTCAATTTGGTAGTCTGCAGAGGAATAGAATGAGATACAGAATAAAATGCACAATTTTCTGATATGAAAGCTTGGGGTTTGTATATTGGTCAGAAAAGTTACAGTGCAGAATCCAGGGCTGTCAGTTCTGGTGCTCTCCACTGGAGGACAGTCTGCTGTAACATCCTGCTCCCCACTCTGGCAGCAGCCCTGGGCTGGAGGGAATCTGCCTAAGTTCCCTCAAGGAAGGGAAAAACATTACCAATCCTACAACAGAGTTCTGAGGTTCAAGCCAGATGCATTATAGGCATAGTTAAGGTTTTCCACAAGGGCAACATGAGTGCCTTCTCCAGTCTTACTTCTTTTCCATGATAACTGGTGATGGAAAATATCAGTAAAAATAATAATCTAGCCACAAAGTTCAGGAAAGCAAAACATCTCTGTAGAATTTGGGCAGATATATACAGAAACTGTCCAGGAGTTGGCTGGCCGGTAAAGTACTGAGAAGGGAAAATTATCCTTTTTGCTAAAACTGCAAGGACATCTGGGGGAGCCAAGAAAGAGTTGAAGACAGAGGTGTAGCTAAATACACTGTAAAAAACCTGCTGTGTCTTCCTCAAGGTTCTGATTCATCTCAAACTAACAAGAAAGAAATTCACAGGCTTTATAAAATTGGATAGATGACAAGGACATTGCAAGTTATTGCCTAGTGGTGTTTGCTTTAGTTGTCAACTGAGTTGTAATTCTCCTTACAGAATCCAGCCAGTTCCTGTCCCAAACTTACAGAATTTGATAGTCTTGTACCTAAGAGCCTGCTCATGATGGAGAGTCTGTTTGTTTTTTTTTTCTTTTTAGTTTGGTTTGTCTGGGGGTTTTTGGCTTGTATTAAATAATAACATTTGATGTGCCTGACTGTACATTTGAATATTTCATTCTCATCAAAACTTGCCTCAAAGTTATTTACTTTCCTGCAGCAAGAGATTGAGGGTTCTCACTCTAATTCAGAAAATGCCATAGGTATGTGCTCAACTTTATAGCCTGCATAGATGAAGGATAATATAATGGTTGAATTAGTCAGATTTTAGAGATCAAAACACTTGAGTTCAAACATTAATGCAGATTTCCTCTCTGACCTTGAGTAAATCACGTGTAATCTCAGGGTCCATTGCCTCACCTGCAAGCTGAGAGTGCTGTTCCGCTTGATAGGCAAGAACTGTAAAGCCTGTGAGGTATTTTGGTAATGGAAACCAAGAGCATTCATATACTCACACCTATTCACAGCCTAGCAAACTGGGGATGCATATGGATTCTGTTTGCCCTCTGCACAAGGCAAACATGGATTCAGAAGTTACTGTGCAGATTTGTCTTTCCAAATATCCATCCAGGTATCTCTGAAACATATTCATTCTTTTTAATACTACATCAGGTAAAGAAAACAAAAAGCTGTTTGTACTCCTTGTACAACCTAGACAAAGTTTTTAATGTCTTCCATGTAAGAGGCATTTTTCTAAGGTAACCTAAAAATTCATTTTAGACAAATGCGTAATAAGTAAGGGGGAGAGGTCCAGCAAATGGGTCCTAAGGAGCTGAAGTTCCAATTTGGTAGTGTAAGGTAAATGCTTGAGTAGTTTCATTTTATCCTACATCTACAAAGAGGGATTTATTGTTCTTTCCTTGCTTCTCCTTGTCAATGACAAATAAAGAGTTGAGAGATTAAAGTTTGTCTTAAGAACCTCAATTCAGTAGAAAATTACACCTCAAGGTAAAGGTAGACCACTAAATTCTTTTCAGACACAATTTTTTATTCTAGCAGTATTCAATATTGCATACTCAGAAACTGTATGGAAAAAAAAAAAGGTGAAGCTAAATTGAAAATTGATTCATTTTCTAAAGGAGAAAAGGGTTTCCAGTATTTGAAAGGATGTCATTTTCTGCTTTGGATCTTTCATTATCATAGTAATATTTCTTAATAGATATTGTCTTGACAGCACGTTCTTGAAGTTCTCAGAAACTGCTATAGTTTGCAAACACTTTTTTTTTATTAACACATTCCAGTTTCACGAAATAAACTTGGCTGAGTATGTGATAGCATGGGCAGTAGCTGTAAAATACCAATTTTCCCTGTCATCTCAGAGCAGTTTCATTCTCAGCTGGCATGTCAGATATTCCCTTGCCATGTGTTTGACTGAGGGAAGAATTTTGGGACTGCCACAAACTTTGTTTACTGGACTTAGAGGTTCATGAGTTACCAGGTCCTTCCTTTACTCTTGCTATATAAGTTTGTGATGTTTGATACACATGAAAGGCATCTGTGGTCCCTCGTCCCACAGATGCATCAGCTTTAGTCCACCCCAAGACATTCAACTAAAATTCTAGATTCTTCTAAGAAGGCAATATGTAAGTTTGTTCCTGAGTTTTCATGTGTTCTTTAAGTATGTGGAAGGAGGAATTCTTTTTGAACTGCTACTGAATTACAGAAGTTCTCACTGCTCCTGTCAAAGAACGGTTGAAATTCCAACATGGAATTTCTTTTCCAGATGACATTGATTCTTTCTGAATTATGAAAATTTTTGATGGGCTTGGATGTAGGCTGCATTGTAATATACAGAGGAGTATTTCATGTGGCAGTATAAGGAAAAGTATTTGCATTTTTGACAGGCAACAGGGCTGAGAGTCTGTGCTAGTCATAAGAGCAGTTGTATCATTTGACATCAAAAGCCAAAACCTTTTTAGCTTTATTTGCATGAACAATCAGTTCTTGAAGCTGTCAAATGATGAACATTGCTCTAAAAAGGCAAGTACTTATAGCCTGAAACCAGCAAGCAAAGAAATAATACCCAGAAATACGTAACATAAACATAAAAATTGTACTCCTTTAGAAAACTTCGCTGTATATAAATGATAAGATTTCATACCACTATTGTAGCAATTGTAATGCAGCGTGACCAGCAGGAAAAGGACGCAGTGGAGGTCACGACTTTTGAGTCAGAAATAATCAGTGTCAGTAACTCTGCCAAAAAACAATCCACCACAGAATCAGTTTCAAGACCTAATATACACTAACTGGTTTCTTTGTGTCTCTGTTCATTCAAATATTGGTTTATGTCTTCATATTATTATGTAAATCAATCTTATCCATATATTCATTACAGATATACACACGTATACTTTAGGTATCTGTATACACAAATGTGTTTTGTAATGAACCACCTTGAATTCATGAATGAAAGTTAATAGTATCTTCCAAACAGTTTTTCTTTATAGTTCATAGGAATCTCACAATGTTACTCCCAAATAAGCAGTAGAATCCTGTTTTCAGTAAACACAATGGCAAAACCCTGTTTATTTCAGCAGGAGGAGAATTGGTTTGCAAACCAAACTGTTCACTAGTCTTCAAAATTGCTGGCTTTCTTCTTCCAGGTTTAAGCTTCATTTACTTACTATTTTATTAAAAATCCATTGTATCAACATGGACAAAACTATAGGTAAATTTGATCTCTAAAAATAATTTTCACAAGTATTACCTTAATCTTTGGAAGTCATGAGTTCATCTAATGCATTCCAAAATCTGAGTTAGTTCTATCCAAAGACAGAAAAGTTTAATGTGTCAGTCTGAAGCCTGGAAAAAAAATCTCTGTGTACTTTAGAGCTGTTTATGAAGAAAGTAAATATCAATGAATTGTGGCCTATAGGACACAACTCAAACAGTCTTATGAGTACCTTATTTGTTTTGCCTTTAATCAAAAGATATATTTTTCATTTTTTGTACCAAAATGAAAATATTGATAATTTGATATATTTGCTTCTATAAGCAGTCTATAATTTTGTACTTTTTAGTTCATTGTTGATGCAGTGAGGTGGCTGAATACACTGAATGTTCAGAGCTCAAAAAAAAAAAAACCAAAAAGGGCAAAGTTAAATACTAAATCTGTATTCCAGTTAGACAGCTGTGCAAACTCAAGTTTTCTGAACTTCTTTTGTTGTCATCCATATACATTTGCATAACTCTTCTGAAGAAAATTTGGCAGAAGGGTTAGGTCTGCTTCCAATTCTTTTCATTCCCAGCAAAATCATGGAGAATACATTTCCAGATGTAGAGTGCATGGACAGAAACACACTGGTTACTGATGGTAATTTCCAACCTGTGGCAAAAAATTTTCTTGCATCACCATAGGAGAATGCAACTGGGATAACAAAATGAAATTTAAAAAATAATAATAATAAAGGAAGATTATAATCTTTTAACCTAAATGTTGGAAAGATAATACAGCTTCCAGAGGACAGAAGTTAGTTTACATTGCACATGAAAGATCACTGAACAAATTAGGCACTAATTAGAGTATTTGTGTGATGGTCATTGTTGAGATGTTTTGCAATGATCTTCCTCGCTTGTCGCATTGATGCCAATATCTACCAGTCTGTGGGAAACAGGAAATGACTTTTCTTTTGTACCTTGATTATTGGAAGGGATATCTGTTGTCACCTCACAGCAGATAAAAAATTAGTCACATTACAGCACTTTTTTTTACCTAAGATTGTTTCTGGTAACCACTTGTGTTTGAATTCTTTTGCTTATCTTCCCAGTACAGGAAAAGGCATGATGAAGATATGGGCTTATTAAAAAGAATGTTTTGTTTCATTTGCAATACATTTATTGGGACCTATACAAACACCTAAATGTGTGATTCTAATGTAATACACTCACAAAAATAATAAAAAAACTAAAATAAAGGAAAAAACCCACGAGTTTCTACGCTAGTTTATATGGTAACAATTTTACAGTTCTCCTAAAAGGACTCTTTCTGACTCCTGATCTGATTGGTCATTTTAATGTTTTGCAGTGATATCCTCTTGCTTCTATCACCTGGTCAAAAAGCCCTGTGTTCTGCATGTAACAAAGAGTGTGTATATTAATAACTTCATGATACCTCTTCCAACTTTAATTGTTTTAATTACGGCAACCATGGTACTACAACACCTGCAATTCAGAGTTCATATGAAGTATTAAGTACTGTGATCCTGTGTAGGGGTCTGTCAATAGGTCACCTGTGAGATGCCCTGCTCTGTTTCAGCCCTTTCTACAATTCTGGTAGGAGAGAAATGGTTCATAAAGAATCCCCCTGAACGGGCTGGGTGATGTGAAGTGAAGAATGTGATCATGTTCATGTGTGTTCTGACAGAGTGGGCTCTCTGCAGCTCCAGCTTTGCCAGGAGGATTGCAAATAGAATGAGTGGAAGGAATTAATTCATATCTTGAGTGGCATAAGATACAGTTTCCCAGAAGCATCGAGATTAATATGGATTAGAATTTGCTACCTCCATAAAAGTTGAAAGAGAAGCCTATTAGGAAATCAGAATCCCGATTTCAGGCAAACTGAAACCCAGAGTTTATATTAGTTAAGTTCTAAAGGCGAGTGTCCAAACACATTACTGAAGAATTTCTTTGCTTAAGTAGTAGATCTCTTCCTTCACGACAGAGAACTGGAAGAGCAGAGCAGCTGTCAGTCTGAGATGCAATCAGTCTCCTGCAACATATGTTTTGTGACACATAGGGACTGGGACAGAAAATAAACATCATGGAGATTTTCCTGGCTGAGAGAACATGCAATGCAGAAAAACAGACTGGTTAAGTAGATTTATTTAAACAGCTAGTGAAGCTAAAGTTTGTCACAAAACTCCATTTCAGGCTCCAAAATCAAAATAATTTCAATGCCTTTTGAGGCTGATACTAAACAAAGTAAAAATAATGTTCAGTAGCAGAAAATGAAATAGATTTTGTTTTGACATCAGAAAATAAAATAGATTTTTTTTTTGACATTTTTAAACCATATGTTTCAAATTTTCATTTTGCTGTGACATTTTAAAATAATATTTAACTAAATTCAGTGTCTAAGGAGTCAGAATTTGAAAAAACGTTTTGACAGAACAAGATATTTTGTCAACTTTAAGTCTGTTTTTTTCACTAATGCTTTTGAGCATGAAACAAAACTAGCAGTTTTGTTCAGGTATGCTCAAAGCAGATTGTTTTCTCTGAGTGTGTTCCACACCACACACACTACTCCAAGTAAGAAACAAGTTCACTTTACAAATGCTTACACTGAGCACTGCTCAGTGCTACACAGAATTTCCAGACCTCAGCCTAAAATTTCACAGTTTTCACTGATACCACCCCCTAATTGCAAAGTTAGTTTTAATAAATTTAATAAGTAAATTTGCAGTAAAGTTTCTTTATGATAAAAGGGTTAATTTTTGCTTCAGTGCAGTCATAGTAACAATATCAGTTAGGAGGACTTGTTGCTGCTGCCAAGTGAGTGTTATGAAACTGTGAAAGCATACAGTCAGAAAATTTATATTTCTGTTTAAAAGTTTTAAGCTGCCTGTCATAAAATTGGCTTTTTTCTAATACAATATTCTTCAGTAGAGATTAAAATAATGTGGATCAATATCTTTTGTGGTATTTAGGTCTTGCACATTGCCAAAACATATCATGAGCACTGGAGAATAATATGGCAAAGTAATTGATTTCCTTCTCTATTAAGTTTGCAGAACAAAGTCCCAGACGGTACAAGCATCCTTCCTTACAAAATTATAGTGACATATATTTGTAGTCCAGCATCCAAACTTTGGTTATGAAAATTGCCTTTTAATTTTTTTTCCAGGTAAAATGCATTTTCTTAGGCCTCTGTTTGGTTTCAAAGGAACTACTCCTACCTAAATTCTTTAAGAAGCTCTTGTCTAGAAATTTTATTAAACCCAACCCCAAATCCAATAATCTAAATAGTATTAGCATCAATGGAAGATCATGCATCAATCTGATTTTGAAGTAGGATGGCAGCTGGTAACTGAATTCTTCATTGAAGAAACGGGGGGAAATTTCAACTTCTGAATGCATTATTCAGTATGGAGATGAATGACATTCAGTTCTTTCCAGTTCTCATGAGTCTTATGTGTGATCTCAGAGTGCATAAAGACAACAATAATACATAGGTAAAGTACTGCAGTACATGGCATTTTGTGAAATGTGTCCTGCCAGCAGAATGGAACATATGATCCAGGCAGCTTTTCAGCAGTGAGTGTTGCCTTGGCTGTGGCATGTGTTAGTAGAGGAACCAGAAAATGATGTGCTTTTCACCATGTAGCAAGACTGTGCTGCTGCAGAAGTCTGCAGTCTGTTGCTGGTCAACTCTGCTCTCTCTCAAACACAGAACCTGCAATAGTTAAACAAAACTCTTTAAAAAAAGTTTTGACTTGTGATTGCTTTACGTAGTTAATTAGCTATTCAAGAAATTATGGTTTTGTCATTATATACTTTTAAAAAGCAGGCAAGAGAGGCAATAAATCTAAATATTATCAGAATTTCAAAAATTTACATACTATTTGCATTTTGTAACTTTGAATTAAAGAATCTCGTATAAACTGTTTCTTCTAAATTAGAAAAATGTACAGGAGTTCAGATGCCAGAACTTTAACTGTTTTAAATGCCTAAATAGTGTATCCAACAACATCTATTAACATTTATAGTATGTGGAGACTGGATCAGTTGAACAATTTCCTTGTGTGCCAGTATCCTATAGTTATATGTGCATAAAGCTTTGTAGAGGTGATTTCTTCCTTGGTTTGCACTTCATCAGTTCTGAATTTTGGAGTAGATTTTGTGCTTAGCAAGATAGGGTACAACACAGTAGGTGTCGTGTTGTTATCATGTGCTGTGTACATCCCATTGCTTCTTGTTTTCCTAGGCTGCTTTGCTAATCTTCAATACATTGCATTTGGTCTTTGATAGGCTCTTTTAAAAAATTTAGAAAAATTTAGAAACATTTAGAAAAAAGACCATTTCTAGTTGTTAATGTTTTTGCTGTTTCTTTCAGTCAGACACAGGTTGCATCTGACTATTGCTTTTCAGTGTTCCTGAAAAACCCCATCCAACCTGGCCTTTAACATTTTTAGGGATGGGGCATCCACATCTTCTCTGGGCAACCTGTGCCATTGTATCACCACCCTCACAAGGAATTATTTCTTCTTAATGTCTCATCTAAACTCTCAGTTTAAAGCCATTACCCCTCGTCCTGCCACTACATGCTCTTGTAAAAAGTCCCTCTACCCCTTTTTTGTAGGCCCCCTTTAGGTACCAGAAGGGGATCTAAGGTCTCCCTGGAATCTTCTCTTCTCCAGGCTGAATAACCCAAATCTCTCTCTCCCTCCAGCAAGGTGACCACACCACACAGCTTGGTGTCATCTTCCACCTTGCTGAGGTGCACTCAATCCCACTGTCCATGTTGCTAACAATTTTTGTAATTAGTGCTGGTCCCAATACTGACCCCTGGAAATACTATGATTTAAGTATCTTGTTCTGAATCCTGAGGTCCTGTTGGTTTCCAGGATGAGCGGATTAGTCGGTACAGAAATAAGCTTGCTATCAAAATGTCATAAAGCGGTCACAGAGGACTAAAATTTTACAGAATTGCAATGACAATGGTTGTCTAAGAGAAAATCCTGAAAATGCCAGCAGCATAGAAAAGCAAACTCCAACATTAATTAATAAATGTAGCATTAGTAGACACGGTTTCTGTGTAAGTATCTCCTACTTGCTCATTTTCAAATTATAGATTGTTTATTTAGCATACTTCATTGCCAGTAAAACTTTTCTTTTAAATACAAGTTTATGAGGCAAATTATCCAACTGTGAAATTGGAAGCACAACTGTTTCAGCCCATCCAAATTTTTTTTTAAATGTTCCCCCACAGTAATCTGCACTTGTCTTTATAGTGCCTACAACTGAAAAGGATTATCTAGTCAGAATACATCAGTATATAATAAATGTGCTTCATTTCTTCCACAGTCCTTAGAGCTGACAGCCAAAATGAATGTTTGTCTCAGCATTGGCACCACCGCTACTTTTGTAGAGACTATTTCATGGTCCATTGGACCCTAAAGGACATTGTTTTTAAAGGCATATTATCCAAAGGGATGAAGCATTCCATCAGAGTGCATATCAGTATGTGTCGAACTTAAGGGCAATAGTGTTGCTTGGTTGATATTGTAAGGCTCCCTACTCAAAATGTATTAAAACTAATCTTTATACTTCTCAGGTTTTATAATAATTTTTTTGTCTAAGTAGTAAATACAGGTCATGAAAGGCACTTGTAGATCTTCAGTAACTTTGAAAGAAGGACAGAAAAGTGCTTTATATTCAAAGTAATTTATCCTTTCTGTATGTATATAGAAAATCTACTATCACAACTGCTGTTATACTAATAGGCTACAGTGCCACATTAATTAGCTGTGAAAGAAGCACAGCTCTGAATCTCATTTTGCTGATTTATGTGGGAAAAAAACCAGGCTGGATTCCTTTAAAAGTGTGCAGATTCACTGTTGGGGATATTATAACGAAGTAACCAGCTGTCTTGGAAACAGCTATTGAGCTGCACAGTGCAAATTTCTGAACCTCAAAGGTTGGGGGCTCACCAGAATATTCATTGGTCACCTCACAGCTATGGCAAGATTGTGTGGGCAGTGCCTAATTTGATCCAGATTGCAGCAGTGCTCACTGGGTTGGATGCTGCATGGTCCTGACAGCGTAACTGTCAGATAAATTGCTGCGGTTATAGCGTATGAGCAAGCCCATAAGCTGATCATATTAATGTTATGAAAATATGACACCAAAAACTAATAATGTTCTTTGAGGCATCTGGACAGAAGCAAAATCTAATCTTGTCTAAAAGATCTCCATTAGCAGTAATCATTCTGTAATATGATCAACATATTCTTGTCAAAGCAGATAGTACTGTGCAGCATTAGTAAAACTGATTAAACATGGCATGCTGTTCTAAAATAAACCTTCAACTTTGGGAATCTGAGCCTGCTGATTACACTGGATTTGTTGGTTAAAACATGTCCAAGCCAGTTTCAAAACAGCTTCTTCTGGTGATTTATCCTTACTAAGGTAGAAATATACAGTAGTAGAAAAGAAATCAAAATGAGAAGTTAAGTCATATAGAGTTTGAACTGCTTGAGGAAGGGGAAAAAAACAAAACATCTGAGAAGAGTTGAGCCTTAGTACAATAATCTTTTATTTCTGCCATATAAATGCAGGGTTATACACCCTTTGCTTGACACCTTATGATCCAGTTGCATAAACAACCAAAGTCCCTTCAAGGATGCATGTTCTTATAGCTGAAGAATAAACACATCAAGAGCACATCAGGCTGTCTACTTCCTTGTTAAAAAAGGCCTCACACTTTGAGCTAAGCCTTTGCAAGTTCTTGGATGATTTGATGTAAATTTATGCTGTGGAACATTTGGTACATGATGCTCTAATCTTCCTTGCAACCATGGAAGTTGATGAGTTTAAAAGTGAGAATAAACCTGGACATCAAGCACCACACTTTTTTGCTCAATATTGTTGCTGTGGGCCGGGAAAGTCCTACGAATGATGGTCTAGAGCAATGCAAAAGAGCTAAAGAGCTGTAATTTAGTATTAAGAGAGGATGTGAATGTGGTTTTTAAGTAGCTGGTGGGGTTTTTCTGATTTTTTTTTTTTTTTGGTGGGCTTTTTTGGGTTTGGTTTTGTTTTGGTTTGTTTTTCTTTTAAAAATTATTTAATTAATTCTTCTACAAGATCTTTCAAGTACAGCAGAATCCAGCTGCTCTGCCAGGAACGTGCATTCAAATGCTCACGGAACACACAGGCTCTAGTTTAAATTATAATTGGAAAAATATTTCCCCATCTGTGAACTGGTTCCCTTTTTGGCGTTGTAAAAGGATCCAGACAGACCTGAGGAGCTTTAGTCTGCAGTATCTCTGTTCCTTAAGGCTGAGAGGGTTTTTGACAGGCTGTAATTACAGCCTGTGGGTGTTTACTTTGGCTGGAAAATTACCGAGTGCCTTTCACAGCTGTTTGCAGCAGCAGCGTTTCTCTGGGGAAGGAATAGGAGTTACAAAAGGTGCAACACATAGGGATGGTGGTTTCTGCTTTCTTGCATGGAGGAGCTGAGCTGTGGCTGGCTGGCGACTCTCCCCAGACAGTGATGAGGTAAAATAAGGAAGGAAGGCAAGGCATGATGTTTTGGTTTTTCTTGGAAAATGAGGAGTTGCGACCTCTTGGGTTGCATTTCAGAGATGGAGCCAGATGGACCCATCAGTGCTTCTGTAGCTGGATGAGTGAAAATGATGTCCCCCACATGACAAAGGGGTTGAGTTAGTGCAGAACTTTGTTATCTCAGAAGTGTGTGAAGTGCTGTGAAGTGCTAGGAAAGAAGAATGACATGATTTGCAGACTTTAAGTAGGCTGTGAAAGTTTGAAGACAAGATGGAAAGAGGAAGATGTCCCTGCCTTTGTGTAACACAAATTAATTAAGACCAATTTAGTGTTAGTTATATTTGAGAACATGACAGTAATTGCAGTAGTTAGACTAAGGTGAGAACAAAGCAGTGAACTCAGTGACAAAGGATTTGAGAAAGTCAAAAAGTACAGTCTGGAATAAAATACCCACCAATAATGAAGAGTCTGCTTCCAAAATACAAGTGAGATAATTTGGTTATTTTCTGTGATGTAAAGACAAAGGCAGCAATCATCAGATAGAAAAGTAATGTGTCTTCAGCATGCCTTTTGTATTTTCTTTCACTCAGCCGTTTTGAACTGAACATCAAACATTCTTTTCTGTTCCCCTGATCAAAAGGACAGTTGTTACACTGGCATAAAGTATTTCCCAGTATTTATCCTTGTAAAGTGAAATATAGGGCTAAGTGTTGTAAAGTCTCAGAAAATTAAGTTTAGTTTCTCCTGGCACGACCTTGTCTAACAGGATGGGCATCTGTATCATGATGTTATACTGTCTTCATGAGAGAGATGCCTCGTTTTTACAGCAGGAGAGCTACTTCCAAGGTGAAAGATGTTCAGTGTTAAATCATAAATTCAACAGGCCTCCTCTGTCACAAGAAACAAATTCAATTTTACAGTAAAAATTGTACACTGAGTATCTGTGCTTCTAAAACGAAGATGGGCTGGTGATAAATGAGATCAGAGCAATAGATGTCAGACTCTCTAAATTATACGGACTAGAGTGCAGATAGTACTGGATACACACAATGAACTAAAAGGAAATGAGAGTGTACTCGTATTAATATTTGCATGCTAAGTATCTTTTAATTTGTGTGTGTGAAACAGATGAAAGCACCCTCACTTTCCCCCATCTAGTGCCCGGCACCAGCTCCCAGGAGGGGCAGAGTTTGTTGACCAGTGCCAGAAAGTGTACCTGGCACATTTCTCCCCCTTTGCAAGAAGCAGCTGCCACTCAGACACGCCCTGGGCCAGTCTCCCTCCCACGCTGACCAACCTACAGACAAGCCCTTGCTCAGGCTCTGCCAAGAACTGGTTTTAACCTCCAAGTACAATGACTTTTTTAACATTTTACCCGGATGATTTATCCCTTAAAAGTTAAGCTCATAAGGTACATCATTTAAACATGATTTCAAACCAGAAATAATGTTTCAGTAATATCTTATTAGAACTAATAACTCACTCTATAATGAAATTTTAACTCCACCAACAGTCAAACTGAATGAATAAGAAGGAGCATAGATAGTCAAACACCAAACCCCAATTATTTCACTTTCTCTTCTGTCTGTACCATGCAATAATTTCCCCTTATTAAGGCAGTATATTTCAGAGGAATTAAAATTTATACACAATGAATAATATCTTAAAATATCATTGTCTCTTGGATATTTTCAGTGGGAGAACTATTGAGCAAAGCTTTCCCTGGAAGATGTAGATGCGGAAATTAAACCAAAAAAGCAGCGTGTGCCATTTGTAGTAGGAAAACGTTGATACTGGGTTCACAGATATTTATTATAAATATGCAGGAACAGATATTTTTATTTCATTTGAAAATTTTAGCATTGTGATAAATTCGATAAAATGTGTTCTTGGACTTATTATGTTGCACTGTGTCCTGGACTTTTGATAATGTTTACACTTAATGTGTTTTTCTGATTTACAGCTATCCAGAGACGCAAGGGGTTGCCAAAGATCCTGGGCATGCACCAATCAGCACAGATGACAGGTGATTTTGGAGATAAAACTCTCTTGGGAGGGACAATGTCAGTGTTCTTCTGCTGTGAATCATCTTTAAAACCTTCGCCATCAGGTATGAAGGACATCCCCCCAATTAAGGGGTTTGGTGGTTTGCTTAAGTCAACACTGCTGTGTTCAGCAGGTTTGTGCTGAAGAGCAAGTCTGCTGGATTTCAAGATACTGCCATTAAAGGTAACTCTGACTCAAATCCTTCCTTAAAAATATCCTTTCTCTAAGATTTATTAAAAACTGCTTATAAGTGTTTTCTGAGAAGGGTTTCCTACAGGTTTTGGTAGTTGAGGAAAATGCTACCATCCCTTTCTTCCCATTAACTTGTGTTTCAAAAAGGATGAACTATAAATCTGTTCAATCTTGCTGGATAAGTAATATGAAAAAGTTATTTGACCTCCTGACAAAACAGAGTTGCTCAGTTGCTCCAATGGTTTGTGTCCAGGCCAGTGAGGATTCAGTCAGTGAAAACTGCTGTGTCTTACAGGCAGGAGATATTGTGACTGAAGCTCTCTAATATAAAAATCAAGAGAATAGGAGAGGCACAGTTTGTGATGAAATATGACAGGAACTTCCCATTCACGTGTTACACCACTTTGAACTTCTCATAACCAGAAGTTGCCTTGACCCTGTGCACTGCAGTCCAATAGCTCTAATTGTGTGAGTGTTTGACACAGAGCACATGCAACTAGGTCAGGCTGTGTTCTAAGGCACTGATGAGTAGCCCAGGTGTATACAAAGGGAGGAAAAAAAAAAGCAGTTTTATCTATTTTAATTAGGCAGAATAAAATCTGGCTAAGAAGAATTTAGTAACCTGAACTGCCATTGATGGGAATTAACTTACAAATTTTATGACTGTCCTTATGGGCATGGACTATGTTCTAAACAAACTGACTTTAAAAAAGGGAACAAAAGGCGACCATGCTTCTCCTGCATCTCTCATAGCTATCCAACCAGAAGCAAAACTCTTGGAAATGGAATAATCTCAAGGGTCAGACTTTCTGATGACAAAGATCTCCCAGCAGCAGCACACCTGTGATTTGGTGAAAAGTGAAAGACCATCAGGGAGAGCACAGATCAGAATCATCCTTGGTTAGGAAGAACACATGAAATTTGTGGTGTGTCTGTGTGTAATAGTTTGTCTCCTATTCCTAGAGGAAGAATATTACAATGCCGAAATCTCATTGTTGCTGGGGAATGCTTTCCTGGTATTTTGGGAAGAGTCAGAGGTTAAAAATCTCAATCTTGGTCTGAATTTCCCTAACTTTCAGAAAAATCTCATAGCTCCATTATATTAAAAAAAATTTAAAACTTTGAATTTATTATTTCATTTGTGTTACAATTCTTACAGTATATATTCCGTGTGTGGCAATTTCAGATGTTGTTAAAATAAAGTAAAATCAAACTGTTTATGAGAAAGGGAAAAGACATTACCAAAATTGCTCTTTCGTATTTTGCTTTGTAAGTGAACAGAAATAAACATGTAAAAATAGCATGTTTCATTGTAAGGGGAAGAAAGCGGAATGAATATCATTTCCTCAGGAAGAGAATGCTAGTTACAGCACCAGATGTTGAAATTATGCACACTAAAATATTTTTATACTAATTCAACTTCTTAGCAGGAAATTATCCCTGGGAGTAGTTAAAGTCAACCTTCTTCAGTGGGCCAGATGGGTTAACATGACAAAACAGTACAAATTGCAAATGTGTTACTTATAGTTCAGCACCCAAAACGCTGGAAATAACTGAAATCTTGAGAAAAAAAATACTTAATGTTTTTAATTATTGAAGTAAAGACTTGTGGTCCTAAGGTTATTTGTAATTGCTTTTGGTGAGTTTACTTTATATTATTTTTCCCCCCTTTATTTATTTTTTAATTTCTTTGGAAATGGAGAATAAAGACTTGTTCCAGTGAAGTGAAACTAAGCTAATACAAAAGTTAATGAAATTAATTAAGGGTTTGTGTTATATCTTCGAAAAGAAAAGTGATTCAGAAATCTTTTATACATTTTCAGAGGATTGTTGGATGTTTCAAAAATGCAGGAAGCTTAACAAACTAACTCCAAAAAGGTAGTCATTAAATACTGTGTGCTTACAAGGCACTTACTACACTAAAGAGTTTGGCATTTGTTTGTTTCTAAAAACTGAAGTGTTGTGGGGAAGGTTCATGCTTGGTTTTGGGGTTTTTTTAACTATTTTGCCTGGCTGAGGTCTAATGCTGAGGTCTATCAGGCCCCAGCTGAACTGTTTCAGTAGTCACAGTCATGGCAATGGCCAAGGGACCATTTCTGAAAAATATACCAAAACTCATAGGATGCTTGAAGGTAATAGAATAAGAATTTTAATATACTCCCCCCCAGTAAAAACATATTTCCCCCTCCCTTGTAAAGGACAGTGTAACCTGCGTGTCTCTGAAGCCCCCGGAGAGACATTGACCCAAAGGAAATGGAACCATCCCCACAGTGTGTTCCTACATGTCTCATGGTGAACTTTCTGGAATGATTTTTTTCCAGTGGAAGCTCAGATGGGGATGGGGGGCACAGGGATGCTGCTGACAAACAGATTGACCCGTGACAGCAGAAATGCCCCCAGAGCCGATGGGTGCAGCAGGAGCTGTCGGGTCTCTCCACATGAGGTGAGAGGGCAGGTCTGCGAGGTGTGAAAATCCCTGTCTGTGCCCCTGTTCCTGCCCCAGCTCAGAGCCAGGGCTGGGGGGGGGCCCCACTGACATTCCCACTCCTGCTGGAGGCAGAAACGGGCTCAGCCCATGCTGAGAGCAGCTGTGGAGTCATGGAGAGTCCTGTCAGGAAGCAGAAGGAGGCTGGGACAGAGCATCCTAATGAGGATGGATGTAGCTTTGGAGGTACACAGAGAAGAAATGGCCAGGGGATGGCCCCATCCACATGTGCAAGCTTTTAGAACTGTGTAATAGCCATTAAACAGTGAGTATTTCTATTAAAAGGAATAGGGTTCAATTCAGATTCAAGGGATGTCTGGTGTCATAATTTTGTTCAGAATTTTTTTTTCCCACTCCATGAATAGTAGAGTCTAATGGAGTTAGTAAAGAGTAAAAAGCTTGATTGTAATGAAAATAATTTTAATGATTATATCAAGTGAGTGCAATTAAAATCTAGATACATAAATAATATTCTGTTCTAATTAGAAGTGTGGGGGTTTTTTTCCAGAATACACTTAATAAGGGAATTTTTTGTGCTTTTTCTTCTATTCTGATTTTTGAGATTAATTGAAAACATAGGCCACTCCACACTGAGAAAAGTATATACAAGAAATTTTTTTTATTTACTTAAGCTTCAGCAGTTACCAAATGGTCTTGTTTATCTTTCATACCGCAAATTTATTTTTTTGAAAAAGTGTGTCTGCGCTATCTTCATTAATGCTCCAGCTGTTTTGGCTTGTTAATATTCATAGCAGTAAGTCATCATTTCTTGATTGATAAGTGATTGAAGTAATTCAGTATATTTTACTTAGAGTTCCATTTTTAGGCCCAGTCCTCTATTAAAGTGTGCAGGAGACTGCACATGAGGAGAGAGAGAACCTGGAAATAGAAAGAAGAGGTATCACCTCTTGTAGAGCGTTGTTAAAGTGTGTGTGGGATTTGCCTGGGCAGAGCTCATGGTAAGATTCACTGTGAGCTATTGTAGGTTTATATCAGTGCCCTGGGGCACTCCCCAGTGGAGGGTGACACAGCCACCATTCTCCAGCCTCAGCTGCGCAATTCAGGATGGAGACCACGAGGATCACATTTCTTATGTATCCCTAACCTGAAGAGTTTAGTAACAGCATGAAGTGTACAAGTGATGAAGGTTTTGCCACTGTACCAAAATCTGCTTTCTAAACATATTACATGAATGTGCTAATAGGTTTAACTATCTAAATGTTGTTTTTCTGTCAAAAATCAAAATTTTGAAAGGCTATAAAACAAATTAGTGGCTTGCTGGCTTATTTTTATCTCCATTCTGTAAAATTTACTGACGGGGTAATGTATTGATGACACGTTGTAGGAGGACGAAGACACACTTTTGTTTCAAAAGTTCATGGAATTATAGACATGAATAAAGGAATGGACTATTAAGTTGGTAATGCACCCTCAAGTATAGGATTGCTGTCATGCATACAAGTCATACACCTTTTCACATTAATAAGTGAATCATCATACTCTGATCTCTAGTTCTGATCTGCTGAAAAATATTCTATTTAAGTACTTGTTTGGATTGCTAAAACTAGAGCTATTTTTTCACAGATTGCATCGACATGAGCAAAGAAAATAGTTTGAAAGGCTCCCAGAGCCTCACATGCCATTAAAACTCCTGGTACATTACAAATGAGATAGACACGTTATCAGACAGAGAGTAAAAGAGGTGACTGAGACAGTTCAGATTCAGAGACTGGTAAGAGGCATAAACAGAGAAAGACGTCTTTGCTTATTTGTTGGTGTGTCCCATGACCAACATGAACTGGGTGTGCAAAACAAAGACCTGTCAGTTTTGTATAGGAGGAAGAGATGTTGAGATGTTGAACAGTGCAAATGAACTGCATGCCAATTTGCAGAAGGAGGAGCCGATCTATTTGACTCCCTGTGTGTATTTTTATTTCAATTCATGAAACTTTGAAGCAAAAGGAAAAGGTAGAGAGAGGCTGAAACTAAACTAAGGATGAGGATGCTGAATACTAGGTGTCATAGGTGTCTGCATTGTTCCTAGTAAATAAATGCCTGCTCTCTGTGGGGAGCTCTCAAAATGAAATCTTCCCCTTCTATTAACTCAAAAAAAAAAAAAAATTACCCACTGCTCATTTACTGCTCTGCAGTTCATCCTTGGATTTTATCCTTGAATACTCTAAACAGTTATTGAGCGCAAAAGGACTTGAGCTGGTTGCCTTTTCTAGTCACACCGAACAACACCAAGTGCCTGAGGAGAGCACTCCAGTGAGGGGCAGGGAGATTCGTGCTGTGGTGTTCCCTAGCAATGCCCTGCTAAGGAGCTCAGCTGGAAAACATTTCATGTAGATAGCAATTTGTCATTAAAACTGAAGCAGAGAAAGCTAAGGTTAAATGAAAAGCATTTAAGCTCTTATCAGGATAGGCAACGTATTTTTCATGTTGGAAAAGCATGTTTAGACACTGACTAACTGATGTATTTGGTTCTTATAGTGTGCTGTAAATGCAGATAAACTTGATAAGCAAAGACACATCTGCTGAATAAGAATGTAGTTTATCTTTTTTCTCCTGAGGTAATGACTACCTATTCACCCTCCCCTTCCTCAGCAGCATCCATGAGACTTCTCCTCCATTCCCAGGCACGGTGACAGTGCAAGTTGTTCTACTTATTATTCTTGTATTGCCAACACTGCACCTGTCTTTTTTAATGATGTATGGCCTTACCTTAGTGGTGGCTAATCTAATGATGAACTAAGTCCCTGGAGGTTACAGGCACCATTTCTCTGTTTCTTGCAGCCAGCATCACATGGTGATAAATATTTTGGGCTTTCCTCATGCCCCCAACTATGTGCACATTTATTGAAGTGGGAAATTATAGCTATAGCTTCAAAAATAGTGATTTTTTGGCAAGATGTCCTTAGTGTCTTATGTTCTTCATTCACCAGTTAGACAATATTGGAATGAGAATTAATTAATTCTGGAGAGTGATAAAATCCAGGGGTGTCTCCAAGACTGAAGGTCCTCGAGTGAGAAGTAAAACTGAGATCAATCACTTAAATATCTCTGCAGATTCAGGTAAAAGCTCAGAACATCTTATATCTTCTTGGTAGCTTCAGCTACCAAGTCTCAACATGCTGAAGCATCACTTGACTGAAACCCAGCTGGGAAGTTTCAAAAGAAACTCCACATGATTGGGAGTAAAGCTTTTTTTTTTAATAAAATACTGATTAATGCATGTTCTGAAAGCTATTTGGAAGACAAACTGTAGGATACAGGCATTCCCAGCTACCTTTGTATTTCATTTATTATCACTTGCTCTCTGTAAGGTGAACCCTGTGCATAAATATTCCAGGAGAAAAAAACCAAAAAACCCTCAAACTGTACAAAACAAAAATAAATGATAATGTTTGGGCATTTGCTTAGCACAATTTATTTCCACAGAGCGTGAAAATCTGAATCAGAGATGCAAAATCTCTGAAGTGAAAAAAAGTGAATTTTCCAGAAGTGAAACTGTTCGACTAAAGACATGTGCTCTATAAGAAGACAGGCTGAGAGAGCTGGAGTTGTTCAGCCTGGATAGGAGAACACTCTGTGGAAACCTTAGAGCACCTTCAGTACCAAAAGGAGCTACAAGCTGGAGAAGGACTTTTTACAAGGGCAGATAGTGACAGGACAAGGAGGGATGGCTTTAAACTGAGAGTAGGTTTAGATTACAAATAAGGAAGAAATTCTTCCCTGAGAGGGTGCTGAGGCACTGGCACAGGTTGCCCAGAGAAGCTGTGGATGCCCCATCCTTGGAAGTGTTCAAGGCCAGACTGGATGGGGCTCTGAACAACCAGGTCTAGTGGAAGGTGCCCCTGCCCATTGCAGGAGCTAGAACATGGATGATCTTTAAGGACCCTCCCAACCCAAACTATGCTGTAATTCTATGTATTTCTACCCTCTTAGCTGAATTTGGCTGACTTTTCTGCTTTTGAGTATTACTTTAATGTTTTTCTTTATCTCATCCATTTCTGTTACAAACTTTCTGTTCAGTAATTATTCCAAAGGTGTCTAAATTATATTTCCAGTATTGCAAACAATATCAGAAGTGCAGGTATTTTGAAATGGAATTTTTAAACTTCTTGCATTTTAAATTTTAAATGTAATTAAACTACTTACATTATATAATAAATTTAATGCAAGATTAAAGTCATCCATTGGTCCAAATGCCTCATCCAGTGTTATCTGGTGAACATTCCCTTGTGGTTTGTAATGTCTGTGAACTTCACAGAAGTTATTAATATATATATTTCTTTTTTTAAATAAGGTTTATATTTGGAATTTCCCATTCAATTCATGCACATTTTATAATTAGATAGAAATAATGAAACTATTCTTGATGAAGTGTTTTCTCAGATTTAGCTACCAGTTCTTTCCTCTGACATTTTTTGACTGGCTTATTTTAGTGCCTATTTTAGTACCTCTGTTCTTCTTCTTTGGATTTCTTGACTGTTTTCATGTTTTCATTTCCCTTGTGATCCCAATGCAAAACAAAAAAACTTTCAGGTGAAACTTTAAGCTGTAAATTATTATGGGCTTTTTTTAGGACAGAACAGGACTGTATTTAGATTAAGATTAATGGAATAAATTATCCAATTTTAATTGCATATTATGCTAAGAGGGTTTTGTTTGCATAAATCAAATAAGGACTGCAACAATGTGATTTAAGTCCTCCAGAAATCTGATGAAGACAGCAGTATGTTACACAGTTTATTTCTAATTTAATGGCTGAGAAAACCACTTCAATTCTCATTCTCTAATAACCTGATCAAGGAGCCCAGGAAGCGACAAGACAGAATGTAGAGCATGTATCAAGCTAAGTAAACAGGGAGTGAGGAATTTCAATTCACAGTGTTACAGTGCTGATGTTTCCTATATTCCCATAACAAGCTCAGACAAGGAAAGTTGTAAAATCGCATCCTTTCCAGGTTTACTATAGTTTGTACTTCCCAAAGACCATTGGGATAGTAGGTTCAGTCAGACAAGGCAGAGTTCCCAAATAAATCATTTATTCCTCAGCGTGGTACAAACAGAGTTCCTGTAAGGGCTGAGAAAAGAAAGGCTGCTGTAATAGAATGGGATACGATGCAGAGGTCCCTTCATGTCTCTAAGGTACACCCAGGTTTGTAGAGAACATTTTATCCCTTATCAGACAACTACTGAAGAAGCAGATCCTGGGGGTTTTATCTGTTGTCTGTAATAATCCCTTAGACCTCCAACACCAGGAAAGCCTTTTCTTCCTTCCTGAAGTAAACATCCAGAAATCAATACTGGTTTTTGCAACTCTTCAGAGGAGATACTTAAAATCTGCCCTGCCTTGAACCTAAGTATGTACTCTGTGTTGTGGACTACATGGAAGAAACCTCTGGAGGACTCTTTAGTTTGAATATGTGTAAAAGGAACAGATGAAATCTGACTGCAACTAATTGATCCTCCAAACTGGGTTATAAATACCCTAATACTTCTCAGTGATACAACCAACATGACCTTTCCAGATTAATGTATTCTTGTCTTTGCAAACAGCCCTATTTATGGCTGACCCAATTACTTAAGAGCTCATTAATCTGAGATCTAAATTGTTAGATGGGGAAGTTTAGAGTTTTCTTTAGAGTCGGCTACCCATCTCTATTATTTCAGACAAATATAATCAGACCTCCTGGGGATTGATATACATTGGTTTAGATTTACAATTAGAATAGGGCTTCTGGTGGTGCTGGTGAAGAGAAAAGATGAGCAAAGCACAGGAACGAAAAGCCCAAGAGCATTTTCAATGCTTACTGCTGGAGTTGTCTCAACCTCTGAATTTCCCAGTCTGAAAACTGGGAACAATTCAAAGAACAAGCCTCACTGGGTATCTTCTCTTGACATACAGACCCAAGCACGAACCCAAATGCAAGAATTAGCTGGTTTTAAAGGGAGGGAGGGAGGAAGCCTTCAGTACCACAGCAGTGCAGGCAAGGACAGAGCCCTTAATGGACCCACTCCAGAATCCATTCCTCCAAACCCTTCTGGTTTTGTCCTAAGGAAACCCTAGCCTTAACTCTCCCTACATATTTCTCCTGTAGCAGGAGATGACAGTGTCCCAGAACAGACCAAGGAGTTGACTCCAGAGAGAAAAGCCCCCAAGGACTTCTTGAAAATGCTATCAAAACACCTAAGGAAGCTGTTAAATGGCTGATTATACTAAACATTTACTGAAAAATAATCACCTCCTCTTAGCTGAGATCCATTTAAAGTAGGAAGATTCCCAGCATTATTATTTACTGTTTTCTGTATGATTCAGTTACATTTTAGATACACTATAGAGAGGAAAGCTTTGAAAAGTATTTTCTTTTGAAACTTTATACTAAAGCATAAATTATTTTAATAGCACTTCATATAAATTAGTGTATATTAATTCTTAATGGTCTTAAGATGTCTAAACAATCTTAACTAGCTAAAAACATGTGGAGAGGAGACAAACTCAAAAAAACAGGGATATAGATCCTCTCTAATTTTTAGACTGAATGCATCAAAAGCCATATACATCTATTAGTTATATTTTATCTCTTAAGATTATTCAGTTTCTTACATAAAAACTAGAATAAAACTACTGGTGCCATGACCACATTCATGTTAAGTGTAATTTCTCTGATGACGATTGCAGCTGTGTTCAGAACCTATGGGTGCTGACCCCAAAGGACAGTGCAGTCTCAGTGGATGTGCAAATAGACCAAAAGACACTGATGCATTCACACATGCACCCCAAATACCATCACAACAGCTTCTTGTAATGAGCCAGGCTGTGCACAGAGGGCTTTGAGGTTTTTTTGCTAAAGCAATGACTGCTTCTGTCAGATACATCATTTGACAGCCACGATGTTCCTACTTTGTCTTGATTCAGGACAGCACTGCTCTAGTGGATGCAAAACATGACAAAGGATTGTAACAAGTTACAGATCAAAATATTTTTAAATTAAAACTTGGTGTGGAGAGGATTAAAATTGCAAGCTAGAAATTTGAGAGAGATCAGTGCATAGTAAACAACCCCTCTTTAAAAGCCAGCCTTATATAACACTGGTCTGCCACAAGCTCCTTATGAGCAGTGACATTTTAAGGAAAGCTTCTGTCCATTTCTTTTCTCATTTACCCTGCAGAATGCTTGCTTTTCCCTGGGCCCTTTTCAAGCAGACTGGCTTCAATAAAATAAGGGGAAACAGGAAAAAATGCAGAATAGAAAAAGGAAGCAAGTTTTTTAAAGTGCTAAAAAGCCTTATCTCATGAGGCAAAGGTCCTGATGGACAACTTCTGACATTTGTTGCTGAAGTGCTGTGCTATGTAAGTGAATATTTTGCCTCCGTGCCAGGTGAAAGGCTGAAACTGATAGTTTGAGTATGAATTCGGATCTGGATACAACTTCATTCAACAAGATATCTCCAGGAATATTGACCATCCAGCTCATAGACACTTGGTACCCTGGCAGTACAACAAATATCAGGGAAAAATAATATACTCATTATATTCCCCTAGACTCTGTGCTGGAGAGGGATAAAAAAGTGACACTTCATATAATTTTGTTTATATTAATTCGTAATGGTCTTAAAATATCTAAACAATCTTAACTAGCTAAAAATGTGTGGAGAGGAGACAATGTGGGAAGATCTCTGCTTTTCTTTCCTCTCCACAAGACTTTCCAGCTTATCACCTGAAGTGTGCTGCAGGAGATTGTCCCAGCCTAATGTCACTGGCAACCACAGCTGTAAAAACTATACAGGTGCATGTTGATGCTGTGAGGATAGAAGCCTTAAAGCCCTGTTTGACCTGTCTCTCCTTGGATTTCTACGAAACTTCTTTCCTGAATTCTTCATCTGACTCACTTTGCAACCCTATAGGTTACTAAATAAAGGCAGGGCTTTATAGGAACTCCTGAAATTTGGAAGAGTGGCTAAATAAGCTAGAGGAAATCCTGCCCAAGGGAAAGTGGCCTCTCTTACCCCTACAATTCTGTCCCTGTGCTTTCAGGCCTGTGCAGTCTTATCAAAATGCTAAAGCAACATTATTTAGGGAAAGATGAATGAGAAAAGAAAGAAGAGAAGCAAAGGATAACAAACTGCAAAGACAAATAAACCTAAAAGTACTTTAGAAAATCTTCCCACAGTAGGAAGGCATGTAAATGAAAACCCACCCCTTTCCCATAATTTATTTCAATCAGTAGGACTACTGAAGAAGTAAGTTTTGTCTCAAACTTAGAAATGTTGATTCACATCTGGCCCTCAGCAAAAATGCAAGTCTGTGAGTAGCTTTCAGAATTCCTCTCAAGTAATCATTCAAAGGGCATTTAATTCTAGGAGATGTTTCTTGCATCATAACATTTACTTCCACATAGTTGAAATACAGATTTGAGTTAATAGAGACAGCAATATAAGTTATTTCAGTACTAATATAAAAATACTTAGCTGCTCCTTGACTGGGTATATCTTGGGAAAACCATTGCTTCTATGGAACATTCCTTCCTGTTTTAAATTTGCATGTGATTTGGTAATGCCTTATTTTGCTTTACACGTGGCACTGCTGGTGCTTACACAACTCTTAAGAATTGCAGCTAACTGTTCCTTCAATTCTACAGTTAATATTCTTATTCTACAGAACTACAATTCTGAGTTATACAAGAAAGTCTCTATGTTATAAATCATATATTGTGTTTAGACACTCAGCAAGAGTTTTGACACCGGCCACATTAGAAGTTCAGCCTGCTCCTACAGGAATATTATGATGCACAGGGGATGGAGTTTCTGGAGACAATCAATTAGCGTGGCTCTGCTTGAGCTGGGGTGGTTGGACAAGAAGATCTGCATGGATCGCTTCCACCCTCAACCATTCTGTGATTCTGTGAAGTGTGGGCTATCAAAAAGGAAAATTTAATTAATGGTACCCAACATTAATGGCAAATAGATTACTACAATTTTGAAAAAGAAGTCCCCCTTCAATGCCAATATTGTCAATGTCAAAAAATTTAGAGTTTAAGCAGCCTTCAGATACTGTAGGCTTGCAAAGTGTAGAGCTGTTTGGAAAGACAATAAAATTATTAAATGTTGTGTTCTGGAGGTAGGTTTGCACCAGTATAAATCATGTCATTTGACTTAATTATACAGAAACAGTGCTTACTGTTATTATCTGATTATTAACCCCTATGTGAGCTATTTACATCTCAGTCTTGATTAATCATCATAATGATTACCTGCCTGTTGTGGTAATAATTAAGTAGAAAATCTAGCAACAAAATAATGAGATTTTTAATACTCTTTTTAGATTGGACATAATGAGCATAGAGTGTAATAGTGGGTCTCAAACATAATGCAAATGAGATTAAGTTTTAAGAGGCCAATTTTTTTTTTCACCTACAGATATTTACTTTTTGTCAACAGAAAGCTCAAGATGTTTAGGAGCCAAATACACTAAATAAGATAAAAGATCTGTTTCTAATGCATGAGACTTCGTGACATGCCAGAAGAGGAAGGGTCTGTGTACACCTGACCCACGCTCATGCCAGCATTCCCACGGGTGCTGGGCACTGTGAGCTGCAGTTTCCACCAAGTGACGAGTAACATCAGGAGAAAATTTCCAAAATCAATGAAATTCTTCGTCACCAGCAGTTATGGGTATCTAATGTTTAGTCAAACAAGGAATATCCTTGCAGCCCAGTATCAGAGTAGTATCATGTAAGGCTGATCCAACAGGGTTATCTCCGCAGGGAGAGGAGAGAAGTTTGCTGACTGTGGGCATTGGAAATTAGATTCAATAATGCTGTAAGAAATTTACTGCAAAGTACTAATATTGCAAATGCGTTAGTGTACAACATATGGCTCTGATCTGAAAATCCTGAAGCGTGAGCTCATTTTCGTTGAGTAGTCCTGTGGGACGAACATCTTAAATTCATCTGGAATTCTACAGCTGGTGTACATTTTGGAGGATTACTTGTAAGTGTTCATTTTGCCAGCATATTAAACTACTGCTGCATCACATTAATTTTTCTGCCCTTAATCCTAAATTAAGCATTTTTCTCTACAATTTCTTAGTATACTCCTCTCTCTTCTCAGTGTTGACCTCCTGATGAACATATAATAGCCCATAGGAGATAAAGCCATGAAATAGTAGCCTTTAGAAGACCGGCTTGCTTTTTAGATATTTCATTGGTTTTCTCCAAGCTTCCTTGATTTTGCTTAGAGTTAATTATCTGCTCTTCATCTGAAGACAACTGAAAGCAACACCTTTAAGCCACATTACAAATATATACAGAAAGATCTTATCTCCTTTCTGGATAATGAGGTGCCCTGATAGCACATCTGAAGTATGTTGGCATTATTCTTACTAAGTAATCTTGTATGTATGTGGCTTTGTGTGCTGTGAGAACTCTTTTCTGATTGTTCATTTAAACCACACCTCATGTTATTTCTTTCAGTATTTCAAACATATTTGCATCATTTAATTATAGTTCTGTTTAAAATCCCCTATTACTCTTGGTTAGTTTAGGCTCACAAAGTATGATTGGACACACATGCTGATCAAGTACAGGTATTTTCTCTGTATGGGGAAAAAAACCCAAACACAAATTGTTGATGTCATCTTTCATAAGATTAAAAAATCAAAATCTTCTTTGTTTCATTAGAACACCTTCAAGAAGGATAGATCTTAGTGTGATGCTACTAAGCTGTCTGTGGATTAAGAACTAAAGCTTAGTATCCTTATTTGATTTTGATTCTGACCTCTTTGAAACATTGATTGCTTGTGATCATTTTCCAACTCTGCTCTGAAACATCTCTTTCATCAGCTCTCTGAGTGCTACATGGAGCTCTCAAAAGTCCCATACCACCTCTTCCCTGAGGCCTTTCTCACCTGGTTTTGCTCTTTGTCTTTTTCTGTAATTGCATTTGTGTATTAAAGATTACCGTATTTTATTTCTCTATGGATAGATGTTTGGGGATGGTTTTGTTTTCTAATGTAGAATATATTGAAGGCCTTGGCTCTGAAGTAAATTGCACTGTGAATATATGGTGAGGCCTGTCCAGAGCTTATTGCATGGTTAAGGCCACACAGAAAACAGATTTTATGTATACATTAAGGAATATGCAGCACCAGCTTATGATAAAGTTCTCTGTTGCTTCAAATGCTCATGTGTATTTAACTTCACAGCCATGAGTAATCCATTGACAGTAATGGAACTACTTGTGTCCACTTCACATTAAGTGTTTGCTTATACAGGAATGAAAGTTTATGTCCTCAGTCACAGTACAGTTCCTTGGAGGAATGTTTTTACTTGCCTTTCTTCTCAGTGCAGCAAACCTTGCATAAGCCTTACACTCAAAGAACTGTTTGCAAACAAAAGGGAACTGTGTCTTCTACTTTCAGTGGATGCATGTTTTACAAGCAAGATATTTTAAACCTTCTATTATTTTTCTTAAGCAAAGTAGAAATGCGTTTCTCAGCGAGGAAAAAATGCTGGTGTTTTGCTTTGCTCTAAGGATGGGCTTAAAAGAGGTCATACTATATGCTGCATGAATGGTTGGAGGATGGGGGGGAGAGGAGGGTAATAGCTTTTATTTCTTAATCCCGTTTTTTAAAATATTTCTAATGATGAAAATGTTTGCAGAAAAGATTAAACTCCACCAAACCTTGGGTAGATTGAAATGAAGATGAGTTTAATGTCTGAGATTATCTTTTGAATACTTTCTTCTTTTGTTAAGTATTGCTCTGTCAGCTAAATATAGTTCCAATTTTTACATTTTTATAGACCATGTGAGTTCCCCGTAGGCACATTGTCTCTCTTCAGTGATTTATATAGTTTGAATTATAGGGGATGATAAGCATTTGCTGTTCAATAGTGTAGTTAATGCTCAGCCCCCCCGGGTAACAGAGCAGTGAAGCATTTACTACTCAGTGGTAGTTCTGCAACAATCAGCAGCAGTGCGGCTCTATCACAGTAAATTTATATCGGTACACTTCAACCTCGGGGAGCTGAACATCCACTCAGCACAGCCCAGGGAAAACAATTAGAATGGACATTTTCCAGTCTTTTTGGGTGGCACAACGGGAGGAGTTTACTGTTGTAACTGGATCAGAAACAGAAATCACATGTGTGCAACATGAAAATTATCCAGCTTTTATATTCTCTCATTTTTTTCCTTCCAGCATAAAGAGTAAATAAAGGCTTGGACTAGAAAGCTTTTGGAAAGCTGAAAGTTAAGGAAAGTTTCTGTATTGGCAGGCACACTGCCATTTTGGTGAGGTGCCAGAGAGTCTAGGAGGACTCCAAGCCCATCACTCCTGTGCTGAGGAGGAACCTCCTCTGTCAGGTAGGTGAGCTTTCAGGCACTGTAGCTGTACAACAGTTCTCTTCCTGTGATTGTGATGAGGAAATAGCAAGGACTGCATCAGTCAAGCAATAATAGCATTTCTCTTCGGTTATTTTTCTTCAATAGGCCTGAAAGCATTTTATAAAGGAAGCCAACATCAGGGTTGAGGAGCACAAGTAGTGTTCTCCTCTATCCTTCTGGTTGCAGGAAATGATGAGGGGAAAAACATGAAAAGCCATAAGATCAATATCTGGCTCCAAGCCTGGTGTGACTGGCAGAATTTTGGGGGTTTTGATAGTGGGTCAGTTTACACAACAGCAGGCCTGCTGGCAATAGATGGGGTACACCTGTCTCATAGAAGAAAATGTTCTTTGCACAGGTGTTAGCAGGGCTCACTGAAAGATTCCAAACTACATTGGAAGGGGAAAAGGGATAAATCCAGGCTTCCTGGAGATAAAGCCTGAGGGCAGCACAGCAATATTTGAGGGGTGCTTTGTGTAGCAAGGTCTGTGAGTCTGCCATCTCGGTGGAAGCAGGGATGGAGAGCCATGTGGCAGCCAAGATGCAAATGTTATTGATGTGTTAGAAAACATGGAAGTGCTTAAGAATGGTCACGTAGGAATTCGGGCTTCTTCCCCAGGAAGGTGGTGGGATCAGTAGCCCAAATGAAGTGCATTTACACCAGTGCACACAACACAGGGAACTAACAGGAGGAACTGTGACATAGTTAACATCATGGAAACGTCATGGAGACATGGTGGAATGATTCACACACAACTGTGTGATGCAACTGTTCAGAAGGGATAGGCAAGAAAGGAGACAGAATGCCCTGTATTTTAGGGAGTGTCTTGATTTTCTAGAGCTTACTGATGGTGGTGACAGGGTTGTGTGTTTACAGTAAGAGCCAACAGGAAGGCCAATAAGGCAGATATCATGGTGGGAGTTGTCTTAGACCACCCAGCCAGGAAGAAGAGGCAGATGAAATATCCTGTAAGCAGCTGAGAGAAGTTTCATGAATGCCAGCCCTTGTTCTCGTGGGAGACTTCAGCTTACCAGATGTCTGCTAGAAATACAACACAGCAGAGAGGAAACAGTCTAGGAGGGTCCTGGAGTGTTCCTGGAAGACTGGGACAGTGATCATCCCCCTGTATACTTGGCACTGGTGCAGGCACACCTTGAGTGCTGTGTTCAGTTTTGGAACCCTCATTTGAAATATGACATTGAGTTGCTAGAGAGTGTCCAGAGAAGGACAAAAAAGCCAGTGAAAGGTCTAGAGAACAAGAATTATGAGGAGCAATGAAGGGAGGTACCGAATGACAGGGTAAGAGAAAATGGCCTCAAGTTGCACCAGGGGAAGTTTAGATTGCATATTAGGAAAACCTTCTTCACCAAAAAGTGTTGTCAAGCATTTGAACACACTGCCCAGAGAAGTAGGTGAGTCACCATTCCTGGAGGTATTTAAAACACATGTAGATGTGGCACTTAGAGACATGATTTAGTGGCGAACTTGGCAGTGTTCGGTTAACAGTTGGACTTGATGATCTGAAAGGTCTTTTCCAACCGAACCCAAAATTCTGTGATTCTTTCTTTGTATAAAAAATGTTGAAACCAAAGCAGAAACAGGTCCCAGGAGACAGCCACAGTCCTTCAGCAAGACTGTGACAAAATAAAAATAAAGCCGAGGTTCCCAGGCTGTCTTGCTTAATGCTTTAGCTGCTGCAGTCAACACTGCCCTCTTTCTCTGAAATGCGTCTGGAAGCCTCAGGCTGTAGTACAGCCTGCATCGAGAATAAGGACTAACAAAGCTAATTTTTCTCTTGTAAATTATAAAAGAGGAGGCAGAGTAAAATATAAAAAAGGAGGAGAAGAAACTGCAGTAGGCAAGATGAGTTTCAGCCTAGAAAACAGTGGGAAAGTGTGAAGCGGGATTCCTGTGAAGTGGGATTGTAAGTGCTCCAACCCCACAGATGCTGTTGTGATTGTGAGAAAAGATGATTGCAGTGAACTGAAGAGGTGTGAACTCTGCTTTGGTGACAGGGAATCTACATGTAATGACCGTTAGACCTACACTGCATTTTTCAGCCTGACTGGTTGTAGAGACCCAGCAAGCACAAACACAGGCATGCTTAAGTGCATCTCTCAGGGCCTCAGATCCCCACGTCTTACATTTGCCAGCGTCTCAGTGCACCAGAGAGTCTGAGCAGGCTGTCGGCAGGAAGGCTTCCCGCTGAGAGGGCAAGTCAGGTTTCCAGAAGATGTCTGTATTATGCTCTGTGTTTGCCTGCCTGCCACAGTGTGGGAAAAGCATAAGGACGATGTGAAGAGCCTCAGAAAGGGTAATGTTGACAGGCAAGGGGAGAAGACTGAGGAAAAAAGCATTATTTTTGTTAAAGTCGTGGCAACAGAACCGCTGACATCCTCTGGCAGTGGTGAGAATGTGAATAATTAAAAAGTATCTTGATGGCATTAGAATTGGGACAGTTTTGAAATCAGCATAAAAATTAGCACATGGAAAACTTTCAAACAGGAATCTGATGAATACTGGGGGAAACAGATTAAATATAAGTGTCTAATTGGCTAAAAATCCTGAGAAGATCCCAGATGAGCTGTTCCAGTCAGTGCTCCAATGGGCATGGATCTCTCTCTGCTGTCAGTAGGCATAAGCATCATTCCCCCATGCCCAGCCTGAATCTGACATTAAAGTGTGGACACTGATAACTAAGCGAGGAGGACCACTTACATAAAGCCTGAAATGAATCCTACAGAACTGACAAAGATAAATCTTATCCAGTTAAACAGTGTGGCCTCCTTGGTCACTCTAGTCAAGGAAATCAAAATTATATTCTAGTCCTAGAAGGAAGTTTAAAACTGTGAAATGGAAAAAGAAAAGAGCTATGAATAAAATTAAAGACAAAAATGAAAAGGTCACACCTAGAGTCAAAGAGAAGATGAAGGGGCACTAAAGGAATAACAAAGCTTACTAAGAGGCAGAATAATAATCTCAGCAGCTTCAGGATTCAGGTAACCCACCCATTCCTTCACATCAAGCTATAAAACACAGGTCTCTTAGGGAGAGTGGTAGTAATATTTGAATGATTTCAGTAGCAATATCAGAAGGAAGTTGAGAATAATGAAGGATTCATTAGGTCGGGATTCAGAATCTGTGGTCTCAGAAATAGGAGAGGAACAGCTGTGGAAGATACAGTATTAATGCTGCAAGTCTCAATGCACATGTACGTAATACAAAGAATCTGTATCACTTTATCTCTGATAAAGCATTTACCTCTGCTGTTACCTCCATCCTCTCCCTGCATCACAGTATGCCTAAGGCAAGAGGAGTGGGTTGAGGCATAATGTGGAGTTACACAATGCAAATAAAGGCAAGGGTGCCTCACAGAACATCTATTATAAGTGATAGTGTGTGTGATTGAAAGAGTGGATGTCTTCAATGGAGACGAAAAAGATATTTCTTTGAACTCTCTGGAACTGAAAGAAATCGTGGATTCGGTGAGAATTGCACTGTCCCAGACCACTTTTATAGGCTCTTTCCAGAGCAGAATCACATATGGAAACAATTTTTGATAACGTGCTGTAAAATACATTCCAGGGATATTGGCAGAGATTGAACTAGACAGTTTAATAAGCCTTCCATCCTTAATTTCTCTCTGCTTGTGATTCTTTAAGCTGAAGCCACATAATTTTATGTACTCTATAGCTTTTGAGTCATCCAATATCTACTGATTTATAGCTTGAATTGTGCATAACAAACTCCAGGTTGCTTGAGAAAGAAAGACACCTTAATCACAACAGCAGGTTTCAGATACCACATTGTCAACTCCATGCCCTTTATTTATTTATTTATTTAGTCAGTGGAATTAAATATACCAATAAGACCATTGGCCAGCCTCACCTAGGGCCTTTATTAAATCCTCATATTAAGAAAGTGCAGAGCAGTAAAAGTGTTATTAAAAAAAGGCAAGGTATAAAAAAGGGCAAGACACACAGAAATTAGGTGATGTTTTGGGTGAGGGCACTCTCATTTCTCATGCTTTAGTGTTGGAAGATGTGGTGCCATATCATCCAATAATATATATGATCTGTGCAGCTGCCAGGGACTCTGCACACTGCACAGCCTTTGATGGGCAATATGTAACTTTTGGAGGTGTGCAATTTTTCACAGGATGTGGATCCAGAGAAGACAACCTTTTTCTCCAGAGCATCTCTGAGTTTCACATCTGTATCAGGAACTGCTGGCAAAGTAAATCTTTGACAAAAAGTCTGATAGCTGAAACCCCAGGTTGGGAGTAGCTATTATGGAAGCTATTATGGTGTTTGATCATCTCACCTAACCATAGAAACCTGAATCTTCAATTGAGAAGAATCACCTTCTGAAGGTACTGCTCTCTCCTCTGACTATGCTACTCTCACAAAAGGGACACACAGGCACTTCCAGAGGCCAGTTTATCCCACGTGTCTCTCATAAGAGGAATGACTCCAAATGACCAAGAGTGGAGCTTAGCCTTCATCTTTCAGTACATGTACTTTGATGGGATAAATTGCAACCAACAACTGGAATACTTCCGATTTTTTTCCTTGAAAAACAATAGTTGTTTAAGAAGGCTGGAGTCTGTAAGAAAGTTGTGCTGGGCTCCAAGGCTTTGACAGCTTGCATACTTACCAGTGCAAGTTCTGGGATAATTGTAGAATTGCTAGAAACAGTTATAACAACAATTCAAAACTACTTTGATTTATACAAGATCTTTCAAGAAGCTGTCAGGTGAGACTGTCCACTGTTTTGTTAATGAACAGTGCAATCAAAACAGTTGTGAAACATTAATAGGTGAACAAATTGGGAGTGGAAATCTATTTGATTATGACAATGTCATACTAAAAGTAAGAAAATAAATGCTCCCTCTTCCAAATTATATTCATTGTCACACTGGATGCTACATTTTCAAAATGATAGTATTAGTAAGTGAAGGAGGAGCTGAATTGCAATTAAAGAAAAATCATACCCAACATTTTCATACTCAGAATGAGGGGACTGAAAAGGAAGGAGAATAAGAAATCAAATAATATATTTGTTGTAATTATCCTGAACATTAATGTAATTTTCTATTTTTAGTAGGGCTTTAAATGGTATGAGGACTGATTATGAATCAGTAAATCATAATTAATTATAAATCAGTTTTCGCTCCAGATGTAATCTCAGGTTTTGGAAGAGCTCTTGTTTGAATAACTAGAATTACAATTTATATATTCAAGACATGTTTGTATAATCTAGGATTCTACCAGGAAGTCTGTTTCACTATGCATGTGTCAAACTCGAGCATGACAGTGTTGGTTCCTCGTGAAGTAGCTATGCAAAAGAAGTGACTGTAAGTATCACATGTATTGATTTTTCTATCAGCAAGAGTTTGCCAGGTCTGTCTTAATAATAGAATTGAACCTCAAACAAGATAATTAACCACATCTGTGATGGGCTTAATCTTGCAAAATACAGAACACCCAAGCTCTACTTTAGCAGAGCAGTGAACAATTTCTTTTAAGACTGTTTAGATCTGGAACATTCTTAAACACAGTCATTGTGGGGGCTTACAGCACTGACTGTCTAAACCAACCTCACTGAGGCGTCTGAGAAGCCCACACTGAGCGTCCTGCGATTTTAGATCAGTTTCAGTTAAAATTCAGTTTGGAACATCCAGATGAGAAGTGCTAAAACAGCTGAATTAGTATTGGAAAAACTTGGTGTACATCCATTTCCTTTCAGCTGGACTGATAAGCAATTGCCACATGCAGGTTCCAGAGGCACTCAGTGCCTGAGTGTGATCTGGTGAACTGCTCTTACAAACACCTCAGACAGGGATCAACATTATTTATTGAAAAAAGACTACTTCAAATGTGTGGCATTAGTGTTATGTGGCAATGTGGAAGGGGGTCTGTGATTTATATTTCCTTTTTCCAGAATAACAGACCAAAATTTGAAGCCACATATTAGAATAAAGTACGAGTTCAGTGATGAGGTGGCAAATGAAAGAGGCAATTGATTTGTACTTGCAGATTATGTCTTTACCTTGAACACAATCCAATGGCCCAACTCTGCTGTAGACTTGACTTTGTTCAAGGTAATTTGATATTGATCAGCCTTCAGGTGTAATGCTACAACAATCAAACTGATCAAATGTAATGCTACACAGATATGGTTTTTCAGACACATTATTTGTATGAGAAATCATCACATCACAGAGAAACAAAGCAGACTGGCAAAAGCATATTTATCACGCTTAGTTTCTTTTTCTACTTTCTGATGTATTTGTATTGAGCTTTATTTTTAACCTTGGAGAACAGCTAAGAAATATGTGGTTATTTCAGACATTCCATGAACATTGTTTTTTTCATTTGCAATCCTCTTAAAGGCATAATGTGAACAAAGAACATAAACCAGACGTTTGAAAAAGAGGCAATAGCTGAAGTCTTAAATTCAGTTATTTACTCCAAATCATCTCTGAAATTAGTAAGTTCTTTAGATTCAATGGAGACTGTTCTCACTCACTTTAATGAGGAGAGTGTTTAGACCCTGCCAAAACTCATATTTATGAATGAGACACATGCACCTGTCTTCTTTTAACTCCCTGTGCTATAGTGCTGGCAACAATGTCCATTTCCAGTGCAGCACTAGTTTTTCTGGGGCTGACTAGTTCTGTATACCATTTGCAGCTGATCAAGCCCATGACCACATAAGTTTATGTACAATTTCATTCCTAATTCTATTGTTTCTACTGTGACAGTAAGATTGAGCCAAGGTGTATTGACATCTAGAAAATTTATATGATCTTTGACCACTATAATTTGTGTTGTATTTCTACAACTGGACACATTCTGATAGGTATTTTATTTATTGAAAAGGTATGAATGTCTTATCTACACTATCTTTTTTCCTGCATCCTCAGCATTTAATTTTAAAACTTTTTTTTCTTATAAAACAAAAGGTGTACTTTAATGGGGAAATAGATGTTCTCAAGAGTCATGCAATTAAAACTCAGGGGGTGAAAGAGTCATGCAATTAAAACTTGGGTAGTGATTTACCTTAATACTAAAAGGAATTGAGAATTATAGGCTTCACTCTCAAGTTCAATACGTAAGTAGAGGTAATCAGTGTGATTGCTTAAAATAACCCATTTTCAGTGGGAATTGCAGCAGCATCCAAAATTCATCAAGATATGGATGTATGTTGCTCAGCCAAATAATCAGCATGGTCTTTTAGACCATTAAAGGCATTAAATCTTCACATATTAGATTCTGACTAACAGAGTCTTGGGCAAGCTTTTTATATGAAGAATATAAAACATGTTAATTAATAAATCCAAGTGCAAACTCATTAGCTTAAGACTGTATAGCAGAAACATGAAAACTGTTACGTTTTTCCCCTTAGGATGACAACTTCACAATTATAAACAGAGCTTGGAAAGACACGCTTAGGAGGCACTTCTTTCAGATGAGCTAATTAAGAATATTCTGTTTATATTTGTGTGCACCCAAGTGAACAGTACTATTATGGCAGGAGGAACTAGACAATTTTAAAATCCCAGTCACAGTGGGTTCAAGCAGCTAAGTTTAGTTTCGAGACAGTGGTTCAAACTCAGGTTGGACACATTTTATTCAGTATAATTTTAGAAGATAATAAAGATGCAAACAGCTCCTGAGGGTAAGTCATATCACCTAGAGGAGGAATTCAGATGTCCTCTTTAAATTAAAAGTGCTGACTTATTAAAAATAGAAACCATAGAGATTCAGTTAAATGCTTAATAAAAGATTTAGAAGCCATGGCATACTCTTGCCCACTATTCAAGAGTAAGAACTAAAGTATTTTCTGTGCAGCATTTATATTGCTGCAGCATCAGGTCTTTTGTTATTAAATATATGTGTACCCATCAAAACAAGTCCCACTGGTTACACTGGTGCTTCATTTTGTCATGATGCCTTGTCATATGACAAGAATTGATTGATGTCAGTGAAATAACCTCAGCAGTAATCTCTGCTGATGTATTCATCTGTTCAGGAGCTAAAAATAAACACATGCAAACATTTCTGCCAAGAATAATTCTTTTTATGCTATCTGGTGAGCAATAATATTAAGAATAAAGTAGTATAGCTGAAGATGTAGCCCTGAGCATATAAAATTTTACAGCAGCCTTTTCCATTGTAATATTAAGAGTCAAACTGCTGTTGTTGCAGGCAAATACAACAAAGCAGACTATATGACTCCTTACTTCCTCTATAAACAGAGTAGGAATCAAGTGAGCTTTTGGAATTAGGAAAACACCTCTAGCTGAATTGCCAGATATATTGTGTGCATATATACATTGTACATTATAGAAAGATAGGAAAGAATGCATTGGTCATGCCAGGGGATGTGTCAAACAGTTGTGTGGGAAATTCTACCATGAGTAGTTGTATTGCTTTACCTTTGCCTAATATAATANTTTTGTTTTTTTTTTTTTAAATTGGGAAGGGAAGTATTTTGTCTGGCTTAAAGGCTTAATATGCTCCCATGCACTTTTTATGATTTAGTCATTAGGAAAAAATGGACTGTTTCTTAATCTCCATTACTTGATGCAAGTCTATTGTTTTTTACAGTCCATCTTGATTACAAGAAATAGAAATGTCTTGCTGACAAGCCAGTAAAAAGGTACTTTTGCAATCATTTAGTAGCTGTAGAAAATATCTTATCTGAATCAGGTTCTTGAAATTTAAGCAATAAAACTTGGCAGATTTTGTCTCAGACAATCAGTGGTTGAGCAGTGTTGACGTTAATGGGATTCCCATCTTGTCCCTCTCTCTGTCTCAGTGTGTTTGTCTGTGTTCTACTTTTGAACCAGTAGACCCATTTCAACTGAAGTCTCACGGGTATTTGTGGAAGTCATTACTACAAATTTAAGAAAATATACAGCCAGTTAGAAGAGGGAGAGGTAGTGTACCTTCTCAAAGATATGCTATGCTTTAGGGAAGGCAAAGTCATTTGTTCTTCTATGCAATGGAGAAATAACCAGTCACATTGGCATTCACATCTGACCCAACAAACAGGGTCAGGTAAATTCTCTGAATTCACTTCCTATACAGTTTTTCCAGAATCAAAGCTGCTTTTGGCTGAAATTAAATGGAAATTGCCAAGGCTGCTGTTCTGATCACAGCACTTACTTAAATCAAAAAGAATATTTTCCTGGGGCTTCTTTGTATTCCAGAAAATTTCCATGAACACTCTTTAGGAGAAAAAGCTTTCTATTCCTACCTAGTAAATAAAAACTTGTCTATTAGATGCTGTCTCCTGTTTTCCTGGTAAAACAAAGCCCAGTAAAACAAAATGTCAGCAGGTGAAATGGAAAATGTTGTGCAATTAAGTATTCAATGCATTAATAGCTAAGGAGTTAGAAATCACCCAATATCATGAGAAGAGAGGACAACATGATAATGATAAATCACGTACGTGAATGACAGGTACTAGTTCAACCACAGAAATGCCACTCTCCTTGAGTAAAACAACTTATTGCACGGAGAAGGAGGTTTTACATCACTTCATGTTGCACATTTTTCTTCTTTCTTTAATTCAATTGTTCTACTAAAGTGAGAATTTTGATGTCAAGAAGCCACATAAGCCTTAGCAGGAAGCTGGGGCCCTAAATCTTTTCATGTTTCCAACATAAAACTGTTTCAGTGTAAAACTGAAATGACTTGACTAGAAAAAGTCATATCAGAATAAAGAAACTTCCTGAATAGGGAAGCCTGCTTACAAATTTAGTGCAATTGAAAGAAAGTAATTTTTGTTATTATAGTTGTACTTGTCTAACCCCAATGCTGGAGTACAACAAAAGTTTGGGATGTTTTCTTTTCAGGCTCTTGTACATTTATTGGGAAAGCATTGAGCTGAACCAAAGCTGGCTGTGGGAAGAGGGAGGGAGGACTGAGAATCTGAATTTGTTGGTTCACTAAAACAAACAAACAAATAATTTAACATTTTAAATTAACATTCCTATTATTTTTTTCAAATAAAGAAGAAGTCATTCCATGCCATATGCAGAGAGCTGGCAACCTGGAGACTCTGAGACTCAAGACTTCAGCTGAATTTCCTGAAATTGCAGGTGCTTAGGAGTGAGCTACAAAGAAAGTGAGTGAACTTGTAGAAAACAAACCATTCCTACTGAGTCTCGCTGTGGGGTAGAGATAGTCATGGAATCGATACTTGTCAGTCTGAGGGTGGGGACAGAGCCTTACACTTGAGATGAGACACTGGATTTTCTCAGCGTTGTCACAGTTGCTGTGCCCTTGCTGAGGCTTGATAAAATTCCAAGAGACTTTCCTGCTACACAAGTAACTTTAAGACTCTTCTGAAGCCCATAATAACAAACTATATAATGTAAACATTGCCAATTATTAATGCTGAAATCAGAAAGCCATAGGGGGTTCTGGTGTGGATTACAAGGTGTAACACAGATTTATTTGGGTTGAGCTGGTTGACAACAAACCTAGAGTTGACCATAAATGTTGCTGGTTGTGTGTGTTAGTTCTCCTTGTGCAGGAGAAACAGTTATCCTCATGATGAGCTACAAGGCTGTTTAATGAAATATTAGAAAGTGGAGTACAAGTTATTCACTGGAGTTCTCCATTTGAAGCTTTTTCTAAGCAGTTTTTCATGTGCCAACTCCTCAATGAAAAAATTCCTGTATTTCTGCTGTGCTCAAACTAAATGTCAGAAGTTAATCTCTATTCTTCAAACTTTAGCCCAGTTCCTTGTTTGGCAAATTTGAAATATGTGTGGGTATGAAAGAAGTACTGTGGGCTTGTTAGGGCTTGACACCAAATTAGAAGAAGCAATTTGGTCATCTACGCCACCTGACACATTCTGACTTCACCCATTCTGGGGATAAAAAGTGACAATGGAAATTTATTAGTCACAATGCCAGGTGAGCCCAGGATCATGGGAAAAATAATTTTTCGAAAATAGAAAGAGAATTTGTTCTCAGATGGATATATTTATACTCCATGGCAGAATCTTATTAAAGATCTGAGGAACACAGTTCCTGAAAATGGGAAAGGTCATCTTCTGTGTATTATTTACATCCATCATAAATCAACCTTAGGCTTTTGCTGAAAGGTTCTATGTTCAAGCTTGATTGCCTTTTAAAATTGCAGCTTTTTTACTCATTTTTACTTTACTCATGTTTCATGTAGAGATGAAAAACCTGACAAAGAGCAGGAAAGGAGACAAAATGGGTGGTGAAAATGTAAAATAATCTAGACAAAGGAGCATATATGCTGCAATATTGCAAAAAATGATCACCTATTTCCTAGAGGCTTCATCCAACAACCAGAGCTACTAACACTGTTAATGTGTAGCGGTGATGCAGAAATATCTTCTCATGTTTTTAAGAGTATAACACATATTTTCTTTAATTACCAGAAGTACTACTGCTAAGTGAGGGAATGCTATAAGACATATAGCCCTCTTAAGTTAATAAAATATATCTGAGTTGGGTGACACTCAGGAGCTGTGAACTGAACACAGCAGAGACCCAGCATGACTGAAGCTTCCAAGTCCCACTGCAAGCTAAACTGCTGTACAAGTGGTAAAAAGCTTGTGAAAAATACTTGATAGTCTTCTGTGAGTGCTATGCTGTTATTTTCAATGCAGAAATCCTCCTTCTAATATCTGAGGATTCCTCACCTTCTGTCCCTTCTCTCCTTTTTTTTTTTTTTGACAAGTAGCCCTGACCCATGAGAGGAGTCTCACCGGGGAACCTCCTTAAGTAGAGTTTCAGTACTAAAAAATAATCACAAAATCCCCATTATTTTCCTACTGAGGTCTTGAGAGAAAAATGCAGTGGAATGGGAACATGTAGAATTTGCTTATCAAACTATTCAAGAGCACCACAGAGTTGCAAATAAGACATTAGATAGTTATTAGAAATGTGGATTTGAGTTCCAGAGAGTAAAAAAAACCAACAAAAACCATGCTACAGAAACCTAACCATTTTACTATTTCTGTGAATTCCAGGTAGAGCAAAACTAATTGTTTGTTTTTATAGATAATATCAAATAACTACAGGGAGAGAAAAATTCATGTGGGAATAACAAGCTGTACAATGAATGTGTTAGAAAGGGATCCTCTTTTTTATTCCATGAATGAGAAACCACTTTGTATTATTTTTCATTTAAGTATTATAATAATTATTTTGAAGATATTTGGTTCAGAATGTATACTGTGGTCTGGATTACTAAATGATAGAAGTTGTAATCAAGTAATTTCAGCCAGCAGCTCGCTTGGTGGAATGAGGAATGTTAGTTTTGACTCCAGTTTATGGTTGGTTGTTTTCTTGTTTTACCCTCAGGAAGAAGCTTAAACGTTTAATTCTGTAACTTCTCTAATTTTATGCAAAGTTCACAGTAAAACATAAGGCAACTTTGCCTACTTTATATTAGTGTTTTTAATTAAATGTTTCGTTCTTTTCATTGCAAGCCAAAATTTAAACCAAAAATCAGTAGCAGGAGATTTTAACTACACAACATTCCTTTTGAGCTGGAGACAAAAGCTCTCATTGGTTTCATCAAAAGCCTGTGTTGATTTGTTGGGTTTTGCTGCCTGAGTTTGTGGTCTGGTTGGTCAGCAGAGCCCCTCCCGGTGCTAATGAATGATCTTCACAAAATTGTTGTCTGGGAGAAGATGATTTATTTGCACTTCATAGGCTGGAACAAGGCACATCAGAAACAGTAAATATTTCTGTGGATCTGGTGCCTGTTTAGTGTTTATGAACAACAACTCCTGTACCTGAGCCAAATGCCTGTGCCACAGAAGTGTTCTCTCTTGATGTGCTATGAGGATGACTATTAGCACACTAACAGAAGGAATACAATGAAAATTTAAATTCAGTGAACCAGATTGGTTTTGGACTGGCTTTGTGTGGTGCTCTACACATGCAAACTGTAATGGAGTCTGCTTTCAGGGCTCTGTTTCAGCAAAGCATCCCTAATGGCAGGATTGTGACCTGCTTTTCCCAAAACATGACGCCTCGGCATAACCTTTGTATTATCTCTCCCACTCTCTTTCTTGATTTGCACAAGCCAAACTGCAGTTCCACCAAGTAGAACAACAGGATGTTAGCTGAGTACCTTCATATATCTGTATGGGTGCCTGAGGGCCCCTAAAAATGCTCTGCTTTTTGCAGAATATAAACATGAAAACAAAGCTGCAAACAGAGTGGGAGCATGTCTAGGACTCCCTTTCACACCTGTACACATGGTCATTCCCACATGCCTGCGGTGATACATCTCCTTTATTTGCATTTGATTGCATGTGAAATGCACATTCAACAAAAAGCTCACTAGAATGAATTTTGAAGCTGGCTTGAAGCTGCTTGTTATATCCATTTTTTGGTCAATCCACAATATAGAATGTGTGGAATAGAGACACTAGAATGAAATTGTTGCTCTTTGTTTAACTTGGAACTTCTAAGTAAATGCCTGTTTTACTAAAACCTTAGCTGTGAAAACTCTGAACTAGGTGAAATAGCTCAGACAAACAACGCCGAAGCCAGACACAGTAATTTAGACGCAATATAGTTCTTCATAAGTATTCTAGGAGCTGAAGGGGGAAATACTGACTCATTCCCCAGAAACTTAAGCCCAATTCTTACCACATTCCTAAGCTAACTGTGCAGGTTCACCAGTTCAGCTGCATTTCACATAGGCAGCTGAATGTCTAGACACTTCTTTGGGTTTGTATTTTTTTATTGAATGTGATATGAGCTGAGAGCTGATTTGTTTGAGCCTGGACTTCTACTGAATGTGAACCTTGCCCTCCAGCTTTTTAAATCCTTGATTTTCAAAAAGCCTCATCCTGGTCATGAACTCTGTGGCTTTAATGCAAATTATTTGCATTATTATTTCTAGATGAATGATTCACTAGTTAAAAAGTAACAGAGGGGAAAGAAAAAGACAACAACAACAATAAAAATGACAACCAAGCTTAAGGGATTTCAACAGAAAAGCAATAACCTGGATCCCTCTAGAGGCCGTTTGTGTAATATTTGGTAGGAAAAAAAGATTTGAACTTGTCTCCCAATTTGCTGTCTACAAATAAAGGAAGCTTATCTATCTCATGTTGTTGCTTATTATCTTGCCAGCATGCTTCTGTCGGGTGGTGAAAGCTGCATAATTATTGTACTTTCTCTCCTTCAAACTAGTTCTTCCTTAGAACTGAGTAATGCAGCAGGAGTTTCTGCATGCACTGCTTCAGTCTTAATTTAACTCCTAAAGGCATGTTTCCTTAAAGACTGTTTTTTAGGAAGCGTTTTATGTCTGAAGCCAGTTGAGGCACCAGAAAATTAGGTTTCCATTTGTGGTAGTGTTGCCAAGGAGTTAATTAAACAGGCCAAACAACAGGGCTAGGATCACTTTCCCATCTGTGTGCATTGATTCTGAGCTCAGGTGTAGTGAGAATACTCCTATGTGTGAAAAGCCAAAACTTCAATCCTGTAAGAGACTAGACAGCCCACTATGGTGGTGGAAACCTGGAGGCAATTAGCCAAGGGGGGAGTGGTTTCCTTAGAAAGGAGCCTTGCTGGGCACAGCAAGGGGAGGAACAGAGCTCTCAGACCCCTTCCCTTCGCTTCTGGGACAAAAACAAACAAAGCCCAGATTTAAGAGAGCACCGAACTTATGATTTAAGTTCATGCCAGTTGAACACTGTGTACAATAAATTTTCCACATTAAATGCTTCCTGGACCTGAGAGCACTGCAATTCCAATGGCTCATTCAGGAAAACCTGCTTATTGGGGTGTGTGCATGGACGTAAAAGACAGAGATTCCACTGGTGTATCAGCAGTCCCTGTGACACAGCAGACTATGAAAAAAGTGTGTGAAGTATTGGCAATGTGTCACAATCTGTCCTTCATTGATTGATTGAAAAGCCTTGCCACAAAAAAAAAAAAAAAAGCCAAATCAATTTAGATGGTTAATTGAAAGAAATGGGAATGCCTTCGTGGTCAAATCCATCAAGTAAAGCTTGCTGCCAAGGTTTTTGTAAGTACTTTGTGTAATTTGAGTTGATGGTATGTAAATACTTTGCAATTAAAATACCTTTTAAAATATTTTTGGTTCATCTCTTGTCCTTGTTCTGTTTCTCCTGAACATTTGTCATTCTTATCTCCTTTCTAGAAAAGTGCTATAATCCCCTATCCCTGTGTTATTCCATGGGATCCTACCAGGTATTTGAAAATCAGTTTTATTTTTTTAATTAAATTAATATGAAGAGTGGTATATATATTTATACTTCTGGCATAGAGCAAAATAGTTTTTAATAATTCATTATGTGCAAAATATCCTGTTGTACACCATGAAATGTAATTTTATCCACATGAGTGAATGTTGATGAGGTGCTTTTGAGGAACTGTTGGCTAAAATTACCAGCCATATTCAACTTAGCTGTAAAGGTGAAAAGAATAATGCCATAATGAAAGATAAAGATATGGAGAAATACTCACAAAAGCCATTTACAAAAGAATTTACAGAATGCACCATCTTTTTTGCAGCATTATGCTGTCTTGGGAAAAAAATCTGTAACTTGTATATGAGGCACTACAATGTACCAAAACATAGGCAGATTATGCATGATCTGGATTAATTTTCATACCACAAAATGTCAGTGTACCAGACTATAATGATCTGAGGTTCACAGAAAGTACTGGTAGTGCCAAAATCTCCCTCCCTTACTTTTATTCTGAAGCTTAGCCAAGAACTACTGCTAGCACAGGGAGGACTCCAGTGGGCCTGCTATCATTCCCCACTCTTTTCACCACTTTGCCTAAGTGCCACTTCACATTTTGTCCACGTACTTGTTCAAAGTTTCATTTCAGGCCAGGAAATATATTTGAAAGTATGTGAGCTGTCACTGGGTACTTTTAAGCAATATAATTCTTTTATTCTGGGTTGATCATCTGGGCAATTGATTTATTGCTGTTTACTTCTGCTTTGGTAATTAAGTGGGAAGCAATAACTCAGGGGCTGCATCTGCCAGCAAGTGGAGCTCTTTGCTAGCCTAGGGAGGTGTCTCCTCACCAGCAGCCTTGCTTTATCCCTAAACTGAAACTACTGGAGAGCTGGTATTCAGTATTCTTTTGGCCCTTTTGCAGCTTCCATGTTGTGTTCCAGTTCTGTTGGTTTGTAAAACAAGAGGATGACGGCTAAAACCAGGCAATTTATAATTTTTTTTGTTTCCATGGAGATTTTATTGCTTTTCCTTTTGACAGCCAGATATTATATTTATTGCCTTTGTCCTTTAAAAGAAAGGGAGATTTTAAAATTTCATTTTTAATTTATGTTTTTGTAAGAAATATATCCTAGGAATTTTGTTAAAATGGTGCAGTTTGCCTTACCAGGAACATGGGGGATAGAGGGGACAATCTTCCTACAGTTTTCACACTATGGGTTCATTGCCCACTGATGAAGGTTTACATGAACAGTTCCTTAGAGCAGAATGTCAACACAGTTGTTCCATGATCTACTTTGTGGTTCCATAAATGGTTTAAAGTGCAGTGCGGTGAAGGATTTTTGAGTGAGAACCACTCTTCCAAGAAGCAACTTTATTTTAAATTCTCCTCTTCTACTACAAACTATCTTGATTAGGAAGGATTTTTAATAAAAACATATAACTTTCCGGTCACATAAAGAGAAGCATGGAGAAAATGTCATTCAATCAAGATGAGATGTCAGGATCAGTTTTCTAACTCAAATCCTCAAACGAATCACAATGAAATCCAGATTGAACATAGCATTTGCCTGCTAATGCTAGAGGTATTCTTCTTTATGGACTTTATTAATGTTGAAGTCTCGTTTATTTATGCTGGTAGATGGTTTACTTGGTATGTTTGTCCATATATGCTGGCAATGTTTTATCCTAATCATTGTACACATCCATTGGCTAACACTAAGTCAATCAGCTTTCTGAAGGTCACTCTGTTTGTGCATAATTTACACCCTGCAGTGCTTGTGCTTGTTCCCTCAGAGCCCAACAGTGTCCTTTCTAGTCAAATCCCATGGTCAAAATGGGATTGCTGCATTTAGACAAAAGCAAAACTATTTTGGCAAGAAAAATATCTTGGTTTAGGTGTGTAACTATAATTTAATAAGACAGAAAGAGGAAGATACATCCCCTCCTCACACATCCTCGTGTGCTCAGCAGGGAACCTGCTCTTTCCTCCTGTTGTGTTGAGAATGGGTTAAGCAGGGAGAATTCACCACTCCTTGGCGATGGCTCCTGCTCACTCCATGGCTTCAAACTGAAGCTGGAGAGGAAGGGAGAACGGATTTTGAAAAGGTTTAAAAGAGTTAAGCCCCTTTTCTCAGTGCTTCTGAGGAATACCAATCAGTAAATTTGCAGCGTTAGTCATGTTAGTAGCAAAAAAGTATAAGAAAGTAGAGTTTATATCCCCAGTGTAAGGGTGGAGGCACATACTGTGGGATGGACTGAGTGAATTCCCACCTGGTGAAGTTAGAGATTGTGTCTTGTGCTCAAATCCTACTCCATGAGGTCTCTCACTTTTGCTCCTTTTGAAAGTATTGATGTGATGAGCCATCATTAGCTTGTCTCTGCTTTCATTGCCATGACAGAGTTCCCTGGAAATGCTTTGTAACCTTCCATGCCTGGCCAGATCTTTATAGCCCTGTACAAGCAGAGCTTTGAAGGAGACCTGCTTAGACTAACTGTAAGAACTCTGGAAATAAAGGAAATAGCTTCCAGCTTGGCTCCCCTGTCCCTGAAATCTCCTGAAGCTTCTTACCCTGAGTTGGCTTAGCAGCTTTTGAGAAAAGGTGCTGCCTTCTCTCTTCCTTCTTGACCCATTGATTTCTGAAAAGAATTTTTAAAAAGCAATTTAAAAAAGAGTATGCAATCATAAAAAGCAAATACTAAATAGCTACAACCCTCCCCTTCTAGAGGCCATTTCTCAAGTGGGAAAGTAGAGAAGATCACTGTATCTAAAGGAAAAAATGCTCCCTAAACAAGCACTGGGAAGAGATCTCTATAACTAAGTATGAAATGAAGGGGAAACAGCTCCATAAGACAAGAGAGTGGCTCATGCCAGCTTTCCACAGTACTCTCACTCCCTGTAACTTGTTCTGTTTCCCAGCCTCTGCAGAAACCGAAGCTCATCTGTGCTTCCCTGAGGTCTTCAAGGGACTGATTGTTTTTCAGAGTACAAAGACCTGCTTCATTTAGCTTTTGGGGGCTGTCAGTGGTGCTCTGAAGTCACTTGTATAGTCAGAAAAGTACACCTATATATCTCTGCAGGATCACTTTGTTTTATTACTGCTACAGCACTGTGAGGCTGCACCTCAGATCACTCCCAGGCAAATCTGGCTTTTGTTCCACATAAAAGCAAGGTCTCCCATAAACCATCGCTCAGTTTAGAAACATACTCAGGGGCTATTGCCTCTTACAAAGCAAGGAAGGCAGTGAATAGTTTCACTCAATCAGATCAAAACAAACAGAACCCCTTCTCTGAAAACCCAGTGCAATAAGCCTCAAGGCCTCAGTAACTTGTATCCCTCTCAATTGTGTGTGACTGTTAGAGGATTCATTAGTTAAGGCTAATGAGTTCTTGCCTACACATTCTCATCTCCATAACTAACACACCAGCACTTGTCTCAGAGCATTACAGTGACATTACATCAGCCTCCAGAGCCAACTGTGATTTATTAGACTGCAAAACAAAAAATGTAAAACTAGTTAGGATGGATATGAGGAGGAGAAAAAAATGTTGAACTCTGACTTCATGTATTTCCTTAGGAGAGGATATAGCCATTCTTCCCAAATCAAGGCTCCTGCATACCTTTCCTTTATCTTTGTATCCAAAAGTACCATGCAGAGCAGGCTGGATCTTATGGCTCTAAAATTCTCTGTCAATTTACATGAGCATTGAAGGAGATGTCAAAACTCTTTAAACTCAAGGTAAGGACCAACGGACAAACTCACACCTGTAAGTTCTGATATGGAGAGGTGTAACATTAACTCCAATGGAAGAGTGCAGGGACTGTAAACTGAAGAAGTGCTTAAATGATGCTCTGATGGATCACTGCCTCCTTCTGCCCTGTTTTACATCAAACCAGTATAGTTGAATTGAACAGGAAAGACAGAGCAATGTAGCCACAGCTCATGGCCAGGCAGTGCAAATTTAACTCTCTAAGACAACCTCCCCTTTGACTTGAGTCAGTGTTGGCAGCTTAAATTAAGTCAGGGATTATTTTGTAGTTCTATGTCAGTGTGCTGCCATCAGACCTGGAGAGTGCCTCTCACTGGTGTTGCAGGGGAGAGGGGGAGTGCTGTGGTACAGAAAGTGCTCGCTGGGTATCAGGTGCAAGACAGCAACTGCTACTGGAAGCCCCGAGTGGCACCAGGCTTCCAAAGGCCTGCTCATCCCCAGCCTCCAATGTTAAGGGCTTCTATGAAGTAAATGTCTTACAATAGCCCACTCCACAGGGCAAAGACAGACCTCAAGAAAAGTTCAAAGAAACAGAGATAAGAGAGTAATGAACTTTTTCATCATTTTTCTCATGTTGTTCTGTAAACAATGGACAAGTTGATTAAATACATTGTTTTGGTAAGTATTTTGATATTTAATCATTACTTTTGCAGGTTAGGCTGTTAGAGAGGTGTAGTCTCTGGATGGGCTGCAATTGTTGTCAAATAGAGAAAAATTAATTCCCAAGTATGGCTTCTTTGAGCCATATAAACCACAGAAGTAAATGTTATTGGGGTCAACTTTAGTTGTCTTTTCAGTGATTTTCATGTAGGCTCTTTGGGCAGGGGTTTATTTCTGAATCCTTTGTGAAAATAAAAAAGCAAACTCAAGAAAATAACAGGTTATATGAAAGTTCAATCACAAGGGAATATTTAAAAGAGTTGAAGAGTTCCTACAAGCTCTGCAGGATTACACTGGAGTTATAAAGAGGAGGACTGGACTGACCTCAAATAGAGTCAGGTAAAACTATTCAAGAACAAAAGTAATAGTTTCAACTTCAGAAAACTGAGCATGCACATTTGGAGATGTCTGCTGTTTCTTTAAACATTGGTTATGAAAAAAACCACATTCATAAATAGACAGTGTGAGATCTACCGATAAATTCAACAAAAGCAATTTTGTACCTATTGCAGAGAACAAGGCTGACATTTAAATGAATGCCCACAGCAGTAGATGGAAGAGAATAGGCAGATAGCTATATCCATTGCCAGCTGTCTTCCCTCTCCCCTGTCTTTTAGAGCAGTCAGAGGTGCAATAAAAGAGGAGAAATTTTCTTCTTTTGGAAGAGAAAGGACTAAAAAATTAACTCTTTTTGCTATATTAAAATTAGGAATGCCATGCATTTATTATCATCCATTTTTATTTTCAGCTCTAGTGCAATGCTTTGAGAATGGCTGGAATAAGTAAAACTTCAAGCAAAAGAAAAGGTCATTCTGTAGAAATAAATATCAAAAATAGGTCAGTAGTCTGTATCATAAACCCTCCTTTATGCTGCTCTGGTAGTGGTAAAGGTTATTAAAGACCCAGAAAGAGTCACAAAGGTTACCCCTTTGCAAAAAACAACACCATCACTGGATCTACATTGTTCCACAGCATTGTGTGTAAACCACGGCTCTTCAAAAAATAATGAAGCATGGAAAGAAGAGGAGAAGAGTGGCAACCTTCGAAGCACTCAGGATAAAGCTGTCCCAAAGGGCACCAGGGCCATCGGTGGCTGTGGCAAAGTTGCCTGTGCCGCCTTGTGCAGGCAGTTCCAACCCCGCTGCCTCCCCGCCGGGGCCAGTGGGCTCAGTCCTGCAGCCTGGGTGAGCCACCTCTGCCAGCAGCTACTCTGCTGCTTACAGACAAACTTCCTTGGACACTTTCAGGTTTGGATTAAAGCTTTTTGCACCTCTCAGCCTGCAGAGCTGCAAGGAATTCATAGTTAAGATTCTAAATTACATACAACAATTAAAAAATCCATTCTCTTAAGCAGTTTTAGTGGATCTCTCAAGTGCTGAGGTTGCCAGGCTGATCCTGTACTGGAAAGGAGAGCAGGGAAACACTGGTTCTCTGGTTCTGAGCAGGTGGTCTGAAAAATTGCTCTTACTGCATTTGCCCTCTTTCAAAACAGGTCTTCTACAGCACATGGGTTTATGCCTTTCTTAACATGATCTATAGAAATTTGTCTTCACAGACTTGAGGCTGCCAGGCTGCTTATGTAGAAATCCATGTCTGTTGTGCATTTGGTTTCCTTGTGTGTTGAATGGGGAGGTTAGAGGGCATCATATCTGAAGAGATTCAGCCTCTCAGGAGAGATGCAGCCCAACTCCTGATGAGACTGAAATTTGTGGGCAGCCACAAGTAATGTAAGGACAGCTGTTAATGTGCTGTTGGTTGACCTCTGTAGCACACCTGCAGAGACCAAGGAAAACCAAGCCCAGGTCTGCTGCACAGGAGTTACTTCTCTGAATGGTATGTCATTTATCCAGAAATATGCATAACACTGCTTGCAGAAGTGTCACCGAGTGAGATGGAAGGGCTAAAAACCCATTAGTCCCCTAGTAAATCTACTTTGAAGACAGTAAGGGCTAATCTGATCTATTGAGCTCTACAATATTGCCCTGGGCAGATGATTTACAGTGCCTTCAAGTGCAAGTGCAGATCATCGCTGCTGCCCTGGGGATCAGGGGGGCACAGCTCTGGTTGCTCAGTTTGCAGGGCAGTGGCACAATTTAATTCATAGTTTCAGTCACAGCCAGAGGTTTTTCATTTGGGTTGTACTTACTTTCTTTTCTAAACTGTAATAACATGAGTTAATCACCCAAGTCATATTTCTGCCTGCTCTGCTCAAGGACTAAAGAATGTTGATGCTGTGAAGTCTGAGCTGTAATCTAAACAGTGCTCAGTTTCAAGCATCACAATAAATATCTCTGTGCATCTGAGCTTAACCCATGATCCTCTCCCTCCTGACACTCTGGTGTCAAATCCATCATCTCTCCCACGTTGATCAGGAAGCCTTTGAATCAGATATTGCAAAGTACAATGGCATCCTACATGTGAGTGAAACTAGTGAAAAATGACTGTGACCTGGCTAGAGACCTGCTCACTTTCAAAAACTGAGAATAACTGTAGATGTCAAATGTCCTGTGCTGAGTACAACTTAGCCCTGGTCCTGCCAGTGCAAGGCAAGTGTCTGGCACTGCCACCAAAGGGAACAAGGGAACAGTGATGGCTCTGGGGACCTCCCTGCTTCCCCAGACACTCAGCTCGCCTGGCACAGGCTCAGCCCAAAGCTGCTGCTTTAAATAGTCCCTGCTAAACAAGTCGACCTCTGCTATGAGCAGGATCTCTCCCCTTGTTACAAGAGATAGAAGAAAACTGCTGTGACTCACTCTGGGCTCAGGGTCCTGACATGCCTTTGTACTGTCATTGCTGTTGCAAAAGTCAACTCTCACTTTTCAGACTTCATTAGCAGTTGTGTGATGATTTGTCACTCTCACTGCTGAGCAAAGGTTATTGCATCCAGTGTTAAATGAAGGGGCGCATTATACTGGAAAAATGTTATTTTGCATAAATAACCTTCTTGAACCTTTCCACGTCGGTCTCCAGTCTGTTTCTGGGACAGAGCCGTGCCGTGTTCCTCCTCATGGCAAAATCACATAAATAATAAAGAAAAACTGGGAACAGGCTCACATAGGATTCAGATTTCTGATTCTGAGGCCTTTATCCAGCCAGGGGGAAAGTTGATGTTCTCCTTTGAGCATTGTGTAAAATAAGAGTTTGTTTACAGATAAAAAAATAATGCAGGAGTGCAGTGGGATGAGTATAAAACTTCACATACTGACTCTGTTTGCTTACTCAGAAAGAGTAGGTAGTCTTGTCTATTTTTGAAGTTCTTCTATGTTTGTTTTGTTACTCAGTAGGGACAATATTGTTTTTCCTTGTTTTGTTGCTTTAAGGTGAGAACTCTTCCATGGGCTTTATGCTTGGCACCACTAAGAGGAACATGGAAATTTATGTGGTATACATTTTTCTCACTATTTCTTTTTGGCTAGCCTTTTTAATAAAATCTCTCTCCAAGAGCCAAATATAAATTTGAAACACTTACTTCAGTGCTGATGACTGAAGCTGCTACACCAGTGGGTATCCCTATGACACGTGCGTATCGTATTCTGGTTTCAGCCTCTGAATACATGAGCCTCTTTTTGCCCCCTCCCAAAAGGTGTAGTTGGCCAGTGGCAGTTCTGTCCTGCAGCTGCTATTGCTGCCAGTTTCTCGTGTAGTGAAATATAGGATTCCAGTGGTGCTGTGAACTTCATCACTTCTGAAAAGCATTTCTGCACACGCAGGACTGTAAAGTGACACTTAGCAGGTGGTTCCTGTGCTCCAGTACATCTGCTTTGCCTCTCACAACTTTTTCTAATTGTAAATGCTGCTGGTCCTGGGCTTGAGTCTCCCTCTTACTTTCACCATGGATTAATGTGTGAAGTTTCTGTAGTCTGCTCTGAAATTACACCTAGTGACAGTGCTGTCGGTGAGGCAGAGAGGAATTTCACACTCTTTCATACGGTTTGTGATCTCAGGTAAGAAAATATTACACAGCCAAACACACTATCTCTAATTTATTAGATGATTCCCCTTGGTTTATATAAAAAATATATTTTGCTGCATAAAAATTGCTGGAAAAAATTAAATGGAAGTTAATTTATAGACCTATTTCAAATCTTGAAAATTTCAAGGCATTTTTGTTTAAAATGCCGAAATATTTTAAATGTGCTGTTTTAGAAGTACCACAGGTCCTTGGAAATACCCTTTCATGGAATGTGGCCTTCTAAATGTTTAATTTAACAGCTGATAATAGGATTCAGGCTCTTCAGGCTGAGAGCTTTCAGAAGTTTATTCAGCTTGTTTATCTAGATAGAGCAGGGACACAGCATGTAATTGAATAAACAATGGTTTAATTAATTTTTCAGTCTTGCAGTACAGCTCATTTGTACGTGTGAGTGATAGCCTTTTTGGCAGATGCTAGTTTCAGATCATAAAGCAATGTTCCGCCAAAGAGACAAAAAATGGTTTTTCAGTCCCCATCTGTGTTTTAGTTCTGCAGACAGCAGTACAAACTTTTCTGTATAGATAGTACAGAAATGCCAATTTGAATGTAGTTTGTCTTCACCATGAATCCTTTCCTGGGGGAAGGCAGCCTGGGTGTCCACACCTAGTTTGCACAGCACTTCCAGCAGCTCCCAAGGAATATGGGCTTGGCAGCCCCAAGCAGCCGAGGGGGCTGGTACAGGACTGCCTGGGTGTGTGTGGACACTGACAGGCTCTGGTCAGGTTGGCAGGGTCACACGAAGTGCCACAGAAACACGGCCTTTGTTTGCTTTCTGCCTTCTGAACACAGGGCTGGGAATCAGAGGGAAGCCTGAGTAGGCAGAGTTTGGCCGTTCCTACATCTAATATGTAGTTTCCAGCTTTGGGGTTGTACTTTTGGCTTGGGTTTTTTGCTTGTTTGTTTTGACTCGTTCTACTGAAGCAAACAGAGCATTTGTAAACTGCAGATACATTTTGAAAAACCACAATAAAAGGAAAGAAAATCACAATAATTAGAAATACTGAGGAAAGGTCAAAGATAGAGTTGGTTAAAGTCCTCACTCAGACTTGCTCTGTAGTTTTCCTGTGCTGCATCACAGCTCCTTAGCCTTATGGTGAGCACTGTCAGTCCTGTTTGCTTGAGTGTCTTTCTCCATGTCTTCATCTGTTTTTAGAAGTCCTGAGCCCACAGCTGCATGAAGAAAGACCATAAAGACAAACCTTAAGACTTCATATTAAATACAAAGTTGCTTTTGAACCTTAGCTAGGTTGAAATAATCAGACTGAGAGTTTAAAACATCCGGTTTTTCTCAGGTTTGTCTTACAATGCCATATTTAGGATCCTGATAATTTTACCATTTTTAATTTGTTCTTTGACAGTTATTTCAGGAAAAAAGGGAAGCATGACATTCTTGAGAAAGTGCATTTCCTGACACAGGTGCTGTGACTGGAGGCTCACAGAGGTAATTTAGCAGCTGGTATGAAAGGGCCTCCTTAGGAGTGTTCAGGTCATGTTTACACTGCCCTTTATGTTTTTCAGCTCCATTGATACAGAAATACAGTGGAGATCTAACTGCGAGAAGAATTTGAAATAAGACAAGTTTATTGAAATAAGAAAAGCATCAGCAAAGATTTTTTTCATTCTGATCAGACCAAGCATATGTGAGAAAGTCCTAAACGAGCCTCCAAGAAAGAGCGCAAGGAGGCATCCATTAACGGGCAACAGCAGCCAGAAGCTGGGAAATTGAGGAAAAAGTTGTCTCAAAGCATAAAAGTCAAACTGAAGGCTCAGCAAGCAAGATGTTAAAAGTGAACAACAGACCCCACCTACCACGTGGCTGATACAGAACTGGGAGTGGAAGCTACTGAAGTGCTGGCTGGCTCTCTGGTGGGAAGGCTGTGTCCTCTCCACCCTATACTCACTGGGAAAGCCTCTGGTGTTTGCTGGAATGTCCTTTGTGCTAATAGAGTTGTCTCTGGCCTGGTTGTCTCTGCAGGAGGAAGTTTCTTCTTAAAAAGAAAAAGGGCAAAACCAAGAAACAACAAAACCAACAACTGAAACCTACAATAACAGGATTTAGAAATGAAACCAAATAAGTTTTTAGTAGCAGACTGGCTACTTTCCTGTATGCAGATTGTTGTGATTTATTTTTGAAATATGACACTAAGCTCCAGATTTATTCATGAATGCTCTAAGAAATTTACTTTCCTTTTATTGCAGGACAGAAGATCCCAAACTCTCTGATCTTTTCTTTGACTTTCTGCCTTAGTTTGAAAGACTTTTTTTTTTTTTGCCTGGCCCTTCTGGTTTATATTTCCTGGCTTTTTACAGAAGTACAATTTCTGTGTGCCAAACTTTTCTCAAATAATATAACTAAATCCATATGTCCAATTCATACAGTTGAACACGAATCTCTGGCAGAAGCTATCTTGAAATCTGGCTACCACTTTGGCATTTTTCATCCCATGCAGATTTTTGCCTATGCAGCTCTAATGTTTGGCAATTGGAAATCAAAGCACCTTCTTTCCTGCTGTAGATCTTAAATAACTTTTTTAAGACTTGGTTCCCAGTTTTTGTGTTCAAAGGAGGGAGACCTAAAAATTAGCTGTTCTGTTTTTCTAGTCCTTCCTGTTTTTCAAAGACAAGCTAAAAATTTGAAGATATTTCTCTAAAAAGGTGTGGAAATTCCAGCATTTGCCTAATGTTCCTCTGCCCTGATCCAATTTCTTTGAAAGATGGTTGGATCAGCAGCTTGTACTGGGTTGCAGATGTTGTTCTGACTCTTGCTTGCCGAGCTACAGGAGAGCTGAAGAAGTGGAAGCAGTGGGCTGTGGGTTGTGTTTTTCCACCACATTTCAAAGCAACTCATTTTCTCGATCAAAGTTAGCTGTGCCAGCTAACACTTTTTCTGTGTTTGATTTCGACAGAAAAAGTCACAACACTATTCAAGCTTCTGTAACAGTCAAAGTCTTTTCAGTTTCCTTATCTGAATGCTGCCATTTTGGTTTATATGCCTGTGAAATGAAGCTCTGTTTTCATGCCTCCTTGTTCTGTGACCAAAACTCTGTAAACGAAAAGGATTAAACACTAAAAGACATGTGCACAATGTACTTCTGCTGCACTGAGCCTGAAAAAAAATCACACTGTAAAAACTGTCTGAGCTACCAAAAGGAGTTGTGAGGAAGTATGAGTGTTTCCAAAGGTATTTGGAGAGAATATGTGTTTATATAGTAAATTAATTTCAAACAAAGGCAATTTGTCTTGTCTGAAGATTCACACGGTAGGTAGTGCAATTGAATTAGAAAAACAAGGACAGGGTGCTCAAAAATTCTTATATATTTAAAAGCAACAGTAGAAACTTTCTGTTTTAGAGCAAGATTTAATTGCTTTCTGTAAAATGCGCTGGCAGGACAACCATTTTCTCACCAGCAGGTAACAGCAGTTCCAAAAACTGTGCTTTCTGCAATGTAGCTGTAGGAACTGTTGCTGCCTAGAAACTAGCATGGTCATTAATCAAAACAAAAAGAACAAACTGTTATATAAAGCAGTAATTTTACCAGGCAAGTACTTCGAGTCTTCCTAAAACAGATGATCAGAACATATTACCCTGTTCTTGGTTTATTGTCTCCATAAAACCTTGGAATAATACATATTTGGTCCAGTAAATTTTTTTTTCCCAGGCTCAAATATAATCTACTTGTGCAAGTGGTTTTGGGGTTTCTTTTGGTGGACTTCTTTGTTTGTTTTTTTGTTGGTTGGTTGATTGGTTGGGGTTTTTAATCTTTCTGATTCTTGCAACATTTTTACCCTGTTGGTGTCTGGCTTATTGCTGTGGGGGTCCAAGCACACCCATTGTCCACTTTGAGGGCACTGTAGATGCTGAAAAGGAGTGAACACAAGTAGGAAGTTTCGCTGGGGGTGTTGTTATCAATAGGTAACATGGAAATGTCTAGGATCATCAGAAGTAGTCTAAGGATAAGTAATAGGATGAAAGCAAGCAGGAGGAAATTTATGCTGATCCTTAAGGAAAAGTACTCTTCATATTGCATCCTGTTAAATTACATAAAAGGTCACTAGGGAGCAAGTAGGTGCTTGGAATCACTTTAGACTGAAATTTGAGGTTCACTTGCAGGAAGCTGTTTTGGCAGGAGAAGGGACTCTTCTGATCCGAGATTAATCCCAACATTTATTGCAAATGTTCCTATTCCATGGACCTTGCTGATCACTGGTAACTTTCTCAGTTTGAGTGTCCCAGTGCCTGGCATGTGTCTTTTCAAATCAGCACTGGGAATCCCTATTCACTGGTGACAATACCATTCATCTGGAAAATATTAATTGAGCTCAGGGACATTTCAGAGACGAAGGCACTATTGTGTCGTGTCAGCAAGTATATAAATTATACAGATCTTTCTTAAGCAGAGGCCTGTAACTGGAGATCAAGCAGCCAATTTTCTCCTAACGTACAGTAAATGGGGGAGAGGAAATAATTTAGTTAGAAACCTGAGTTTGAATAAGAAGTTATTTGGTTAGAAATCATTCAACTATTTATTTTGGGGTTTTTATTCCATTTTGGAGAGGCTGTACAAAAAAAAAAAGGGAGTATAGGAAATGAATTAACGGAAAAATAAAGTGAAAGTCAGATATGGTATTGTAAAACATTTAATATTAATATACTACATTTATCCTACATGGGCTACTTATTGGTTCCAGTAAGCTGCTTCTTACATCCCTGTTATGCTCAATTTGATTTTGCTCTCTTGCTATCCCTCTTTTATAGGAATACATTTTTAAATTACATGCTAGTTTACTTGTGACTCTGCTCTCCAAAGTAGTTAGGATTTGCAAAACCATGTCTTATTTTTTCTACTCCTTCATATTGTTGCAGAAGCTGAAGAAGTATTTTCTAATTTCATTTTCAATTATTTTTAGGCTAAAGGAGTAACTGAACACAGATTACCTCCTCCTGGTCCTCCCACAGGCAATGTACCACTGGCTAAAAGAGAATGCAATAAATTCCTTTACTGTACAGTGATCTTGTGTCTGTTATAGCAAAGGCATTATAAGCAGTTTTTAAATATTAAAGAATGTAAGAATTTTTTTGTATAGAATCTGCACAGCTAGAGCATTATAAAAAAGGATTTATAAGGCTTTTTCCTCATTTGCTTGATAAAACCAACAGAAACACCCAAAAAAAGTAAAATGCTTCCTTGATTCAGTATGCATCCCAGGATGCTTGGTAAGCTGCCCAGCTTGGAAAAGAATGTGATCCCTTCTGTGGCATTCTCATGATACCTTGCATTATGCCCTGGTTAGAGTGAAATTTTTTGGATGTTGTTTTGGAAAAGTGAGATGGCAATGAAGCAAGTAATTTCTTTGAAGAAGTTGGTAGACATTTTAGACAGTACCTTGCTTTCATTGTTGTAGAGCTTTTTTCTGATAAACCAATGCAAGTCACTTGCACAGAATTTCCCTTCTATGACTCTTTGAGGTTCATTTATCTACTTTTCTATTAATAAGAAGCGTCAGAGAGAAATAATGAATGTGGTACTTTCCAATTCATATTGGTCTAGGTCATAAACCGTGCTATATCAAGTTGTTATTTAAAGCAGATACATTTTTGTGTAATAAGATTAGACTTTGTTGAAACTGATGGGTGGACAAATGGCCTCCACCTCTCCCCCTTCGCCATCATCTCTGTTCAACATTTGGAAACCAATGACCTCTAAGAGTCTCTTAGAAATCCCCATGTGATACGTAGGAAGCAGTCGTGTCACTGCTGGTCTCTGGCTTGTACAGCTTCTCAAATCCCACAGATGTGACTTAAACAGCTCTGAACCTGCTTTTATACAACACTTTCTCTAAGGAAGCCAAATTGCCCTTTTCTTAAGCCTTGAATTTATAAAAGACACAATTGCTATAAAGCCACCGTGTCTTCCTAATACTTGTTCAGCCTTAGGCTAAATACAGCTCACCATGGCCAAGCTCTCTGACTGTATCTAAAAAATGCTACAATGAATAATTTGAAGTCTTTTCTGCTTTATTATTTATTTAGATATTTTCTGCTATATTGATAAACTTTATTTTTAGCTTAAAACCTGCTAAAAAATAACATACTTTAGAATAATGTGGTTAACAAAAATCGTTCAGCATCTGAACTGTCCTCAATCTATCAAAAATTCAGTGAAAAAACACTACTAGCCTGAGCTTACAAAGATAACAGACTGAGGTTTTCAGTCAACTTGTACTCAGCAGGCTCTGTAGTTTTCTCTGAGCTGTGACATTGGCTTAGAACACTCTATGACACTATTTACTCATCACGAGGAAATCAAAATGGTTTGTTATTCAAACAAGCAAATGTAACAATACACTTTTATTGTCAATTCAGTAACTTCCCAGCCCATTTCTAAATTAACTGGTTTAAAAAACTATTTTTCTTCATGGAGAGAAAGGCCAGGCGAAAAAAAAGCAAAACAAAACCAAAACCAAATAAACAAATCAAACCCACAAAAATCCCTCAGTGCTACTTAGAGTTATGAGGCCAATTTACAGAAGTGTTGAATGCATGTACGCACTGAAAGGGACGGGAGATAAAAGTACAGGCTGTAAGACCAGAACTTCTTGACTCAAATCAGAATTCTGAGACTAAATCAAAATGAATAGTTAGGTGTTTGATAGATACATAAACTAGTATGTAATTACCCGCATCAAAAAATATCGTTTGATATTAATCCCTTTGAAGAGCTTACCTTGTTTTCATGGATATAATCTGAAAGGATTCCAGCTCTTATCCTCACATTTACGCTGATGAGAGCTGTGGGGAGCAGTATTTATTTCTGTCTTTACCAGAGTTCTCACGTGCTGCTTTGCCATGTTGGTGTTGTCGCCGATCTCCTTCCGGATCCTGATTAAATGATTTTCACAGGAATCAAAAGATTCTTATCTTGAAAATAAAATAATATTTAATTAAATGGCATTTGAAGTATATGTTTTCTCTTTCAGAGTTCCTTCTGTAATTACCTTGTTTCCTCCTCAGCTACGAGGGCATTTCAGTCCAAGAAGCACTGGGTGAGGCTTCAGAGGTGCTTGGAAAAGTGTTGGTATTCCCATACATCACCAAGTACTCATTGCTGATGGAGTCCTCATTTCTACTCATTCTAAGAATTTCTGAAACTCTAGGAAATAAACTGTATTTCATTGCAGTTTATCTGGATTTTTTCATCGTTAAGTTTAGGAGATGAAGCATTTCCACGATAAAATTAATCTTTGTGTATACATTATATTGCATGTGCTATTTTTTCTTATCAGAGGCGTTAACCTCTAGCACCAAAAATGACCATAAACTGTAAAAATTAAAGAGGACACTAAAACCATAGTTCTGAAAAGAACATAAATCAAATTAAAATTAACAATAAGTTTTCTAGTTGAGCTGTTTATTGCCATTCATATTAAAATTTTATGGGAGAATAAAAATGTCAGTTATTTCTGTGCATCTGATCATCAAATTGCAAACTTACTCATTAGTTAGAATAATGAAGTTCAAAGCAAACATCCATTCTGACTGACCAAACCATCTAAAATTTAAAAATATTTGAAATTAATGACATGGAAAATAATGTATTTCAAAGAAGTCTATAGAAAGTTAATATATCTCAATATAAGTAGGTTAGGCATGATCAACTATTAGATTAAAAATTGTTATCTTCAATAAGAAATCCCCACTAGCACATATAATAACAAGTCTTGCACAGAAATACACTTGATTCAGAGTAATTAATCTCTTAAGTCACAAGCATAGGAAGGATCTGAAAAGTGATATAAAATCATTGCTAGTAAAATTTGCCAATGACAAAAAATCCTAATCAAGTAGCAATAAGAAATAGTGCCAGGTCAGTCCTACATCTTGGCTTCGGTGAGCAAGCATGCTTGATGTAACAGAACAGGTTATGACTAAAAACTCAGGTTTGTATATTCACTAGAAGTCTGCTAAGTTCAGCTGTCTTTGGTCACATGAAGTCTCCTGTAAAATTTTGTTTTGGTCTTAAGTGTTGTTGTTTTAGCTGTCCTGAGATTTTATTTGAGTCTGGGAATTTAAAAGCCTAAAAAAATTTGAAATAAGTAAGGGTGGTTTTCACATCAAAATGCAAAAGGGGGGAGTTTCACAAGATTACAACACAAAGCCAAAATCAGAACTGTTTTTCCTGATACCAAGGCAGCCATAAGAATCTGAAACCTGTGGTGTGATTCACACCATATTCATTTCTTTTTGAAACTAGATAAGTTTTCAGTAATCTTGTATTTATTGTATGCTTTCAGTAACTCTAATATTTAGCCTCTAGTCTTGCTCTTGTTAAAACATCCTGTTGTTGCAGAACTCCACTTTGCGATGACTCACCCTTGTGAGATGTCTTTCCCTTGAATGATGACAGTGTTGCTGAGTCTTTATTCTTTGCTAAATGACATATTTAATGAGAAAAAGTTGATAACTGAGATCCAAATTCTTTTATGTGACTAAAATAAGTGATAACCAGCTCAGACTAAGTAATTCCTCCATGACCTCAGGCAAGACACTTCAGTTCTCTGTAGCTAACGTCCTTATCTATAAAATGGGAATGGCATTACTTTGTTTGTGAGTAACAACAACAGAGCTTTTTGCCTCCAGCACCGTGATAGTGCACATCTGACAGGCCTTACTCCTCAGCATCAAAGAAATTAACAAGTATGACATGGGACTAAGCAATTACTACGGCTTTGAGTGTTTTACACCTAGACACAAGCATGTCAACCTTTGAGTATTTATGTAGAGATTTGAGAGGTTTTGGTTATTACTCTAAGACAACCAAAGTGTTGCTTTTCTGTGCATTACTGAACCTGCCATGTGAAGAGATCAATTTTTAAGTGCATTGCATTTGATTTCCTTGGTGAAGGGAACAAAGATTTCAGTCCCTGGATTCTCAGGAGAGGTGTCTGTGAAGTCTAACGTTCCTTCAGGGAAACTGCAAAATCCACAACACGTCTCTTTTCTCCACATTGAGAAATTCCACACCAGTAGCACCATGACTGGGCTGCAGCAATCTGTATGGAGTGCTTGTTTTCTGAGGTGTCAGCTTGACGAATAATTTTCACTTAGCAGTAGTTTTTTATGATTTAACATCGGCATTTTAGTTATCAATATTTACACCTTTCAGAAAACTGGGTGCTGATAAATGCTCAACAGGCACAAATATCTTCCATGACTGAGAGCGGGGAGAATGATAAAGGCCACAGTGTCTAGCTGGTTTTTAATTTTTATTGTCATTGCCAGTCTTGAGTATTAAAACGATAAACCATTTCTAACTGCCTTGATCCAAGGGGTTGGATTAATTTTTCTTTCTCTCCTAAACTGCTCAGAAATGCAGTTCATTCTTTTTCTCATGGTTTATGACTTAAACATTTATTTATTTTTAATATCATCACTTACTGTGTTATTAGATTTCTTCTAACCCACAGCTCATCTCTGTCCTATCTTACAGACTCCCAGGAAAGTTCCTCCTCTCCCAGGCACACTCCATCCCACATACAGGCAACACGGTCCTGCTAAGCCATTAATAAACATCATGTAGTTCTGCTTCCACCCATTTGAAAATCGCAAAGCACCAAATGCACATAGAACATACCAATTAATTTAACTCATAATTTCTTCTGTAAAGAAGTGCAATTGTTTAGGACAAAACACATACCTACATGGCACCCCTAAACCTCATCATACCTTCATGTTGTGCTTTCCATGTAGAGGCATCTAAGGCTTTGGCAGCACAGTTATAAAATAAGTATGGCTCAGTTCTTACACCTTTCAAGAAAATCTGGTGCAAACTCTTAGGATCTTTCCTTCTGGTCCCTGCACACTGGTTTCCAAGGAAAATGAAGCCAGGCCCATGCAGGCTTCAGCATTGTCCCTCTGGCCTGACTCCTGATCCTGGATAATTAGGAGCCTGAGACTCACCAAAGCAAACAGACCACCCTGGGAAAAGTGTATGGTTATCTGCATTGGGATTTTGAGCTTGCATATGCTTTCAGACAAAAAGGCACTCCTTGCAGGACTCTAACTGGCACACTTATATAGTAGTAGCATTTAAAGTTCAGCTCTCTTTGATTTTCTTTATAAATTTGGCTTCGTTTGAGGGATTTGATTTTCACAAAACCCAGAAGAAGACAAGGGTGCCATTGTATTGCTCTGTCATTGCCATATAATGCCATCCATCATAGATTAAAAAGGTACTGGTATGATGTTTCTCTGTCTGGGTGCAATGATATTCAATATGCTTTCTGGAGAGCTCTATGGTCAAAGTCAGGGAAACCAGAGCTTTTCTTCTGACCTTTCTCACGTCCTTCGTAGTATTTTGATAGAGTGGGAAAATTACTTCTAAGTCTGTAAGCTTTTCTTAACACAGATAAAGGGATGTGTAATTTCTGGTATCAGGTTGCCAGTATCTTGAAGAACAAAAAATCATTTAAAAGTTGACACAATTTGAATTTTTTATTTAAATTCTGATGTCCTGCAAGTAAATTTTGACTGCCGTGAAATCAGTGAAGTGGAACTTAGGAAAAGTGACTTAAGAAAAGTTTAGCGTTGACATTACTGTTCTCTAAGGAGATGACTTCATTTCAGCTACTTTCTCACCACCTGCCATGAGCATGGAGGGGTTGCTGCCCAAAAAGAAGGCACCTGAGAGAAGGCTGGCGTCTTACAGAAGCTTTTGGTTTTGCTCTGGGCTGTCTTTTTTCTCTCAGTACTTTATAAACTGATCACAGCTTGCAGGCAGAAAATGGCCTGCAGATTGTAAGGTGGCTGCAGTCATTAGGTTTAGCCTGCTTTGTATAAAGGAAAGTATAATGGAGGATTCTGTAGAAAAGCAGGCAAATGGCTTTGCTTCTTGTGTTTTCCTTTTTAAAACTTACAGAATAATGATGCCCTGAGCATACTAAAGAGCTTGGGACATAGACTGGAAGATTTATTTGAGGTTTTTATGGCTGGGCTTGTTCTGCATCTGTCTGATCCATCTGCCTGGGTCTGATCTTGCCCATGAGCGATCTGGATCACAGAACCAGAAAAATATCTCTTCCCTTAGGCTGAGTTGGGAGATTCTTTATTGTGTAGCAAATTTCTCTTCCCTCCCCTATGCCCTCAGTATCTGAGCCAATAAGTTGAGAAGAAAAACTCCCAGTATGTCTGCTATTCCACAGTTGGCTTGTGTATTGGAATCTCACCTTTCAGCATGGTCTTTATATGTGTTAAATGATTGAAAGCTCTTAACAGAAAAGCCTGTGGTATGTATGTCTCAGGGCATCATACATTGGTGCATTGACCTTTTTTTTCCATTAGCTAATGGAATTGCAAGGATGGGAGACAATAAATCCCTCTGAAAATAGGAACCTGTCCCATGTACTGAGACACAATGAGAAAGAAGTATTGAAAGACAGCACAAAAAAATCTAAAAGTTGCATACATTTGCAAATCAGCAGTGTCACAGTTAACCAGCACTAAAAGCTGCTCATCTTAATAATGATGTCTTGAAAATACGCAGCAATTAGTCATTATAGTCTTGAGATGCACTTCTTTCACAAGATCAGGCTTACGATGAGCATTTAACTCACAGAGTTACAGTCTTTCATTAAAAATGATTACTCGAGCATGCGTTTAATATTTTTTTAGGAAAAATGAAAACAGAAGTTAAACCTCCTTGCCTTTATGGGCTTCAGAAGTTCCTTTCTGTGTCAGTCTTGCATAAGCTAAAGTGCTAGAAAGGAATTTGAAATTGTGGGTTTTACACAGTTCAGAATTCTTCCAAGTACTAATATTTATTAAAGGAAATTTGGTACCTAACTGGAATACCAAATCTGTTTAACAAAGCAGTACTGTGGCTTTATGCCCTGTTCTCTGGAGTAAGCTGAGGCTTCCTACCAAATGAAGTGGGAGCTGATTTTCTTTTCAAACTCTGGAGTACAGACAAGCAGTATTTAATTTATATTTCTTACCATTATTTTAAGGATTATTGTTAAAACATATCATCTTCATGCTGCTGAATAACACTGGGTGTGTCTTCACCTTGGGAGTAGACAGAGGTCACTGTAGTCTGTCTTCTTTTTCTCTCCCACCCCTCCTGTCCTCTCCCAGTGCCCTCATATTTTGCATACATTTACCAGTGTTACTGTCTGTAATGATTAACCACATTGGCAGCGGTTTGCAGACCCTGAAACGGCAGAATATGAGGGAGAGGAACTGCACAAACCCTCCCACATCCCTTCTCTGTGGGTGTTTCCCGTGACTTCAGAGCAGTGTCAACCTCCAGCCTGTTCAGTGTGGGGAAAACCTGTGTGGAGCCTTCAGACTAGCTGTAGGCCTCAACAAAAACCCCACGACTGCTTAAAGACACCAATTTCTCTGCTTCTGGAGTTCATTTATGTTCAGATTATGGGAATTCACTGCTGTGGAAAACCAGTAACGTTGTCAAGTTTGTAGTTCAAACAAGCCCTGAAAGTGATGAAACCATTTGTGCTGGTACCCTGGTGAGATGGCACATACACAGCTGCTCTGAGCAGGGCAGCAGTGCCCGGGGGACAGGAGGAGTGACTGGTTTTCAACCCTGCTGCAGGGTAATTGAGACCTGCTACCTGGAGTGGCTCACAACAAGGCTTCTGGGCCATGCAGAAGACACAGACTTTGTATGAGCAAACAGAAATGGCTTGATGGGGTTTTTATCAATATATTACAAACAAGCAATTTCTGTATTTATTGTGGGTTTTAGTGGTACTCTGGCAGGTCTTTTCAGCATGATTTTTCACTTTCTGTGGAAGCTGAGGATATATTTTCATGTACTTTTTATCTGTCCTTCACTGATATATCCATTGCTTTGCTTGGAATATACCCTCACTATATTTTAAATACACTGATACCTTTTTCTTTTGCAGATATAGAGGGAGAAAGCCCATAGTGAATAAAATTCAATAACAATTGATGTGCTACTAAATAAAAATAATTCAGTATCTATACAGCACCAGTCTGGTAATCATAAGCAGACATAAAGAAGCAGTAAAAATTTAATTAAACCAGTTGTAGTATTGTTATACTTCAACCTCAAAGGAAGCAGGGAAAGAGTAATATTAAAACTGCTAAACCACATACTAGGAGATTTGCAGACGTTTCTAACTTAAAGCAAGAAAATAAATAAGGTCAAAAATAGGTTTCGGTTGAACTAAGTCAGGGTTATAACACAAAGTTGCCTGAATTATTAGGTTCTCCCTGAATAAAGATATGTCTTACCAGAGAAGAGACATGAATAAGAAATTACTTTGCATCACTGATGTGCTCAGCTCTATACATTTGGGACGCACCTGTAGCTGTTCTAGGAATGCTCTGAGTAGAAATGCAGGAATATGGAAGATGATTCAACCGGGTTTTTGTTTCCACAGTCTATTCCTCTGCTGGGTTTAATTTGAGCACAGCAGAATTGTAAGCCCAGAGCATATCAGAGAGTGATATTTCTGATCATTCACAACACTGAGTCTATAAAATATTCATAAAACCTCTGCAATTTGAATTAGCCTTTCAAGTAATAAAAAAAATACATCAAAGTAATACAATAAATGGGGGGGTCCCTCCACTACATGTGATATGAAGCATAAGGATTTCTTTTAAATATTTGATTCGTGAAAAGTAAATGAGGCATTTTCTGATGCAACAATTATGGGATTTCATATGATATGAAAGAGTAACAAGAAAGATACTGTGTTATTGTTAACAGCTCTATTTCTTACCATCTAAACTAATGAGCACCTTTGATCTTCCCCAATTTCTTCATGCTTCATTGTTTCCATCACTGTCAAAAGCCCACTCCTTTACTTTTCTTTGGAAATAATCTACATAATGCAAAGTGACTGTTTATGGAGCACAGTGAGTATTCCACTCAAGGAAGAAAGGACATCATCTGATAAAAGGAGACATATCCTTGAGACGGCTACAAAATTAGATAATTTTAGCAGAGAGCAGATTTTTTTCCTGCCAGTCAGAATTTAAAGAAAGGAATCATCCCACCTTTGGCAGATAATTTTGCTTCTCCAAGGGAAAACATAACACTGAGTGAAAAGAGTTGCCATTTTGTTTTTCTCAGATAATTTTCTTCATTTGAACATTTTCAACTGCCTGGTTAATGAAAAAGCTAAAAAAAATTGAACAACTGTAATAATTATATTTTCAGAGATACAGGCAATGTATCTCTGAGTTCATTTTTTATTTTGGTTTTTCGGATTTCTATATCACTAATTTTTGCTTTTTGGTCCTCAGACAGCAGATAACAAAGCAGGAGGACACCTGCCACCTTCCATGTTGCAGGTGTACAAGTTTGAGTAAATTTCTTTGAAGCATTGATGTTGGCTATTAAAATGTAAGGCTCTAATCCTAAAGTCTCTCCTAAATCTGAAAGTCCTTCTTAATTTTAATAGCGCCTGTCTCAAGTCTACCTATATGGATTTTTTACAGGATTTTTTTGACATATTTTCATAAGGAACAACAGAAGATGATTTTAAAGAGTTTCAGTTACAAATGTGTATTTATGTAGCACAAGATGACTGTATTTCAATGTTTCTGATACAAATAAAAACTACAATTTAAAAAGCAAATCCGTAGTCACAAATAGGTAACATTGGTATGGCAGATTCCAGAAAAGAGAAGATCCTGCACATGAATATACAGGACCTCATTCTTACTGCACTTGTTCCCAGCACAATCTCCACTGACTTCAGAGGATTCATGTTCACATCAGTGTGAATGACGTGTGAGCCAACCTGAAGGATGCAGCATTCAGGAAAGTAATTTGAAGCCTTTTCTGTCTCTGAACGGGCTGAATTTCAAACTGGAAGCCAAGTGAAACACACGGAGCTGTTGATCCGAGGTGCAGGCCGTCCATGCAGGCACCGCAGGGTGGCTGCCCCGCAGCACAGCACAGCACAGGGTCCTGCTCCTGCCAAGGGCAGCCCTCGACCCCAGCGCCTCTGTCAGCGAGACCGTGCTGACCCCCTCGGCCTTTGCTTGCCTGAAAGTGGGAAAATAAAGCAAAGTTTGTCTTAGGAACTGATCCCGGTGGGACCAGAAAATGGACAGAGTTGAAGAGGCCGTGGATTGCTCACCCGCCGCTCTGCAAAATATCTGACTGGAGAGAAGCTGAATAAATTCCAATATTCCTTTTTGAAACTAACCTTCCTTAATCAACAAGAAGAAAAGAGATCAAACAAGAACTAGTTTTGTTCAAAGCAGCAGCGAGAGAGATCAGCAAGAAGCAGCCTTATCCCTAGAGGAAGGATAACATACTCATTTTTTCCTCTCATCATACACTGCTGGAAATAACTTGATCAATATCAGAGCTGTATGCAATATGTAAAAGAGATGACATTTCACAAGATATATTTTAAATTATACATTTCCACACACTGTATTAATATGAAATGCAATTTTATCTGATTTTAATACTTTAATGTTAGCTTTCATTATTTGCAAAGTCAGTAAATGAAGAGATGCACATAAAATCTGGATTTAATTAGATAGGATATGCTATCACTTACTGACTGCCATAAGTAGAATACATTAAAAACATGCATTGTATAATACCTTTGGTCCTGAGATGATGCACAGCACCCCAACAAAGTTGCATTTAATGCTGACTGCCAAAACCCAACCAAGATTTGTAAAATGTAAATTGATATTATTTTCTTCTTTTTTTTTCCTGGCTGATATTATTTATTAGATTCATCCACCTTTCAAAAGCATTTGCTATTTCTTTCAAATGCTAATCTTTTGGCCTTTCATCAACTGTATATGTAATGACCAAAAGAAAATACTGCACAATTCTCCCATAACTGTCAGTGGCTATTATTGTCAGTGGCAGCTTTCTTTACCCTAAATGTGTTATTATTATGCCACATACAAGAGCACCAGATATAAGAACCAAAAAGAGGGTTTGCAGAAGGAAACATACCAAGACTGGGCCGTGACCCAGGAAAATATCTGCCTCCAGGTATTTTGAAAATCTACTACAGAACGAAATTACTTTTTCACTTTTTGGCTCCCAGGGAGCAGAGTCTAAATACCAGTGTGATTCATCAATGTCCCTGATAATTCTCTGAGACATCTACTTACAGCCCTGCTAATGCTGTTTGTGTTCCTTGCTGCTCTGAGCAGGCGATGGAGGAGCCACACTCTGCCAGAGGCGCAGCCAGAGGATGGTGGGACCTGCTGGCGTTGCCCAGGCTGAGCCAGGCACTCAGCCCTGTGCCTTCGTGCAAAATCCCAGCCCCAGGATAGCTCTTCACTCCTGCAGTAGCACTGCTTTCAAAGTCTATTCATTATGGACAAATAACAGATGTTGCCTCAGCCTTACTCTTTACTGCTGTGCTATAGCTCCTGGTGACCAACAAAACCAAGGGCAGTAATCAGTTGTGGTTTCTCTGTTGTTCTCGGGCTGCTTTTCCTCTCTGAAGTATTGTTCTAGCCCTTTCATTACAGTGACATCCGGGCACCTCATTGCCTTTAACCCCTCAGCAGTTCCAAGGCTGTATCCAGCATCCCAGCTGCAGGAGGCACCTCACGGGAGGCACACGGAGATCTTCAAAGGGGGTTCACGCAGGAGGGGCCTGCTCAGAGCTCAGTGAGCTCACCCAGCCACCACCCTCGGTAAGCTTTGCATCCTGTTGTGCACCTGCAGCAGCCTGCTTGGACTGTGGTGGGTGCCCTGTGCTGCTGTGGTGGACGTGGCCCTGCTGATGCCATCGCAGCTGCTCTCCCGGTGCCTTTGTGCAGGTGGGCGAGCTGGCAGTCACCAGAGGCTTTGCATCCACACTGTATTAGCTGTGACAGTGCTGCAGGACTTTTGGAAGACAATTCAAGTGTCCTAAGGCCTGGCATTTCACCAGGGCACGAAAGAGGGTGGTGACCAGGGCTGTGCTAACTCCTCATATGTCCTTCTTTGTCTTCTGTTTGTTTTTTTCCCTTGGTCATTAATTCCCATTAGGGGAAAAGCTTTCTACAATGCAGCTTGTAATACATAATAGAAAAGCCTTGGGCAATATTAAAACATTTTTTTATTTTGTAGAAGAAGAGCCAAAATAAAACCAGAACCATTAAATTCCTCTCCATCTCAAGGGGTTCTGATTTCCAGTAGTTCCTTCTACTTCCATGAGACTTTTTGGTTTTCCCTCAGAGCAGACTCTTTCTTATGTTCAGGAAAATTTTGTATCTTTAGTCATAGCTGCCTACATAAATTCTTGGATTGTTATTTATGCCATTATGATAATGCCCCTTTCACCTTAAAAATACTGCACTAAATTTGTCTTAATTTTCTGTTAAAGGTTACACTGACAAAGGCTAATAAAACACATGGAGCATTATTTCTATTTACTTACAAAGCTGCAGTATCCAGGACAACATCATCACTTCTATAAAGTATGATCCCATAAAATTCATTTTGAAAGTGAATGCCATATCTCATTTTACTATGACATGCAAATGGCCTATCTATCTAAGCCTTTACTGCACATCCATCACATCAGAAGTGTGCTCATGCCAGTGAATCAAAAGCTACAGCAGCAGTTAACAAGAAGTGTGCTAATTAATGGCTCAAACAGAAAGTTTTAAGAGTGATTTTTCCAGACACTTCACTCAAAAGTGATTGAGAAGGAAATGCCTCTTTAAAATTTTTATATAATGTCACACTAAATGAACCATAAAGAAACAATATAGAAAATACATAGCTTGGAATTTATGAGAACATTTTACAACTATTAAAGACCACGTTTAAAGGTCTGGATTTTAAATGGAGCTGAGGGACCTTTGAAAGCAGATTTACCAGCAAGGTCATCTTTAAAAACAGAAAGGAAGAAAACCAGGTCCCAAACATCACAGTCAGGAACACAGCAAAGCCCAGAACTGCAAGACAGGAGAGGAAGAATGGACACTAAGATGCTAAGAAATCATTATATAGACCATATTTATTCAAATCCAAAAGAAATGTTGACTTCCAGTCACCAGATAAATGACAAATGGCATTGCAGCTGGTTTTCTAAAAAAAAATGTCTTTTGGATCAGCCATCCTCACTGACTATTTAAAACTGCTGCTGTTCACTAACTTAGCTGGTGACATGTTACTGCACCTCAGAACATACAAATCTTGTCTCATGAGGAAGCAGTTGTCAAAACATTTTTTTTCTTATGACATATGGAAAGAAATTCTTCATACATATTGAAACGATTTTTCTTTCTTTGAAGCAGTTTCAGTCATATGATATATGGTATAACATAAAACCAAGTTCTAAAATTCAAAGCTAGAACAAAAAAATCTAAAAAATTTGAAGTATTTTTATTTTTTGGAACATCGTTTCTTCCATCTTTTCATCAATAAATTTGATTGCTGTGAAATAGGTATTGCTCTTACAAAATAGAGTTGATAAGACAATGTGTTATCTAGGACTGGGATTCTCTGGCAACATTTCTTTCAAAGCTTATTTTCAAACTGACCTGAGAATAGACACATGCATCCACAGTAGATGTCCACACGTGGGCAGGGTCCCACTCTATGCCCAGGGATGACTTAGACATGTCCTGCACCACTGAGTCTGCATTTCAATAATTACTGCATTACTTGAAAGTTCTTTTGCTCTACCTCTGAGCGAGGAGCTCAGAAGAGCCATGGGGCTCAGACTGCGGAATTATTTCTGGCTCTGGGACTGCACATTCCCAGCCTTGTTCTGCCGGTCACTGCAGCGGGGAGCGTGGTCAGTGGGCAGCAGGTGAGGCACCCCTGCAGCTCTGCCCTGGCCAGAGGGAGGAGAAGGACAGAGCAGGGCCCTGCCACTCTCCGGGGCAGGCGTGGGGAGCTGTGGGGGCTGTTGCCTCCAAGGAGCTGGCAAAGGAATGAGGAAAGCTTGCCAGAGATTCCTCTCACTTCTTTCCTTGCACAGCGCTGGGAAAGGACAGTTTTCTGGCTGCTAAGATAATTCGCGGCTTGCAATTTGAGTACCCTTCACCTTTGACAAAGACATTCCTACTGAAGTTTTTACAAAATAATATTGGTCTATTTCTTACACTTTGAAGAGCAGCACTTCATTCACAGCTACTGTAAATGTATCCAGAACAGAGCTGAAATGTAATTAGCAGTGATAACTGTCTGCCACCTTTTTCTTATCTGACATTTTCAAGCCCTGTAAGTTAGAAGTGTCTAACGCTAATAACTTATTTATTTTTTTATAACATTGAACTTGCCAGCCATTTTTAGTTATCAGTTCTTAAAGAAAACACTTTAGAACTGGAATCTTGTAAAATTTCAGCCTGGAGCAGACTTCACCAAAGTTAATGAGCCATGAGAAATAAGATTTAGCTTGAGAAGGCTGTTAATACATTTTTGCAGCTGCAGCCTGTACTAGCAGGCTATGATCAGTTAAAATAGATACTTCAATTAATCCTTCCTTGGAAATTGAGAAAGTAACCTATATGGTTTCATTAAAAAAAAAAAAGTGTCAAGTTTTTCTGCTGGGTTTTAGTAGCTTCGTGGCAGCAAGACGAGGAGAACACTCCAACCTCGAGGGAGAGCTCTCATTCCAGGGCAGTGTGAGTGGCAGGGACTGAACATTGTGCTCTGTGCTGCCCAGCAGAGCAGGGCTGCTGCTTTGCTGACTCTTTGCCTTCTGTGCACCTTGGGCTGGCCCCTGGCTACCCCGGGGTGAAGCCATGGAAACTGCTGACCTGCAGCAGTCTCACATTGGAAGGCCGGCGGGAACTCGGGGACACGTGCTCATCAAGCGTGAGCTCCCTCCCAGGCTTTAGCTTCCCCATCCCTGCCACAGGCAAGGCATCACTGTATCTACATATTTATAGGTTTTCTTTTAGAAGAACAGACTATATCCTTCCCTATTTTAAATTGAGGTTATCACACAAATACAAATAAAGCAAAGAACAAAGAAATAAAACACCCTCTTTTTTTTTTTTCAGGGTGAACCAATACAGTTCATTTGTAATAAAGTTTTACTCAATTTTATGCTGTATTCACAAACCTTTTACTTTGAGAATTCCCCTTTTTCAAGACAGGTGTCTGGGAAAACCAGAAAACAACAAATTGTCACTACATTCACCATATTGGCCTCTTTTTCTAAATGTCTTTTTTGCTCATGCTGCTTGGCAAGCTCATATGAGAAATTACAAAGAAAGTTCACAGAACTGTCACTTCTGTATTAAAATGAAATAGTCTCTCTTTTGCTGTCCTTCTTCACAATTTTCAGAATTTAATGTCAGTAAATGAGTGGCACACAACTGGCATTTATAAATTCAGTTCATTTTGTTCTATCTAGAAAACAGAAATGGAACTTGGCACCTTCTGCGTGTTTTCCTGATATCAGATATTTAGAAAACTATCTGACTACATGAAGAAGCATTTATCAAACTAAGCATGCTATCTATATGTAAACACCCCTACCTGTTGCAGAGATTACTTTTATATCCCCATTTTTCTCCAGTCTTGGTGGCATATTGCAGCACTCAAAGTGCTGATAAAAATGATTGGGTTCTGCTGACTACAGAATGGGAAATGACAAATAGATTGAAATCCACAGATTAAAGTAAAAAGAATTGCTAAACTTGCTACTGTAACTCTTACATATTTTCTTGCCACACAATGTCCATATTAAATAAACAAATGTAATAGATAAATGCCTCTCTAGTCCAAAAAGAATGCTTGCACCGTAAGTGGCTATAAACATTAGCACTCCATCTTAGTGGGTGAATGTTTGCATGAGATTCAGCACTGAACTTCCCTCATTGCTTTTTGGGTACCATACTGGCTGCTGCCTGTCAGCACCTGAGTGTCTGTGACCATCTGGCCCATGTGAATACATATTTAAAGGTGTTGTGTGGTGTGGGAATGGGCGCAGTTCTCTAATACATGGAAAAGGAGAGCTCACACTCCATTCTAGAATAATTTCCTGACCTGAGACACAATCAAAAAACCCACCCAAAGGCAGAGGGCTGAGTGGCCTCTGAGTCTAGCTCCTGGTGCTGCAGGCAAAACAGGGAATGGTGTCAGCACACGCCCTCCCAAACAGAAGCAGCCCCCCTGTCTCACTCCCCCGGGCTCACCATGCAGCACCTACAATCAGCTTCCCTCCCTTCCTGAGCTCCCGGCACCAGCACAGCTACTTTTCAAAGCCTCATTTAAAATCTAGGTAACATACAGTTACCACACTTATGTCTTGGGGACAGGAGTGGATTGCTCTCGCATTCTCGGTGTTGCTTTTCAAGCCCTCTTCCTTCTTCATTTCTGTCTCTGTCTCCCTTTGTTTCCCTGCCCCTGCCTGGGGCATTCATCACCTAATTTTCTCTTGCACCCATTTCCCCATCTCCTTCCCTGCTTCAGTCATTACCACAGGTTAGACAGCTAAAAGGTATTATCTGCCCCTTACACCCACATCTGAAAGAATGATTAAAATCCTGTTCTCAGCCTTGCAGCATTCCGTGCCAGGCTGTTCATCACTGTGGGGGTGGAATAGCAAATCCCTCAGTGTGAGCGTATGGAGGTCCCTGTATCTGACTGCCAGCTCTGTTGTCACACTTTCTAACTAATACCCTCTTGCATTAGCTCTCCTATCTTCACATCCATAAACTACATTCATATTCCTACTGAAAAAACAATGTGCCCGTACCCTGCAGAGTCCCTCTGCATTGCCTTGAATCTCCCATCTTCCGCTGCTCTCTTTCGTTTTGCTATCCAAGGTTTACAGTGTGTTCTTAATTTCCTTTGCAAAGTCTGGCAATGTTCACTTCCTCACATCTTCTGCCTCATCTGTTGCTTTGCCTAAATCTTCAAGATTCATCTTTTTTTATGCTTGCTCTTTTCTGTCCTACAAGAGGTTATTTGTTCAACAATCTCTCAACTACTAATTCTCACATCTTACTGGGATACAGTTTTCAGACAAATTTTGCCTTTATTTTAAAAATAACCTAGTCTCTCCATCCCACTTGCTTTTATTAGCTGGTTTTTTTGGCTTTCTAAAAGCTTGCCCTTTTGAAAACAAAGCTTACTATTAGTTGATATTTAAGCAAAATTAATGCGTAAGCTTCTATCAGTTTTAAGTTAATCCCTTCATCAAAATTCATGGCAGATTGAAAAGTACCTTTTGCTTTGGAAAGGCTGAAGAAGTCTTTCACCTGTAACAACCTGCATTGACCGGACCATCTTGACAATACCTGTTCCCCAGTCTGCATTTGGGAAGGTATATTAGTTCATGATGTTAGAGATCCCAGCAGAATTTATCTCCCTACTAAAATGTCTTTTCAGCTTTGTCCCTTTCCAGTCCACTTGAGCGGAGGAGAGCCATAACAAGCAGAGGATTTAGGACAGATGCACACTTCAACACCAACAGAAATTAATCTCCAGTAATTCTCCAACGTGCTTTGGCTCCAGACTCCAGCTCCCACCAGCTTTCCAAGCAGTGCACGCCATCAGCCCATGTCTCAGTCATGGCAGTGGCTTGGCTGGCGCTGCAATATCTGACTCATCCTGCAGCAGAAACACCAATTACTGTTTTACTCTCCTGAGGGCTTTCTTTATCTTTTTGTACTAAACAGACATTGCAGTTGTTTCTTTTGCCTATAGTGTGACATTACAGCTAAGTAGCTGAAGGTCCCTGCTGCTGTACAATAATATTTTTTGTATCAACAAGAACTCTTTGTAATATTTCATGCAGTCAATGCAGTTGTGGCATTATGAATATTTTCTGAGTTCTTGGAAAACTCTTCTGTGTTTAAGATGTACAGAAGGGTTTTCTTGACTAAAGGAAGTACAGCGGCAGATTCTGCTGGATCAGGCCTCTACTATGCACCTTCTGTTACTGCTCTGGTAAGGCAAATGAATGAAAGATGGGGACTTCTTTTCAGAAATTCCAGAATTTCCTGAGAAGAGTCCACATTCTTTTATGGAGATGTAGTATGGATTTTCAATACTAGACTTTCTGCAATATTGTGCTTGTGGGTGCAGACAATTTTTTTTCATACCAGGCAGAAAGACAAATGGAAACAGCACTTCGCTGTTCCTCTGTCTGTAAAAGTGATTTTCCTGTTGCTTCTATTCATTGGCTATTGAGTTGGAAAAGTAAATTCTGGAATTTGGCAATTTATATCCATTGAAATTAGCAGCAAAATGTACAGTCAATTTAGCAGAGGGTAGAGTTCCCCTCAAGAGTATGAGAGAGTCTAGCTTTATAGCACAGTTTGGTTCCCATTCTGTGGAGTATAAAGTAGATAAGAATATCTAAGGATAGTTAGGAACATATCAACATCAACATCAGTAAAATCAGTCTGTGCAAGAGGCAGATCTGCCAGGACCATCCACAGCCATTCTGGAGTTTATCTGGGATGCAGTAACTGACCTGTCTCTGTTTCACAAGCTCTAGCTCAAAACCACCTAGGTACTTGAGAGCTGAAAAGCAGAAAATGTGACAAATGTGTGCCATAGAAGGACATGAAATTACAAGCCAGTAAATTTCATATCAACACTTTAAGAATCATTAGAAAGCACAAGAAAAACTGAAATAGATAAACTAAAATACAGATGAGTCTTTATTCTTTCTTTTCTTGAAGGAGACAAAAAGTCTGTGATAAAGATCCACTTGATATAATATATCTTGCTTTCCAAAAGGCTCTCAAAATCTCCCTTACCAAAAGAGAAGGATTAAAGAGCTGAAAACAAAGAGTAGGAGCAAAAGTTGAAGCTTCACTAAAGAATTAGAAAAAAACCCTTTGAGATGGGCAACTGGTCATTGAAATGGCAGATAAAACTCAACAAAATAAATGTGAAATTATATAAATGAGGGAAGGATAAACCATAATTTCACATATAATATGATGGGTTCTAAATTACTACATACTACATCTTGCAGAGTAATACACAATCCATGAGAACATCAGCTCAGAGAATAGAAAAATAAAGACAAATGCTAGGAATTATTAAGGGCAGGGGGAAAAAAAACCCTCTCTGACTGAGGTAGTTTCTGATTTCATGTTTGGCCTGTCTTAGACATCTGCTTTTACTCATTGCTTGAGACAGCATATTAGGAACTTTGGTCTTACCCTGCATAGCCATTTTAAAGCATTTACTGACATGCCTCAGTGTATTAAGCAATTTATTCACTAAAAAGCATAAACCTCATACTTTATAAATAACTAAACTAAGCCCAACCACATCATGCTTGTTTTCATTTTAAATTGGTATATATATATATATATACACACATATGTATGTTTCATTTTTCTAATAGTAAATTGCAACATTGATTTTATTCCATTTTATATCCTTTATATTTATAGCTCCTTACATGCCCCTAATATGTTCTTCAAGACCATGACCAGGAAGATGAAGGAACATTAAATCAACTGTACCTAACTTGCTTTAACATAATTTGACTGGCAGCTTGCCTTAAATACACTATTTTGCTCCCTGTGTATCCTTTTGATTTTACAACAGAAAGTTCCCTGAAGCAGCACTTACATCACGATGCTTTCCCTAAGACAGGTTAATTATTATTTACTTTAATTATTCTCTACTCAGCTTCAGGAGAGCTGTCAAAATACACCTTCATCGTTATATATTTCACAACAGGATTGGAATGAAGACTGGACCATTGAAATAGTAGTAAAAAAAATTATTTCTAGGTAAGGTAGTTTTTCTCATCAGCTGCTTTGGAAGAAATTGGCACAGCATAATGCATTGCACACATCTTTTGCAAATGTGTTAGTAACAGCTTACTGAGAGAGACAAATAATTAAAATAAAGTTTGATAGGGGAAAGATGCAAGCACATAAAAACTCATAAAAAATAATGCACTTTTTATTACATGCAAAGCATACACAAAATTGAGCTCCTTCAAGTAGCGTCCTCCCTCTGATGTTCCAATGCCAAGCTCAAAATTAAACAAATTGAAAAATTGGTATAAAATTATGTCCTAGTCTAGGAAATTTCTTCATCACTGTGCTGTGAGTTGCCAAAGAACATTATCTATGTAATAAATCAGGGTCTATCTTGGATCTTGGCAAGTTATTCTCTATGTTCCCCTGCTTTTGAGATGTATTATTTTCTTTTGACTTATGCTACTCTCAGTGAGAGACAGCTTTTCTCTAATGTACCTCCTTCCCTCTGCTCTTGAACAAACCAGCTTTACCTTGTGAAGGCTCATGTGCCTCAGGAGTGCCCAGTCTCTTCTGAAATGGGTACATCCTTTCTCAGCATGTAGCTTCATCACTATTTTGGGCTGATCTAGATCTGATGTGTTGTCAATGGCAAAGTCTTACAAATTAGGCATAGAAAGCAATTTTTTTTATTACTGGTTTGGATCCTTCCTAATCAAACTAAGACTACTCTTTGGATCCTTTTCTTTTTCTCTTTGCTCGTTATCAGAGTTGCCCCTCACGTAAGTTAAATTAGTCTCAGTATTGCCAAGGAAACCAGAACTGTGTATGTCCCACTCAAAATCTCTGGATACCCATCTTTTGCTGGGTGAGGTGAATGCACAGAACTGCTTTGTCTGCAGCTGGCTGGGTCTCCACTTCCAGAGCAATTCCAATGCCTTCTACTATGGGGCAATGGGGTGGTTTTCCACAAATAACCCCATAAATACCAAAAAGTTCTGATATGTCTGAAACTGGTCACAGGTATCTAACATGAAATACAATTCTGGCTTAAGACAAAATGAAATCAAAAAAACTGTCCAACATAGCAAATCTTTTTCAATGCATAGCTTGCGTTTTTCAAGCCTATATAGCTAAACAAAAAGAGAGAGGCCAGTACCATTTACATGGCTGACCTTGAAAATTGTATTTCCCTTAAAAAGTAAACATGCCCTTTACTTTCGTGATTACTGTTCTTACATATTTGTTAAATGGAGTGTAATACATGCAAGGCTTCCCAATATTTTTTCTATAAGAGGAGTTTAGTTCTCATACACCTCTCCCTGTACTCGCTGTTATTAGACTGGTAAGATTTTGTAAGAAAGCTCAGACTCACCCAGAAAGAAACCCTTGAAAGGCTCATCTTGCCTTTCTTCATGAGGACTGTACGTGAGCAAACACAGGTAATTGAGCTTGCCAATCCTCAGCTGTTTATTCACAATTACTAGGTTTACCCCAACAAGATTACTTTTCAACTTTATCTTACTCTGACTCTCAAGCAGGGAATAACAATCTTTTTTAACAAAGTAATGTGTTTATGGAGCAGGATTTAACACTGAGGCAGAAGCTCTTTGATGGCAGGATGAATCTGCTACATTCCTCTGCTTCCCACCTTCTTTCCTAACACAGTCGTGCTTGTTCTAGAATAGAATAGAAAAGGTAGTACTTTTCTGCAATTTTTTTGTCAACATTTTGTGGTTGTTCTAAGTCTGTGATTTGGGGGCCCTCTCCATGGAATTCCAATGACACTTTGTAATTTGCTTTGTTCAGGAAAGATTTTTAGCCACACAAGCAGCATAAAGCAAAGAGTACGGAAGACTGAAATAAATGTTTTTCCAAACAGCGAGGTGTTTATATAGAAGGCTTACTGAGAAGTGATGTCATTATGGGAGGAATCAAAATATCCTGTAGAGCTCTATTGGCCACATACATCTTTAGTGAATAATGCCTCGTGTTGTTTGGAATACCTATTCCAAAAACAGAACAAAACCCACATGAAAACCAGAAACCTTTGTCCTGCAATTTTCTGGACTTCTAAAACGTAAGTTCTAAAATAAAATAAGCAGAAAACTCTCAGAAACTTCAGAAAAAAATGTATTCTTTCAGTGGTTTTGTTGTCATATTTCAATCTCTTACTACAAAAAATTCAGTCTGGGCAAATGCTTATTTGTTTGTAATGGTACTGCCCAAGTGGCACCATATGGGATGAATATTTCATGTGCACTCACCATGGCGTGCACAGACAACAAACAACAAGCCCAGCAAAAGAAATGACAACATGAGTGTAATTGAAATTGACTAAATGCATAACTTAAGTTTGTGCTCTTAAGAAATAGCAAAAATTAAATATCTGCACAGGAAACAACTATTTTGGTGCTGTTCCATCCCTGTTTGCAGTAATGCAATTCAAAAGAGGGCACCACACAAAGGACTCATCACAATATTGGCAGTAATTACAGACTTGGAGAGTTGCTTTTTTTCCATCTGATAAGAATGTCTCACTACAAAATTCCAGTTTTATTTCCATTTCAGGACATAGGATCTTCATATCTCTGATTTTTCTGCCATCTATTTACTGTGTCATATTAATCATTTATGGGCACCCACATTCCAGGCCAGGAATGCTACCTGGGGTGTGTAATATGTGGCATTTCTAGTCTTTGCCAGGATAACCAGAGCATTTTCTTTTTATGAGCAATTGCTCAATAGGGATTGAAGTGTGCAATGAAATATCAATACCTGTAGGTAAAACCATTTTCCACCTTGCCTGTTTTTATGGCTATTGTAGATCACTTTTTCCTATATTCCTGTAGTAACTGTCTTCTACCAAATCACTGCTCAGACACAGAGTGGAAAATAGAAACCCACCCATGGTGATGACAGCTAAATGAATATGCAGGATAATGCAAATAGCTCCACATGTTAACTGGAACAAAATAAATTATTCCTGTATGTGCCAAGACATTTTCAGGCAGGTTTCACCACTTCAGCAGAATAAATCCAGTAATTCCTTTGATAATTCTTCAGCTATGGGAAAGTTCTCCATATTATCCCCACAGTATTTCGTATGGAAATAATGTCTTGACCAAGGCTACAGAAAAATTCATCAGCAGCCCAAGGTTCAACTATCGTTGAAAATAAGGGGACAATCCCTCTCTGGGCAGTACATGAGAGGAACTCTCTGTCCCTGTGTGTCACCACTGTCACCCACTTTGTGGTTATACTTATTTTTCTGAACTTGAATTTGTGCTGGTGTTTGCTTTCTTCTGTGAAATGTGGCTGTGCTAAAGGTTTTAAACCTTTTCTGATTGCCCAAGAAGGCAAATTTCCTGCACTGCCAAAACATGGAAACTTTAACCATGGGAAATTGTGCAGCACTCAAGGACTTTGACTTCCTCTCCCTATTGGAGAAGTGTGTTGCCATCAGAAGCAAGCATTCCTAGTAATGCCAGAATTTTATGAGCAGATTTTGTGCTCATTTTTTTCCCTCACTTTCAACAATATAAAAATATAAATGTAAACCCTTCCTATAATAAGAATATTTTTTGTGTCATTCTTTTAATTATTCACTTTTTTTAATTGAAAGCAAGCAAAAATCAGGAACGTATACAAACATGGGAAAGAAGAAACTTTAAAAAAACCCCAAATATTCTCTGTAAATTAAAAAAACGTCCACAGCTCTTTTCAAACTTTTTTCTTCCCTAATACATTTTGTGGTTTTCCTCCTAGGAAGTAATGGTCCAAACATTTCTTTTAACTCACTTCTTTTTATTGATTTCAAATTTGAGAAAAATAAGAATTAAATGGTGTTCTTTTAAAAGAGGAGATTCTTATATCAGAAAATCCCTAGAAAAGTGCAAAGAGCATATGCTTTCCTGTGTTGGCCTATTCCATATCCTGCTGCACAACAGCCTTAAGGAAAGGCTTTTCCTCATCTGCATAATCAGAAAAGGAGGATTTCCATTATGATCTCTCACAACAGAGAGACTCATGATCAGCATTGCAGCAATTCGCAGGACATAATTTATGTTAATAGAATTGTGGCCCAAGGTTTTACAGGAAACAATTTATTAGAGCTGTTCTGCTATACAGTATTTTACAGTTAAATATTTTGTAAGAGACAGGGGTGTATTCAATTCCATCGTTTTCCACATATAAAAGTTAATGACCTTGGAAACTCAGACGTTTTCTCCAGTCAATGGAAGGACTCATATTGTCTCCAAAGAATGTTGAACTGTAGCATGGTTCCTCAGCTGCCTTTGGGTTATGGAAATCACAGGAACATGTGACAACCTTTCAACCATCTGCTGAAATCGTTGTTCCAATAGAAAAGTCAAGGGTGCACTTTAAACCATTTTCCGCTTAGTACAGAATTGTTTCATACAGAGTGGAATCTTTTAAATAAGGTGTCAAATATGGCTTTCTATATGCATCAAAGAAATAGCTGTGCAGAAATAAATGTCACATTTCATACTGGCACAGAATCGCCCTTCTGGTTCAACTTAGAAGCTTTCACAGATTTTTGCCAAAATACTTTCGCCAAAATAGTCTGATCTCATTTATGTGTCAAAAATCATCACCACATACACTACATTTATGTTATTTTGACATTTGGTCTTTTTCTGAATGTATAAAGTGAATGTATAAAGCACATTTAACCTACTTTCAAAAATGTATTGTGTGCAATACGATTTGTTTGTTCTGCAAAAGTGAAACACCCTGTGCTGTACCTTTACGTGTGCTCTGCTGCAAAGCCCACAGAGTTTTATGACTTTAGCATTAACTGCTGCTGGAAGGAGGTCACTTGGAGTCTGTGCTCTACCCTTAAAATAAAGACTGTTGTGTTTTGACTGGTCGAAAATCTGTATCCAAACACTAAACTGCACTCACAGAGATCAAAGCCATGCCCAGTATTGTTTTACTTTATATCAAAATGAGGACTGTGGAACTATAAATATGCTATTTTAATGTAATATATATAAAAAATATATATTACGATGCTAATACTACCATTTGGGGGCCTTATATTGGGATTTTGGGACTTCATGTTAACATTTTACGGTCATAGTGAACACAACTTTGGTGAGATATCCAGTCCTCATGTTCACTTAACATGCTTCCAAGTATCACTCAAAATGGGCACAGACACTGTAAGAAAGAACTATGGGAGCAAGGAGTAAATTCCGGGTTTTATTCTAGAAAATATATTCTCAGAACTGATTATATCATTTAGTGAAGTCATTGGTTTTCAGCTAAAAGATTAAATAAGCATAGGTTTAGATAGCAGCCAGTAGAGCAGAGCTGGGTTAGAGCAGTCCAGAATTCCTATCCTATCAAAACAGGCTTCAGACAGAAGAAATGTGTAGCTGTTTGCAAGGACCTAATATATGATCTTGGATTTATTGTAAACCTTTCCTCTAGACATTATAAACCTTTGGCAATAAACATTTCTTGGTTTGGAAGAAAGCTGACATAGTTTTAGCTTAATAGTTCAATTCTCCATTAGTTTAGCCCTTTCAATGTGTTTTTCACAGTGTGGGAAGTTTTGAAATCCCAGAGCAAACAACAGTTTTTTAAAAAGTGCTATGATCTTTGGAATACATTACAGTAAAACTGGACACAGACAAATCATAGCTTTTTCATACTCACGCCCTTTGGTAAATCGGATTCCTCTTCTAAGGGATGGGTCCCAGGCTGAGCTGTGAAACGTGGCTTTGGTAAGTTTCTGTCTGAAACCTGAACCAGCCAGTAAGTTTTTACTGAATATCAAACTCGAAAACTGCTCCTGCAAACTTCTATTTCAATGCAATACCAGATGTTGCCATGGTTATTGGGTACCAGTCTGGTCATGGCAGCCACCAACACACTTTTCTCGGGCTCCTTCCCACCATGCCTGGTGCGCCCCAGACCTGCACTGAGTCCCTTCTGGTGTTACAGACACACTCCTTCTCATGCATAATGAATTGCAAAGGGAAGATTACACTCTTTGGAATCAGCTTCCAGTACTCCAGCAAACGCTGTAGGCTTTTAGAGGAAGCAATATTTGCTGTATAGCCAGAAAAAGGATAGTTTAATAAAACATAAGGCTCTGAAAAATGAAGCCGTTTGAAATAAGGATTTGCATTAATCTGCTGGAAAAATTGCTCCTGGGATTTTCTGCTGGGATTATTGCAGACAAACTGAACATAAATTACTATAAAATCCTTGTTTCTCACATTTTGTTTTCTTTTTCACCCTGACTTCTACTTTCTCATTTTCCACATATGGTGTTCTATCTTCCCTAGCTGTTCCTCCATATCTTTAAAATTCTTATTTCGTTTGTTAAGTAAAGCTATCAAAAAAAGCTATCATCTTTTAATATTGAATTTTTAACTTTTTCCAAATGTCTTTTAATACCTCAAAACAATAAAAATGCTATGGTTACCAGTAGTTTCCCACTACTTAATAAAGACCAAGTCCACCTCAGCTGTCACTCTTAACATTCTCCCTCCTTAGGTCTTGCTTTTCTCTCTACAGCCAAACATGCTCACTGAACAATATCCCCAGGAGAGAAGAAACAATCACTAAGCAGATATTATAGTGATTGGGAGACTATATTTATTTTTATTAATTTATTTCACTAGATAGCATGGGCATCTCAATAGCTGTTTCTTCTTATGACATCCAACAGTCAGACTTCAGAGAGTTTTAAATGGCCATTTACTTTTTAAGCTGATTTGATTAAAAAATATCCTTGGCCTGGGTCCAGTTAGTCTGGAAATCATAGAAGTCTAGAATGGCTTGGGTTGGAAGGGACCTTAAATATCATCTTGTTCCAAACCCCAGACATAAGCAGGGACACCTTCCACTAGACCAGGTTGCTCAAAGACCCCTCCAACCTGGCCTTGAACACTTCCAGGGATGGGGCATTCACAGCTTCTCTGGGCAACCTGTGCCAGTGCCTCAGCACCCTCACAGGAAAGAATTTCTTCCCAACATTGTATCTAAGTCCACCCTACTTCAGTTTAAAGCCATTCGCCCTTGCTGAACTTCATGAGGTTTGCCCTTCTCTCAAGCCTGTCACGGTCCCTCTGGATGGAGTTTGATCTCTTCAGTCTTTCCAATCTTCTTGTCAGCCTACTTCAGTGACAGCTCAAAGTACCCTAAGATTATACAGTTCCCAAAACACAAAAAAAAGAACTAATTCATATAGCTCAGCACTGGTCTAAACTGTTTCAGACCCAGACAGAGTGGTGACACATCTCACAGAATATTAAGAAAACATTTTTAGTTATTTCAGTGACATTTCACTTCAAACAAATTCAGTTTGCATGTTTAAATAGTTCATAAAGCATAGTAAAAAATTCCAAGTCTCTCGACAGTGTTTTAATAGATATATAATCTACTGAAGAACAGCATGATGATAATTAACTAGAAGAAACAGAAGAACTGGTAAAGTTTTCTGGGAAAGAAAAGTACTCTCCTAAAGAAAGAGAAAACAAGGTGGAAAAGGAGATAAGAGCTGTGACAAAGAAGAATTAGAGACCTTTGGCAGAAAAGCAGGTTTTTTAATCTATTTTTTAGCAATCTTAACCTAAAGCAGGCTCCTTTTGGCTCACTGTGAAATGTTTGCAGTTCTGGGCTGGCTAAGCCTAGAAGGTGCTATTACATGTATCTGATTGGCAATGTTACTAGTGCAGGGAGTAAATCAAAACAAAACCAAATTAAAGGTAAGTAGGATAGATATTCTGCTACTTTTTACAAGGTTCCTGTGTAGAAAGGATTTCTTTTAGTGCAAGAATTAAATAAAAATTAAAAGATCACAAAATAATAGCGATAATAATACCGTGCTATCTACTTGCAAATCATTGGGGAAAAAAACCCCAGCATTTTCCAATCAGTTAATGGGCTATTTATTGCTGCTACTATTATTTTATGCTTCCAGGTACTCAAATAGGCTACAAGGACATAGTTATAAAATTATCACCAAACCACAGCAGGGTAGGTTGCCTAGAGAGTATCATGCCAAAAGACTCGACTTACTTTTTCTTTGTCCTCCAGCCCATCTTTAAACAGCCCATGAAGGTTGAATATTTACTTTTTGCTTCAAACCTAATTCCTTCTTCTAACAACAAAGTTGTCTCTCTGGAGCAGAATTGCTCTCAGAGCATCACGGTGCCAGATTTGGCCGGAGCACACCAAGCCTGCACACGTGCGCCGTTTCCTCAGGCAGCGGAACCTGGGCCAGGCAGGCATTCACTGGGAGGCCTGTCAGCACTGCAGCTCCCTGTCTGCATCCCCAGTGTCTCACACACACACACACACACTCTCTCTCTCTCAGTCACGATGAAAAACAGGCACCTGGGAGGGTGATGGTGCCAGGCTCCCCTGGGTTTCCTTTGAGTAGGAGCACCTCTCTCTGTCATGAGCCACTCATGGACTACCTGAGCCACACTCCACCTTCACAGGGCAGGCTCCTGCCTCTTTCACACATTTTCTTTGTATTTAACAGTTCTTGGCAATTTCTGCTCCAGTTAGATGTAATATTTATGCTGGGGAAACCTTCCAAAGAGATGGTTGTATTTGCTGCTGAGTGAGAGGAATGTCCTTTAGACAGATCTGCTGTCCTTATTTTAATCGTTGCATCTGCTTTGTATGCTACGTACCACTGTTCTTTTTATAGTTTTGTCTTTCTTTAAGCCTGCAGCTTCTTCTGCTCATCTGCTGACTCAATAATCTCCATGATCCACACTTTCTTCTTAAGGATCTGCTTTTTCCATAATGGATCAGAAACTGCTGCACGTGTTGGACCTATGTACCTCTACAGAAATCACAAGGCTGCAGTTTTTGCTGTTTCTGCACTCCATCTTTGCCTCAGGCATCAATGTCACAGTGTTACCTGAAGATACTTTCTTGCTTCACAACTAAATTTTTATCCTGGTTGATTTACAGTCTGCTCCCAGACCAGTTTCTTAGAAAAATGGATTACCCACCACCTTGGTACTCTGAGTCATTAAACTCATGATTAAGACAATCTGTCTTTAAGTCCCTAGACCTATCAGGTTTAAACTCACTGCCTCATCTGTACCTGAACAAAACACTTGTGCCATTTTTTTCCCAATGCAGATGCCTGGATCTCCCCTGGACGGGAGTAGCCAACTCAAAAGTGCTGCCAGCATAGCCCAGCAGTGCTCTATAGCCCCAGGATGCAGCAAATGTTTTCCAAGATGCTTTGAAGCACAAAAATTTTATATAAAGTTTCAAATGTTATTATCACCTTTGTCCCTGGATCTCTAGAGGATGGGCAAACTCTCTGAAATTTTTGAGGTGTCATGACTGAGCACATGGCAACCTAAACCCTGACAAATCCTCTGTGCAGGATTTTCTCTTCACTCTGTCTGCAATGCTGAACAGGCATTAGTAAAGCATAACTGTTTTAAAGCATAAAAGTCCCTGTGTTATTTATAATTAGTGAATGCATGAGCAGGCAATAGGGTAGTTAATGTTTCTGCTTGACACCTGTACTGTCATAATCATTAACCTTTCAGGACTTTCAGAGCAGCAACACTACGTGATAATGCCAAAACAGAAAAGGCCTAGGAGGGAATAAAGATATTTGTGTAAAAGCTGATGCACTGGTTCCTGAGTCCAGTGCACTTAATGGTGTAGAAAAAATACATGTTGAAGTACAGGTCAGCAGACTGGAAGCAAATATGTAAGTAAAACAGCAAAGAACTTGGCAGACCAGACTTTGAATTACAAACATTGAATATGAATCCTGAAGCAAAACAGTAGAAGGCTCATGTATAAATGAAAAAACCTGACAGTGAAATGGATGGTCTTGGATGTTCTTTACCAATGTGATATTAAGTAAAAGAGCAGGAGAGTTCTTATGACTTTAGTATAAATATGACAATATTTCTGTATCATATTTTTCATGAAAATGAAAATAGCTCCCTATGATGCCAATAAAGATAATATCCATCAATTTATAGTTTGCTGAAATTAGATTCAGCTCCATTTAAATTGCTTATGCAGGTCCACAGAAAGTGAATGTCCGCATTGGGACTGAAGTCCCATTAGGCAATTAAGATTGGAGTAATATTGAGAGGCCTCAGACAAGATGAGTGTCCCATTGCCTCAGGTATAGCATAAAAATGACATGGTGTTGGGACGTGGGCTATGGCATGAGAAGGGAAAAGTCTTTCTAAGGACAAAAGCAATTCATAGATCTCTTTCTCTGTCTTAATAAGAATTTCTCCTTCTGTGCCCTTTTTTGTTTTGTACTTTGTACAGATGCCTTGAGTTAGATCTCAGTTATTGACTTTTCTACTGGGACTGTTCTAGGAAACTTTATTTCTAAAGATTTTCCTCCTGTATTTTCATATCTACCACAGCAGTTCACAAGAGCCATAAACCACAAATTTTTTAAGGAGAGTGTCAGGTGTGTTTGTGAATACACATAATTCTGTGTGCAATCACTCCTTTACAGCCAGTTCTCTCAGGCACAGTGAGAGGAGTGTTCACAAGTCTGAACTGTGCTAAAGCGCTGCTTTTCCAAGGAGTTGTTCTGGCAGCTCCCAGTACCAAAGGGAAGGTGCAGTGTTTGAATGCACATCTTTGTCTCCTGGCTGCAGGACACTGGTCAGGCCCAGCATAACTCTTGAGAGGCCACGCAAGGATAGGACTCGTGTCCTTAGACAACATCCAGGAGATGTAAATACTGGAGAGACTAAACAGTATTTTCAGTGAAAAGTGACTACTTTTGGTGTCTCTGTTTACAACTGTCTCGCTTCTCAGTGAACTCACAAACCTCAAACTTTGCCTCTCTCTTCAGGCTTTTGCAGATACAAAAATGAGTAAAACCTTTGTAGCTGAAAGGATTTTGATGTGAGTCATTTGGCACCTAAATGCTGAGTTCATTCTCTCAAGCATAAAATATTTATGATGGTTTATTTTTAAAAATATTAGTTGTTTCTTATGCCCAGTGTTTATCACATGGGGAAAAAAAAATCACCTTTTGGTGTTTATATGAATAACTGCAGGTGGGATATTTTTTTATAGCAAAAGGACTAAATCTTTTAGAAATTTTTTTCAATGAGAACACAAAGAAAACTGGCTTAACATCAGCTTACATAAACTCATTTTGTAGCTCTCCATTTCTACTACAAATGTGGTGTCAGCAATTCTTTTCACCTTTCACAAAATGCTTTAGGAAACACTTGCAAAAATAATAATTAGAAATTTAAATCCTTAGGGGACTGAGAAGACTGTTGACAAGAGCTTTAAATTTGTATTTGGAAAGCTCTGCTGTTTAAAATCTGCCTTTTCTTATGAGTAAAAGTTTTAAATGCACTTGATCATCAACAAGATTAAAATATTAAGGTTGCCCATATTTTCTTCCATTTATAATTAATTTCAATGAAATGGTATCCACCGATTGCATATAAAAAGCTTTTAATTCCTATGTTCTTTTCTAGAGCCAACTGCTCCTGATAATGTCCTATTGATTTTCATTTTCAAAATGAAGAGTATATTCTGAGACAAATACAGGCGGAATGATAGCTCTGCTACACTTACGAGTCTTGTTTAACTTAGATTTCAGAGAACGGTTGGAAAATAAGTAATCAGGTTTCAATGGACAAAGACCTAACTAAAAAAAACAGAGTTTGCCAAAATACAAATTCAAATTGAATTTTCAAATTCAATTTAAAACATGAATTCCAAAAGAATGATTGGCCAAGTAAATGAAAAAAAAAAAATAAGCAGGAAAAAGAAATTAAGCAGAACTGTTATATGGAAAGATGGTAAAAATTTTAAAGGATTTTAAACCCCAAAATTAATGTAACATATGCCTATATTTTTAATAAAGATAATAAAGTAGAATATTGGGACAAAACTATGATTATCTAATGAACTGTGACTACAGAAATTAAAATTATTGCATTCAACATTCATTCAAGGCTGAAATTTATGTGCTCACACAAGGAATATCCATCCAGATTACTAAAAAGACTGGCATGGCGTCAGACCTGAGATGCTTTATGACCAAGGAAAAACAAAAGGAGAACTTCTGTTTAAGAAAAAAGGGAAAATTGCAGCCCCAAACACTGACTGATGTGTCATAACCATCAATAAGTTAAACCAGAAAATATATGAATACCATAAAAAATGAAAAGTATTGATAAAGAAAAAAAATACAATATGTGATTAATAGTGAACAGTTGCAACAGTCATTGAACTGTTCTTGAATGAAAGTTGAAGGTTTTTTGTTGCCGTGTTTTATTTTTCCAAGATGTGGAGAATCCTGTGGAAGTATTCCACAGGATTCATTTGGCCTACTGAGAATGCTGTGGTACCCAGGAGCATCCCAGCCAAGAAGCTGAAGCACTTGGGTTCCTCTGTTCTCATACCCCACCATCACCTGCTTCCAGTCTTGGCAGGTTTGCAGATCTCTGAAGGCTGCACCTCCATTACAATTAGAAGACAGAATTTAAAAATGGGACCACTAAGCCATACAAAGTTAAGAGGACAATGATACCATTTATCTATCAGTGAATGTATCATGAGATATTTATGGATGAAATTGTGTGTGCCAGTTTGGGCATATGTGAGTAATTTTTATTTGATGCAATATGTGGTAGATACAGTAACTTATTTTTAAAAATCACAAAACATAAGCTTCATTTCCTCCTACTTATAAAAAGATCTCAGTTTATACACTTCCATGGAAATAGAGTGTTCAGCTTCCTGCTAAACTGTTAGCATGTTCCTGCCAACTTCTCAAAATGTTTTCCTTTACCCTTGTTGATGGTGAAAAGACTCCAAATTTTGTGTCAAAACACACTGGAAAAGAACAGAGACTACAAGTGGGTAATATTAATTTTTCACACTGTGAGCTGATATTCATGGACCTTTTCCTCAAGATGTGAAATCAGACTACAGGAAGGGAAAAGCTGGGCCTCCCTGATAGAAGCCATTTCTTTTCCAACTTGTCTGCCACCATGAACTAAACAATTTTCCATGGACCACAAGCCCATCATTCCTGAGAAGCCTCTGTCAACTCCCTTATAAACTGTAACTGCATTTCCTAACTAAAGACTCAGCAAAAATCACTCACTGCTCCCTCAGCACCAGGATAAGAAGAAACTGTATGAATTTATGTCCTTCACATACAGTTCACATATGAGGGACCTGCATCACAGATTCTCTCCTACTGACAGTGTAGCTGTGCTCGAGTCACATTTCTAGGCAAAATTTTCCTAGTAGTAAAAGAAATTATTACATTTGCACTGAAACATTTCTTCAAAGCCATGTCCTTGTTGGAATCACTATCCCACGTAAAGGATCTGCTCTGATCTAGTAGAGATGAAAACCAAATACTGAAATACTCATGGCCACAGGAGAGTGATGGTAACTCCAACTTATGATATGTCGACTGCCTGCCCTTACTGTAATAATGTCTCACAACTGGAGAAACAAAGACAAAATAGTTCTGCTGCCCAGACAGAGTAGAAAAAAAAAATTAAGATCAATAAAAATCTTTGAAGTTAAGTTTGGAATAATCTCCATTTTCTTCACCCCTGAAATAGTAACTTCACTTTTAGTAGTTGCTTCTTCCTCTTTTTGTTTACCAGACGCAGGCAGTGAGTTATAGCAAAATAAAAACAGAGCTGTCTTTCCCCTTCCAGCCCTTATTGCTGCATGATTCTTCATATGGTTTTATTTTTAAACATTTTCCCATAAAGATGTAACTTACTTTAGGGCTTACTTCAAGGAAGCTCCCAACAAGTTCCCATATGCGATTGCTTAACCCAGAACAGCTGAGCTCTGTAAATCAGCAACAGACCCAGCAGCACTCTGTGCCTGCACAGGCTGATGGGGTTTGCCTTTTGTAGTGCACTCCCTTCACTAATGAGGAGCTGGCAAGAGGCACAGAGCCCCCCGGACCTCATTAAATGGGCTTATTTTGGCCGGCTGAATCCTTACCTCAGGACTGGGCAGAGGCTGGGAGCAGCACTGCTGCAGAAACAAGGGTCTTGTCTCCCTGCAGGGCTGGGGTCTTCCTGAAGGGTTTTAGGCCAGGCATAAAGATACAATGACACTTTAGTGGTTTACCTCAGAAATTTGATGTTCAAACTGAAGAGGCTCAGCCCCAGCCCAGGACAACTCTGGAGTCGCTCCCCCACTTGTCAACATCTCCCTGCACTGACAGTCTCCAAGCACTGCTGGTCCTTCTGAGCCGCTCTGCTCTCCTCTGCAGAGCTGGCCAGTTTTAAACTTACTTAACAAATTACACAGACAGCTTCCCAGTGTAAGGGAAATTACCTGAGCAGCAGCAGAGCCAGCCTGTGCCACACTCTGCTCCAGGCGAGGCAGCCTTGGGGCTGCAGGACAGGGAAAGTCACAAATGCATTAATGTTGCTGTAGTCAAGACTCATTACTCAGTTCTCTCAGGTGCGGGGAAGTCTTGAAGTGAACTACAGTCATTAGTGCTTCCTAAGCTGCTCTCCTTCTCCTCAGCTGTCATGTCCAGGTTTGCTATTTCTAGCTCAGACGTGCTGGCAGAAGAGATGCTTATGAAGTGAAGCTCAAGTGCCAAGTCCAACGGTCCCTCAAGGCTGCAGATTATTTTGCTTGGAGACTCATCTCCTCTCCGGCTAAGCAGAAGAGTAAAAGCACTACAAATCTGATCAGTCTTTCCTCAGCCCACAAGTGTGCAACTTATACTACTGCAGGAACTGGAACCTGAGGCTTTGGTTGTGCACAAACTCGAGTTGTTTTAGAAGAGAAAGAATTACCTGAGGAGCACTTGAGCTGTGACAGCAGTGCTTCAAGAAAAACTGTGGACGCCTCGTCCCCTGCCACAGCTTGATGCACGGTGGCACCTCTGCACTGCCCATGGTGTGTGCAGGAGGCTTGTGCAAGTACAGTGGGAGCATTAGGTTGGTCAGGGGAGCCCCTGATGAGTTTTGGACTCTTCCCATATTGGGCAGCCTCTGGGGCTGGTACAGAATTATCAGCAGAAGTGTCTGGCCTCCTACAGTCAGATTTTTTCTTTTAAGTCAGTGGGTGTTGGACTGCACCCAAAGCTGCAGAAGTATTTGGGGAAAAAGACTTAGGATCATAACTGCAGATTTTCATTAGCAAAGATTAAAAGCTGCTTTAAGTTAGCCTAACTAGGGGCTTTAGTTACTACCATAGCATTATACATTTCCAAGTCCCTCTAAGTACAGCTGGAGGTGCCGTGTCAGCACGACTGCAGTCGGTGCCTGGAGACCACCCGTGCTGCTCTGCCAGGTCATGAGCCAGGCGGTGCAGGTGGTGCCTGAGAGCGTCCTGCTGCTTGGCCACCCCTGCAGAGCCAGGGTGTGTGTAAAGGGATATGAGAGCTGTGCTTTTCTAAATTAGCAATGACTTATTAATCTGGACAGCAATATTCTGGCCATGGACATCTAACAAGAAGTGAGAGAGCTATTTTTGCTCTTCCGTGTTGGTGCAGAAATAGGTTTGACAAGGCTGGTAGGAGCCAGCCTGCCAAGACATCCATCAGAGAGGCTGCAGCTCAGAGTCACCGTGTGGTGTTTGTTCCTGACAGCACCCCCAGCCATTCTGGCCCCTCAGGGAGTTTGAGCTCCCGCTGGCACAGTGGGGCACGGCTCTTGTCATGGCTCTGCCTGCACTGTCACTTCTATCTAAGCCTTTATTCACTTGATTGAAACACAGTGTACTGAAAAGCAGGGGCAAAATTCAAACTTTGTGGTGTGCCTTATTTGACAAAGTTCACAGCTCTGCTACAGCTCTGGTCTGTCATAAAGTAACTGGTAACTTGTGCACAGAGGTGTTTCCCTTTCCTGTCAGTCTCCTGTGCTTCTGATGTGTTGTGGTTCCATGATGTGTCCCCTGGTAACAGCTCTCACCATCCTTTCAGTAGACACCTCTCATGGCAGATTGACATTTGGAAAAGAAGCAGTTATTCCTGTTTTGAGAACTGCCATTCAGCATCTCTATGGAGAAAACTCACATTAACAAAGGAGAAGGCTGAGCAGACACAGCTCCTCCAACACAGTCCAGAAGCCAGGTTGCAGAGCTGAGCAGGGAGCCCTGAGGGGCTTCAGCAGCATTTCTCTGGTTCTCCCTGGGGAATGGAACAGCAGCTCAGGACCAGTATGCTTACCCTCAGACAATTTTCATCCCAACTCATTCAGTTCATTACTGGGCACAAGCTGTGACTGCCTTGCTTTCACTGGTTTTGATGTTTATTTCATGAGAGACTACTTGTTAACAAAGCTGCTTGGAGGTTTAGGAAGCACTTCAAGGTAGCATTAGAAAAACACCTTGTAGTTTTCTCTGATTTGAATAGCACACTTTTGTCTGAGTGACCCACATTTCATGTCTGTTACTTTCACAAAATAAAAGCAAAAGTAGAAAAGTTCCACCAAAGTCCTCAAAGGTCTTGTAAGGAGCAATTGTGTCCTGAGCCTTTCTGAAATTTACCCATCAAAAATTCAATGAAGTATTCAGGCAAGTTTTTTGGTTGGGGCCAATCTGCCTAGTTACTGATACAGAAAAAAAATACACCTCAAAGAAAGAAGGAGCACAGGCACTTAAAAAATACAATAAGTACATATATGATGATATTCTTCTCTGCTGTGTAAATTTCCGCTAAAATTAAAATCCAGTGGTGCACTTCCCATGCTTAATTACAGAACTTAAGCCACTGTACTTCATCAAGACTGTTTCTGAATTGCACACAGACAAACAGGCTAACACTTTGATAGTCACCTATAAAGTTCTGTGATTTTCTAATTTTTTTTTTATACTTTTGTTCACCGAAACCCACTTGTGTTCCTAAACTATGTTTCTGGTTTAATCAAGTTTCATTAGAACCTGTTCTTCTTAGTCTCCAACTAATAACTTTTACACATCCTTTACAAGATTTCTTCCAAGATGGCCAAAATTAGCATAAGACTCTTACCCGTTTTGAGTGGTATACCTCTGAGGGTCAGCTACACCCTAGAAGCTGAAGTTGCATTAATGATGAGTTTCAAAAAAATAACCTGTAGGATTAAACCACATAGAAGTACTCACAGCACTGAATGCAGGGAATTCTGAGAGATTTTGCAGATTTCTCCCTTGCCATGAGAACTCCCAGAAAGCCATCCAGCCTGGCTGTAAGTGGAGGCCAGGCCAGTCTTCTGACAGGGTCTGTGGAAAACAGAACAGAACAGTAATTTAAATAATTGCTTTAAAATCAGTGTGCATGAGAAATATCTTTCTAGATGAGTTGTACTGATAGTGGCTTCAGACTGAACTGTTAAACAGATTAGCTCTAGATGGGACTTAGTGCTGCCAGTGCAAACTGTTCACATCCAGCTACAGTCACTAGATCTCAGTGGAAATGTTTACACATAACCACATCCCTCAAGCAGACCAAAAAAAGGGAAAAATTTGCATTTTTACTATTCAACTGCTGAATTATTTATCTTCCATTTTCTATTTCCAGTATGAATTAAGCTGTGCAATAGATCCCCAGAATCACTGATCTGTTTAAATAAACAGTGTGATGCACACAAGGCCACAAAGACCATCTGACACCGATTTCTTTTGTTTCCATTTGTGCAGCAGGCAAATTATATACTGCACAGTCAGAACAGACCTATCCACGTGATTTCATCAAAGATCCCCATTTGTGGTGGCAAGTTCCACCACACCACTTGAGTGTCTGTTTTTCCTAAATGGAAACATTTCTGGCTCTCAGAGGCTGAAGGAGATGACATTTCCGTAAGAGGAGTTGCTACATGTACATTTGTGGTTCTGTCAATGGCACAACACCAGTAAATGCCAAACTCACAGGGCTCATAATTGTATATATGTTAACCACAAACTTGTTTCTCCTTTGAAGGACTTGAAAAGGAGCACGATGGAAACTTTTCTGCCCATTTGTGATAAGATTTACAGGTTAGGAACGTTAAATTTATAGGTATAATTTCCTCTCATGCAGCAAGATTGTTTCCATAAGAAAAGAGGCACTATTCCCTGGTCTAAATATACATTAAGTAAGGAGACTTCTTGCAGCCAGAGTTTAAAATTTCACAAGAACTGATTGAGCAAACATTCAGCCCCTGAGACTGGAACACACAAAGTCCTGGGAGGCACTGCAAGGGAACAGATGTAGCCTCCTCTGCCAGGAGCAGCTCTCTCACACAGAGTGAAGGATGCTTTGCAGCCCTAGGCTGCTGCCTCTGCCTCAAGGATGCATCTCCTTAAGGCTGTCCCCACAACCACCCAGGGGACATAGAGACCACCCAGGGCCAATAGACTCACTGGGGTAGAGGCTGCACCACATCGCTTCCTTCTTGGTCCTTAGGTCCAGGCACGTGAGTCTCTGGATTTGACTTTGTTGTCAAACTCTCCGAAGCAGCAAAAGCAAGGCTGTACAAGCAGAGCCTCTGAGGACCCCCTGAGCAAGAAAAGGTCAGAGGAAAATTAATTGCCCAGAAGAAAACATGTGAAGGCACTCCAATGGCTCCCTAATGGAGAGAAGGGAACTAATGCCAGGTACCAGCTGGTTCCACCGTCTTCAGCAGCTCCCCCAGCCCTTCTGCTGTGCAACAGTGACAATAAGATGAGAAAAAAAGTATTTGAAGCAGTAAAGGGATATTTTTAATTTTTCTTAGTGCACTTTACATGGCAGGGAACTTTTTATCTTTATGTGTAAGGCTTTACTGCCAGAAGTGTTGATATTCCACGCAAATATTTCCCCATTTATTATTACAAAATAAAGGATAACGTTTCTTCTACAGTTTATTTTGTTCCCTGAGTACTATTTTTGACTATTGGCAGTCTAACTGTCTGCTATTTATCAGAAAGATAATTTGAACAATCCCATAGCAGGCAGATCCATGTCCCTCCTCGAGAGAGCACTGAAAATGCTTGTGTTTAAATGTTTAGCATCAAGGAGGTCATAAATCCACAGTATGTGATCAAGCTGAAGGAACAGCTATACTCAAAAATAACTGGTTCTGTTCCTACAGCCTTGAGATAATTTCTAGGATATCTGGTCACTTTAAAATCTAATTTATGTGCCAGAACAGTATATAAACTCAAAAAATATTGTAAAGCAACCCCAAAGATTTTCTAAATTTTCTAATATTAAGAGATAACCACATAGATTGACTGAGCAAATTAAAAAATATTTGCAAGAAAATGAAAACTTCTGGGCCCCAGAGCTGTAAAAAAAAATTGAACTTTGCTGTATTCAGACATCCCGGGAGAGTTTTCAGCTCATAAGTTCACACAGTTGGAAAGCTTTTGGTACTCTGAGAGGACCAGTAAATGTGATTTTTGTTGAAGATGACATGTTCTGGCAATGTAACTTACTTTCCCATTCACATTCTCAGGAATATTCCTTTGTCTTGGAGATGGATGTATGTGTGTCCTTGCTCTTGGCCTGGCAGAAGATGTAGGAAGGAACTGCTCACATTTGGACAGAGCTGTTGGTAACTTGCTTGCCTGCATTTCACGTGGAGTAGCAGCTTCTCTGCATGCCTAAGATAGAGGTGCTAATTCACATGTGGAAGTGTTAATTAATAACAATTCATAAGGTCACTTCTCTACAATTGAAACTCCTTCCCTGTGGAGAAGAACAGAGAGCAGCAGTGATGCCAAAGAGCACACAGGAGCCATTGCAGATAAAACCAACGGGCACGTCTGTTCCCTGAGCTTCTGTCCCTAGGAAAAAAAAAAATTTTAGCATCCAAATAGTTCATATAATTTCTCACAGATTACAAGCACAGACAGATCCTCTGCTGCAGAACAGGCATGTCCATTTTCCTAATAAAGATTTCACAGATTTGTAGGGAAGCGTTGTAAATTGATAACAAAGTGGGAAAGAAATGCAGTAGAGCCATGTCGTTTCTTTCTGTGAAAAAAAAGTGTGAGGCAGCGTACAACTCCTGCAATCACTGCCTCAGCACCCCTTCTGAGAGAAGTGCTTGCAGGACAGCAGAGAGAAGAGCATGAAGACCAAGATGTTTCTCAAGGACTCCCTAGGCTCTGGGGTCAGTAGGAATTTGTCTTCAACCTGTCTCAAACAGCTTATCTCAGTCGAAAGTTAAACCCTGGGAGGAGGCTAAGAGGCTGGTTCAGAATGTAATAAAAACTATGTAAAGAAGGTGTATTCCCTGGTCTCTTCTCCTGAGTGAGAGGGTGCTAAATCAGCTGAAAGAGCAAGCAGAGACCTGGCTTTGTTGAATTATATGACAGAAAAAGAGAATATCTTTTGTGTAAGCCATTTTCGTACATGGTGAGTCAGGGAATTTACATTCCATTATGTGCTCAGCAAGAAGTGCAAAATACAACTCCTTCAAGCAAATGTGAACAGACACTCAGGATCAATCTAATGGCAACTAAAAAAAAAAATTGATAGGGTGTGAATTAACGTTTCATTACATCAGATCTGTGAAAGCTGGATGATCTCAGACATGCAAATAATATGCATGTCCAATTGCAAATCTGCCACTCATTTTTGTTGCATGATCAAGACAAACATCTCCAGAAAAAGCAGTGATGCTGCCAGCTGACATGAAGGTGAGAGGTGAGGAAGCTCTGGGGTATGGAATTAGGCTATAGTCAAGCTTTAGCCATTTGGAGAGAGACATTGGTTATACTCTCATGTCAGCTGAGGTCCCCGGGTCTAGAAAGCTGCTTCTGTGAATTTTGTCTGTGAGGAAGGGACCAAGCATCCCTCCCCAGGTGGAAGCAGCTGGAAGAGTGCTCAGATGAGCCCTGAAGTCCCTATGGGACTGTGCCTGTCTACCAGAAACTCACCATTTTTGCACTTAGGTTTGACTTATGCAACTCCTTCTGAACAAATGGAGTTGCAGCTTCTTCATCCATCTGTCATGGTGTGTGCTAGCTGTGCTGCTATAGATCCTTGTATGGAATTTAGCCCTAAAGCTATTAGAGTTTCACAGGTACTAAATTCTCCAACATAATTTTTAGAAATATAAAATAAGGCAGTAAAGTTGTTAACTTAGAACTCAGTTGATATATTGTCAGCTCGAGGTCTTTCTAAGAAAACACATGGCAGAAAAGCAAACCAAAACTAAACAGTAACATAAATTCTGAGTTCATAAAATGTTCAGTGCAATTTTCAGCATTATAGTACTTACAGTTCTGTCTTATACTGACGGGAAGTATTTAAACATACTTAAATATATATATGCACTATCCACCCTGCCAGACAAAACTCTGTGCTACATAAAGACAGATGGGAAAGAGCTGTGTGTCCTGTACTTGATTGCTGCATTGTGTCAGACTAAGACTGGCCATAGTCATAAAGCTGGTTCATGCAACTATTCATATTTACCTAGAAGTTCTCAAGAGAATCATTGAAACAGTAGTTGTTTTCTTACCCAAAAAAACAAACAGAGTGTTTGAAAGTATCTGAGCTCTCCTGGAAGATGCTGTTGTAAGCAAAGATTGCTTAATGTTGCCTTCCTTTCAGTCACACAGGCAGATGGGTGGAGTGTAGCAAGCACTGGACAGAAAATAAAGCCCTTGGAGCTGGGAGCCAGACCAACATAACACAGCAAAAGTTGGAGGCAAAACCTGTGAATCGTTCCAGAAATAAAGTGCTGGGATTTAAGCTTTGGAGAAATATTACTCTGTAGTAAAAATATGTGAATCTTCATCAAGAAGTAAATCTAAAACAGGGCTCTTTTTTTTAAAGGACTTCAAAATCAAATGCCTCTGTCATCCAGTAACTCTGGAGTTTGCAAGGAAAGTATAGACCATCTGTTCAAGAGACCAATACCACAGTCTGTGCAGCATGATAACAGAAGGAAATGATTTCATAGGGGCCTATCACATCTGGTTTTAAAACTAGTAAGTAGACTTTTTTTAGTTTAAATACGTTTTCTGCACCTCTCACAGAACCTCTTTTCTGAAAGGATTTGTGCTTTAATAGACAGCTTTTACAATTTTTTATCAGTCTCTAAACAGGAATACACATGAGAAATAAATACATACACAGTAGGGTGCATGACTACTCCTGCAGCCTATTACTACTTCTGTGAATAGCAGCCAGGGTTATCTCAGCAAGGATAAAATCACTATCATCATAAAAGTGTAATATAAAACCTTTTTTACATGGACATTTTTGATTAATTATAAAAAAATAAAGCAGCTCTCCAGTACTGAACTCCCTCCCTCATTTTCATTTTTATGAGCCTACTATTATCTGGATATAATTTTATTACTGTTTTTAAACATGTTGGTAAATTCTGAATATGGAAATCTGAAATGCTTTACTGAGTACCTTTTTGATCAATTTTTTTTTGCCAAGAATTGAGAAAATGTAAATTAAAAAGCACAACGTTTTTCAGAAACCTATTTAAGGCTTCCCCATTGGTAGGAATACCTGGTACAAAATGTCTAAATGAACATATCTTAGAGCATTTAGAGGAAAAAAAAAACTATTAGGTATTTCTGAGGATGGTGGGAGCTGCAGTGGGGTTTTTGCAGCAATATTACACAGGTTGATATAAATATCCTGGATATTTTGCCAAAATATCTTTAATGCTTCAGTGAATCTCATTAACATTTCCTGTTGCATTTACCTCTCTAAAGTCTACCTGACTGCTTCCTTGGAAGGATGGCTGAATGCCCCCTGTTTGCTCTGAGGGCACAAATAGGTCACAGATCTCGAAGAACATCAAGAAATCAATAGAAATTAATGAACAAAATGACCTCATGACTCTGTTCCTGTTTACTGAAGCACCAGTAAAGGAGGAATCACAAAGAAAAGGCAGATGACCTCTGTAGAAGGAACAACAACCTTACCAAAAGGAAAAAGCCTCCCTGAGCATTCCCCACAGTGGATCAGCTGAGGTTCCCCCACCCCAGGAGCGAGCAGGCAGTGACAGCAACTCTCAGGTGGCACTAAAACCCCAGGAAGGATTGAGCAGCTCTGGTCAAGTGAGTGTGGACCAAGTGGGTCCATACCTCACCTTACTCTCAGTACAAACAGCATTTGTTGGCCTGTGGCAAGAAAGTGTGTGGATGGCACCGTGCATTGGAAGCTCTGAGCTCTTTGGTACCACCTTTACTTTGAAGAAATCATTCCATAAGTAGTGTTTAAAAAAAGACAAGAAAAAAAAAAAAAAAAAAAAGACAGGAAAGGTGGGTATTTCTCTTTTTTATTTTTAAATCTGGAAACTACTTTGACATCTGCCATGTCTTCATTCTGAAGTGGCATAAACACTGAAATAAAAATTGCTTCTTTATAAACTACTTCTATCTGCTTCTCTAAGACCCCTGGAGCGTAAGCACAAAAAAGTACAACCTGCCTGATAACTGTAATAACCCAAGATCTGGACATTCTACAGTTGGAGACTAAATACTGTTTGACTCCTGACAACAAGGCATCAAAACCAACTTTGGAGTATACAAAATTGCTTTCATTACTTATTGGATGTATGAACTTGGGAAAAAAAAATTTGATAAAAAAATTGGTAGAAAATAGACCTTTTGATTTCACACAAGGAGCAGTAGGAATACTTTTCATACCACTGTATGTCAGTAATTTGGAAAGTCAGTATCACCAAATGAAAACAGCAATGTGCTCTACATCTTTGTTCCAGCAGAAATATTGACTCTGAACTCCATGTGCTTCTAGGTGTGTAATTCTGGTGGTTTATGGGATTTTCACCTAATTTCATTAATTCATGTCTTCAAATGGTTAAATCAAGCACAACAGTTCAAGAACACAAAATATCTAATCTTCCATATGCAGCAAGAATGGCAAAGCAGGAATAGTTACCTAGAATAAATAAATAAGAAAAAAATGGAAATATTTGAATGATTTCATTATTGAAAATATTGTTTATATGTCTTGGTCCTGCATTACTATTATGTGCAGGATTTCCCCTTTCCCACTCTTGATGAACTACTCCTGGTATTGTTTCTGGCAGCATGAAGGAGTTAACAGCACTCAAAGTGCTTGGAGCTGCACCGTGGTCAACAGCAGAGAGAAGCTATGTGCTACGGCAGAAACAGCCTCCCTTCCACACCCCTGTGCTCATGCCAGCAATTCCCCAGCCAGCTGGAATTTCCTTTTCTCGTGGCAGCTGGCCCAGAGCTCAGTCCTCCAGCCTCAGGACCCCAGGAAATTACCCTGCCATTTGCTGAACTCTGGCTCTTACACCAAGACCCCAACAGGACTCAAGAAGACCTGTTCCGCTGGTGGCCTTATGAGCTTGTGTCCTCCCTCTTTCTATCACAGGAAATGGGACCAGAGGAGATTTCTGCCTAACAAGGTTCACTCTTTTGCTGCCCCACCTCATGAAACTCTGCCATAACAGAGAATCAACGCAGAGGTGGGACCAGTCTGAGTGCTGAGTGTTTCCAACAGGGCTGTTCAGAGTGGATGCTGAACTGGTTCAGGAAACTCAAAGATCCATTTTTTATGGGATAGGGTTTATTGCGGTGTCTTACACTCCTGCCCAGAGAAGACTTAACACTGTCATTGATGGATTTGGAAGCAGGAATGCATTTACATATTATGCTTGTCTCAGTGTTAAAATTCTGGTCAGTTCTGCTGATAACAGGGGTGCAGTTGCACCTGTGAAAAATGAGCTGGGCCCTGAGAAGTGAGGAGCACAGCAATAGTGCTATATCAACCAGCAGAGTTTGTACTTTTCCTGAAAACACATTTGACTTGTTTGTGATCCTTATCTGTTTGCACAGGCCATGTGTTGTCAATGTATTGACTGCAGCTGTTCCAACATATGGGAAAGAAGTTTTCCTGCACATGAACTCCACTTGAAAGCAAGGGTGGGCAGAAAGGATCAATGTATGTTTGCAATTAATAAGCAGTTACCAATCAACTTAATTTAGGTGGTCCCTGGACAATGTAATAGAATATTTAAAGGTATCCTATTAAAATTAGGCTAATTAACCTAATTTTGAGCCACATCTACTGGGTGTTAATAATAGGCTATTGCTCTGCAAGAAAGCAAAAGAGACTATTTGAATTCAATTTTGATTCCAGATCTGATCTTTGCAAGTCAGTGCCTAAGCAGGGAACTCTCAGGTCTCCCCTCTATCTTCTGCTATCTCCCTTCTCTTACCTTATCATAACAAAAAATTCCAGCTGTGAACAGTTTGAGGACTGAGTTGCTTCTCATCACTGGTCTGTAACCAGGGCTTTACAAAATACTAATGCAAACAACACAAAGCTTGCACAGAACAGATCACCTAAAATATAAAGTGGAATGGCAGGAAAACATCAGTGCAAGGCCCCTAAATTATCCGCTCAGTCACCAGGAATTAAAGCTGTATTTGGCAAGCTATTATTGCTAGTCCCCTGAGTGCACTGCAGGTATGGAGTTATGCCTGCAGGCCAGGGGACAGAAACAGAGGGTTTAATTCCAGCTTCTCTCCACCTGCTTTCTTGGAGTGGTCTAGCAACTTCTGCAACACCAGCATGAGCTCCAACAATAACAATGTGGTTTAATAACTGTAATGACAACATCTGTAAGACATTTAGCTCCAAAACTCAGGTTTTCTTGCATATTTCTAAAGGTCTTTTTAAAAAAAAAAAAAAAGAAAAAATTTTTTAAGAAAAGAAAAAAGTAATTCATGAAATCCTTTTTTCAGTTGAGTGGTTAAAGAACAATTTGCAGCCAGCCACTTCCAAGAATCATAGAATCGTTTAGGTTGGAAAAGACCTCTAAGATCATTGAGTCCAACCTGTAACCTGACACTGCCAGGTCCACCACTAAACCATGTCCGTAAGCACCACATCTACACGGCTTTTGAACACTTCTAGGGACAGTGACTCCACAATTCTCCAGGGCAGCAATACTTGACCACCCTTCCAATGAATAAATTTTTCCTAATATCCAACCTAAACCTTGTCTGGCACAACTTGAAGGCATTTCCTCATTCTGTCACTTGTTACCTGGGAGAAGAGATCAACCCCCACCCGGCTACAACCTCCTTTTATGTTTCTGCTACATTTTCAACTAAGAATTGCATTATCATGTAGATGGCATAGTGTGTCTGCAAAACTACGGCAAAATAAAAGGAATGAGGCCGGTGGAGTCATCAGCAATGACCTCTTTGCCTGTGCTTCCAGTCCCTCACCTCCCAGGAGGGCATGGATGGAATAAGCTACTGTGGTCATCCCTGAATTCAGCCTGCCACACTCACCTACTGGACTGAGTGTTGCAAATTACCATTACACACAGGCAATAGAGTTAAGTATTTTAGATCTGCACCTAACTTCATCAAGGCACAGAGAGAGAGAGGACAATTTGGCTCCCGTAGCAGTACGGAGCCCTCCTGCCTTCAGGGAGGAAGGACCATCCTTCAAAACAGGGAAATGCTGATCAACAAGTTTTGCATGTCATTATTTTTAGTCTCAGAGTCCTTTCCAACCTGTTTGATTTTTTTTTTTCCATGCTGAAAACCAGGCCACTCCTCAGGAAGAAATAATGTTTCTATTTGAGACAGAAAGCACTCCAGGGAATGATGTGGTTTGCTAGAGGTACACAGAGCGTCTTCTGTCTGAGAATTTTCAAAGTAAGCACCAGATTCCTCCTCACCACTGTGGATGCTTTACAGTGCCCAAGTGGCAGCATCTAAAAGGAAATGTGGGTTACTGTAGGACATTTTCCCGGGCTTTCTATAATCAGAGTCTGTAATGTTACCTAACACAGAATATAGCTTGCTTGTTTGACACGCTGCTGCAGTGACAGAAACATTGCTTTCAATGGGTTCATTTACAATATTGATCCCAAAATAAAAGGCTCATGTTTCAAAGCCTTCTTACTGTAATCCTTTCAAAACATTCAAATGAACTTTTTATATCCCTAACTTTGATCAAATATGTCTCACATATTTAACACATTACTCAGGTACTGCATTTCCTGAATCAGGCAGTTTGAGGGTACTGTGTTGTGTATTTGCTACCTAAGTGCTAATTATTTCACCACAATAAAGAATCTCTGTCTTGATTCTACTTTGTCATCATTATTAAATGATCAGTAATTCTGCCACAGAGGCCACCTGAACATTATGGGATTTATTGCAGTGCAGGCTGCTAAATGAAACCCAGCAAACATCCACAGACATTTTCCTGGTCCTTTTACTGGCATGGAAACAGTGGTGGATGCATGGCCACAGCATCACTGAACCTGTGTGCTGACACGGGCAATAGAAAGAATGGATTGGGCAGGGAGCTGTGGGAATAAATGTATCTTTAACACTGTCACAAGTTTCCACCCAGCCCGAAGCTTCCTGGAAAGTTTTATGAGAGAGAGGAGATGGCAATTTCAGCACATAACAGGTTCTGGTACAGGAAAGTGCTTTCTGCTCGGTGGCACTAGAGAGATTTTGGGGGCAGCAAGAGTTTTCTTCTACATTTAGGAAGACATTTCTGATGCTGCAGTAGCAAAACGGTGGGAGATTGAGAAAACTAGATTATTATGGGATGGCAGCCAGGCTACGCTATGATAGCAGGGAGTGCTGCCTGCTGCAAGGTTGGTCACAAGCACTTTGCACTCACCAGCACCACAATTTCAGTCACATCAGCAAAGCAGAATTTTGCACTAAATGGACTTACTGCTCTCAAAGCAGAGTGCAACAAAACAACCCTTCAAGGGAAAGGGAGCAACATAAGACAGGCAAACTTCTTGACACTTGAACCTTCAAAACCCAGATCTCTATTTTGCCACAGATGCCTCTGACAAGGTGCTAAGCAGCAAATCTTCCATGCAAGTCAGACACAAGCCTCAGCAAAGCAATAACATATAATTGTCAAAGATCATGGAGCAATTTTTAAAGATGAAACTACCTGAAATACGTATTTTCTTGCAGTCTCATCGGCTTCACTGGTAGTCAACACATGAACCTCAGTTTTACAGTCTTAGTAGATTTCTGTATATTAACAGTAAGAGGGTTTTACAGGCATCATCTTCTGAAGTTCTCTAGTCTAATCCTACAGTATGGGTCCTGAAGGTTAATAGCATAGAAATTTTACTTACAGGGAATTTGTTTCCATGAAGGAATAAATTATAGACAACATATTTGTAAAAAAAAACCACAAGGAAAAAAAGCATATGTGATGGTGCTTTAAAATATTAGCAGGTTAATGATATTTTAATACATTTTTAAAGCTATATTTGCAGATGGTTCCTCCAAAACTAGTATGGGCAATTATATAAATATATAAATATTCAGCTGACAATATTATAGTTATAAATAAAGATGTCAGAAAATCCTGTGGTTCAAATAGAGTAAATCTGAAAACTCAGGCTTTATTTTCTTATATAAAAGAGCTGTTGAAATCTTGTACATTTTCTTTTACCAAAGCCAAGGTTATCTTGACTTTTCTGGGTTTTTTTTCCCTGTGTTTTTCCTTAGATAACCTTCAGGACAGTGAAGGATCTCAAAATACCTGATTTTTTGACAACAGCTATATTTTCAAAGCTGTATCAAGAATGATAATCTCTTAAGACTTTAAATTTCCTTTCTTTGTAGTACTAAAGACTTCATACAGGAGAAAAAATTGTTGGTAAAATTGCCACAAGGTGCCCATCATATATATATAAAACTCAAATAATACAAATAACTTCTAGAAACTTTGTTTGAGAGAATGATTACCTAACATCTTAGCAAAAAGAAAAACTTTACCAAAGATGAGAGGTAGCAAAGCAATGGATGGCAAAAAACTTTGCAAAATGTTTGAAAACAAGTCTCAGTGGTAGCTTGTCAAAGGATGTTCTTCGCTTTTCACTCTGAAACAGAAATTAAGGCCCTTTTACTCACATGCTCAGCTAAGACTGACTACATTCAGATTACACATGACTGTAAACAGCATAATCAGAGGAGTGGGAGGATATTTTCTTATTCCCTTGGCTAAACTAAAAGTCTTAAATATGAAAAAACAAGCTAGCCATTTTAAAAAACTGCTTTATAGCCTTAATGACCGTGAAGGAGGACTGCAAAACAAAAAAAGATTTTGTGGTGGTTTTTTTTTTCTTTAAAGAGTTATTAAGAGAAATGTCAATTTTCAGCGTTAAGGATGACTACTACAGGCTCTAAATCCTGTGGTCTGAATGCATGGACACATGATAAATTATTCAATTCTTGGTTTCTGATAGAAAAAGGCATTTAAAAACAAGCCACCCCAAAATGTTTTTAATAATTTGATTAAAATACTCATTTGTGAGTAAAAGTTTGTTTCCTGGTATCTCTGATGTCAGTAATGCATTAGCTCTTTAATTAAAGCAAGCAGCAGAAAAAGAGGTGGCTGGAAAGAATCTCTAAGGCCTTAAAGAGCTAGCAAAAACATCCTTCTTAAGCTTTAGACTCCATTAATACAGGAAGATTTAAAGTCCACCTTATACAAAGCAAATTTAGCTTTTACTGAGAATATAAACTGAATGTCTTCCTTCTCCAATACAGAATAGACATAGCCTTCCTATTTTGTGCCAAAATCCTACTTAGGCTTCAGTATGCATTAGGTTTAAACCAAGGCATCAAAAGCAAACAAGTTTGATAACCTCAAATCCTGTGCAGGTGTTTTTCCAGTAATGAATAATTAAGTATTCTGATTAATCCCTACTCTTGGAGCCACTGAGGGTTTTATCATCAGTTTTAATTGTGGTAAGTACACATCTGAAATTTATAAACACATTAAGAAGAGCTGTTTTAATAAAAAGACTGGATATTCAAGAGGTTTTTATATAGACTTACAAAATGAGTTTTCGTTCGTTTAGAATAACTGATGGAAAAAGGCTGGTTACTCTCCCAGCTTTGCATACCTACCAATTTGAATTGCTTTCTAAGTACTTCAGCATTAAAATATTTCAGACCCTGAACACAATGGCTTTCATCTGTTTCTCCTGAGCCTTTACACCTGCAGCTGAGTTAAAGCATGACAGCACAAAGCCCAGGAGGAAGGCAGGGTCTGATGGGATGGTGAGCATTTCCCCTTACTGCCACTCCTCCCCAGAGTGCCAGGAACCCCCCAGAGGGTGGGACAGGCACACACTGAGCTCAGGTCCACGAGCACCCAGGAACAGGTCTGGTTTCTGGTGCTTTGGGTCATGCCCTGGGAGGAGAAAATGGTGCCTGGCTGCTGGAACTGGGTGTGAGCTCAGTGACTTGGGGCACAAGTCCTGGAAACATCTCTTACCCCCTCACTTCAGACCACACACAAATAATGAGAAAGAAAGGAGGGACTGGGTTAGACGAGTGCTAAAAGAAGCACAAACCTTCTGTGCTTAGAAGCCAAGCTCAAAAAAAGGAAAAGAATAAAATTTCTGGTGTATTAAACTCCCTGCGTATCCCCACGCCACGGAGCTGAGATGTTTGGCAGGAGATGTGGTAGAAGACTTCACCTTGGAGGACAACATTATGCTGCTGTCACTTTTAGAGACATCTTTCCAAAAGATGAGCCTAGACTCAAAGGCATTTTAACCTGGAAATTAAAGAATTGAGAGAAATTATTCCTCAAAGGAAACCACCCATGTAGTTAATTAGCAATGAGCCCTTCCATGACAGGGTGCTTTTTCATAATTTTACCTTCACTGAACTCAAATGAATCGTATATTAGCTTTTAAAAATGCCTTGAAATGAAGATTTTTGGACTTAATGTAAGTAGGCATAAGAGAATATAAAGGGGGTTAAAAGTTCAGGAAGATACTCGAGACAAATAATTGCATAAAATATGTCAGTACATTCTCAAGGAGGAGAAAAAGCAATGGTCGTTTATGAATCTTTAATGATTTTACTCTGGGATCAGCAAAGTCTTAATCAGAGTGGGATGCATACTTAGCCTGAGCAAATAAGGCATGAAGATTCAAAAATTCTTTCTGAATACTAATGTGGTTTTACACTTGGACATTTAAGCAACTGAGATTTGGAAAATGTCAGAAGACCTCCAGACCATGTGGAAGCAATTTATGATTTAGTTAAGCATTTTAAATTTTGTGTCTTAAACATAAATATTAACCTATTTACTGAAATTAAAGTCTCTACTAAACTTTTTTTCAAGCAGACTCAGGAATGCTGAATGCCATTTGGCAAAGACACTCAGAAATGTTTCTGAATAGTCTCTTTAGCATCAGAAGCTATTTATGTTCTCCTCAGCAAAAAGCACAGCAGGCAATAGTAACACACAGAGAAATGCTGGAAGGTAGGAAACTCCACCCTTTGAAGTTATGGCAAGATTGCAAGATGTGAAAATGGTTAAGTACATCCTAGGACCAAAAAAGACTGGCAGAAGAAATATGCTGCTATTCTGGTTTTGCAAAACTTTTTTTTAATACTTAATTTACTTTATTTTCTAATCAATACTATGGCATTTAACTGCAAACGTGACCTAACAGTTTATTAGGTTTTGCAGTTAATTAAGGCTACAGCTACAACAAGCAAGGTTTTGACTTATCTCTGCTAAACTGGCCATTCTCCAAGGATACCCCAGTGAGAAGGCTTGTGCACTCCTGGGCTTTGCCTTTTTTGTTTTCACTCTTATTACATAAGCATGCAAACTTTGTCTAGACCTGAAATAGGAAGAAATATGAAATCACAGCCATTAGTAACATCATTCATCCAGGATTTGTACAGCTCCCTGTAAAAGGTTTTCATATCAGAAGGAAACTGCTCCACCAGTTGCATGGAAATTCAGTGATGGTCAAGGATCACAACTCAAACCTCTCTTACTTTCAGAACACAAGGTCTGTGCAGAGAAAATCCCAGATATCTAACAGGAGGCAGTAAAGACCAGCCAACATAGGCATTTATTTTAATGAGTGAGAAGGGATTGATTTTAGTGTGCCCAGTGCAGAAATACCTTTACATGACGTATGTTCCCCACAAAAATACCTTTAACATTTTAATATTTAAAATAGAAAATATATATACAGGAAAAATCCCTGGGAAATAATAGAATGGGATAAGCAATTATTTTTAATGAGTAAGGTTTGTGCAGTTAATTTTTTGAGGCTGAAGAGAGGTGGATAAATCACTTATGAAAGAGGGTAGTACTTATAGGATTTTACTATAAGTGAGACTATGCAAAATCTATTCATTGGTAAATGTGTGCCATATAAATCTATGTAGAGGGCAGAAAGCAGAGAGAAAACTTAGTGAATGGATGATTACCAGTGAAATCAACAGGACAAATATTCGCTAATTCTTAAAATGTAGGAAATGGATATTTATCCCTCTAATAAAGAACCAGAATTAGCAGTTCCTTCCTGTATGTACACTGAAATAACTTTTCCTATGAGCAAGAAGATTCCTAGATTCCTGCTACTAAGCTAAAACCACTATGCAGTACTTTTTGCTGTTTAGTACTATGAGTTAGGATTTCAGCCTTCATCCAAATATGTTGATAGGCTCCTCTAATAGGCATTTAGAACTGCTAGTAATCCACCCACTCTGCTTGTCTCTTTTCTAGGATTTTTTAAAGTGTTTGCTGAAAACCATTCCACTGTCAGGATACCTCGCTTTGACCAGGACAGCTGCGATGTGGAAAAAGCAAGCCAGCCATACCCAAGGAGAGCTGGATGCAAACAGAATATTCTGACGTTTGGGGGTGGTATTTCCTTCTCTGGCTTTATGAAATAAGTCTTAAAAGTATGAAAATCATCAGCACTCAGAGAAAGCTATGGAAAATATTATGAGAGCTGTGTTGTTGAACTTGCCTCTTGCTCCTGGAGGTGGCCCTTTCAAAACAGAGCTGAGCACCTCTGCCAGAGCTCGGTGCCAGCCTTGGTGTTGCTCAGTTTGTGGACACGCTGGACTCGTGGCTTCCACCTCTGCTGACATTTGGCAGAAGTCCTTGTATGGAAGAAATGAAAGAGAAATCATTATTTTGACGGACTATCTGAAAGAATAGCTTTTCAAACAACGAAAATATCTGGGATGGCTTTCTAAAGTCAGCTACTTCTGCTTATAGGATTCCTAAGGAGAAAAGGTCTTGTCAGCTCAAATCAACAGCATTTGACCCTTACCAGCTCTTCAAGGACATTGGGTTTGTGAGACACTGGTACTGATTGTGTCAGCAAAAAGAGGACACTACAGCTTACAGTCTCATGGATCCCTTGTTTGACAAAAGAGGTTGGCACCAAATAGCTGATCCTGCAGTCAAGAACTGATTTCTTGTCACCGCTCCCATAGGCCAGAGGAATTCCCAGGGAGACCCAAGCACCAGCTCTGAGGCTCTGCTCAAACAGCATCAGTGTATTACTGGACCTAATGGTTCCTGGTTCCAATTTGACAACTGGGAGCACAGATTTATCTATACTTGCTGGGCAGAGAATTACTCTTAGAAATTAGATAAAGAAATATTCAAAAAACTTAGATAATCTGATACTTCTTTCCTTACCTTTATGGTATGTATTTTTTTAAAAATCACTTTTTTTCTCCCATAGCAATGCAGATATTTTGAACTAATAAGATGAAGTGAACATATAGGGCCATATAAACTCCCAAAATGGTAGCATCACATGCTCCCTGTAGTTACTGTTTCCAGATATATCAACTCCTTGACTGCTCACTCTTAAATGTTTTCATAAACATTTTCTCCAGAAGTGACATTTCTGCTCAAAATCTCAGTAGAAAAAGCATAAGAAAAGGTCAGTTTATTATCTGTGCCGCTCCACTGGAGGGGTTTTTTTCTGTCACGACACAAATACTGTGAGTTTAGATCTTAGAATAGGTATCAATTATTAAAAAGGTGGTGGAGAAAGCAAGCACAGTTTGTCATGACAAATGACACCATAAGCAGAGTTCCATAACCCAGCATGCAGCATTTTCATTTTTCAGAGGACAAAGAGAAGAATGACTAATACATCAATTTCAGTGCTGTTCCCTTGCATTTTTTGAAAAGCACCTTGCTATCCAGGACCACCCTTAATTTACCATCTTTTGAAGACAGAAAATGTAATGAAAACATCCGTCTCTGGTTTCTGCTAGGCTGTAATATTAAACATCAAAGTAATAGTTATTCTCCACCCCCTCATCAATCATGGCCCTATCATGCATACTCTTCTGATACATTATTTAAACAACCTAAAATGGACACCTCTGCTTAAAGAAATTTTCACTGTTGCAGAAGTGAAAACTGGCTCTGGACTCTATGAAGTCAAGATGGACAGTCCTCCTCTTACACTGATGATCCAGAGCTTTAGATTTTAATTACTTTGTGCTGTTAGGGAGTTTAGAATTCCTGGAATTTAGAATTCCAGTCATCACGACATGCTAAGTGCCAAACTCTACAGCAAGAGGTTTAGAGGAGATACATCACCATGCACTTCAGGAGAGTTAAGGTGTTTATACCCCCTGAGAGCTTTCTGGTCCTTTTTACAATTTGATAAACAAATTGTCTTTCACCTACCTGTGACACTTGGAACCATCTTGTGCTCCCTATGCCTGTGCCCTGGAGGACACAAGCCACCTGACCTGATCCAGAAGCCTCATGCATAGCAGCACAGAGCCCACATAAACATCATTGTTTCTCTGCAGGACTCTCGTTAACTCAGTGTTGTCATGCTAATCCAGTGACAGAGCTGTCAGCCAGCTCAGAGCATCACCAGGGTGGGCTTGTTTCTGTTCATGTCCCCATCCCCGTGCAGGGAGAGGCTCGCTGGTTTGTGACACAGCTGCATCATGGAAACATTTATAAGACACAGCAGAACAACACCAGTCTCTGCTTGTCAAAAATTAATGGCAACTGCCTGTTTCTACAGCTGGGGCTGTGCTTTTTAGCTGCACAAACTCTGCTTTCGACCCCCACTGGCTGCCACAAGGTCCTCTGCTGCCTCAGCTGCCCTCCTGAGCCTCCCACAGCCCTGCCTTACAAAGTCCTCAGTTCCCCCAGCCCTTCACAGGTATGCCTTAGGGTTCTGCCTACAGTCAATCACTATGCCTACTAGTCCCAGAACGCTTTGTAGAGTCCCTGACTCCTCCTCCACAGTAGGAAGTCACTGCTGGGGAAAAAATTTCAAATAATTTATGAATGTTCAAGGGCCGGTTGTCTAAGGGATTTCAGGTAGAGGATACTGAGCATGCTGAGCACTTCCCTTTTAGAAGAAGAATTTGTGTGTGTGCATGCGAGTGTAGGTGTGTCTAACAAATATTTCAGTGACAGAATTTGGAAACACCGGTTAATCCTTCTGCTCCTTTCATCTCCTCCCTTGCCCTAGGCACAGACTCTGCACATCCTGAGTGGGGCAGTCGCTCCAGCTGTGTGGATTCCTGCCACATCTGTGGTTACTCCGGCAGGTCTCAACAGCAGTGAGTCGTAGCCTAGTCCTGGCAAACACACCAAGGGCCCAGAAGCCAAGGAACTCACTGAAATCAGGGAGTTTATACACAGGCACAACTACATGCATGTAAAAACACATGCTTCGCTCTGAAATGCATTCATATTTTTCAACAGAAAAGAATCAAACCAATCCAGAAACCACTCACAAGTACTTGGTAGTGGAAAACTATTGCACACCATCCTAAGTGGTGAGATGTGTGCAGCTCTGTCCAAAGGATTGTCATCGTTGTTCAATGTTTTATGTTATCTGAAGCTGGATTTATCAGGGCTATGGAGCAAAGACAGAAACCTTTTACATTTATGTTGAAACAGTATTATCCCCTGTAACAACCCTGTATCCTGTCTCCTTCCCTAGCTTCAGATTTTTCTCTAAGTTTTTGCCATTTGACACTGTTTAGTGTAGAAAGCTGTGCTATGAGTGGATCCAGTCCAAATACTTTATGCTTTTTGGAGCTGGGGGGGGGGAAAGGAGGGTTGTGTTGATGGGCCATGTTTTTATGAATATCCTCTTCCCATACTACATCCCACGAGCTATAAATCAACTGTCAGTGAGAATCTAACACTAACTTCACAGGCACTTCTCACAGCAGCAGTGATGCCTTTGAGTCGTTTTTCATCCAATCCCACACACAATTTGTGCAGCCCCTCAGCAGCAAAGGCTCTCCTGGAGCTGCCGCAGCAATGGAGCTGTGCAGGGCTGGAGGAGGCACTGCCACCGGAGACAGCTTGTGAAACTACTCATCAGAAGGGGTTTGTAGAGTGCTCCAGGAAGAGAAAAAGGGGTTGGAGAACAGGGAAGTTGTAGATGGAGAGAGAAATTGAACAGACTTGTGGCACCTCTGTTTGAGGCTCATCTAGAATAGTGTCTTGCCTACTCTTGTTATGCTGCCCTTGACTTCTAACTGTAAACCAAGGTCTGTAAGGGAGCCTGGGATTGCTTTGCCCCCTATGTGAGCACTTCTCTGCCATGGCAGATGTGACTGGCCAAACACTGTGGCTGCCTCTGCTGCAGGCCAGAGACCTTCTCTCCCGGCCAGAGAAGGTGCCATGCTGGACACAAGCCTGAGCCCTCCTCCTGGCCATCCACAGCATGACCACACCTCCATATTTCCATGTGTCCACCCTTAGGTGCTTATTTTCCCTTTTTTTTCCTGGATTTGATATACCTGACTGGTCTTTATAGGGCAGCCCTGCCACTGTAAGCCTACATGGAGCATCTTGCCCCCACTACATTTTGACAAACTGGGACAAACCCCCTAAAACCTTTGCACGTAAGCCATCAAAAATAAGTCAAATGCACTTGTAGAAACTAGAGTTACTTCTAAGAAGTAACACTTAAGAGAGTTAAAACTCATCTGTGTTTCTTTATCTAAAGTTTTCATTAGCGTAATTGAACTTCACATATAAACACTAAGCTTTTTTTATTACTCACCCTGAAACAGATCATTCTGATCAATCCCTTAGTGTCTGCACTTACACCCTTTGCTGATAATGAGTTGAGCAAATGCATCCAAAGACCTACACTTCTTACTGGCAAGGCCAGAACTGCACAGACAAACAAAACTGGTTTTTGAGAATCCAAGAACACAAGGCCAACAGAATAGGTGTGAAGGCCAGATCATTTCCAGACTGATTTTTTTTTTTTTCCTTCATTAAAGAATAATGATTTGGAGCAAGTCTGGCTCCCAAGGACCCAAAAATGGCATTTGCTGATAAAGAGCAAAATGGACACAAGCCTGTTCTTCTACTCGAGATTTTTTTTGAGTCTTTGCAAGATTGATAGCTTCCCAAAATGTCAATTCACAGAGAGTTAATCTTACTGGCTATATGAAACTATATATATAACTGCCTCTGGCTAAACTAGAAGTGATACACATCCAAACAATTGCTTTTCTAATAAAATACTAGAATGTATCCTTTACACACCAATCCATCATCTATAATGTCCTGTCAAAGTTGTTTTAGTATATGCCAATATACTTCGGGAGTTCCCAGGGAGAAAAAAAAAGGAAAAAAGGGGGCTGGGGGGAGGCCTGGGTCATTCATTCCTGATTTGAACATTAAAAAGGGAATTCAAGTATTATCCACTTGCAGAACCATGGAACTTGGCACAAAAATCCATGCCTTGTTACAGACTCCTGGTTTTCAGTTTCAATAATGCTTTTAGCTTACATGGCTGGGGAAGGGGGAGTTTCCAAACTATAAATTTTGTTTTATTTGGCAATATGCTGCCTGTATGAGACCCCAAAGCGCCTGAATGAAGATCTCTTAACTATACCACTGACATCTGTGTAAAACCTGAAACCTCCCTCAGCCTGACTGGGGATCAGTTAGTCTAATAGAAGACACCACTTTTACTAAATATCTTTGCCTTGTTTATCCCCCCAGATAATTTCAGTTAGAAACACAAATGTGCCTGGTATACCACAACCTCCACCTGGGTCTCCATCCCCTCCTGGAGAAAAGCCTGTTCGTCTTGCCCTCCTGAAGGTCTCCATGCCCTTTCATCCATCAGCATGGTGTTTGGTGCTCTCGTTCCACTCTGTTACCTCAGTTTCAAGGTATGCAGGGTTCTGCACCTGCTCCTTGGATTGCTCTGCCATGCTCTGGTTCTGTCCCGCACAGCAGCACAGGCAAAGGTACCGAACATCTGCTGCCATTCCTGTCTTGATGTGCCTTTGCTCCCACTTACTATTTCTCGCTTATTCTGCTACCTGCATAGAGGAATAAATGCTCTGTTTTAGTAACTGACTGCAAGCTCTTGAAGAGAACCTCAAGTTCTCTTCAGCATCTTCATTAACGATTTGGACACAGGTCTCAGAGGAATACTCAGTAAGTTTGCTAAATGGGGAGGAGCTATTGACTCCCTTGAGGACAGGGAGGCCCTGCAGAGAGACCTCAACAAGTTACAGAGATGGGCAATCACCAGCTGTGTGAAGTTTAACAAGGGCAAGTGCTGGATTCTGCACCCGGCTGTGTGTGTAGACTGGGGAATGAGATGCTGGAAAGCAGTGCCACGGAAAAGGCCCTGGGGGTCCAGGTCGAAGGCAACTTGAACACGAGTCAGCAGTGCCCTGGCAGCCAGGAGGGCCAACCTTGTCCTGGGGGGCATCGGGCACGGCATCACCAGCTGGGCAAAGGAGGGGATTGTCCCGCTCTGCTCTGGGCTGGGGTGGCTTCACCTCGAGTGCTGGGGTCGGTTTTGGGCACCACAGTATAAAAGAAACATTAAACTATTAGGGAGTGTCCAAAGAAGGGTCACGAGGATGGTGAAGGGCCTTGGGGGGAAGCTGTGTGTGGAGTGGCTGAGGGCACTTGGTCTGTTCAGCCTGGAGGAGACTGAGGTCAGAGACTGCAGTTACAACTTCCTTGTGACAGGAAGAGGAGGGGCAGGCACTGATCTCTTCTCCGTGGTGACCAGTGACAGGACTCAAGGGAATGGCCTGAAGTTGTGTCAGGGGAGGTTTAGTTTGGATATTAGGAAAAGGTTCTTCCCCCAGAGGATGGCTGGGCACTGGAATAGGCTCCCCAGGGTGGTGGTCACAGCACCAGCTTGACAGAGTTCAGGAAGTGTTTGGACAATGCTCTCAGACACATGGTGTGACTCTTGGGGCATCTTGCTCAGGGCCAGGAGTTAGATTTGATGATCCTGATGGATCCCTTCCAACAAGGTGTATTCTGTGGCTCTGTGAACCCGAAAACATCGTGTGGCCAGACTCAGAAAGCCTGAGTGCCAAGCTCTCTCTGATCTAATTTCCCAGCCTCTTAGGATCTGAAATATCTGCCCCCTATTTCAGCTCCTCCAGAGTCAGGCTTCTCAGCCTCCCAAAGCACCTCCCTCCAGACTGTGATCAGAATTTATGGAAACCACAGGTTATTGCAAAACAAGACCCTTTGTGCCACTACCTTTGCTACACTGCTACTCCTACTGAAAGCCACCTACATTAAACACCAGAGCTGATGTGCTGCTGAAATAACTGAACTTCATGCCATCATTGCTGTGCAATTCTCAGTCTGCAATCTGTGTAGCACAGTCTTTAACACACAGGGACTCTTAGATAACACTGCAATTCAAAATCATAACTCTAATAGTCCATTTTCCTCAACACAACATTTAACTATGCAATACAGTTTGGAAAAAGAAGCATAAAAAACCCCCTATCTAATAAACAATTTTGTCTTATTTTTCACAACATTTTGTTGGCTACAGATGACAAAAGCAATTTAGAACAATTACAGATTAACCACAAACACAACCAAACCCAAAGCCAGAGTGGATGTAGACTGACATACCACTAAATAGCCATAGTCTATAATACCTCTAAATCAGCTAATTCGTTTCAATTCATTGATTCTTATATTAGTAAACTGTACACCTGCTCTGGCAATGCCTGTTTCAGCTGCAGCTCGATGTTGCCCTCCTGTGGGCCAAAAAAAGGGAGAGCCCTTGAGCTCCTTCACACCTTCACCACAGCAAGAGAAATCTGGGCATGGTTTGCTCCTTTCCAGCTGAGATGGAGTAAGCACAGATGAGCTGAATTCCTGTGAATCATGTAAATGAAACATTGTTCTCTCGATTTAATCACTTCTGGACTACTTTTGGAACACGTCTGCTGCATGGGAAATTGTTCCATAGGAATAAACATCTGCATCTTGCCAAATCAGCCACAGTTTACAAGACAGTATTTATGCTTTCTTCCAGCTGAGGGAGGGGAGGTGATACATGAAGTTTGCTATAACAAAAAGAAGTGCTCTTGAATTTCTTCAGTAGGTTTTAATGGCAGAGTTTGTTGGTTTTTTTCATCCTTTGTCTGACAGTGGAGAGCTTCAGTCTTGAGGACTGCCAGATACAAACAATTTTTGCTTGAAATTTGATGAAGGCTTCTCTCTTGCTTAGGGTGGGGTGAATTTGTCTGCAAAAGCCTTGTTATAACACAGTTTAGTGTTTGTCACTTGTCTGACACTTCCCATATTTTGTCACTTGTGGACTCAGGCCCCCATTTCTGCACCAGACTGAATTTGGGGCCTATCTGTGCTCTGAACTGTGGCTGAATTGATTTGGGGATGGCATGTTGTTAAGCTGGTCTCCAGCTAATCTTCCACTTCCTAAAGATGGGATAAAGGAGCAAATTCCCCACTAGTAGGAGGTAGGAAACGCTCCAAAACCAGTGACTCGCAAAACAGAGACACCACTTAGAGACTGGGAACCTAATATTTGATTTCTTCATGCCAGAAACAACAGCCAGGAAACAGGATAGGATTACCTGGGCTGTGTGAGAAAAGACCATACTCCTTTTCTTGTGCCTGAGAGTACGAGTAGTGAGAGCTGTGAGGAACACAGGCGATATGGCTTGTTTTGGCACTTATATTGGTAATTAAGAATTCAGGTCTGTGCCAGGGTCACTGCAAACCTCGGGGAGAGATGGTCTCACTTTCAGCCTACAAAGTGAGACCATCCTCCATCTCATTATGATGTTTATGGCCCTCAAGAGGAAAATCAAATCAAGCACAGAGCTTCAGGTTATTTAATTCCTCTAAAGATGCAAGCTGTCCATAGCATTGTTCCAAACTAAAGAAAAGGGGTTAAATCTTTAGCAATAGGATTTGACTCTACACGTAGCCAGCATGAAGCAATAAGTTGTGTAGTCTTGGATCATTGGTAAAATCCACCTCTGAATTCAGAAATGCACTTTGTGGCTGGGTTTGACTGTTGCTACAGGCCAAACCAACATCTTAAATCCAAACACAACCTCAAACTGAGGAAGCTGAGGTCAGACAATTGTGGCTTGGGTTCATGTCTGCTTGCTACCAAGTCAAAGGCTTCCCTCTCGAAAACAGAGTGCTAATGATCAAGCGACAATCCAAATGCAAACAAGAAAAATGCACCAAGAAAACATCTGGAAGCAATACTGGTAGGAAGAGAACATGAAGACGTGGCCAAATGCTTCACTGCCAAAGAGGGGTGAAAAAAAAATTAAATATTTATGACAAGGGGCTTTTCCCTGCCTGTGTTCAAAGATCATCAACAGAGCATCTGTGTGGAATGAAAGACTAGCAGAGAAAGTACATACGTGGCAGGGAACAAAGAAAGTGGAAATTGCTAGAAAAGCAACTCCAGACTAGCTAAGGAAAAAGCAGCTGATTAGCATGCAGGCAGTTGAGATCTACACAATAAATAGCATAATCAGCATTCATATACATCTGTCCAATAAAGCCTGTAAGAGCCACCATTCTCCCTTAACAATCACCAAGTTTAAATCAGAAACTACCATGCGCTGGCAAACAAAGTCAAATTTCTGAAACCTTTCTTGCCACAATCGATCCATTGATTAAGCATCAGCATAACACAAGGAGTCAAATTAATAAAAGCCCCTGGAAACTTTTACAGTAGAGCTGAGGCTACAGTGACTGCTGACACAATGAATTCAAATGAATTCCAGAGACCAACCGGCAATGAAAATATGTTGAAGCAGAACAAAATTTTTAAAGCAAATCTGTGCATTTCCTGAAACAGTAATTTTGCTGGATCTTGTTTCTGGGGAGGAGAGGAAAAAAAAAAAGAAGCTACTTTTCTCTCTTCTGCAGCAGCTTTAACAGAAACATTCCTCCTTATTCCCTGTCCAGTTCTTATACCCACACACCTTCAGGACAGATTTCCAAATAATATGAAATAGACAAATGTTTACTCTGTTCTGGGAGGGAGAAAACAAGGGACAGAGACAGGTTTGCTGTCTTATAAAAAGAGAGATGAAGGTTGCCAAAAGCACCCATGTCCTGGTTTCCATTTCCCAGCTCCCATTGCCTCTGTGCAGGAGGCTGAGGGTCCCAGCATGGTGGCAGAGCCCACAGCCTGGCAGCAGGCAGGCTCATGGTCTCTGTCCTCAGGAACAAGTTTTGGGCACATGCCTTCAAGCTGAGCTTCCACCTCATGGTCTGCAAACACAGGAGCCAACACCCCTCAGAGACAGGACAGGGAAAAATCTGTTGTCTGTACAAACTGCTTTTAGGCCTGGTTCTGCAGCTGAAAGCACTTTTAGCCTACTGTGAAATTATATAATGGAGCAAGAGACCAATTACTGCTTCTTTCCAGCCCTGCTTGAAGAGAGTTTCACAGGCTTTATTCTTCCTCTGAATCACTTCAGCTCTGGAACAGTCTTCCAGTTAAAAGCCATTTCTGAAAGCGCCTTCATCCAAATGACAATTCAAATAAAATACACTACACACACTTATTTGCCCTTAATAGCACCTTCCTTGATGGATATATACTTTCCATACATCCAAGAAATGAAACCTGACCAAGAGAGGTGAAGAATTCGCGAGGATGCAAGATCCGATGAGTAAGCAGCTGCTTTATTAGCAGCCGAACAGCTCTTGATTTAGAGGCTTCATTCACTCAGAGCTGAGGAACATCCTCTGTGCCTGATGCTATAAATGTCAGTCGGGACTAAAAATGGCAACAGGACATTTCTGTTGCTGCTTCCCAGCAGTGTCACCCGAGCCTGGTGGAGCTGGACGGGTGATGGAGGAAGCAGATGCCCTGGCAGCGGTGCAGCAGTCCCATCTCTCGCATCCGCACCTCCTCCCGTGTTCCTGCAGCGAGGACGGCTGTCGAGGGAAAGCAGAGCCGTGAAAACAAACAGGTCTCCCAGCAGCCCAGAGCACACACTGAACCCGCTCTGCATCTCAAAATTTTCCACCGATCTGATGAAACCCTCGGCTCTCCAGCACCGCTTCATACATTCAAAACCCTCTGGACTGCCAGATCTGTACTCATCCTGGCCAAGAATGACCTCTCAAGATAAACACAGCATGACTTACCCAGCTGACAGCCCAGCTGTGGTTGCAAAGCACTGTAGGATAACCAGTGGGACACTGGAGGAGAGCAGCTATTTGCGAAGCAGTGCTGACACGTGGCACAAGAGCGACTCTTGTGTATTTCCAACACCCTGCTTTCCTTGTAAAAAAAAGTTGTTCTGTCCCCCTTGCCCCTTCAGTCTGCTTTAACCTGACTCAGTACAACCAACCACGGAAGCCCCATGGAAAGTAAAGATGCTTGCTACATTTTCCATTCTTGTAGGAGGGAAGGTTCTTAACCTTTTATGGTCCTTTAGTTTTTAGTGCATTTAGAAGGAGCAAAACATTAAGTAACCACCAAACAAGACAAGGATTTTTTTCTGAATTAGTCTTCAAGTCTAGTTTAGGAATTTCTTTATTTTCCAGTTAGCATTTTAAAAATGCTCTTCCCATTCACCACATCTAGAAAGGAAATCCCGCAGCATGAAAAGGCCCCGCATGATTCAAAACTGTAACTTTTCAACTCACACAGAAGAGGAAATCAATAATCTCTAGTAAGAAAATAATTGCAGTTGTATTCTCTGATCTGCCACAACCATAAATTCAAAAGCCAATCCAAAAAACTCAAACTGGCTTTACTCATGAAGAAATTGCCTCTTCCCCTCATAATGATTTCCTTTGACAATAAAATTGTATTGAAACAATTGAATTTTGCCAACAGACAACTTCCGAGGTAGATTTCACATTCTATTAGTCAGCAGCTCAAGATCTAGTTCAGAGCACGTAAAGAAAATAAAATTATTAACAATGAATATTTATAAAACACAATAGCCCAAGCATTTTACAGTTTTAAGGTGTAAAGTGTAAATAAATTTTTCCTTTTTGTATTTTCTTCTGCAGCCTACATACCACATAACCAGTTAAATGCACTCACTGAAGTATACAAGGAGTTTCCATTTAAATGTTTCTGACTTGACTGAGTAGGCAAATCCATCAAATTAGAGCTGATAAAAATGGCTCTACCCAGCTACCTCTTGTTAAGAAACTTCAAGAAATTGTTCTGTGCAATTTATTTTTTTTAAATATAGTTTCAAGTTCTATGTTATTTTTCTGACCTGGCTCTGAAAAGGCACAACTAAACATATGTGAGTGGTCATTCAAAATATTTGACAGTGTTTTGGTAAGGACTGAAGACATTAAAAAAAAAAAAAATTAGAGGTTTAGTGTGAAACAGTAAATAATTTCAAAGAAACATGATGAAGTTTTACTTCTGGGAGGTAACAAGTATTTTCTCTTATCCAGATAATTAGCAGAAAGGCTTGGAAAAGCAGTCACACCTCTCAAGGTAACTTCATACTTACCACAGGCACCACAGGGAAATGGCACATTCAACCAGCACCTAGGAAATCTTTAACCACGTTATAGGCCCCTTCATGTATGAGCACAACCCCTTTATATTAACAAACAAGAGCTCGAGAGTCGGGGGTAGCATTTCGTTGGAATGTGGAACAGGTACAGGAGAGACCGTGCACAGCGCAGGGAGGCGGAGGCCTCTGCGCTGACAAGACAAGCGGAGGGAAGAGCTGCTCCCACGGCATTGCTTTGGCCGGGGTTGCTCTTGGCTCCCGCAGTCCGGCAGATTTTGGGTTCCTACCAGAAGACATTTTTAGAAAGTAACAGAATAGGACCGGGGAAGAGATCCCACTCTAGACAACAGCTTGTTGGGAAAGTTTTGCCTTCCTTTCTTGCTCCGCCATGGAGCTGGCAGCGGGCTGTGTCCGGTGTTTGCAGCCCGTCCCTGCTGAGCCCCCTCCTGCCCCCAGACCCCAGCCCGGCTGCCGGGAAGGCGCTCGCAGCACCACGGACGCTCGCCTGGCAACCCAGTCACTCAGCCGGGGGCCACAGCCAAGGCTGCAAACCGAGACTCCGCAGCCTCTTCCCAGATCTGCTGCCAAATGGAATGAACAAATCGGTCCTTCTGAGCCACAATTTTCCCATCAAATACTTTGACGCACTTAGATGAAAGGCTATGCGAGTCCGGCTCTGTTACCAGACACTATTTCATCCTCTCCCAGGTTATAAATTGCAACTACTACCTAAAAATGTGGGTATGCGAGGATTATTCATGGGGTTTTTAGGTACATGTGGACAAATGCACACTGTCCAAATATGACCATATTGCTTGACTTGAATTCTAGAACTGTACCTTAAGTATTATGTTGAAGTAGTTTTGCAGCTTTTATTTCTGTCCTAATTCCTATTATCTAGAGCCCATCATGGTTTTAACAAGCATCTGTAAAATTCAATTTTGGCTGCAGGATTGCAGACAGCATATAAAGGCATTATTTTATCTACAACTTCTACTCACCAAAGTACATAGATGAAGCAAAACCTTTTTTTCTTTCCCCTGTCTCTGTTTGCTCATACTTTTAATAACTAGGTTAAATACTTTGACCTCCCCAGCAAATTACAGAAGAGAGTTTATAGACCACACATAAGAAATTAAATTGAGAAAGGTCATTTCCAAGAAGAAGCTTAAGTCATATGTGCAGAAATTCAGCATTTTGCAGGCATGGCCCCAAAACAAATCTCACTATTTTATTATTCATACATAGTGCTATTTCAATTGTGTCAAAATTATGGTTATTTAATCTCTATTTATCAGAGGTTTAAAGATTATTCTTGTGAGCAGCCTTCAGTAACCACCAAATTAATTAAATCATGTTCTTGTGGTATATTTATGCAATACATACCCAAGATAACAGACAGAAGGCTATTGTAGGACTATCCAAAACTCACTCCTAAATTGCAAGCATTTTTTCATGCTGTTATTATTCTTGGTTTAAGTTTAGTGAATTTGAGAATTCTAGTAGCCTCCTGCCCCGGCTTCTCATGAAAATGAGCCCAGAAAGCACCATTAAATATCCAGAGGGCCTTCTTTGAGCTTCATGTGTTATCATTTAACCAAAGCATAACGCACTCCAGCTTGCAGAGGGCAGCAGTTCAGTTCAAAGAGTCTTAACACACCTTCAAATAATTTCCGGAATGATAAATAAGTACAAAATTGGCACTGTGCAAAGCTGTTAGTCCACTATCTATGCAAGTCTTTACACAGTCCTGAACCTATGGCTAGTCTAAAAAGGAAAGTTTTTTCTTTGGCATTTGGTTTGAATGTATTTATTTCTGAACTGAAGGAGGGATGGAGACAGAGAGGAACTGGAGCCTGGAGAAGCATACCATGAAGAAACCAGGCTTCACATTTAAGTAGCATTTTTATTGCCAATGGTATTGGCTGTGTTGTTGGAGTGTTTTCTGCTTTCCCACACCACTCCACTACAGAGAAAAACATTCATAATTCAGGACTTAGGCAGTTGGAAAGCTAGATGAAAAGGAAGAATATTCTCTTTATCAAAGTTCACTTTATACAGAAAGCTACCAACATGCTGAACTCAAGCCAGGTGGGGATACAGAAAGAAGCTCTGTAGCTACAACCAACTTCCAGGAATCCAGAAGTAGTGAAATGCTTCATAAAACTGTAAGGAAGGACTGCAGGCATCTCTGTAATCACTTTAACAGTGGACCACAGGCATTTAGGAAAATACTGGATTCAAGAGAGAAGTTGGCACAATGGATGGAGAAATGCCATGTCTTAGTACTCTGCTTCTACCGTGAGACATTGCACCAGGCAACACACACAGAAGGCAGCACAGTAAAGTCAAAAACCAATGAATTAAATTTATCTAGCAGCTGTTGGCAAGGAAACAGAGGAAACTTATTTGGGGTGGGGGAAATTTAGGAGTTCTCATTAGTGGCCTTATAAATAATTCTTATTGTTTCAGCTGGTCAAATGTGACAAGTGACAGCAGAGATGCCTGCTGGGAATTCAGCCCCTTAGAACAGAAAATGAAAGACAACAAAGAATCTGCTAAGTTCTGACATGATCAATATATTTCACTGTCCATTACAGTTTGGCAAGTGGATTGGAATAGGACACTATACTTAATGCTACTTTTTGCATGAAGGATAGACCATTATATGCAATGTTGTCACTTGCTAACTCAATTCCACTGCCTTGCACTTCTTCTAAACTTATTTCATATGCATTAAGATTTATAACTTTATATACAATTACTTGGTTCCATTGCTAAAGAAAAAATAAAAAGAAAAAAAAAAAAACCACAAACTTCAGTTTCTTTCCTTGTAAAAACCAAAACTGAATCCCCAAACAGTTTTCTTTAGTAGGTTTTTTTTTTGGATCCCCAAGCTTCAGTAGTGAGAGAAAAACATCCTTATCATTACCAACAAACACTCATCACTTCTTAGACATTTAAAAGAGAAAAGATAAAAATCTAGTAAAGTTTGCTGTAAGTTTTTATCATGAGCAGATTTTCTGTGGAAGACGTTCAGTCCAAAAGAGCTTCCTTGGCTTGCCTTTGAAGTAAAGAAGCAGCACTACAATACAGCATGCTGCACATAAAATCTTCAGCTTGCAGATAAACACATCAAAAACAAAGGGGCAGAAGCAGATGGAAATATTTATAAAAGAGCTATACAGAAGCAGAATTTATATATGAGTTACTTACAATAAATACAAGAGTACCCTTATCTAAAGTTTCTTTTTGAAGCAAAGAAATATTTTTCAGCCTTATGAGACCAACTCCTTTTGCATTAGCAAAGAGCTGCAGTTTTACTTTGCATAGATTTTACTCCATTATCTGCAGAAATCAAATAACTCTGTAAGGGCATTTCCAGCAAAAAGAATAAGATTTGCTTACTGCAGATCTCCTGCACTTTGTCAGACAGAATTTCTTTATATTTTAACACTCAGATTATGTATTTTTTCTATTTCTCTGAAAGATGTGTTCATGTCTCACTTATTAAAACATTTCTTATAGTGATTTACATTGCTCAAGAACTGTATTACCTTCCTTCATTCCTCAATTTTAAAAAAAAACCAACAAAACAAACACCAAACTACCAACCAAGCAAACAAAAGGGGCGTACTAAAACACTCCTGATCAATGCCATGGGAAAAACAGAGTATGGTATCAGCCTTCCCTCTTCCAGAGGCTTTGCTCTGTCTCAGTGCTTCTACTTGGACATCCATCACACCCTGGTGCTGCTCTACAATCGCCAGTCTGCTCCCACAGATTCACAAGAAAAACAACAGAAAGAGCTCTGGTTGGATTTCTTAATGATCAAAACAGAAAAGCTTCAGTTGCCACCATACTCAAGGAAGGAGTGTCTTTAATTCCAAACTAAGAGTCAGGTGAGATTTCAGCATCCTTTGAGATAAGCATCCTTTCACTCAACAATTGTCTTATTTATCCTAAATGTGGAGCTTGTCCAGGAAAACCAAGAGACGAGAATGGTGGACATATGCTCTCTCATCCCTTGGCCTCAGTGGTCTCAATATCAAATTGCATCTCCTGCTTTGCAGGAAATAAATAAATGAACACTTTAGGCACAAGTATTTTGCAAACTTATCATCTCTTACCTGCAAGCAAAGGACACTTTGAAGCTGTGTGCACAAACCTGTTCTAACTGAAATTAATCCTTACACAGCAACCTGCACTTCCACACAAATGCAACCTGTTCCTCCATGAAATCTGTCAAACACACACCTGCCCCTCTACTTGAGTACTTTTTGCCTGCTAGCTTTGCAGAACTTACTTGCCATGGAATTTTAATGCCAAGCATGAGACTGGGTAGGTATTAGAGCCACATGGAGTATTGTACATGGGGGCTTCTCAGCTAAGGAACCTTGACTAGGTTAGTAGTTTGGCTTTATTTCTGAATACATATGTTTTAATGATATCTCTCATCTTTGGTGGTACATGAAGGAAAAAACCCTTCATGAATAAAGTCTGCAACCAGCTTTTTTTAAAGAGAGTTAAAATTGTACCAAAAAAAAAAAGTCTTCAGGCTGCGGCATTTTGATGACTTTCCTCAAGTCCCGTCTCAGGGTTCTGGTCATAAAATACTCCATGTAGGGAATATTTTTGTTGTCTTAATGGCTGAAAAGTTTTTCCCTCTTCTGCAATATAATCTCAATTTATTTTTTTCTGAGCTTCTGATTCCCAGCATTTGAATGCTGCTATAGCAGCACATTAATGTGCTTTTGTTCCCTTCAGACTAAATGTAAATAAAAATGGGAACAACTTGCCAAGAACAGATCCATTTATTTGCTAAAAAAGCATTTCAAGAACACCTGCATAGTTATTTTGGAAATATACTGGGATGTCCATTCAGCCTTTCCTGTTTGTGTAACTTCAGGTAGATTATGTCTACTTAATGATGAAAAACACAGAGCATTTCCCATACCTCTGTGTTCAAGCTAAAGAACATCTCATTTTTCCTACTTTTGCTATTTGAATAACTCATATGGATTAATTAATTCATGCAAAGTTCATATTCATATTCCCTTTGTGTCACTAATATTTAGAGAAAAAGCAAGCCTTGCCTGTGTACTCTTCTGTGTGCCCTGATTTTCAAGAATAAGGAAATAATTTTTTTTCAATCTGAGCTACAAAATGAAAAAATCCTATTTGCAGAACAAGGCCAAAATACAGCCAGGCTATGGATAAAAATCAAGCATGGGTTTGTATTCATACACAAACATTGATGGATAATGAGATGAAGACTAAAAAGCCCTCACTAAATACACACCACAGCAGTGAAACCTGGCAGTGGTCACCTGCTCCAAGAGGCACCAGCAATGCCACTGCCCAACACAAAGAGCTCGCCTGTGGGATCTGAGAAACTGCTCTTGCCTGGAGCCGTCTGTATCCACCTCATCCCACTGGCTGCATAAACTACAAGAAAAAAATCAAGAAACAGCAACTGTGCTTTTTTACAGAGCATAGCTCAGTTATACCTCTGATATATAATAGGTCCTTAGTTCTGATCCTATGGCATCTTTCATTACCACAGAAGAAGCCGTTTAAAAATTTACACTTCGAGAACACTTCAGAATAAAGATCGCTTGTCTCTGTCTTCCCTGCTCCTGCCTGCATTCATGCAGAAGCCATCGATCACCCATGCCTTTTTTTTGTCCCTGGAAAGCTGACATCTGGCAAACACATGAGACGTGAAGGGGGCACGGTTTGGATGGAAAGAGACGTGCACATGTATGCCTGAGTGATGGGGACACAGGCAAGGAGCGTAAGAGAACCAAAAGTTCATAGCACATGTGGCCAAAATGCTCTCATGCAGATTAACACATGTGATTGAAGCACAACAACTGAGAATTTCCTCTTTTTCAAGTAACGCTATCAAAACCTCCAATCTCCAAATTTGTGATGGAACAGCAAAGACAAGCCCAAGACAGCTGGATCTAGAAATTCTAAGGCAAAACACTATTTTGTATACCAGGACCTGTCTTACTTTACATTGTACATGTTTTAAAGAATGGCCAAATGCTTGAAATAGCTCCCTGGGTGAATCAGAGTGTACAAATGTGTTTCAGAGATTACGAGTCTCTGAATTTGGCTGTGCCACAAGTTCACTGTTGCACTGCATACCCGCCCACCTCTTACATTCTCTCAGCACTACCAAAGATAAAAACTAGCTTTTAGTAGCTTATACTTAATACTTTCTGCCCCAACTTCTCATGCATTCTATTTACTTCATGCTGGAATACCTTCCTTTAGAAGGCACTTCTTACACAAATGCCTTAATTACACCATGCCCAAGTTAGAAGTCTCTGAGGAAAAAGCAAGTTAACCCCCCAAATCTTATAAGCTCAGACGTAATACAATTTAGGACTTAAAACATCAGAGTTCATCCTTACAAAGCACACTGTTTTCTCTAAGCTCCTTATACACATCCTGGGGGCAACTAAGTTAGATCAAACTACAGCAGCAAACCCTAGACTTTTCTGTAATCAGTGTGCTTACTGTGGGACCGGAGCAGGATGCAGCTTGCTCTCTCTGGTACCCTCAGTAACTCCATCTCCATCCTAACTGCTACCACAAGAGGTGGAGAAAGATCTGTCATTCAAACAGTAATACAAGTTGGACACATCTTCCCCTTATAGAAGAGTAACAATTGTTATCAGTCAGCAATTACTTTAAAGAACCAAAACTGAAAATTACTACTTTAAAAACAAAGTGGAAAACGGCAAGATTGCAAACGTCCTCTTCATGCACTGCCAGTGGATGACTGTACATCGTGAGAGATTAGTAACCCATGTCTGAGAAAGCCTAAAGCCTGAATTGTTAGTCAAGCCCACTCTAAAGGTTAGGTCTTCATGTCTTAAAGTATTAAGTATGGTAAACCATCTCATGGGCTTACATTGCTGCTCACACAAATTGTCATTCCAGCTGTGAAAATGCAACGCTTTCATGCCCTGTCTACACGCCCTACGTACAGACATTGTAGCAAGGAAGTAGCTTATAATGAATTTGTTCTGCTCCCTTCCTCCTCTCTCTGCTCCCCTCTCTCAGAGTGCAGAAACAAAATGGTGCAGAGTCATTGGTAGCTGAGCAACTCCTTTCACAACTAAGCAAAATTCTTGGAAATAGAAGAACTCTGGTTTGAGGCCAGAAGACCTGGCCTGAATAAATTTGTTACTATATGACTGTACATCCCTTGCCAATCTCAGGCACTCAGACATTCAACAACCATAAACCAGAAGTGGGGCAGGCAAGCACAAAGGGATGAATATTCAGGACCCAAAACACAAGCAAGTTTTTTCAAGAAAACAGTTTTCTCCACTGCCTAACCAGCACAGAATCACCCCAGGCTAATACCCTCCTCGCTGGCCAGGCTCTCAGCTTTGCTACTTCTGCAGCTGCACTGATGCCAATACAGGCTGTAATCATGCTGACTAAAATCCTACTTTTGAACTGTTGCCATACTCTATTAAATAACTTAAGACTAATATGATTTTATCAGAGAGCTGATCTTACATTTGATCCTCGTGCAAAATAATCCTGAGGGGCATTGCTTTAACACAGCCAAAACAGCTTTTCTGAAGTGAAGCTTAACCCAGAAAACTAACTTTCCAGAAGCGATAAATTACCAAGAGAAAAAGATGATCCTGCATTTAACAGCCTTAGCATCATGCCAGGATATCAACTGCTTCTCAGACCTCCTCCTGTTAGTTTAGGTTTGAGGTGCTGTAGGAACACAGCTCTGTGCAAACAGCTGTAGAAGGCAGGAATTGCGTGGGGTGAATTCTGAACTTTCACCCATCCTTTCCTCATTTCGCTTCCCCCCAGTCCTGAAATACACTAAAAGACAGCCACCATCCTATAAGTGGCACTTAGATTTGACCCATATGTCAAATAGGAAGATAATTACGTACAGGAGGAAAAAAAAAAAAAAGAAAGAAAAAGGTGGCAAACAGCCAAATATTTTTACTGAAGAAGATGAAAGCTTCTCTTTCCATTTGTATTTAAGGTTTGGACCAAGGTTCTTCAGTACTGTGGAGCAGGACTATCTGCTTAATTAGATTCCAAGTAACTTCTTACATTAAGATACAGATAATATTTGGGAAGCCATGTTGGAAAGCCATTCAAGTGACACTTCCACCATCTAGGTACAACAAAATCCTGGCAGTCATTAATTAATTACTTATTCTTGCAACTCTACAGTTAACACTACTAGTGCAAATCTCATCTCTAAGAACTACCAATATCAATTCTACAAATGTATTTTATGAAAGCTCTAGACCCTCCAATTCACACTCTGCTGTGGAATCAAAAAAAAATTCCATAATTAAAAAAAGTAATAGTCAAGTAATTTATTTGACATCTCAGCCATAGGGACTGCTGAGACAGGTATTGTCTTCCCTTTCACTCACAAAAATAGCAGAGCAGCCTACTCTGCCATGCAAGAAAGTGAGGATTCAGGGAGGCAAAGATTCGAAAAAAATACTTACTCATTCCAGAACTGAATCCACTGAAGACCATATCAGAAATAAATCAAACAAAACCGAAGTTCTTCACAAAGCTCATTGCAGTAGCTGAAAAGAAAAATCTGAACCAGTTCTTTCAAGCAGAAGAACAAAAGCAAAACTAGTTACGTGCACATGGGAAGAAAGAAGTAAAAGGGTCCTTTCTAGACTTTTCTGTCTCTTTAATATCTGCTGCAGAAGAGAAGCTGCTGTGGAAGACCTGCACTGAATTAGCATTTAGTCCACGAATACAGCAGATGTGGGGGAAAAGTCATTATCAAGGAACAGGCACAATCAAATAGATTTCATTCTTATTGCCTCACTGGAAAAAAAAAAAAAATCAATCTATCTTCTCTTGGGGCTTGCATAGTCTTACTCCTACCCGCTTACAGTCAGCATGAAACAGTAATCCTTCGGGAACAAAAAAATGAAGTGACAAATAGATACTGGAATTACTGGTTGAACAGTGATGTTAAAGAAGATTAAATGTGTAAAATACTACCAAATGCCATGAACATTTCCTAGGAGTAGAGCTGGAATAGTTCACTAATATGAAATAAAACCAAGCTACACTAAATATTTTTAATCAAAAGGAGACTTCAGAAATCTATTGCCTACATACTGCTTTTTCACCCACAGCACAGTTTCTCCAAGAACTTAATAGTGTAAAGTAAAGCTGGATGAAAGCAGAACAAACAAAATACTTTATAAATGTCTCATCTGCTGCAGAGCACCCTTATGTCCCTGTACTCCTGAGGTTTCTCATACACTGCTGGAATTTAGGTTGCTGCTTTCCTCCTGATGCATGTATCTTCTATGCCCTGAAACAAACTTTGTTACAGAGACAAGAGTCAAAGTGCTTTTAAAAGTAATGAAATTTAAAAAGACTTTTCTAATAGTGACACTTCTGTTTAGCCTGTGTGAGCTCATATCCTCACATGCCAACAGCATGGCAAAGCTTTCAGAACCAATTCAGGTGAACTGTTCAGAACAAATTTCTTTTCCTGGAATGTGTCAGTTCCTAAAAAGTTACTGAGAACACTTCCATACCTGCTGCTGTCCATCTGAAAGGCATTTGTCAGCCTTTGTAAATACTTAATTAAAAGAAGAAATGAGAGAGTCTTAGTAACTTGAGCATGGCAAACACATTTTCCCTTCCGACAAATGTGCAGCACAGTAAACACGGCTTTACGTGTCACTATGTGGCAGAGTGAACTAATAGCTGCAAAAACAAAACTGTAAGTAAAGCCCTCATTTGTTTTTTGAGGGGAAAATACACATTAAAAAATGAAATATGGCTGAGAATTATAAAATATATAATTAAAATACAAGTTATGGGGGGCAGGGGAAATCTGCAAAAGAACTCTGCCTGTGTTACAGGATTGTATTTTTTTGAGTTTTTTCCAATAAATCTCCTCAAACAATAAACTGTCTGTAAGTAAAAAATATTATTCTGTTTTAAGTTAGCTTAAGAGACCACAGACAAATGCTCAGAAAAAGAAGATTAACAAAGGCTGCTTTCATTCTGAAGGTCTGAAGATTTTCTTATCTGCAAAGCTTGCCTAAGCACAGGCAGTAGAGAGAGAGAGAGACACTGAGACAGCTGTTCCATGCCTGGAAACAAAGTTGAGCTATATCAATCCCCAAATATTAGCCTGAAAAGGAGAAAAGTTGACAGTGTAAAGAGAAATTAAAAGAAAGCAAGAAGTTCCCTGTCAAAAGCCATTCCTTTTCAAGCCAGACCATTTTAATACATTATTGAGGTTAACTCACTTTGATCTATTTGCTTCAGCATAACTTTAAATACGGCTACAACTCATTCCTCAAAACTGCAGAACAGGCATATAAGTAGACATGCTTATTTTCAGTAAAAGAAAAATCTTTGAAACTCTCTCTTAATCCTGTCATATAATAAAGTTTCTGTTTAGAAAATGTGATACAAAGCTTCTTCAAAGAGACACAGTTATAAAGTGAAGTACTGTTTAGATCATCAAATAGCCACTATAAAAACACAAAACCAAGAACCATCATTCCTTCTGGGGTCGTTCTGAAAGTGTAATGCAAGGCTTGGTACACAGGCACTAGCTGAAATAATTTCAATAGCAAATAAACCAAAATCTGACATTCCCATCTAAATATATCTACAGATCGTTACAAAATATTTGTCAGTAAACCTAGTTTCTGTAAGATCAGTGGAAAATGCAAAGAAACTACCTGACACAGTCAAGTACCAACTGCTCCATTAATTTAAAATTACCCTTTATTTTTCACAAGGTTTTCCAACATCTCGTGCATTTTGGCACGGTAGACTTTGAGACAGTTAGCTTCAAGTTTCTTTAAATTACAAACAGTAGATACAGTAGGAATATTTTAAACCAATTTCTTTAAAATAAATGTCAAGTTAAGACCCTTAGCTTTAAAGAGAGCCTGCCACCATTTCATTTTCCTGATACAAAATTCAAGTAATTTTAAGAGTAGAAAACTGTCCCTATAAAACATCCTATTATTAAAATTTACCAGCGTTCTGAAAATAAGCATCAAATTTCCAGTATCAATTGGGTGCAATTACACATTTAGAAAAATAACTCACTTTAAACAAAGGTCACTTGCTGAAGAAAAATAAGTTTTCAACAGAATGAGCTCTCAAAACAAATGATAAACCATTTTCTCCTTAGATAAAGGATTTAATCCTTGTTCCATCTCTGCAATTAATTTATTTTTTTTCTTCTAAAGGTGTACATTTCAGTATTGACAATGCATTAAGAGAAGAGTCTACGGAGGTATGTTCCCTTCAGTATAAATCAGCATATGGAATTATTGCTTACCAGAAACAACTGTAAACAAGATTCATTTGATTTTTTTTTTATGCTGTGATTTTTCATTGGTTGGTACCAGATACACAGACCACACAAACTTTAGCTGTGTCACTTTACTGAATGAAAACCACAATAAATTTTCCCAATGATTTTGTATTTAGCGTTGCTTGGGTTTGGGGTTTTTTCAACGAAGAAATGGGTTCACTGTGCTTTTCCATTTTCCCTCCTTACCCACGCTTTAGGACAGCAGAATGGAAAAACAAGCAGGACATGTTTACTTTGGGACTCAAGGCTCAGAGCAGATATCGAGAAATCTTCAACAATATTAGAACATTTTCTGTTTTTCCTCCTTTTAGCCCAAAGTGTCTCTGCCGTGTAGGAGCAGTAATCAAAGTTTCTTTTATCACCATCTTCCAGAAGAGATCTATAAATAATGTTTATGTAAAGAACACTGCTGTTGAAGAGGACAAAAAATAAAATTAAGGATCAATAAATGATACTGCAATGTATCTTGTGCCATTCAAGATAGGAAGTCCTTCGTGTAAATGTGTAAGTCTTCCTGGGTGCATGAAACTCCATCCTTTCCTGGGAGACTCAATGGAGCAGTTGTACCTAAGAAATTTACATCCACCTCCCTGTGGTAAAAACACAAACAAAATAAAACCTCAAACATTTATCTTGTGTTTTAATAAATTCCTTTTTATATATCCATGACTTCAAATAATTTGCTATTATTAATAGGCTGCTTTTTTCTTTTATTATCCCTTACCAATATTGTTTAAATGACACCATCTTTAGAGCATTAGGTAACCCACATGCATTTGCAATCAGTGATTTCCCCTTGTTTCGCTTTAGCATTCACTGGATTCACTCATTCAAGCAGCAACTCTGACAAACAGATCTTCAGTAGCTTTACTCTAGATTATACCAGAGAGAAACCAATCATGTTCACAGGCCTCGATTCAGGACTGCACCCCTACCCAGGATAGCATCTAAACAAATCTTAAATGAATTAATCTGGCTGCTGCTTTCGAACTGCAGGTGTGCTTTCTAAAATAATAAGTGTGGCAAGCACATTTATTGGTGCTAAGGACTGTGAATGACACAGGCTCATAAACACAACAGGTTAAGCTTCTCTACTAGTCAAAGTTGGATATCACTGCCACTGCCTGGCCTAGCTGCATACTCTGAGGACTGCTTTATTTGCATCAATATCAGACTAGAAAATAGTTTAGCTCAGAAAAAACCTAAACAAGAGTTGAAAATTTTCATTCTGTGGCTGAGCTAAAAGAGAATAATTTAAAAAAATCTACAGAAGAGAAGCCATTTGAGTCAACTTGGTACTATTTAAACTCTTTTGAAAAATTTATTTTTACTGTACAGGAATGAAGCATTTCAGAAATGTTAAAAATGACATGGCTAAAAAAAAAAACCCTCCAAAGTTTTTCTTTAAACCCCTTCTCTCCCACCATCTGAAGTCAGTTTGATCAATTCAGCCTGACTGCATCAAAAGTTCTGGATCCTGGAACTGAGCAAATTTAGTACTTGCCAAAAAACCACAAGGCATAATGTATCTCAATTTGTGATGTCCATCTTTTCCTTTCCAACTAGGTCTCTAAGTACAGGCATTTGGGCTCTAGTTTGGAAATAATATTAGATACTCAAAGCACATTTTTTAAGTCAGTAAGTTGTCAACTTACTTGAAAGTCCTCTCCTACTTTGTTGAGGGCGATGTTGATTGTGAATGTAGAGGAGTCATGATGAGGTCTGAGTGACCGTTGTCTGTCAGGGCTGTATTTTACAACAAAGTTCAATAAAGCATAGCCCTGCAACAAAATATACAGTCAAACTTCAAGCTGTGAACTTCCAAGTCACACACAGGATTCTTGGGATTTTTTTTTGTTTAAAGCTTAGTTAAAAAAAATAATCAACAACATTCATCTTTAACTACGGCTATGTCAAGTATAAACTCCCCAACAAAACTAAATAGGGTCTAGTCAATAAAATACTTAAATTGAGTCATGCCATGGAGCAATTACCTGCAAAAGCTTTAAACCCATACCTTGGTATAATAGCCAGCAAAGACTTTTAGTGTTACTGGTGCAATGAACTCTCTTATGAAATGCAGCCATTCATTATCCAGCCCGATTTGCTTCATGTGAATATCATCGGTTGGGACATTTTCATAACCTCCAGAAATACGGCTGTCCTAATGAAAACACCGCAAATAGCCTTGAAACAGGAACACGGAATGTTTCTGGCATTTCAACAAATATATATTTGAAATCTGCAACAAAGCAATACTTCAGCAGGCATATGTGAGCTTGGTGTACAGCAATTCCACAGCTGCCAAGGGAAAAGTGTGCTGCGATATCAATAAGCAAAAATTGGAAATGAGTCAATATTTGGATGTGTTGCCTGTAAATAAGAGGGCTTCTTGGGGCAACAGCCCCAGTTGAAGATGCAACCAAAATTGTATCAGATCAAGAGAGTTTTCCCATCCCTGTGTGCTGCTGGGAAGAAGGAGGTACAGAAAATGGGGAGTAAATTTAAGCCTGGGAGGAACAGAGGTACAGCAGGGGAGAAGTGTTTTTGAGATGTGGTTTCATTGCTCATTATATTACCAATTGAATCAGAGTAGGAAGTAGACTAATTTTCTCAAGTTAAGTCTGTTTTGCCTTTGATGGCAATTGATGAATGATCTCTTCTTGTCCCTATCTCTCAACTCATGGACCGTTTCTTATACTTTCTCTCTCCCTTGTCCAGCTGAGAAGTGCAGTGATAGAGTGGCTTTGGTGCATGCTAGGAATCCAACCAGGGGCAGCACACCACCAGGTTAAGTGAAAAATGTCTATAAATCTACTGAAGCAGCAGCTACATAGTAGACTAAACTAAGCCCTTTATACCACGAAGCAGACATTTCAGGTCATTGGCAATTGTTGGGATGTTTTTGTTGCAAACTGTTGACTTACTATTGTAAAAGTAGTTAAGATCACTCATTAAGATCATGTTTATACAGGCTGACACTTACTTGGTGTTTTCCACCAGACCATTGCCCAAAATGTTCCATTTCTTCTACTAATTCATCACAGGCAGCATCAGAAAATATGGGAAACCAAAACACATCTGGACATGGCTACAAAAAAAAAAAAAGAATTAAAAACTTGATCCACAGGCACATACATTCTCACAAAAGCAAAAACTATGAGCTACATTCTAAGCCCTGACCCAGCACTAACAGCTGTGTCAGTGCACCCACACATCTGCGTCCCATGAAGAGCAACCCTGCTCTTCTACACTACAGGCTACTCTGGGAAACAGCTTAAAACTTAACACTGCTTTAAACACAGAAACAATTTATCCCAGCTTCTTAAGGAGGCAAAAGTTCATTAAATCACTGTCCCTAATTGTCACAGAACTGATCATCCAACATGAGTGCTCTGTCCACATCAGCTGCACGAATGCAAGCAACCTATATTAATTGGCAAAAATTCCGTTCTGGTCCAAAACATCAAAAAACTGTTTAGTCACAGACCAAAAGCATATTTGCATGGAAATAGCTACTGCATGCCAATTTAAAATCAGTCAGTCTCACAAATTTTTAGAAAACTACTTATACCCACCTGTTCTACTATATTATCAGTGAAGATCTTTGAGTAGTTTGGATTTATGTAAGTTTCCTTCCAGTCCTAAAAAAACCATGATTTTAAAACATTACAACAGAACAAATACATTTATAAGTGATGAAAAATAATTTGTATTCTATCCATTTGCTCTACTGAAAGCAGTGGAAACAATTAAACAATTTCTTATACTCATAAACAAACTGGTTCTCATCATGTCAAAAATCATGAAACCTGTTATATCAGGGCCATATCTCCAACTTCATACTCTGGTCATCAGCTGGCTTACTGATATTATCATTTGCTTAGATGGGTGAGAACACCTTTTAGCATATAATCAATATTTAGTGCATAGTAAACAAATTCTCTCCATGTAAAGTCTTTAAAACCCAAGTCCTTTATAATATATAAACTTTAATTTTTCTTTTTTTCTTTTTTTTTAAAATAAAATAACTGTTTCATCAATAATTAGATGCATACCACAGGATTTTCAAATATCTGCCAGAGGTCATTGTTGTAGTGGGAGGTATTGTAATTGGCTGTAGAGAGAAGTCTTCCAAATTCATGTCTGTTGGTAATGTACATGAAAACACCCTATGCCAAGTAGAGAAAGCATTGTTAGCAAAACTGTCCATCTTAGCAAAGTTTCAAAAGGGTCTGTTCATGATTGCACTTCCATAAAATACAATCACACGTTTGTACACATATTATAAAGGCGCTGTTCATTTATCATCTTAATTTTCAAATTGCTTACTTTAATCACAATTATTCTTCACAACTTGTTGTTTACAAGCATTTGCCTGCATTTATTTTTTAAACACATTAAACCAAAACATATATTGTTGAGAACATATGAAGAGTTATAGAAAGGAAAAAACAGAAAAGCGATTGGTTGATTTGTTTTCCAGAAAACCTAAGCAGACACACTGAGAGCATCTGTTCTCAAACTGAAAATGCTCACACAAGAAAACCAACATCCAGGGTTTAGCTTCCAATTAAAAACTGAAAGAATTAGCTAACAATCAAAGGGCTCATGGAAGTCAGAACAAGAAACTTATTTCAGAGTATTCACTACATGATCCATCTGGTGAATTGGCCTGAAATAAAAAGGTATTGGCAAATATAGCATACAAGAATATTCAGATCAGCATCCAAAACAGCTGAGCACTCTGAAGTCTGTTCATGTAATTATGTGCAAGATATCAAGTGTGGTAAGATACAGCTTTATTATCAAGCTATTAATAGAAGATATTAACAGAACTCCCTTGATTAGAAATAGTAGCAGAAAATAGTATTTTTAAAAAGAAACTTAGGTTCTATGGATTTTTTTTAGTTTAAGGTTTTTCAGACTAAAACTTTATTTCTGAAATGTTTGTGACTTTTGGATTTGCAGCAGATGAAGACATTACCATTTGGGTACTTTGATATTTCTGTCTACGTTTTTGTCTGAAAAAGAGTTAAACTGTTAGAAAGATAATGATTATGTTAAACACACCCAGTTCTGGGCGCTTACCAAATCATAAAATAGCTGCAGCAGGGAGAATAAGGAGGGCCTGGGTCAAGAAAAACAGCTTAAAGTGACAGTGTGGTCACTGAGGGGGCCTGGAAGACCTGCTAGTGATTTGAGCTTTACTCCTTCCTAGGACTGCCCCATCAATTTTAGCTACAGAAGCACAGCATCAGCACACCTTGACCTCAGAAGCACTGAGAAACCTCCCTGAAGAAACAATGAGCCTCTCTGAGATGCTTTGAGCTGGGCATGAAGAACCTGTCCCTGGCAAAAACCTGAACCCTAGAAGACTGAAGAGAAAGCTAGAGGAGTATTTCATCAGAGTAAGTGGACAGAGGAGAAGTATCTTCCTGTGGTAGAATAATACTGCATGTAATAATAACTGATTAATAAAAAAATAAAGCAACACCTTTGGGGCTCTGAGCATATGGAATGTTTCCGGAGAAGGGGAGTCTTTTTCCCTTTGTAAAGTCTAAAATGAAGGAGAATCATCACATCAGTTTTCTGATACAATCTTTCTCTTTTTCCAACTACTTTTAGGTTTCCACAGATACATCAGGTAAAGAGCAGCCTAAAGCTGATATGCCTTTACAGACAACATGCATCTCCAAGCAAAGCTCTTCATACACATGTCAAAGCTGTTTCCACCAGCCCCTTCTTATCTGCTGCAATACAAAAACAAGCACGTACCAAACCCTCCTACAGCCCAGACTGAGAAAGAGGAAAAGAGGAAGCAATTTTCTGATGAGCCAGTCAGATTAGTTTAATGAGCGCATGGAAAGCACAGGTTTGCAGTAACTGATGCTGAGAAGGTTTGAATACAACAGGATTGGATGGGGACGTTCTGAAGAATCAGTACAAACAAAGGAGATCATGCCTTGTTATGAGGGAATAAAAAAATTAATACTTGCCAACTTTTCTTGTTCAATTCAGCAAAATTATTTTTCAATGCTATAGTGTCTGGAAATAGGTCTGGTTTAGGTCTTATTTGTTTCTGTGCTGAAACTAGTGTAAATATCAGTAGAAATGTGGATTTACAGATTCATAACTTTACAATACAAGTACGTTTTCTCTCATTGCTTACAGCTTCATGCAAGTAACACATTTCTGATACAATATTAATCTATCTGGAAAAAATAATTAGTAATTCATGCTCCCTAAGAAGATTCCTACCATTTCATAAATCATCTAGGCTTTTTAAATAACACTGCCCATCATTAGTTTAAATATATATCTGCTCAATAAAAAATTGCAAAATATTCCAACTTAGTCTGCTAGAAGTTTCACACTGTAAAAAAATGTGCATAATGAAGATGGTCCAAATGCATTGATAAGCTTTAAGTCATACACAGCAGAGAAGTTGAGCTGTCTTTCATCTATTGAGGTTGCGCCAAGGAGAAAGGTATTTTAACCTCAACAGAAATTTCCAGAGAATTTACCTAGAAACCATCACACGTCAGTGCATCAGTGCACTGGCCTTGAAAAACCTCTGTTCTCAACAATTTAAAGAAATACAGCTAAATTGGTCTATCAGACAAAAATTGGCCAGTACTTTGAATTAGAAGTAAAATATAATATCCAAGACCAATCAAGTAAAGCAGTCAAGTGTAGCAGGACACAAAGAAATGTGTGTATTTGAAAGCAAGCTGTTATAGATACACCTTACCATTTCCCTTGCATTCCTGCAGAGTGCCATATCAGGATCCAACTTGTCACGCATGAAGTAGTTCTTTTCTTTCATCTCTGATCTGAGAGTTTGTCCCTTAATTAAGTATATATTAGCCATGTAAGGGATATTCCATACTCCTCTGTTGAAAAAAAAGAAAACAAAAAAACCAACACCCACAAATAGTTTAAAGCTATGAAAACTGATTTCTTGCCTATTCTATCAAATCAGCATCTCTGTATTTGCTGACAAGACTAAGCAAGTTGCAAGGAGAAGAAGCTGAAAGGTTCCCAAGACGTTTGAAAAACTACATCTGGACATCTCAAACATAGGCGTAGGCACTAATTCAATTTTTATGAAATACTGTTATAAAAATATAAAAAGGTCAAATTCTCTACAGAGTTTTAACTACACATGTACTTCATGTTTCCATAGTTAAGGCAATCAGTCAAACTGTCTTATAACATTATTCTGCACTACCAGATGGAGAAAGTAACTTGAAAACAGATTTTTAAGTGAGCTTAAAGACTTCAGCAAGACTTCACACAGCTGGTCTGACCTCCTCACACAAAGACCCATGGACCACAGCAGGCCATGTATTTATGTGAGTTGGGCCAATATCAACAAAAAAGCATGGCTTTCAAAATACTCCCTCTGCAGATTTCCTCCCCCTCAGTGCCACGAGCACATCTTTTAGTACAGTAGGACTGAAAACCAGCCAGTCCTACACAAGCAGTCTGTTTCAGATCTATTTGTTCTTCCAGGACAATAAAAAGGCATCACTGTATGGGAAAGTCAAGCTTAGAACACCACATTAATTTCAGGGAGGAATAAACTCAAAAGTTTATCCTTGAAAAAGGTATTGCTGAAGAGCTCCTTAAAATATATCTTACATAGCATACAGGATGAAACATACAATGAAAGTATAGCTGTTCCATTGATTAAGCATTTGCCCCAAAGAGATGACAAAGCCATTTGATGAATGCAACAATTATTCCTCTTGGCTGAACTTCCAGGTATACAGAGTTTGGGGTTTGCTATTAGAAAGTCCTGCCTTTTCCTGTACTCTGCAGTGCTACAGCAATCAGACACAATCAGACAGGTACCAGCAATGACTGTGTCCAGTACTAGCACCAGCTCATCACATTAAGCACTGGTTTTTTTTCAAGCTGTGAATGGGAAAAAACAAACATATTTCTATGAAATAAAAAATACAAAACAATATAACTCACCTAAGGTCTTCGAGAATACTACCATATTCTTATATTTTTGTGCAATATGTTGCTAATAACCATATTGGGTGCCTAGACTTTAACAATTAGCTTTTTGCTAAAAAGCTTTTAGCTTTAACAATTTAAATTCTTAATTTAAAATTAAGAATTTAACAATTACTTACATTCTGTTCCCTTGGACAATATCCACATAATCTTCTGATCGAGCATAATAACCATCTGGGCTCAAGGCACCCCAGAAATTGGACCAAAGCTTCCCATGGCGAGTGACAAGCGGAGCAATTATCTTTCTGTGAAGTGACATATTGAATAAGAAAATATGAAACTCTGAAGCATTTGAAATTCACATCAGGAATTGCTGTTTGACAGAAACAAAATGCTGTGTGAATTGTTGGCCTCCAAGCCTGTCATGAACTTTGGCAATGAAATACCACAAGTAAACAAAGAGGATCGAACTCTGCAAAAACAAATGGGATCTTATTTTCTCTAGACAGACCCCAGAGAATCCTTTCAATTTAGAGGAAATTCAACAAAATAAGAGATTTACTATACCTGTTCTGTTCTATCAGTATTCTTAAAGTTTTTGGGTTTGTCAGCACGACATCTGCATCTATGCTTAAGTAATATTCACATGCTTTATCCTGGCGACAAAGGTCCCTGAAAAGACGAGAAAGAATGATTAATTAACATATGTCTGGAAAAAATTCACAAATAACAAAACACACAAACAGAAAGACATAAAACCTCAAACCACAATTAAGTACTCAAATAATTCATTGCATTAAAAGCCCTCTGCAGCACAGTATTGTAAAGAAAGGCACCTTTAGATTACAGTAGTGTGATTAACTAAAAGAAGATTTAAAAACATGGATCAGATGCCTTATATATTTCTTTTAATAAACTAAGTGACCTCTAATCTTTAAGCAAGTTCAGTAATATCTACTATACAGTGTCCTAATGGAAAATGGGGCAGGGAAACATACCACTAATTTATACAGCTGGATATCAGTTCAATCACTTAATAGTGAAGTATGACCTTATTAAGCTCCTCTAGCAAGTAAATGCATGTGGTTGTAATGCAGTCTTTGGAAAAAGATTCTACAGATGCAATCTGCTGATCTGAATGGTAATTGAAACCTTATGGGGAGTGTAAGATAAAAAGTACACAAAAATATATATTTAAAGACCTTTTCTTTGTCTTTTTGTGACCTGCTAGAACAACACAGTTGGTAAAGAGAAATATAAACCAATTGCACAGGCAGTGAATGTATATTAGAGAAAGTAATTGAATTTGTCCATACAATTTCTATCTGTTGTGATTTTGATCTCAGAAGAATAAACTATTTGCACAAATTTCCATGCCTTCACGAGAAAGCTTCCATGAAGCAGAAAACACATTCTACTGTAAATATAAAAGATACATGAACTATGTTTGTATGTTTCTGGCAAGGTGCACTTGGTAGGCCAAGACCTGGTATAGTGAATTCAGGTTTCCTATGCCATCAGAGTAGTAGGAGACTATAGCAAATCAAATATACTTTTAGAGAAAGTGGAACGATTTCCTCAAGTCAATATTAAAGCAGTAGCTTCCTATCTTGCAGGTGATATTATTGAATTTGTCTATATTCCCTATTTTAATTCCATCATAACAGCTTGAAACATTATTTTACTTTCTTGTTTTAAAATACCTATAAACACTGCTTTAGTTTAAGTTCCGCTTGATTTGATTGATTGTGACTGTTTTCTGCAAAGGCAAAGATCTCTGTCACTTCAGAAGATCTGATAAAGGGTGGATGTGACAGGCTACATACAAGTCAAGGTAACTGCTGGCATGGCTTCCTGCCTGCTCTTCCTCCATTCCCCTCCAAGCCTGGCACTAAGTCTTCCACAAGGATTACTACTTATCAACACCCTTTGGGTCTTTCTCTTCAAATTTTCTTCTGCTCAAAGGACTGAAGAGGTATGACTTTTTTGGAATCACAGTAGAAGGTACAGCTTTTTTATTCCATAAATTTAAGCAATCCTTCCTTTTCAAGCTTGATCACTCAAGATGTAGCAATGATTTCAGACAATTTTTAAAATACCCAAATGTCAGAAATGGTCCTCCCACTGCTTCTCAAATCACTGAGTTTGTACACATGCCCACAGTTTAAATTTCTCGTCAGTCTCTGGTTTTGCCTTAATGAACATCTCCTTCACTGACAATTTTCTACCTTACATTTTTATGACAGAAGTTCCTTAATCAGCACTTTCTCACTTAATTGCCCCAACTGAAACCAGCAGGTTTTATTTTGGCCATAACCTGGTCCTGCAATTCAGTCTTTATGGTATTTTCCATTACTAACCCATTCTGTTCAAAGTTTTACAACACTGAACACAACTCACACATAACTTTATCATTAGCGTAATTACAATTATTAATAGTAACCTGACTTTTACACTGCACTTGGATTAGATGTTAAATTCCTTCCAAAAACATTCAGCCCCTTTATCCTTATTCTAGTGAGGAAAATACACCTGAGAGACCAACAGACTTGATGCCAGTTCAGGGTTCCAGCCCCAACACTGGCCAGCACTGCCCCAAAAGCAGGTAAACCTTTTGCTGCTAACAAAAACATGAATGGAATTAATGATTTTAATCATTAAAAGGTGATAAATAAAGTGGAACAGATTTGTATTTCTTTGTAGGCAAACAGAAATGGAAAATTAATTACATAATTAATGTAATTGTCCTTTATCTCTTGCCTTTTTTTTTTGTCCCCCATCCCCTTTAAATCCAGAACCAGAGAATTCCATTATAACTGGTCCCATGTCCTTAGTGTTAGAAATCCTCCTGTGCTTCATTGACATATTAATCCAAAGCACAAAATACTAAATCAATCATTCAGTAACCTATTGAGAACTCTTTGAAAGCATTCCTGTCTTAAACAGTCAGGAAATTTCAAGGTTACTATTCTGACTTATTTTTTCCTCCTATTTCTTTCTCTACAACATTGAAGACTGGATAACCACACAGCAGAATTTATACTTCACATTTGACACGATGACTTGTATCTGAACATGCTAGAAGATTTATGCAGTAAGAATGAAGTTTTGCCATTTAGTGATCCTTCACACTTTAAGGTCACTAACAAAAATCTCCCCAAAACACTACAGGTTTCAGATAGAGAGAAAGACACAGAAGTTTCAGTCAAAATTAATAAAGCAAGCACACTCTCAAGAAATTCATGCATCTCCTCTTTAGGCTTTCAGTGTTGCCCAGTAGCTTTCCCAAGGAAATAAATGTAATCCTGAATATCCTCATGCTTTAAACTATTACATTCTTACAATATATGCTAACCTCTCCAGATGTAGATACTCCAGACTATATGTGAAACTATTTGTTATGTATATCCAGGTCACTTCAAGGAAAAAACGGAAACTGCTTTCTAGCAAAGCTCATATGTGTATAGTAATATGCTTCCTTATCTAAATTCAATAGCTAAAACCTTCAATCTATTTGCTTTACACTCCACCTGCTCTAAACTACGACCAAATGTTGAAAAGAAAGCTATGTTCTTGTACATTACTTAAAGCAATTTCAGTCCAGTGATTAACAAAAATTAAGAAGAAGGCCAAGATTTTTGGGCTGGAAGCGTGAAATGAAGCCCAGCAGATCAGTTTAAAGTATTTTGCAATCAGAGTGATGTTTGACTTCGTTTACAAGCCACAAATCCATCTGGAACAGTGACCTCATCTGAAAATGGGAAAATGTCGCAGCTCTTCCCTTCATCATACTTTCCACTGAGATATTCCAAGGGGTTACTTGTTTATAACAGACATATTGTCTACCCAATTTCTTTACCATTGAGCCCCCCACTCTTTTTTTTTTGACATAGTTTGAAATTCCAGCTAATCAAGTTCTCATTTTTACACCCCTCAATTGGGAAATAAAATTCCAAATGTGAAATGAGAGCCCAAAGGGACAGCACTTAAACCATTTAACAGACCTCTGAAAGAAAAGGTGTTCCAGATACAAGTCTGCAACACCCACAAAGGCCCAGGTGACATCACCTGCCTCTTAGGGTTACATTTTGCATCTCTCCAGACAGCCCCAACAGTATAAAACATTCTTATCAACCATATACTAAAAACAAACAAATGTAGCCAGAAAGCAAATACAGCACTAATGTTTAGTTTTGCATCTCAGGCTTAAGTATTGTTACCACTGTTACCACAGTTACCACACCGGGATCTACTGAAATCAGATGTGAGTGGAAAACATGCTTTTCAGCAACATTTAGAGTTCAAAGTGTTCCTCCTCCCTCTGAGACTGGAACCCAGAGCTGCTGAAGCGTTCAGGAGAAGCAGCTTCAGCAAATCCAAGTCTCTCACAGAAAACACTTGACATCTGGGACACAAAGATTTAATCCTTGCTCTTCCTTCCCCCACAGCCGAGACACGTGTCCTACTCAAAGGGCTGAAAGGGAGGCCTGTGTCCATGCCATCGTTTGTCAACATCAAATGAGAGCTCAGAGAGAGTGACTCAATATCCTCCTTCAAGAAACACATAGGAGACCCCAAACTTGGCTCAAAATTCAACAGTGTTGTCAATGAACTCTGATTCTGATCTCCACTATTCTTCCTGAAACTTCCGAAAACTTTCGACAAACTTTCATTAAAATGTGCACATTCCCACCTAAAAGCTGAGATAAATGACACTTTTTATAAAGTTTAGGAAAATTCCTATCCAGTTCTGTTACTAATATTTTTGAGGGAGGGTGAAAAAAAAAAACCAAAACCAACTCCCCCAAAAGAGAAGCCTGTAAGCACTGGGGAAAAAAATGTTATGGAAAATACACTTTTTATAAATCAAACCTTAGGAAATATTTATCTCATTCATTTCTAACTTTCTGTTATTACTTGAACATATTTAATTGCTTTTTATGTTTTCTGTCATAACAAATTCTGTAACAGCTGGCTGAAATCTCATCTGCAACCAAGGCAAAACCAGAGATGATTTTTTCTTAAAGAAAAAAAGAACCAACTGTAAGAACTCATACCATTATAGACAAAAGCTAAAAAAAGAGAAGGACATGGAAATGCCACTTAAGTGTTTCAAGTGATGTAAATGTGGAGAAAATATTCAGACAATATGCAGCTAAACCTTCCTTCTCTTTATTCTATTTAATTTTCCTTCCTTTTCTTTTTGATTCAGCCCACAAGAAGGAAAGCTGTGCACTCCTGTTTCCAGTATTGTTGAATTCTAAAAGGTTTTTGCAGACTGCACAATTTGGGGTCCTTTCCAACAACTATCCAGCTTTCACAAGTGCAGGAGAGGGCCTTCCATGTCAGAAAGAAGCAAGAAATTAAATGCTTCAATTATTCTTTTTTATGCGAATGAGAAAAGTAGACCAAGGTTTTCTGCATGGCTATGGGTGAAACTGAATTAACGTTATTTTCTCACATTTATACTGACATGAAAGTGTCATTTACTGAGAATCTCATTGTGATTTATCACCACTTTATACAAGAAAAAAAGAGAGACAAGGAGAAAACTGATCAAACTTCATTATGTACTCCAAAGTCTTCTGCTGAAAACAAACTAGACCTTCAATTCTTAACTTCCCTCTCTCTGTATTAATTGAAGCCTGTTTTGCTTCTTCAAATAAACAATGCGCACATGAGAAGACCAAATTAATTCCTAAACTACTGGAAACTAAAAGACACTAAAAGCAGCAGATTTGGAAAATGAGAGAAAGCAAGTATTTGAGGCAGGTAGAAAAAACTAACCGTCAACAATGCAGATAGAGGCAGGAGAAAATTAATCAGAAGACTGAATATATCAATCTGTAAATCAGAACAATAAACAAGTTTGAAGAATCACTCTTTTCAAGTTATTCCCATTGCAGTATCAGTGAGAAATAAATGAGGTTATGATGATCAAAGCCAGATGAAGGGCTGAAAGCAAATAATTTTTTATAATAAGTGCCTTTACCTTGAATATCCCAAGCTTCCAAGCTGGACTTTTTAAAGAAATGTAAAATGTGTTTTTTCCAGCAAAGTCAGTGCTGTTCGCAAGGGCAGCCAAGCACACCAGGTGTGCAAAGCAAGCAGCAGATGAACTGAATCTGCTTCAGACAAATTGAAAGGAGCCATTGAATTACATCTACATTGTTCAACAGAACATCCTACTACTAAAGTTCATACTTTTTGGATGAATCAGCGTTTTGCCATGGTCTCATTTCACACACATTGTACTTCAGATTTTCTCTATACAATATGGATCTCTTTAGGACAGAATCTTTTTTAAAGGGGCCTTTCAAAACAGGAGCAACGTGGGTCAAATTACATCCATACAATGGATAACACATCACACATAGGATTATCCCCCTGCCTTTCAAACAGGATTTGGAATGACTTTGTGCAAATATACATGTAAATAACTATTTTTTTATCTACAGATAAAGCAAAGACCATATATCAAAAGCTCTGACACATCTAAATCAATAGGTTCTATCAAAAGATGACAGGTTTCAAGGTCTTTGGGTGAGATTTAGTAACAGTCTAGATATTGATTACACTGAAGATTCTGCCTTATGTTGTCTATATAGCAAAAAAGAGGAAAAGTCAACTCCAGAAACTCCACCTCAGTTACACGTAACATACACTACAAAATGTTTGCCAACATGGTATATTTGCTTTAGGGAGTATTAGAAATAAGGAAATAATGATTTATAAACATGCAAATGGATGCTTAGACTAACACTGGACATCTGCAGCATTTCCTAGAAAGGGGAGGGGAGAGGCTTGGACCTCGGCCAGAGATCAGTTTTCCAGTGGCTCCAGCACAACAAAACCCCATTCAAACAAATTTCCAAGAACACCACAGAGACTCAAGACTAGACCTTCATTCTTTCAGTTGATGCTGTGAACAGCCTATGCTCTTAACCTTTTAACTTCCACTTAGGGAAGATTTGCTAGAAGAGAGAGTGAAAGAATTAGCTCAGAATGAAGCCTGCTCGAGGGCCACAGCAAGGTGGCCCTGATCTTGGTGGGATCCTGGGCCGTACAACTCCATGATATGACTGATGTACTGGGAGAGCCATGAGCAACTCTGTGGTAGGAGCCAGTGCTGCAGCCACTAAAGAGACCCTTTCCCAGGGAGGTCTGTCATGGGATACAAACTCCAAGTTTCAGCTTCAGACACAGAAAGTGCCAGGTTTAAAAGCTAAAGTTCTGGATACTCTAGTAATAACAGAAAAAAAAAGCAGGAGCAAGCATAAGATAAAAGTTGCCTTTGTGAGAAACTTCTGCTAGAGCACTTCTAAAGGATATTCCTGCCTCTTTGAACCACAGGAAGAAATATAATTCAGTCACCTGTACATCCAGGTCAAGCTTTAACCATGTGTTTACTTAAATATAATGTCACTTAAGAAAAAAGAAAAAAGAATAGGCACTAGGACAACAAAAGTGCAATTGTTAAAAGCATATCCAACACAACAGGTACTTGTATTCCATGACAAAAATCTGCAGTAAGGTAGCTGGAAAATCAAATAAATACAATGCATTGTCTAAGTCATCATCAGAAGATGACAGACTATTGAAGTAGCCCAAACCAGAGAGATTTTTCAGAATGACCAACAGCTTTTTATATTAGACAAAAACCATAAAACACTCAACAGTTCATATCTTATGCCTAGATCTTTTCTACCACAAAAGCTCCCACTTTAATATCCGAAAATGTAAAGTTGTAAATGTTTAAGATGCAAAATAATGCACTTGCAAGATGAAAAAATGCAAGTGTATGCATCAATATAACAGATTTATAAATTAGAACTTACATTCCCATGTTCCGGGCTTCTGCTTGACTCAGGTTTTCTTCAGGTCCAACAATTTTAATATTTTTGATAATGTTCTTGGCTTTTTCCCAGAATTTCTTGATGTGCTTTTCATGGTAAACCTCCTGTAATCATGTGAACATTTTTTATAGCCAATGTAAGATACAAATTACTGTGAAATCATAAACATAGCATCCAAGAACACATTGTATTCTGTCCTAAAGAAACAGATGCCAAACAGTGTTTGAAGATATTCCAGTATCTCTCATTAAAATGCACCTCCTCTGTCCAAAATTTTAGGAAAATCCAACACATCAGAAATATTAATCAAGGTTGTACAATGATGCAAGATTCACAGACTATTTATGCATTATTTTTCAGGAAATTTATGTTAGAATTTTAAAACCCATCCTATAACCTCAGCGGCGACACACTGATTTTTATGCCACTCCAGAATCACTTTAGAGAGGGAGCTGCCACCTGTACCAAAGTGTGCAGGCACAGTCATTGTTTCTTTAAAATGAAGTCACACTGTTTCTTTAATTTCTATTTACCCTACCTCTATTTAAGAGACCTCAGCTGCATGCAATACTTCCAAACCAGTACCCTCATTGTGGCTTTTGCCTATTATGGCTGACATTGGAATAATTGAAATATTGGGTAGGGTTTTTCCCCCTCTAAACTAAAAAGCTATTCAGTCTTTATATTTTTTTTAAATACAATACAACTTCTGGCTGAAGCAACAAAACCTACATAACCTAAAATTCCTATGTGCACATTACATTTATACCTTCAACATCCCCTTACAAAACCACAATGGAGACTTTAGAGATAAGCTTTATTTCTACTACTTATCCTTTTTCTGCTACCTCATCAACAGTAATGCATGCACACTGAAAAAGGGTAGAATTAAATTTTACTCCCATTTGTCTTTGGGACCAGCCCAGCTGGTCTTTACTCCCAGCCCAGTTTTGTCCAAAACAATTACACACATCTGACACCTCACTCACTAGAATCATAGAATGGTTTCGATTGGAAGGGACCTCAAAGATCATCTCCTTCCACCCTCCCTGCCACTTCCATTGGACCAGGCTGCTCAAAATATCAATACTGACGAAGTCACTGGGGAAGTATCAGCAATGCCAGATCGAAGTAAATAGCAGAAAGTATGCAAAAACAACTTATCTGCAGTGCCAATCAAATGTGTCTGAACACACCAGTCTTTCCTTGGATCCCAGCAGGATTGCCAAGAGAAACACAAATGCACTGCGGTATCAAGATGAAAAGCAAATCCATGTCGACTATTAGGTGACAGTTATTAATTAAATGGTATCATTTTTGGTCAGTCCTGAAGTAGTCAGCAGTTGGCCTGGATGATCATTGTAGGCCCCTTCACACTGGAACTGTTTTATTCTTATTCTACTACGTTGTTTTATGTTAATCAGTACTTCCCCCAGAAGCACACACTATGAAATAAAATTTTTTCATTATTACAAGAATCTAAGCAGTTTCTTTAAATAGACTTCAGTAAGCCCTGACACAATTTCATTTAATTTTTCTAGCTCTGCATACTAAACTCTGAAGGATTATTTCTTCCTATGCATTTTAACTATGTTCTTATATCAAATCCATATACTCCACAATTTGATTCATCGCATAATTGCCAAAATTGAACCTTTGTGCAATAACAAAGTCATACTTACATTATTATGAACGAAGATACTGAGTGCCTCCCGTGGGTAGTCCAGAGTCAACAGTCTGTCTAAAAATTTAGGTAGGAAAGGAGTGGGTTGTTCAATGAAAACACCAATTTTTACTCTTGGATATTCCTAAAAAAAATGATATTTTGACACAACCAATAAGACTTGCCTCTTTTCTAACATTAGTTATATTAAAGAGCAACTAATGTCACGTTGTAGTAAACTTAGTCCACACAGCTTTCAAGCAATCAAAACCAGCTAGCTCAAAAGTGCTATGCACCCTCTATTTTCACTGACTTCACAAAATAAGCAAGGATAATGGATTTAATATTGACAGAAAACTCTGAATTTAGTAACAGAAACCAGAAGTAGAAAATAATGTACTATGGTTTTTAAAATTCTTACTTTAAAACAATACTAAAACAGCAAAAGAACCATTTAAGGAAATACAGCTAGAACAAAATGGCAAATTAATTTTTTTTTTTTAAAACAAGGTACATACATAGATTACATTTACAAGAAAATATAGGGGAGACCAGTTTTTTAAAAATAGTTAAAGAATAAATACCGCAAAATATTTTACTCATCTGTACTTTAAGCCAAAGACTGCAATACCCTTCTATAAATAAATGTATATGCACCATTTCTCCCCTGTCGTTTTAAGTGCGCTCTGCATTACTTCCCTACTCACTGATTTTAGAAAGACCTTTGATAAGCTAATAGAGCTTCTCTCCTCACATCCAAGGATATTGAACTTTTATGGACCTTATTTTAATGTGAATTCACATCTTTTGATGGTATTAATTTCCGATTTTTATGTGCTTAATAGAGATCATGAGATCGTGACCACTAAAAGAAACATAAACAGCATTTTGTCTAGCCCTAAAGTGTACTATTGCATTATGGAAGACACAGAAATTCAATCTTCAAAGGCCTCAACTCCTACCCAAAGAAATACACTGATTAAACAAAGATTATTTCCATCTCTAAACCAGACAATTACTATAAAAATCTAATCCACTACAAAGCTCAGAGAGAAACCTTATATGAGTATAAAAGGCTGCCAGTTAGCTTTTTAAGCAAGCCAACACCCGCTTGAAAAGTGTCTGGATAAACCATCAACACATGCTGAAATTTCACAGTGTCACTGTCTACATCGGAAACCCAGAAACATCCTGGCAAATGCACCAGCTCGGAAACATCCAGTGTTTACCCTGACTACCTCCTACCCACAACAGCATCTGCAAACCCAATAACCCTTAGTATAAAAGCACACGCACACAGAGACCCTAATAACTCCCAAACAAGTGATGAAGACACGCACTGATGTGTCCAACAAAGCAGCCGTGACACCCTCTGGTAGGCACTGCCCCGAGGCTATCACAGGGACTGGTCCCACTGATTGCTGGGACAAAAAAAGCTGCATGTGCCACGGGGCTCAGCTGAGCACACACGTGTGCTACCAGTGCTAGAACTACTGCAGTAACTGTATTTTTCACACTTTTCTAATTCTAATTCATTCTACCCTTACTCTCCAGTGGAAAGAGAAAGAGCTTCAGGCTGGATGTGTAAAGGCTATAGGGACAATGAGGAATTACTGACACCGCCTCAGTACATTGAAATGTGAACCATTTGGGTCTACACTAAAATCTCAGGAGTGTGACCAAAGCAAAATAGTGTTTGAAAAATTAGGAGTAAAAATTCCTGTAAGCTGCATTTCCTCAAAGCACAGAGTTCATCAATTTGGACCCTGGTTTACACTAAAGAGTTGTCACTGCATAATCTGAATCTAGGTCACAATGAGCATTTTGAGTATATGAAGTCAGAAGCTGCACCTCAGCAAAACTACTTATGGAATACCCAGTCTGCACCCAGATGTAACATTTTCTCCGTATAGATTTTCTCATTTTCAGTGAGGTCATATATTTGACTTTTATAGTTTACTTTTTCACAAATAGTAGTTGAGTGTATGACAATGTTTGGAAGAAATTCAGGATGATTTCTCAGCACAACTATGCAGAGCAAAGGATCTCTTGCCACAAGAGTTGCCAGTGAAATGAGAAGCAACTCATGTGGTCATCAGCCACACTGGGAAGTCTCCATACCAGTAACAAGCTTTAGGATTTAAAAAGCAGTTCTAGGGAAGATTAAATTGGGTAATAACTTAATTTAGGTTTTAGCAAAATAAACAAACAAACCCTTAAGAAAAGTGGCAAAAATTTACATTTATTGAGTCCAGATGCATTCTTGAACTTATTTTCCATTACTCTGCTTCTACCTGGACAGGTAGCTAATTTGGGGGTGGCACAGCCTGCTGACATTACCAGAAGAGAGCAGTTACTGAGCTTTTCCACACCTCAGCCATGATCACAGCCCAAGGGATCCTGTTTAGGTCAAGAGGACAAGGACTGAGGAAAAGACTCTACATGTAGCTCTCAGGTCCTTTGCAAACCCAAAAAAGAAGCAAAATCCTCAGAAGATACGAGTGTATGAATGCAGACAGTTAAATAAAACAATATGGGAAAAATTATTAGAGGCACAGAGTGGGTACTGCTCTTTGCACCGAAAATTTCTTATTAAGTAGCAACCAGCCAGGCCTGAACAGAGAGCACGTTCAGAAAATGAAACACTGCTTGTACTTAGAAATGCCTAGAGGAAACACTTCCACCAAGGCCAGGGAAAAGCCTTGTTATTTCTGCTGGCAGCATGAGTGAAATATGAAGTCCAAAGAATGTATTACAGTAAAGAAGACACATTCCAAGTAGATGTATATAAACTATAGGAAGCTATCCAGTAAATCATTGCATCTCCCTTACTGGCTTTAAGATTTAACTGCTCCCCAACCATGTCTTAATTACCAACACCATTAGAAAAAACTTAGACATCTTTTCTTCAGGTAAACTTTATGATGGGAGTGCAAACACTATCTAATTTGAACACCGTTCAAATGTTTATCTTAAAAACAAAAACAAAATTAAAAAATATAAAAAGAATCTGGAAGTTATTAAAATTCCAGCAATAACTTTCCTAATTTATACTCCAGTCCATTAGCTACTTATTGCCCAGAAATTCTTTCACTTTTTCCATTCATTACAAAGATAACAAGCCACTATTTCTTTCATGCTATTCTCAACACGACCTTCTAAGACCTGTTCTCATTCAAATCTGCAATACAGAACAGAAATGAAACAGCTGCTTGTTAAGAATAATCACTTTTACGTCCAAGTCTTACAATTCCACATGGTAGAGCTTAGGATTTACTCTGCCTAAAATTTACTAAGTACAAGCTGAAATATTTATAAAGACATGAAAGACATCATGCTTGGAGTGAGAGAGCCAAAGCTGCCAAGTACTGGATATACACACATGCAATGTGTATGTGTGTGTTTGTCCTACAAGAATTCTGAAAACTGAAAACCAGTCTCAAATACATCAGACTTTCTTCCTACAAAAACACATTTGCATATACAATACAAATATCTATACTGGCCTTTACAAGGTAAAGCAGTTTTGACTGTTTATCTCAGAAAATAGTAATTGTAACCATGTTAGTTAACTATTAAACGCTATTTGTAACAGAAATTGTTCAACTGATGCATATTGAGTGTTTTGTAGGTCTGCTGCTAAAAATCTGCAATATTTAGAGTTTTTCTACCTTCCCCAAAATTCTAATTATTCCCTTGAACCTCACACGATTCAAAAATTATTCATTGAAAAGAATATAAAGTGAAAAGAGATAAAGATCTGGAGGGCTTTTGGGGATGGTATCATCTTCAGTAATACTGTGGAAACCTGTTTTAAAACACATGCATAAAAATATTCCTGAAAGTAATAAAACATAATATTGCATAATGACGCCACTTGGCCTCAGAAATCACTCTACACCTATCAACTGTACTGAAAAGGGCTTTGTTCCAGTGAAGTTTTCTTACCTTTACTGTTGACAGGTCTAGTAAGTCTAAATCGCAAATACCGCAACCAGTTTCCCGTGTCCAAGCGTTAGGAATATAGTTTCCCAAATAATTCAAGTGAATCTGGTAAATAAATGAATAATTCAAATTAATGAAAGATGAATGCAAAGGATGATCTGTACCTTTCAAACAATTCAGGTTTACACAATCAATCTCTTGTAACTAAAGGCAACTGACAAGAAACAGACATACAAAAATAGCAGGTAAAAACTTACTCTTTTTGTTTACAAAACAGAGATTATATATGTACCATAAAGTCTATAAAAATGAATATTTCATAAAAATGACATGTACTTGAGGTGAAAAATAAAAGTATCACATGTCTGAATGTGAGAATAATTTGGTATCCATTTCAGAAAATGTATCTAAACAATGCTATTTACTGATCTGCAAACTAGAGAGATTTATAAATAAAAAACTTTTAACTATTTGGAATTAATTCTGGGAATTATTTTCATGCTGGTTTATTTACTAACTAGTGAAAACTTTTTCCAACACTAATATACTATTGTCCTCTTGATTTTATTCTATGCTTAAAATAGAAGAACCTAAACACATTGACAAAGTGATGTATAGCAGGAGTTTCCTCTTTGTTTTTAAAACATCACTACAAGCAGAGGCTGAGTTTTGTTTAATGCAGCATAAACTCATGGATTAGTATAAGAAGTTCCATCCTAAGCTGTTTGCCCAGATGTAAAATACAGAATCTTTCTCTTCATTGGCAACATGTCAGCAAAGGCAGTGATGACAGAATTTGAGCATTTAATTGAGGCAAAAATAGCAATATGGAAGGAGTTGGTCATACATTGCACCACTACTGAACTATAAGCCAAACAGATAAAGGCATCATTATATTCAATATTATAATTCCAAAAACAAAATACTAGTGCAAAAACAAAGAAGCAGCAGTCTCTGGGATATTAATGAGCTTCAAACTTTACTTTATGCTCCCAAAAAGCATTTTTCTGAAAATTAGGAGCTATAGTAAGGAACATTTATTCAGAAAAAATTAGAAAGTAACCATGTCCAGTCCTTCAGCCCACAGATGCTACTATAAATTATACACCTTTACACTTCTTTGGCACAGAACAAAAAAATGCAACTGCCCTATTACCAAAACACAGTCATTCTCTCAGAGAAACTGTGCAGGGTCCTCTGGACCACTGAATCCTTACACATGAACAGAATCTGTCAAAACAGCTATTTCACAGGACAGACAGTGCTCCACTATGTGCCCAAAGCTGACAAGCCACAGGCACATTGATGGCAGTGATCAGTGACACTAAAGACAACAACAAAAGCCAGCCATGCATGTGTTCGTATACATACACATATACACACACACCTACACACATACATACAGATTTTTTCTTTTGACTATATACAATTTTTTTATATACATATGTGTCTAGCATAGGAACAGTTGTGTTACTGTTTTGCATCTCAGCCTGTCACTCTAGGCTAGACTATTCTCCCCCTGAAAATCTATTCTTCTGCTTACCATTTAATAATTGGACAGACATTTTTCACTAGCTTCAAAAACTGTTTTGTGTTGGTGAACAAATTAACAAAACCTTATTTGTTTCTAATATCCCATGCTACAATGAATTTGGGAGCAGAATGAGTTGTTTCAGCAGCAATATCAAGTTACAGTGACAGCAGAATAACGTGAATTACAATGGGGTTTTTATCCTTGTAATTTCTAATAACATTAAATGGAAATGTGGAGTGGTGGTGTGCTATGACTGTTTCATACTTTTTTACCAATTTTGGTTTTGCCTCTATTAATATTATGGTTTTACATGAAAGTAAAACCAAACTGTCACTCACTTTAGTTGGACCATTTCCATGAATGGTGACCGGTAGTGTGTCGTACACCGAATTCCTTGCTCTTACTTTTCCTTCTTCAAATTTCAAAAGGACTTCATCTGCAAACCAACAGTCACACAGTAATCAGTTCATAAATAAAAGCTAAAATGTCAGAGTTTTTTAAGTCCTTACTAATACAATATACCCTGCTGTTGCTATCATTGTGTTACTTATTTAGAAGTTTTCGTTCATTTTTTAACTAGATCTTGAATTCTAAGCTCCTCGTGATAAATAAGGCAACATCAAACTTCATAGTTTCTCATCAGCAGCCTTCAGTATTGGAATAAAATCTGCTTTAAAAATAATTCTAATTTAGTGCAAATGCTATTTATAGAGAAATCATAGTTACTTCAGATATGGTCTGACTTTAAAAACTTGTTCCATAATTGGAGGTCAAATATAAGAAAGGAAGCCTCCACAATGCATTTTTCCATTTAAATTCATGACAGCTGAATAAAGGAAATTCTACATTATTCCACATTCTACTTCATTATGTACAGCCATTTGCTTGAGAACATCTAAAATGCAATTTTAATTACCAATCTTACTCCTGTAATTAAGTTTTTGAAAGGCAGATGGAAAAATGATCCTTAACTCTGTATTTACTGCTGACTTCATTTATTTAAAACTATTTTTTCTATTTTAAATCAAATATTTTATCAATGAGAATTCAATCAATAATCAACCCAAAAGACCTAATTGGGTGATCAGGTTTACCCATCCAAATATTTCCTTAAAACAAGCATATGTTTAGGGAACTACATTCACGGTTAAGCAAAAAAAAATTGCTAATAACAGTTAATAAAACAAACAATGTGCAAATCATACACGTACCAACAGCTCCATTTAGGGTCTGGAAAATTGTACACTTGTGGTCCAAAGTAATGTTAATATGCTCCTGAAATCAAAGTACCAAAGATGTTGAGGGATTCTAAAAGCCAATGTTTTTACAGAAATGTTGCAATTATACCGCAGTGGCAGCAAGTAATCAGGGAAAATTACTCTATGTGTTCTTTATAGTGTTACATTTTTCTGTATTCCCAAGTTGTCCAGTTGTATAGCAATTCGTTTTGTACACGCAGAAACTTTAAACTTGAAAGATAAAGGTCATAACTCTCCACAGGAACTGCAATGTAGCAGTATAAGCCAAAGAAAATTTGTGTCTTAAAAAAAAAATTAACAAGTCTTGGCCAAGCAACAAAACATACTGTGTTACAAAAGTCAAATTTAAGAATTTTTGAAACTGAATCATGTCAGAATAGAAAACACTGGTGGTTTTGAAACATGTTCCTAATGTTGTATTACTAATCCTATCTAGATTCTTACTTTAAATACCATGTTTAGCCATTTTTTAAATGTTGATTGAAGTACATAACCTTTAAAACACACATACATTATCATACAAAGAATCAGTGGTAACGTATAGTAAGCGCTATGGAAGTGTTTTGGATCACGGTGCAGCAGTGTTCCGCCCAGACATACACAGTTGTTGTCTAGAAGACAATCTAGTTAGACAACTAATTATATTACTTCTGACTTGGATGCAGAATCAGCTTTAATATCTCTACACCCTGTTTTTTCATTCCCATACCTGGCATCTGACTTAACTTTCATAAAATCAATTCAAACATTAAAGGCTGAAAGGAATGTCCCGAGCAGCAGCTGAGGACTTTAGGTTTGTCTAGTTTAGCGAAGCAGGCAGAAGGGCCACCTCAGTGCTCCCTACAGCTTCCTGAGGAAGGGAAGGGGAGAGGGAGGTCCTGAGCTGGTGGGAATGGTTCAAAACTGCACCAGAGAAGGTTCAGATCAGACATTATTACGCATTTCTCTATGAAGAGGGTGGTCAAACCCTGAATCAGGCTTCCTAGAGAGGTTGTCAGTACCCCCAGCCCATCAAGTGCTTAAGAGGCCTTTGAACAATGACCTTAATAACATGCTTTAGCTTTTGGTCAGTCTCATACTGGTCAGCCAGTTGGAGTGGATGATCACTGTAGATCCCTTCAACAGAAATATTCTATTCTATTTGGAAGCTATATCCAAACAGACCTGATTTTCCATTCAGTTATGCCAGAAACAACATGTATATATTTCAAAAACTTTGCATCTGCCTTAAGTGTACAAATTATCAAAATCTTTCTCAAAATTCTGCTATGTCAGCTTCTAAAGTCTTTTTGCATCAATATTAACTTTCTTTAGCCCTCTTTTTCCAGCATCAGGGACATGCCTCTGACATCTATCATGCTTTAATGCTGCTACTCAGCAGAGAACTTTGTTAAGCGAGGGCACAGAAAGGTCTTCACCAAAAATTTACGATGCAGCTTTATTGAACATATTTGCACAAAAAGCTGAAGGCAGGATCTGAAATGGCAGCAAGCCAAAGTATAAAGCATTGGATCAGCAAGTAGTTCAGTGACACCCTGGAAAAATGCCACATTCTCTGGCCGTCAAACTGCCAAGTACATGGGACCCTCATTGAGATGAATGTGTCTGATCATATACCTCAGAGCTGTTATTTCTAACAATGAAGCACAACCTGCCTGGATCTGAAGACAGCCTGAAATAATATATCAAGTCATGACCCCTTGGAAGCCTGTTCATCATTCTGGCACTAGGAACCTCAGGAGAACAAACACAACTGTCAACATGGCTCTCCAACATAAAGAGACAGCATTCCTGTTCTTTTAATCTCCTGGTGTTTTATGAGGAGCAGCATGTTATTTCAAGCAGAAAGAAATGAGAAAGCCAGTTACTACCTACCCTTGCCAACGGGTCAACATAGATTTTGGTGTAAAACAGCTGGTCATCATCATTATCCTGCAGATTCCATTGCTGCACAATACGATTTATGTATGGAGCATAACCAATAAATCCTGCAACATCACACACACATAGGTTATTTCCATTAAAAGTACTACCCTGCCAATGCTGTCCACCAGCCAGGGACTTCATTCTGACTGGTGCCAGTAAAGGAACAGTATGAAATTCATGCAACTTGGCTCAAAACTCAGCTTTCTCCCTTAATTATGTAACTGCTCTGTTTCAAAGAGTTAATAATTAACAGTTATTTTTATACTAATGGTATTTAAAGGGAAAAATAAATCAGATCTGTTTAGGATAGTCCCGAGAATGCCAAAGTGTGATATTAGCCTACAACTTTTCCCAAGAAGCCCATCTGTGGAAAAAGTTTCATTTTCATCAAGCACTTCTTACTGGCAGAGATGCCTGAATACAGTACTGCCAGAAAGACAATGGGAATTCAACTCAAAACCAATATATGCCGAAATAAAAAAAGATAGGGCAGACAGGTGAGGGAAGGAAACGGACACTCCCAGATCTGCACACTGGCCAACACCATGTCCCCAGAAGTGACCTACTGTGCTCTGCAGCAGTTATGGAGTATCTGTGTCAGTGCGCGTATTAATCAACTGCAAAATTATTACCAAAGCTGGCATTTAAAGGAGGATTCCAGAATTAATCTGTCATTGATATTAACAGGAGTAACTCCCACTTTTTCAGAAGGAACTGCGTAAGCCATGCTGACAGGCCAGGCAAAGCTGCCAGCACATCTCCCCTCCATGCAGACATCCCCAGGAACCAGGCAGCCAAGGGAGGGAATTCTGTGACCAGGCTAAACTGTGCCTATAAATAGCACGTGCTGCTTTGCCTGGGCTTGTACACACTGTTTCTGAAGCAACTGGGTCATCCTTGCACAGCGTTCGCTGCAATGCGGTTGCTTGCTAGACTCTTCCTTTATTTACCTGCTTTTTACAAGTTACTGCCAAATAAGCACTGTGCAAATTCTAATGAAAGCTATGCTTGAGCACAGAAGAGGAGCTATTCAAGTGGAGAGAAGAGGGGAAGAAGAGGACAGCATATCCAGTCCTCAGTTTTATCCTTGGGGAATTCAGGAACAGTTCCACATACAAGTACATAAAACAGGTAATAGAAGTGGGTCACATTCAAGTGTTTGAGGATCACACTTGCCTCCTGAGTTCAGGAATCGTTTTCCACTCCGGACAACAGGGTACTTGTCAGCTAGCCTTTTATCCGGCCAAATTAGTCCATCTGCTGCAAACACCACTTTATGATTAGTTTCCTGAAACTTCTTTAGCAGCTCTTCAGGGCCCCCCGCAAAGATAACATCATAGCTTGAAAGTAAAGAAAATACATCCATTAGATTAGCTTAATTTTAACGCTTCTGTGTTCAAAAAACGAAGTCACTGGACCATTTAAATTTTAAAAAACAAGCAGTCCTTCTATTCTGAAAAATGACTCAAATCATGTTTAACCACCATGTAAAAATTCTATACCCTTCTAGGAGAAAAACCTCCAATCAGTACCATTTATCCTATAAAGTTTCCCCTTCTGCTTTTTAACCTTCCACATTTTGGAGATTATTTTTTCTTCATATTTTGTCTACCTGAAATTGATTTTCCTATTTCAGGTATTTTGAGTAAAAAAAAAAAATAATTCTCCTTTAGAAAACTGTTTGTGTTTTCATGTTTTTAAGAACAACAATTAAAAAAAAAAGATCAAAATTTAACAGATGAAAGAGTAGGATTGAAAGATGACTTAGATTACTTTCACTGGGAAACTGTAGATGATCTTGTTCCAAAACACAATAGCATACAATAGCACAATAGTACATCAAGAATGTACTCAGATCTCAAGGAAGTCTAGCTGCCCATAAACTTAAAGTTTATTGCATCCTGACAATACATAGATTTCTCCTTCAAGCTCTTTAATGTGCTTAAGACTTAAAAGGCTCTAAGCATCACAATATCTATTTATGAAAAACCACCTGCCTTTAGGTGTTGATCAGGTTTGAGTCTCAATTCCTGCTGAGGACAAAGACCTAAAGGTGGAGGGCTCATCTTCAGCAGTTACCCACAGCCAAAGGCCAACAATGTGCCAAAACAGAAATAAACCTGCATGGGTTTGGCAAAGGTCCTGTAAGAATGTAGTATTCCAAGCCCAGTGGTTTCTTGTTGCTGAACCATATCTCAACCAATGCCTGGCGGGGGCAGGGGATGGGAACAAAACCAACCAAACCCCACCAACTCCCCCACCAAGGGCAGGGATGCCACACTCTAGACCAGTCTGTTCAAAACCCCACTCAACCCGGCCTGGAACTAGGAATCTGCCAGGGTTTGGGCAACCACAACTTCTTCTGGGTAAGCTGTGCCAGTGCCTCCCACTTCAAGGTTCACTTCACTCAGTGTGAAGAATGACACAGTAAAATTGGAATCGCATTGCATCACAGATTAGTCTCTGGCTGTAGCAGCAAAATATTTTAATGGCAGCATTTCAGCCTTGCACCTTCCTCATCTGAGTGCAGGTATATTCTTATTCCACACGTGTACCTTTGTCATTGAAAATCATCAGCCCTGATAACAGGAAAAGGAACAGTGCAGCTACGAAAAAATCAAGGTCTAACCTTGATGAAGATTTTTCTTGCAAAGTCTTTTAGTTGGGTTAACTAGGACAGCAGCACCCTCACCTGCAGTACACAGAACTTTGTGCATTAATATATTGCTGGCACCCAGCAATAGTGCCAGCACATCAACCATTACTGACTTACAGTACTCCTTTATTACAGTTCTGAAATTATTCAAGATGTATTTTCTCCAAAGAGGATTTCATGAAATTGGCCTAAGAGAACTGAACAACAGCTGGCTTACAAATGCAAAAAAAAAGATTTTTACCACAAAGCAAAGTATGAACCCTGGAGAGGAAGTGTGTTATGTAGGCCATATAAGTAAGTGGGTTTCTGAAAACTCTGTTATGTTTTTCTGTAACTTTGGCAGAAGAGAGTATGAAAGAAATTGTACATTTTGGACCTTTCCCAGTTTTGCAAAAATGCCTGTTTCTTCTCAAATTTACAGGAATACACTTCACTCCCTTTTCCATTCAATTTCTGCAGCCCAACTCAATGCCAGGCTGAGTCTGTAGAACATGCAAGAAACAGGAGACACGTTGAAGACAGACAAAAAGAGATTTGTCTGAGGCTTTCACGTAATAGTTTATGGCAGGCTGTGCTTCTCCTCTATGATCAGGTTAGTGCTGCTGTTGCTATGACTTACAGCTGCAGGAAGGAACCAAACACCCTGGAACATTGCTTCCTAGGACTGTCATTCTCTAAAAGAAAGCCAAAGTTGAGCAACATGCTGGGCCAGCCACAGACTCTGCTTGTGAAAGGGATACGCTACTTAGCACAGTTTATAATCCAAAGCACAGTCCTGAGCTGCTAAACTGCAATGGATATTATGCAGTAGTATTAATCCAGCATGAACCTACATTTGCCACTAATGTTCAAGGCGCTCTGTTTTGTCAAGAGGTGATTCACTGTCACCACACCTTGTCCTGGCCAGGACCTCTACCAGCCTTCCACTCCTTGCTGCCAGGGTCCTCATCAGCTGCTTTATGAGGCTCCCACTTTTCTCTCCAGGCAAAAGGAAAACTTGTGGAGTCACATGAACTCCTGTAAATGCATCATTTGCCTTGTTTACCTGCTACGTCAGATTACACTCAGCCTATTCAAACCTCACCTCCTGCTGTAAGGGAGGATTCACTTCAGACCTACACCACTAAGACCATCACAAAACTGGTCCCACAACTAAACTCGACAGTTTATACTGTTATTAGGGGAGATGCAATGACTCACTTTAAACAGGACTTCAAAACTTGACAGGGAAAAAGAAGTGTGGATATATCCAGGAAAAAACAAGCTTCCTTGGCAAACAGGAAAAGCTCAGATACTCTTATTTATTCTTCATAAATCCTTCCAATTAAGTAGAAAGCAAGAAAAATTTAAAAAAAAATAAAAAAAAATAAAAAAATTTAAAAAAATTTAAAAAAATCAAAAACAAAAAACAAAACCAGAAAGTTTCCACAACCTAATCCCATTTCCTGAAGCTATCAGATGGCAGATGCTTGGGACTGGAATCCACCCCTCCCTCCTTCTCTTTTGCAGCAGCAAAGCATCCTGGCTATGCACCCAACACTCCCAGCAACACAGGGAAACAGCAACGGACACTCAGGTGCTCTAGAACTGACCATGCAATTTTTGCATCCACAACTTCTATAACAATGAGAACCTGCTACTGTTGGAGCTGCAGGTTAAGAGCTCAAAATACAAGAGTGCCTACTAGTGACTAGCAATGTCACAAAACAGCCACACAGTTGTGTTGTCATTTACACTGTATCCCCACCAGGATCACACCTGAACCATTTTGAGATACCTTGGAAATATAATTATCCCTTAGTTTCTGACAGATGTTAAAAAAAGTACAACAAAATAAACAACAAACTGAGAGGCTTCAAAACTCTTCCACAATATAAAGAGATGTCTGTGGGAGTTCTGGATGAACAGTCACAGCACCAACCAATTTATCCAGTCTACACTGGCCATTAGCCAGTTCAACTGAAATGGTCCAAAATAAACCAGTAGTTAGCTCAAGCAAAAACAAGCCTAATTTAAATAGTCTTCCATCTACAGGCATTTTGCTATCTACACATAGGCACAAGCTGTCCACAGAAGTTCAAACTATTTCCAGAATTCTGAGCCACATAAACTGCTCAAAAAAAAAAAAGGCCCAAGAAACTAGAGTTTAAGTAAACAGTTCCCTAGAAATTACTTGTCTAGTTACAGTAAGCAAACCAGACATTTCCTTTCCCCACCCCCAAGATTAATATTCCAAATGCTTCACAATGAATATAACAAAAAACACTCAAAGAAGAAAGGAAGTTCATGACATTTGTCTTTTCCAAACTTACTGCTACATTGATCAACATTTAAATTGCAAATCAGGATTTCTGGAAATGAAAAAGCTCATTAGAGTTAAAATATAATGCTAGAACCAGCAAACTGGTTTTTTTCTCTCCTATCTGGAATCAGTTCCACCAGCTTTAAATAAATATGTACTTGGGATTTCAGACCTCAATAACTCAGGAGGCCTTAAACCCTGTGATTTTTCATGGCAAGAAAGATTATGGCCTCTGCACTTCAACACACATGGCCCTCTGTACTCTCTCACCCATGCCAGCAGACAGCCTGCCCCTCCAGAGAGTAAATTATGATGGAGAAGAATTTGAGCTAGACCCTGGTATCAATCTGATAACAAATTTACATATTTTACCATACAGGAAGAAAAAGGTTGCAAATCAGGACAATAAATTCAGAAACAAGGAAATTCAATATAAGAAGAAAACATTTGGGAAATGTTTGATTTATCTGAGCTTTAGTACAGAACAAAATATTCCAAATTAATCTTTAAAAGTTTTAGTTCTTGTATGATTAGTAGGACAACACTATGAACAAACATGTAATACATTTGCTTTTAGAAAGATACTTTTTCCACTTAGAAAATACAAAACTGATCAAGTCAAGAAGAAAAAAAATTCAAAAACTGAATGTGTAGCTCCAAACTATGTTACTTTTATAGAACTACGCATATCAAGAAAATATTCAGCGTAATAAGCTTCCCTTATAATGCTTATTTATAAATTGGTGAAAATTATTTAGATTTTTGGCTTTCTAGGTCTATCTTCTACCCATCACAAGAGGTAAAATTAGAACAGAAAACTGAGTAACATATTTGAATTTGCTACTGGTTTAATAGGCTACTCCAACTTTCCGAAAGTGTTAACTTATGCAAAACAACAAATTAACTTTCCATAAAATGCTGGTGTCCAGCCCCTTTGCCTTGTGATGATGTCTGCTGAGCAAATCCTGCCAAACCTCTACCCTGAAAAAAGTGTCCCTAAAATTCTTCAGCTGTCAAATTTCAATAATTAAATAAATACGTAAAGGAGGTTAAAAGCTGAAAAAGAATTCTGGAGCAGACATTCCAGCATGACTTGGTAACAACAGCATGGGTGAACTCACACGTGACCCTCTCCAAGCTTGCACTCAGCTACCTCTCTCCAAGGCTGCCTGTCTGCAATTGGAGCTTTCTGTCGCTGATTCAAGACTTGGTCCCACACCTCCCTTGCAGTGATTATTTTAGAGCTGGGACTCTGCTCTGGTTAACATTAGCGTGGAAGAGCCTGGTGTCTGCTGTAAACTGAATTCCGAGTACTCTCATCACGCTGTTGTCACAGGAGGAAAATAAATGAAGGAAAAGAAAAAGCAGAGGAAAGCAATGGAAAAAGTGTGATTTGAACATATTGGAGCTCCATGTTTTCTGTGACAGGGAGAAACCTATCTGTCCTCCAGGGAGGATGTTCAAGCATAGCTATGCTATGAGCTATAACCTGGCACTCACAGCAGTACTGTCTGTCCATCCTTCCATCACACAGATAGCACAGACACTGGGGTACATCTGGCACCAAGCCTCTTGATCCAGTTCTCTAACATGTGAAAGAAATTCTCCTGTTAAATGTTTTCCCTCAGGGGCCCATTTTCCAGCTTCCTCCATATCACTGTTACTTCATGGAACCAGATTACACCTCTGGTCCCTACTGGCCATTTTATTTCTGGAGCTGCTTTTGCTCCCGCTCCCATTCACACTCCCAGCCTGCAGCCACATCCTGCTTTCACTGCAGCTGAACAGGGAGAGGACAAATGCTTGCCTAAAAGCATGTCAGCTCCCAGTAACATTTTTTTACCTCTGGAGGCAGCAGAACTATGAACAACTCTTACATCTGTAAATCTGTTAAAAAAGTAACAATTGCTCCAAAAGCAATCTACTGTTTTTATGAATGAAGAAAAATAGAAGCAAACTCTCTCAAATAAAACAGTGAGGAAAAAAAGCATCGTGCAACTTTCAGCATGTCACACAGACTAAAATACAAAGACGTGAAGCCAGGTCTGCTCACCATTCAACAAACAGGACAACCAAGTCCTCTTGATCAGCATAGCTTTCTATGCCTTCTTTCAGCAGTCGAACTTTCTGCCCTCCGCCAATAGAGTTGGGCAGCTCACCACCTTTCCACTCTTCACCTTTTCCAAGAACCTGGAATAAGGAAAAAAAAAAAGGCACTTTTTGCTAGTATCCAAACCCATGAGGCTTTTTTAAAGCACACCCTTATTGAAAACAGATGCTAAAGCAGAAGCAACACATTAAAGCACAGCAAGCCAGCACTTCCAGCACCGTAAGTTTTCCATGTCTGAAGCAGCATTCAGCACAATGACATCACTGCAAAAACATGAGAGAGACATTTCTTAACCAAATAAGAATCGAGCAATTGCCTGCTACCGCCATTTATTGAAATGAGTCTCCTTCAGGAAAAAAAAAACAAACCTAAGAATTGTTTCAAAATTTGTATTAGAAAAACGTTCTGAATGAGACCTTTAAAATTCAATAAAAACAGTTTAGGAACAGGAGGCACAAAAGGTCTTGGTAAATCACGGTATAACTAATTCAAATTGCAAGCTTTAGTCTTTTTGTACAAAAAGGGAAGGATAGGTTTCCCAATACACAGCTCACTGCTAAAACTCAGCTAAACATAAAACTCCTCCCCAGCCAAGCACTTTAGCAGATTACATGTCAAAAAAGGAAAAAAAAATTAAGCTTCTTATGGGTTTTGAAATAATATTTTTGGAACATATAAAGCCTGGAAGAACTACATTGCATGATGCTGTGGACAAATATGCAAAGCTAAAACATGTATCCAGAACTCAGGCTTCTCAGGTGCTTTAGTACAGGTTTATCATATTAGGAAATGTTGTCTCAGTCCTCCAAATTCGGAGGTAGAAGTCAAACTTCAGAGACACGGATAATTTCCCATTTATAGTGCGGGCACTGTGGTAAGTAAGCTGAAAAATTTCGTAACAGCATTTGAATTCCTGGATTTTCTCTTGGCAGAACCAATTCGTGGGGAAAGTTTAGGAGGTTAGTGCCCTCCCTTTTTCCCAAGGTCATGCAGAGGCCAGCCTAAGTACGTGACACATGGAGGCGCAGAACAAAGCAGAAAAGTCTGGCAAGAATGATAGAAACACATTGTCCTTCAAGAAATTACAGGTTCCTGGGAAACACAGTGAAATTTTTAGTTGTGACCCTCCCTCCTTCCCTGCAGCAGTGATCCAGCCTTGTTTAAGGAAAGGGATCTAAAGCCCTGGAGTGCAATACAGCTCCCAGAAGTTTCATGCAAACAGAATCAGCCACACTGAAAAACAAGGGCCTATGATAAATCATGATAGAACCTGGGAGTGAGAAGGATTCTGACCACGATGGCTACCAATCTCTAAAGCAGCTCCTAAGGCAGGGGAAGGACCTCCCTGCTGTGACGGTTCAGAGGGGGATCAGCAGGTAAGCAACAGGGAGAGCAGCAAATGTCCTGTCTGCCCCCAAGCTCTGCAATTGTTTTCCTTTAACCCAGCACACAAGGAAGCTATGGCAAGGTCAGCTACTATTTACTGGTTCTGCTTTACAGCATGGACAGTAGGAATATTTGCTACAAAACACACAATACCTTTACTGTGTAGTTGAAGTGCTTTGCAGTTCGCATGAAACGGTGAAAGCCGTCGGTTTCTTTAGTTGCTACAGTAAAGACCAGCAGTTTATCTGAGGAAGAAAGAGAAGGAACACGCATTAATATGTTTTCAAGGCACAGTTTATAACAAAATTGCACTGAACAGCACTAGATCAGGGGGCTTTATGATTTGTCTGTATCTCATTCAAAGAGAGGAGGCAAATACACTCATATTATAGGTGTGAGACATTACCAAACAGCAACTGCTACGGACAAGGGGACTGTATTTAAAATCACCTTACGGAAGAAGAAGCAAATAAATCTATCTACTCTGTAAACAACTAGTTCAAGACACAAAATAAAGCTAGTATGACTACTGGACAGGAAGAAATCTTCGAAACAAAAATAACTTGCTACTTTTCAGTCAGAGCTAATCCTGTTAGCTCTTATCACAGGACTGAGTGGTGGTAAGACAACATCACTCGACCCCAATAGCTCCCCTGAAAGCCAGTGGTGCATACACTTCATGAAAATAAGTCAAAAAAACCCAACCATGGCGAACAGCATTTAGTGCTTTTAAGTCCTTGGCAGAGACAAAAGAGCAAGGGGTTTGCTTGGTTGTTTTTCTTTTATTCATAGCATATGTACATTACAGCAGTGCTAATTTTGCCCTCTTACTGCACACAGGCAAACGACCATTTAAACAATTTCCTCCTCACATTCCAGAGCTTTTGACACAGTTCGAATGGGGTCATGAATTCCCATTAAATAGCTTCTCAATTAAACTACTGAACAACATTTAGAACCCTATGCAATATGCTGCATAATCAAATGAAATAATCCGAAGCTATGAGAAGGACACTACCCCTATCTAAAATCAAGTGTTTAATCAGACCAGCCTGGATGCCAGAGTACACTGCAGTTCCCCGATTCAGCCCAAGTTCAAGCAACAGCTGCCTTCTAAACAGAGCCCATGAGATCAATCCTTACAATAAACTAAAGTTAATCACCTATGATGAGTATTCCAGACACAGTGCCTGTTACTGCACTACTTCCCCAAAAAACATCTTCTGGATTTATCTTCCTCATCCAGTAACATGTGCTAGAAGCGTCTGCTACAGAAAACATTCCTATTAACTCTTCATTCTTGTCCACCACCACAGGCTTAGCAGCCCTCAGACACCCAAAACATCATCCTAAGTGTATTCAAATCATTCACTACTTTGTTTCACGTGACACAAGCAAAATCAGCACAAAAGATCATCTCCCATTTTGTAGGAGAAATGCACCTTTCAAGTTACTCATGCTATGCGCTGCAGCCAGTACCAGGAAACCTCAAGCGTACCTCTGCTCAGTCAAGCAAAAATACCTGTCAGAGCACAGAAAGTTTGTAGAGAAACATAAAACTCCTTGTTCTAGTGAAATTCAAGTCTGTATGAAGTAGCCACAGCAGTCAAACTATGCAGACTAGTCTCAGGAGGCACCCGTACTGTTTCTGCCAAAATAAGGCTTAGATTCAGCCCTAGTCAACAGGTTCACTTCCAAAAACATCCTACCAGGTCAGACAGTGGTCTGGCTAGTCCATCCTCAACAGCAGCTGTACTGGTGTACATGAGGAAGAGCAGGGATAAGACAAGCACGTACGATGTTTTCTCTGCTTTTTCTACTGGTCTCAGTTTAAGGGTTTTCCTGACTTAGATGGTGTTTCTAGAAATTCCAAAACACTTGATCTGCTTTGTGACTTTGCTCTTCCCTAGTCACTCCTCAAACAGATGTAACCTTTAAGTAGTGACAACACCATATGCCCAGTACCTTCACCACCAAAAACAATCTGTGCCTTGAGCAGGGCTCCTACAATTTTAGCTGACACTGCCCAAGTTTGTCAACTACAGACAATATTTCTACCTGCCCTCCCCACCACACACAATTTTGTGGATTTCTCTAACATCCTGCTATTGCTTTCTCTTTTGGGGGGGTGGGGGTCAGGAGAAGTGTCTGTGAAAATACACAATCCTTTTCCTCAACAGTCCTCAAGACTATTTTAACTGCTGGTTCTGCTGAACCAGACTGACACTCCTGCAATATAATACACAACAAAGAAGAAACTGGAAACATTTTAAATTCTTCAATTAACTCAACTTGAACATCCAAAACTTTTGGAAAGACAGATTTGGAAGATTAATTGCTCCACCTTTTTCCCACTTAAGTGCTAGCAGACTTCTGTAGGAAAGAATCAGAAGAAAATCCCTCAAATGCATCTCAAAAGGACAGGAGGATTTCCACAGTGCGATGCATTCACACTGACTCACAGAGAGACACAAACAGAGCAATTATGGTTCAATACCTTCAAAATAGTTTATTCTAAAGATCATGCAATTTCAAGTAATTCTCCAGAAGTCACCACCAAATGAATAAAGAACATGATATCTTAAACTATGACTAAAACAGAACTGAAGACAGAGGAGAGTTTTCCTCTATGGAGGATATTATGACTATTTTTTGTTCAAGCATTACACTTTCAAGTTACAGGGAACTGGAAAACTCTGATCATACCAGAACTGAATCACCAAACCAACTGAAGCCATTATTAAAAGTTGCCTAGGTGACCAGACCACGGACTATAACCATGGAATTTGGTTTGGAGTAGGCATATTTCACACCTACGCATTCCTAAGAAATGCTAACAGCAAGGATTTCAAAAATCTGTACTTGACAACATGATGTAAATGACAAAATGTGGGCTGCATCAGATTCCTTCCACAGTCACTGAGTCAAAGAAAGTACTAAAGTAACATACAAGTACAGTTTGGCAAGAAAAAATAATCTACTGCTCTTTATGGGATATTGTTACTCTCTCTTGATGGAATACACATTATTCATGTACTTCAAGATTCACTATGGAGTCTGGTATGTTACTTGACTTTTGTGGAACATGAGGAAAGAGAATAATGTGGCAAATCAAAAGAGATTTCAACCTGAGCTATACAAAATGAAGAAAGCTGAGCAGACAAATAATGCAGTTTATATTGACATAAAATGGCAAAAGAACCTGTATTGAACCTGTGTTGCACCAACAGACAATGAAGCAATCTGAATAGGCTGCCTGAGTCAAGTTTGCAAACAGCCACAGAACAAAACAAAGCTTTTTAGAAGGTACTATTCACATTGGAAATGTTTTCTTTTTAACATACTTGCCCATGGTCCATTTTTTTTAAATGAGAGATGAAGAGGTTTAAAAGGCTTTATTTTCACATCTTTGTTGCACCACTGACTTTCAAGTGTAAGTGGTACTTAAATAATTCTTAAGTGCAGCAGAAGTGTAATTACAGCATTTCAAGTCCCTTTAGAATCAGAGTTTCTTTATAGGTTACTTAGTCTTTGTTGGGGCCTTTTTTTTGTTTGGGTTTGTTTGTTTTGTGGGGTGGTTTGTTGTTTTTTTTTTTTTTTTTAAAGCAAGCTATGTCTGACCAAAGAGCAGAGAAACATGTTTTTATTCTATGTATAGTATATATGGAGAGACAATGCAAAGTGCATTAAATGATAGTTACCTTGGCACATTATACAGGGTATTATTAACCAAATGAGGAAAACAGAACCATTCTCCTCTAGCTAAAAAAAAAATAATCTAAATCCTGTATGTTGCTGTGACTATATTTAGATGCAAGTGACAACTTGCACGGTTTCACTGGCAGACTTCCACCAAATGTAGCATGGAAGATACTTGTTTCTTCCAGTGGAAGTGAGGGAAGAGAATGCTTCTGACCAGTAGTTACTTCTGCTAATTTCTTTTTAACCTTTTGAACTTCATTCACTTTGAAAAGTCCTTGCTCACTACACTTAGGTACAACAACCTCTTGGAACACTTGTCCCATTTGTGTTTAGCAGCACGAATCCAAAATGACTTTCACGATCTCACAGGAGCGTCAATGTGCAAGTACAGCACTCCCAAAGGAGTAAGTTCATCCAAGTGCCGTTTCCATTCCAGGATGTGCTCAGCTATTTCAGCTGCTGCCACCCACAGTGTCCCTGCTGTGCAGAGCAGGTTTGGCCCCAGGACAAGCCCTGCGGGTGCAGAGGTTCAGGGCTGCACCAGAGCACTCCCCGCACTGAGAGGCGGAGTGACTGCCCAGAGCCCCCAGCAGCATGCCTGTCCCGGCTCCAGGGCTCCAGCTGCACCATGAAGACCCAGGCACAGCAGGGGAAGATGTCTGCAATTACTCAGACCCCAAGCTACAACTGTGGCCCGGTACTGCCCAGTGAGAGCACCACAGAAACCCCACAAGGAATTCCAGCTGCAGCTGGACTCTGTTCCTGCTTCACCACCCACTCCACAAAGCCCCGCCCTCCATGAAGGTGTCCACCCCAAGGAGCTCTGCTGTGTGGTCTTACACATTGGCTTGAGCTCTGCAGTTCAAGTCTGATTATCCTCCACACACAAGGGCACGAATACACGCTCTTGGTAGTGTCTTCCAACAGGAACAGCATCCTCCAAGAGCACACTTCTCTGAAACCAAGGACACAGCAGGAGGTTCCATTCCTCCCGACTCGCAGGGTACTGGGATGCCACAGAGAGTACGGGCTGCCAGCTCCCCTGGCACACAGCCTGCCAGAGGCATCTTGGCAGTCACTGGAGGGGATTACTGAGCTTGGCATTTATTGCCACCAGTAAAGTCAGCTTGTGTAAAAAGGAAATGTAAACCCTATACTGAAGTTCAACAGGAAGGCATGAAAAAAAATCTCCTAAGACCTCTATGCCAGGTATGAGTTAAGTTACTAGAATGAAATCGTGTCACACAGATATCAGATAGTTACACCCACAAAACAGCTGTTCTGTTTTGAAAACAAACCTGAGAGAGAACACATTTGGCCAAGAAAAGTATATCCAGTGACAAACAGAATTCATTTGTACATGCAAATTAGAAACCCTCTAGCACACAAGTTGTGAAAGACAACAACACTGCACATAGAGCACATGCAGCGCATTAGGAAACCCAGTGAAGGTTTATCAAAACAACTCACTACTTCTACTCATTCTTTTGTGCTGCTACCTTCAGGGACCTGACTGCATCATAAGTATTTATTTCCAGAAATAAGATCAATAAACCAGAACCTTCATCTTCAGTGAATTGCCTGGCGAGGTCTCAACAAGGAATTGCTGCAGCAGGACTGCTTTAAGTAGCAGTGACCTTTCTCCTTGTCTCCTGGCAAAGAAGCATGCAAAGAACTACAGTCATTCCTCACACACCCACATGGTTCTTATTTATCTTGAATGAACACTCTCAGAGATTACTACATAATTTCTACCGGGGGTTGTGGGCACTAGTATAGTAGCTTCAGAGCAGCCAAAACTGAGGATATTGCTCACTACCACACGGAAGCTGACATTTAGTCCTTGGATTCAAGTACTAAAGACTTCTCTGGAGTAGAAGTGAGCTGGAAGATCAAACGACATCTGTTCATGGTACCACACTATGACATTATAATCTCTATCTTTAAAACCAGCGGTTTATAATGGTAAACAAATGATGTTTGCTACTTGTAATACATTTTTATCCACGTTCTAGTGTCTACATAAAAGTGTACTTTCCTATTTGCAGATTACATCCCACCCAGAGCTGCTCAACAAAGTAATGATTACGTATCAATCTTTCCATTACATGAGCAAAGTTACATACAATTGCAAAATAAATCAACAAAAGTTTCCAGCAAGCTAATAAACAAGTTGCTGGACATCACAGAAAAAACCTGGAAACTGAAAGCATAGTAGGAATACTTCCATGGATTTAAAGAAAAAAGAAATGCGCAGGCACTGGCAAGGAAAGGTCAGGTAGTACTAAGGCACAGGCTGGGCAGATACCTGGAAGAGATAGATACCTGGAAGAAGCACATGGATGCATCCAAGCCCCTTGATTAAGCTATGTTATCGTCTACTATGTCTCCCACATCTCTGGAAATACAGGAAACCAACAGGATGCAATTTCCCACAAAAACTAACAAAAAAAAAGAGAAAAAAAAAAAAGGGAAAGAAAAAAGAAAACCCCGAACAAACTCCAAGCAAAGCACAGACTTGACTTAGCATGCCTTTACACCCCATAGGAGCATTCGTCTCTATCATTGGAGAAATGCACTAAAGCTCAACACAACCGAAAAAGTGTTTTCAGCCTGGACTCCTCCTGCCACGCTTAAAGAGCACAAACCCCAATTCTTCCATATGCTGTGAAGACAAGCAGAAGCTCTGCAGGTAGCCAGAGTCAACAATGGTGCCAACAGCAACTTCCCTATTTATATGGGCTTGGACTCTATGTTCAAAATCCAGAGAACCATTAAGACCACTAAAATAACAAAGAGCACTTTCAAAATCCAGATCTTTCAGCACAACACAGTCTTCCACTTATCACTCACAAAGGCAATATCCGACTCCTCCAAAGGAAATTTGGATTTTCCCCTATGAATAGGGGTTATTGCCTAAACTTAAGATTCTGTGTCAAATCAAATCTTTGAAAATCCGCATACTCTGAAAGGATGTCAAACAGCCGGAGACAGGAAAAAACCATCATATACAATGTAACCATGATTATAAGTTATACCTACAGACATATACTTGGTTAATGTAATCCAGCAGCAAAAGAAGATCTTAAGTGCACAACGAGAAAAACACAAGCTTTAAACACGTATATCTCTCCATCCAGTGTGAGCTTATGACGTACATATGGTCAAAGAAAGCAGTAAGCCAACAGAAGAGTTTCTGGTCAAACAAAACTTTTGGCATAAAAGAGAGAAAAGACAGAGCCGTCTGACAGCTGTTTATTTTCCCCCTAGGATTCTTTAGAAACACAACAATGTGCTGAAATAGCAAACATGGTCATCTTCTTTTCTCAGGAAATAAATGTGCATTACGCTGCAGGAGGGGGAGAGATGACTGGGGCATAAAACAATACTACTTCATATTTGGAAGTCCTGAAGTATTTTTAATCTGATCTTTGTATAACACAGTCATCTTCCTCTCTGCACAGAACACTTCTGCATGCCTCCACTAATCCCACACTTTACTGCTTCCCAGAGAGGCAGACTGGTTTCAAAGTCCCACTAACCACAGTCATGATCACACTGTAAGACTGGATTCTCTGCAGTTCAATAGCATAGTTGGATCGATGCTAAAAAGTATCCTTGGATGGGAGACAAAATGTGCTTGAAAAACTCATGAAAGATCAAAAAGTGTTACAATTTAAAATAGAAGACGAAATTAGAATTAACAGATAGCAAGTTAAGAGTAGTCATGGACTGCCAAACACATAGTACATACTGATTTTCTATATCAATACACATCCTTGTGTGAGAGAGAGGGCTTTCCAAGAACCAATGCCTTTAAAGGCCAGATTTTGAAGGAGGAGACCTGCCTGTACAGCTCTCTTCTGAAAGTTTGATTTGTTTTCCTCTGTATCACAAACCTCCCTTTAATCACAGCACTTCAATACATACATGTCTTAGTGAAAAATACAGAGAGTAACACAAACATTATTTATGTAATTTCAAAAAACTTATGAGATTCTTCTTGGCTAGCTACTAACAGATTTGTAGAAATCTTTCTTTTGATAGTATTGTTATTGCAGAACTAATGCAGGTACACAGGTATCACTTCTGCTACCACCTGATCTTTATACAGGTTCGACCTGCAGGGGAAAAAAAAAAAAATACTTCTGCCTTTAAACTGTTGCAAGCAGCTTATAACCACAATTGGCATTTGTGGTTATCAGGATCACTCAATGTATGGACTGTCCATGGATAATCCTTCCTATGCTCTTCCATGCTATTTGTAAACCTTGCTGAAGTTACAGAGCAATGGCTGTCGGTACCAAAGCTGCCAACACCGTCCCAAGCCAGGGAATAGAACTAATAAAGGCAGGAAGCTTTCAGGAGCTCTCTAGGGAAAGAAATGCAGAAAGTATCATTTCCCACTTTCAGTTACTTTCAAATAGCTGGTACTGTTGCAACTTCCTCAGGCACAGTACATGCTGCCTGTTACAGGGTCCTCCCTTTTCTCGTGTTTTAAAGGAACAAAGAAGCTGAGTTAGCAGAAACACATGCTTACACTAAGCAAGAGCTGCTCTGAATTTTCTCACAGCATAGAATCTATGTTAGATTAGCACTTGCTAACACAAAGCCCCTGGACGGGGCACTAAAATTCTTTTTTTTCTTTTCCTGTGCCTTTCTACAAACCGAAATTCCCTCGGGCTTTAATTCAAGCATGCAGTGGTGTGAACAGGCATCTCCCTCTTCCATGCAGGCTGATTCAAATGACAAGTGTGCTGAGCTGCTGCTTACTGTTGTCTTTTATCACATCATTTCTGATGTCACACTGATACAGCATGTAAAATGGTTACATTAAAATGATCAAATGTTGAATAGAGCCAGTCAGAAAACAATTAAATAAAAACTCGTGACCCACAGACTATAAACATTTTCCTATATATGTATATACATACCTACACACACTTTCAAAGCTTAGCAGTTACTCCCAACGTACAACTGATTTCAGGAAACGTTTGAAAGCCGATTATGTCTCAGCTCTTAACTTACTTTCTTTTAATTTAGTAGTATTGAATATACAGTCAACAAAAGCTCGTTAAGAGCTGTATGTGCACTCATCAATCACTCACGTCGGCCCCGAGTGCAGCGCTGGCCAGTGCTCAGGCCTGCACTCACTCTAATGCAAGATTTCCTTGTTTTGATCGTTGAACAAAGCCAAATACAAGCAGCAGAAAAGTGTTTTTCCATCAGCTTCAGAGGACTTGGATGAGACTCTATGTATTGAGTCAGTTATTCTGTAGTAAAGCAAAGATAAGACGTGTTCCTTAGTCCCCAAGCTAAGAAAAAATTTAAAATCATCTGTTTGTAAATGACATCATTGCCATGCATGAAGGAACTCCTAGCTGCCTAACTTCCTGACAAATGGGGGACAGATCAGGTTACAGCTGTTTATTGGTGCCCAGATAGCAATCAAACCACAAAAATCTTGAGAGTGGAGCGGATGGAGTCATGGCACAGGCCATGTCTTGCTTGAACGCACGGCTTGGACAGCCCTGCTATAAACTGTCATCGGGGCCGTGCAGCTGAGGGCGGACACAATTAGCATCAGCTGGCTAAGTGAGAAAGTTTACTCAGCTTCTGCCTTTTTGTAGCCTTGCCCTCTCTTGTCTCTCTCATAAATATGTATCTGGAGAAGAGCACGCTTCTTCTGAGGCTGTTGTTTACCAAATCCAGCTGTTTAAACAGAAGCGGTCACACACTGCACCAGGCATTGTTAAAGTCCATTTTTTGACAGCTAATCAATCCATCAATTAAACTCAACAGTTAAGATTTGCAGTAATGGTTTCTCCTTAGACTAGTCAAAAAAAACTCCAAAAAACAAACAAAACAAACAAAAACCAAACAAAAAAAAAAGGAGAATTGAAGCTGGAACTGGAGCCATCCTGAAGACCCAAAGCTGTCCTTCGTGCCTGCACTGTGGTTCATGTTGTCAGCAGATGTTACCACCCTGATCAGTCAGTTCATTTGAAAAAGCTGCCCTACAACTTCACATCTGGTCCTGGGACCGATACTGGAAATGTAAAATTCTTCACACAAACATAGGCAACGCTAACCCAGAAATAAAAAAAATCCCATACTTTTCAAAGTTCCCTCTTCTGTGTGAACAAGAAACTTAAACTCCACACTTGTGCCCTGGTCTGTACAACTCAGTCCCTGAAATTGTGAAATAAAAGCTTCTGTCCTACTTGCGACACAAGACACCACGACATGTCACATATGATGTATATTTAAAGATGCTTTTAACATCATACATTGCACCCAGCAATTTCAGGTATTAAAGTTATGGGCCTAGTTCTGATCCAACACATGTGCAATGGCTTTACACTGATGTAAGCAGTTTACTTAATTCTGTTTTACAAAGACACTGTATTAAAGTTTCATGTGAACTACAAAACTAAACAATCCATTTTTAATTTTTTGGAGAAAAAAAGAAAGTAAAAAAATTAAAAGAGCAATGCTGATTTGTTTCTGCACAGCTGATTTCAGCAAGAATGGGCTCATTGAGAACACTAACACTTAGACTCACAGGTAGAGAATTCATTCTCAGAGGAATGGCAATTAAATGACAAACCTATTTTTGTTTAGCATTTTTTGGTCTTTGTTTCCTTACAGTTTGCCTTAATTACAAATACTGCAGCTTTAAAAACATACTTGCTCTTTCATTAAATATGTAAAGTCATAGTTTTATCCCAGATATCTATTCTAGTAGTCTCCACATCACCAATATAATCCATATTTCTAAACCTGAATTCACCTTAAGGAAATACTCCAGAAGCAGTTCTATTAATCCTAAAGCCGCATGGTGTCAGGCTGTGCTTGCAAGCACGTATTCTTTGATAGTTAAGTGGTATTTATTCTCTAGAGCTACACTGCCACACATGAGACACAAACTTGCTACTAATCTGTTTGGTCAAGCCATGTTTTGTGCTGGAGAGAATCCCGCTACTGTTTAAATTAAGAGATATCAAAAATATTCTCCGCTTTCCAACTTGTTTGCAACTGGTCCCTCAAAAACTATTTAAAAAATTAACATTATAAATTAAAACAAAAATGCCCTTACTGCAACTCTCCATGACAAGAGAATTCACTTGAGCAGCATGTCAAGTAATTTGTAATTCAGACTGGCAGCTCTACACAAATGGAAAGATACTGCTTTTGATTACACAGTGTAATAGTGCTAATTCAACAGACAAACTAAACACTTCCCCTATGAAAAGACTGAGTCACTTGTGCCTAAGTAAGCAGCAAAAAAAAGCCAAAAACTTGCACATGATTTATGATTCTCCATAATACGCCACCAACATAAAGAAAACCCTGAGAAATAATGTTAGTTTAGATCCTTGACAGAAACACAATTCACACAAACCACCCCTGGCTCAGATAAACACAGCAGTCATTCCACTGTGCCTTTTCAGTGCAATCTACAGCATTCAACATTGATGATAAAGGTCACAACTATTTTACTTTTCCTTACTTTAATTAGAAATGCATTTTACAGTCAAAGTTGCAGTAACCCCACTGTATATCACAGAGAGAAGCAATGTCACATCCAACCCTGTGGTCTACTTCCACAGCTTAATTATTCCCTCCACCTATGGAAAGAGAAAAGCCTGACCAAACAAATCTACTTTTTTTTTTTTATTTTGCCACAGAGACTGGCATTTTACAGCCTTTAAACCAAGTGCTGCTCAGAACTCAGACTGCAAACTTTGGATGTCTTCAAGGCTGAGTATTTTCCAGGGAAAAATACAAGATGAAAAAACTTTGCTGCTTAGCACCTCTACAGCAATGTTTGCTTACTTTTAGCTAATTTCCAAACACCCCCCACTACACACAGTTTCATTTGTCATTCCCTCTTTATTTCAAAGCTAGAGGCTCAAGCTAGCTCTGTGAGTAGGTAACTCCCATCTAAGTGGTGCATACTGATGGCACGTGCATGATGTGCCCCAGACACAGGGAACCCAAGCGTCGTCAGTTCTGGGTTCATCACTCTCTGCTCTTACCCTTCTCCTCCTAAGGGCAGGTGGCAGTTTTTTCATACAGTCCTCACATAAAGGGCACAAAACTCCCCAGAGGTGTAGAGGAGGTTTTTCCACAACACAGGTTCATGTAGCTTTTTTATGTACTGTGGGAACAAGATGGGTGGGACAGAAGTAGCACCAGTAAAGAGGCAAGAGACAGAAAACTGTGCAGAGAGATGGAGACAGACACAAGAGTGCTGTACTTACGGCCTCTCCTCCACCAAGCATGCCGAGTCTGTCAGTACTTCTAATAAGCATGTCAAGATGGTTGAAAGACTAAATTTTCTTGTTCGGGCACCACAGGTGACCCAGAAGGAAAGGCCTATCGATCGCTGTCACTCAGAGACCATTTAGGCTGAGCCCAAATTAACAGAAATGGCAACAATACATGCTGCATCTCAAAGTGAGTCCGCGCAGAGCTAGACCAGCCAGCAATTACTGCTTGAAGCATTTGTGACCAGCACTTGAGGGACACTGGGGTGGAGGACAGCCCGGTGGCTCAGAGCGCTCCACAGCCAGCTGAGCCGCCCCACCTCCCGGCCCGGCAGCCCTGGGAAGCCACCCACGCTTCTGGAGCCCCCCAGGCCACCCCTTCTGCTTTGGGAGCGCACACAGACACCAACACACCGCGGGGCCCACTCGAACCCTGCCCGACTGCCACCATCACAATCCGGGCCCCGGCGCCTCAGCGCAGCTCTGGCCGAGCCCCCACAGCCGCATAGGCTGCAAAGTCATTTTCCATGCAAAGAGCGGATTGATAAAACATCCTAGGTGAGAACATCGTTTACTTTTGTTGCCAAGAGGAGTGTTGCCTCTCGCACAATGACAAATGTCGGTTCCCCTGGCTTTCTGTGTGTCACGATGAGCAATGTGCAAGCAGCAAGCGCGGTAAAATGGAAATTATTTCAACGCTGATGTTTTAACACAGAAACTTTTGCATCTTCAGCACACAGGAGTCAGTGTTTCAGAGCTCAACAGTGCTCTTCTCTGTGATCGCCTGAAACATAAACTTGCGGCCAAGGCAGGAGCGCAGAGGGATTTCTGCAAACACAGTTTGCCACAGGGCCGCACTGACTGCTCACTGTAACCAGTGCTGCGCAACAGGCAGCTCTCCTGAAATTACTTTTCCATGAGTAAAGTCTTGTTAAGAAATAAGGATGCAGCTTGGTGGTTGTTTCCAGACAGTCTTGTTAAGAACTTTTGTCCCAAGTAAGCAACACTAATGGACTGTGTTAAAAACTGACATGTAAATTGTGTCCGCCTGCTGTTTTACACCGAATTGTACAAAGTATCAAGAGATTAGAAATTAAAAAACAGGTTTCTAGTAATAGAAGCACTGTAAGATCTGCCCCTCTTCAAGTAGTACAGCACAGAGTCATGGAAAACATTTAAGGGTTAAAGTGGGAATAAAAACAAGTAACACAGCAGGCAGTGTCTGAGGTAAACTACTCACAGAGTGGTTTCAGCTCAGCAGACATTTCTACAATTCAGGCTACTCATGTTTAAACCAAAAAAAATTAAGGTCTTCCTGTGTAAACACCTATATATAAACCTATCAGTGCTTTCTTGCACTGTAATTTATGTAGCATCAGTTTTATTACTGATACAGACACAGCAGTCTATTTTTGGGTTGCTGAATCATGCAGTGCTGTCTGGAATAGGTTCTCTGCTCTTGACACATTTGAAAAGCAGCAGGATTAAAAAAAATCCTTACCACACCAGCTACTAGTTCATATCAGCACGACAGCCCACATTTCAAGTGCATAGTTAAAAAAACACATTATTTTAATGGCTATGTTTGTGAAAATAACTGTTTGCCATAACTGATTCCAAAGAAGTTCACTTCAATCTCACTGCCCTGAAAACAGGTATAGGAGCTCAACTTGTAGCTCAAAACTGTCCCCGGCGGGTGCACTCCGAGGGGCAGTGAAGGCTGAAGGGTAACGCTCACACTCCCCTGACACACAGCAATGACACCAAAGCCTTCAGAGAAATCCTCTGACCAAAAGTAGCAAAGTATTAAGAAAAGTGAAAATTAGAAGTTCATAGAGTAGAGTCTGGTATTCTTCAACACCATTTTTGTGAATTATTTTAACTTTTTACACTAGTTATCAACCAAATCAATAGTTTTCATATCAAAGTTAAAACTTGCTGCTCTTTGTGCATCACAGAAGAAAATTAAACTAGACATTAAAAATAACTTGATTACACTCTTGAGAAAACAAGCCAAGAAACAGAGCTATTTTGGATTTCACGTGGTAATAATCTAGTGGGATGAAATACCTTTGTATGCCTAGAATAGAAATTAGAGAAAAAAATATGTTTTGGCATATTGTTGCACATACATGTTGGACACCTCTCTCTGAGGGAATTTCCTGTATACATTTCTTTATTTTACATGCTGAAGATAAATTTTTTTCTACCTCCCGGCTCCTTGAAGCCAAAGCTACTAAAGAACGCAACTAGTGAAAAGCAGGGGAGGCTGTGCGGGGCGGGAAAGGGCGCTGGATTCTCCAGCTGACTTTCGCACAAGTAGGAAACTTCATCAGCGGTTGCTCCAGTTCAGAGAAGCAGTGACTGATGCTGTTGCTTTTCCCAGCACTGGAAAAATATGTTCATCAACACCTTGCCTCGCGGAGAGGGAAGAAAAAGGCGGGGGGGTTTGGGGGGGAGGGGACAAAGAGAAAGTTTAGGAGTCTGAATCCCCCGTAAGGAATCCTTTTTTCTTTTTCTTCTTTTTTTTT